>JAYKTQ010000067.1:1200000-1942500 GCA_036010785.1 Ammospiza maritima maritima
GGCACACTGGAGCTGTGAAAGACATCCAAAAGGGAGTGCAGAAGTGCCACAACATGGTTGCTTTCACGGCTTTTTCCTTGGCAAGAAGCCTAACACCAGGCTGATTTACCTTCCTAGGGTTACAGTTAGGCTTAGGCCTAGGGCTAGGATTTTTAAAACTAGGAAGCCCTTAGATCCAGGCACACTGCAGCTGTTCAAGGCATCCCAAGGGGAGTACAAAAGTGCAACAACATGGCTGCTTTCACAGCTTTTCCCTTAGGAAGAACCCTAATACCCGACTGATTTACCTTCCTAGGGTTACTGTTAGGCTTAGACCTACGACTTTTAAAACCAGGAAGCCCTGGGCTTCAGGCACACTGCAGCTGTTAAAGGCATCCCAAGAGGGCCGCAGAAGTGACACAACTTGGCTGCCTCTGCTTCTATTCTCATGAGACCATCCCGAACCATAGGCTGATTTTCCTTCCTAGGCTTAAGGTTTGAGTTTCGCCTTGGGTAAGAGGTCTATTAACCAGAAAGACCTGAGTTCCAAGAACACAGCAGCTGCGAAGGACTAGCCAAGAAGAGCGCAAAAGTACCACAACATGCCTGCCTCCACAGCTTTTTCCTTGGGGACATGCCTAATTCCTGGCTGATTTGCCTTTCACGTCTTAGGGTTGGGGTTCGGCCTGGGGCTAGGATTTTTAAAATCAGGACGCCCTGACTTCCAGGCACACTGGAGCTGTGAAAGGCATCCAAAAGGGAGTGCAAAAGTGCCACAACATGGTTGCTTTCTCGGCTTTTTCCTTGGCAAGAAGCTTAACACCAGGCTGATTTCCCTTCCCTTGGTTACTGTTAGGCTTAGGCCTAGGGCTAGGATTTTTAAAACTAGGAAGCCCTGAGATCCAGGCACACTGCAGCTGTTCAAGGCATCCCAAGGGGAGTACAAAAGTGCAACAACATGGCAGCTTTCACAGCTTTTTCCTTGGCACCATCCCTATACGTAGGCTGATTTATCTGCCTAGGGTTAGGGTTAGGGTTCAGCCTAGGGCTTGGAGATTTTAACCAGGAAGCCCTGAGTTCCAGGCTTACTGCATCTGCCAAAGGCATCCCAAAGGGAGTGCAGAAGTGCAACAACATGGCTGCTTTCACAGCTTTTCCCTTAGGAAGAACCCTAATACTCGGCTGATTTACCTTCCTAGGGTTACTGTTAGGCTTAGGCCTAGGACTTTTAAAACCAGGAAGCCCTGGGCTCCAGGCACACTGCAGCTGCGAAAGGCATCCCAAGGGGAGCGCACAAGTGACACAACTTGGCTGTCACCACTGATATTTCCATGAGACCATCCCAAATCATAGGCTGATTTTCCTTCCTAGTGTTAAGGTTTGAGTTACGCCCGCCTAGGGTAAGGGTTCTATTAACCAGAAAGCCCTGAGTTCCAAGAACACAGCAGCTGCGAAGGACTACCCAAGAAGAGCGCAAAAGTACCACAACGTGCCTGCCTCCACAGCTTTTTCCTTGGGGACATGCCTAATTCCTGGCTGATTTCCCTTTCTCGTCTTAGGGTTGGGGTTCGGCCTAGGGCTAGGATATTTTTAACTAGGAAGCCCTGAGTTCCAGGCTTACTGAATCTGCCAAAGGCATCCCAAAGGGAGTGCAAAAGTGCCACAACATGGCTGCTTTCACGGCTTTTCCCTTAGGAAGAACCCTAATACCCAGCTGATTTACCTTCCTAGGGTTACTGTTAGGCTTATGCCTAGGACTTTTAAAACCAGGAAGCCCTGGGCTCCAGGCACACTGCAGCTGTTAAAGGCATCCCAAGAGGGCTGCAGAAGTGACACAACTTGTCTGCCACCACTGATATTTCCATGAGACCATCCCGAACCATAGGCTGATTTTCCTTCCTAGGGTTAAGGTTTGAGTTACGCCTAGGGTAAGGGTTCTATTAACCAGAAAGCCCTGAGTTCCAAGAACACAGCAGCTGCAAAGGACTAGCCAAGAAGAGCGCAAAAGTACCACAACATGCCTGCCTCCACAGCTTTTTCCTTGGGGACATGCCTAATTCCTGGCTGATTTGCCTTTCTCGTCTTAGGCTTGGGGTTCGGCCTAGGGCTAGGATTTTTAAAGTCAGGAAGCCCTGAGTTCCAGGCACACTGGAGCTGTGAAAGGCATCCCAAAGGGAGTGCAGAAGTGCCACAACATGGTTGCTTTCACGGCTTTTTCCTTGGTAAGAAGCTTAACACCAGGCTGATTTCCCTTCCCAGGGTTACTGTTAGGCTTCGGCCTAGGGCTAGGGTTTTTAAAACTAGGAAGCCCTTAGTTCCAGGCACACTGCAGCTGTTCAAGGCATCCCAAGGGGAGTACAAAAGTGCAACAACATGGCAGCTTTCACAGCTTTTTCCTTGGCACCATCCCTATACCTAGGCTGATTTATCTGCCTAGGGTTAGGGTTAGGCTTCAGCCTAGGTCTTGGAGTTTTTTAACCAGGAAGCCCTGAGTTCCAGGCTTACTGCATCTGCCAAAGGCATCCCAAAGGGAGTGCAGAAGTGCCACAACATGGCTGCTTTCACGGCTTTCCCCTTAGGAAGAACCCTAATACGCGGCTGATTTACCTTCCTAGGGTTACTGTTAGGCTTAGGCCTAGGATTTTTAAAACTAGGAAGCCCTGGGCTCCAGGCACACTGCAGCTGTTCAAGGCATCCCAAGGGGAGTACAAAAGTGCAACAACATGGCAGCTTTCACAGCTTTTTTCTTGGCACCATCCCTATACATAGGCTGATTTATCTGCCTAGGGTTAGGGTTAGGCTTCAGCCTAGGGCTTGGAGTTTTTTAACCAGGAAGCCCTGAGTTCCAGGCTTACTGCATCTGCCAAATGCATCCCAAAGGGAGTGCAAAAGTGCCACAACATGGCTGCTTTCACGGCTTTTCCCTTAGGAAGAACCCTAATACCCGGCTGATTTACCTTCCTAGGGTTACTGTTAGGCTTAGGCCTAGGACTTTTAAAACCAGGAAGCCCTGGGCTCCAGGCACTCTGCAGCTGCGAAAGGCATCCCAAGGGGAGCGCAAAAGTGACACAACTTGGCTGCCACCCCTGATATTTCCATGAGACCATCCCGAACCATAGGCTGATTTTCCTTCCTAGGGTTAAGGTTTGAGTTACGCCTAGGGTAAGGGTTCTATTAACCAGAAAGCCCTGAGTTCCAAGAACACAGCAGCTGTGAAGGACTACCCAAGAAAAGCGCAAAAGTACCACAACATGCCTGCCTCCACAGCTTTTTCCTTGGGGACATGCCTAATTCCTGGCTGATTTGCCTTTCTCGTCTTAGGCTTGGGGTTCGGCCTAGGGCTAGGACTTTTAAAATCAGGAAACCCTGAGTTCCAGGCACACTGGAGCTGTGAAAGGCATCCAAAAGGGAGTGCAAAAGTGCCACAACATGGCTGCTTTCACGGCTTTTTCCTTGGCAAGAAGCCTAACACCAGGCTGATTTCCCTTCCCAGGGTTACTGTAAGGCTTAGGCCTAGGGCTAGGATTTTTAAAACTAGGAAGCCCTTAGATCCAGGCACACTGCAGCTGTTCAAGGCATCCCAAGGGGAGTACAAAAGTGCAACAACATGGCAGCTTTCACAACTTTTTCCTTGGCACCATCCCTATACCTAGGCTGATTTATCTGCCTAGGGTAAGGGTTAGGCTTCAGCCTAGGTCTTGGAGATGTTAAACCAGGAAGCCCTGAGTTCCAGGCTTACTGCATCTGCCAAAGGCATCCCAAAGGGAGTGCAGAAGTGCCACAACATGGCTGCTTTCACGGCTTTTCCCTTAGGAAGAACCCTAATACTCGGCTGATTTACCTTCCTAGGGTTACTGTTAGGCTTAGGCCTAGGACTTTTAAAACCAGGAAGCCCTGGGCTCCAGGCACTCTGCAGCTGCGAAAGGCATCCCAAGGGGAGCGCAAAAGTGACACAACTTGGCTGCCACCACTGATATTTCCATGAGACCATCCCGAACCATAGGCTGATTTTCCTTCCTAGGGTTAAGGTTTGAGTTACGCCTAGGGTAAGGGTTCTATTAACCAGAAAGCCCTGAGTTCCAAGAACACAGCAGCTGTGAAGGACTACCCAAGAAAAGCGCAAAAGTACCACAACATGCCTGCCTCCACAGCTTTTTCCTTGGGGAAATGCCTAATTCCTGGCGGATTTGCCTTTCTCGTCTTAGGCTTGGGGTTCGGCCTAGGGCTAGGATATTTTTAACTAGGAAGCCCTGAGTTCCAGGCTTACTTCATCTGCAAAAGGCATCCCAAAGGGAGTGCAGAAGTGTCACAACATGGCTGCTTTCACGGCTTTTCCCTTAGGAAGAACCTTAATACCCAGCTGATTTACCTTCCTAGGGTTACTGTTAGGCTTAGGCCTAGGACTTTTAAAACCAGGAAGCCCTGGGCTCCAGGCACACTGCAGCTGCGAAAGGCATCCCAAGGGGAGCGCAAAAGTGACACAACTTTGCTGCCACCACTGATATTTCCATGAGACCATCCCGAAACATAGGCTGATTTTCCTTCCTAGGGTTAAGGTTTGAGTTACGCCTAGGGTAAGGGTTCTATTAACCAGAAAGCCCTGAGTTCCAAGAACACAGCAGCTGTGAAGGACTAGCCAAGAAGAGCGCAAAAGTACCACAACATGCCTGCCTCCACAGCTTTTTCCTTGGGGACATGCCTAATTCCTGGCTGATTTGCCTTTCTCGTCTTAGGCTTGGGGTTCGGCTTAGGGCTAGGAATTTTAAAATCAGGAAGCCCTGAGTTCCAGGCACACTGGAGCTGTGAAAGACATCCAAAAGGGAGTGCAGAAGTGCCACAACATGGTTGCTTTCACGGCTTTTTCCTTGGCAAGAAGCCTAACACCAGGCTGATTTCCCTTCCCAGGGTTACATTTAGGCTTAGGCCTAGGGCTAGGATTTTTAAAACTAGGAAGCCCTTAGATCCAGGCACACTGCAGCTGTTCAAGGCATCCCAAGGGGAGTACAAAAGTGCAACAAAATGGCTGCTTTCACAGCTTTTCCCTTAGGAAGAACCCTAATACCCGACTGATTTACCTTCCTAGGGTTACTGTTAGGCTTAGACCTACGACTTTTAAAACCAGGAAGCCCTGGGCTTCAGGCACACTGCAGCTGTTAAAGGCATCCCAAGAGGGCCGCAGAAGTGACACAACTTGGCTGCCTCTGCTTCTATTCTCATGAGACCATCTCGAACCATAGGCTGATTTTCCTTCCTAGGCTTAATGTTTGAGTTTCGCCTTGGGTAGGAGGTCTATTAACCAGAAAGACCTGAGTTCCAAGAACACAGCAGCTGCGAAGGACTAGCCAAGAAGAGCGCAAAAGTACCACAACATGCCTGCCTCCACAGCTTTTTCCTTGGGGACATGCCTAATTCCTGGCTGATTTGCCTTTCTCGTCTTAGGCTTGGGGTTCGGCCTAGGGTTAGGACTTTTAAAATAAGGAAGCCCTGAGTTCCAGGCACACTGGAGCTGTGAAAGGCATCCAAAAGGGAGTGCAAAAGTGCCACAACATGGTTGCTTTCACGGCTTTTTCCTTGGCAAGAAGCTTAACACCAGGCTGATTTCCCTTCCCTTGGTTACTGTTAGGCCTAGGCCTAGGGCTAGGATTTTTAAAACTAGGAAGCCCTGAGATCCAGGCACACTGCAGCTGTTCAAGGCATCCCAAGGGGAGTACAAAAGTGCAACAACATGGCAGCTTTCACAGCTTTTTCCTTGGCACCATCCCTATACGTAGGCTGATTTATCTGCCTAGGGTTAGGGTTAGGGTTCAGCCTAGGGCTTGGAGATTTTAACCAGGAAGCCCTGAGTTCCAGGCTTACTGCATCTGCCAAAGGCATCCCAAAGGGAGTGCAAAAGTGCCACAACATGGCTGCTTTCACGGCTTTTCCCTTAGGAAGAACCCTAATACTCGGCTGATTTACCTTCCTAGGGTTACTGTTAGGCTTAGGCCTAGGACTTTTAAAACCAGGAAGCCCTGGGCTCCAGGCACACTGCAGCTGCGAAAGGCATCCCAAGGGGAGCGAACAAGTGACACAACTTGGCTGCCACCACTGATATTTCCATGAGACCATCCCAAATCATAGGCTGATTTTCCTTCCTAGGGTTAAGGTTTGAGTTACGCCCGCCTAGGGTAAGGGTTCTATTAACCAGAAAGCCCTGAGTTCCAAGAACACAGCAGCTGCGAAGGACTTCCGAAGAAGAGCGCAAAAGTACCACAACGTGCCTGCCTCCACAGCTTTTTCCTTGGGGACATGCCTAATTCCTGGCTGATTTGCCTTTCTCGTCTTAGGGTTGGGGTTCGGCCTAGGGCTAGGATTTTTTTAACTAGGAAGCCCTGAGTTCCAGGCTTACTTCATCTGCCAAAGGCATCCCAAAGGGAGTGCAGAAGTGCCACAACATGGCTGCTTTCACGGCTTTTCCCTTAGGAAGAACCCTAATACGCGGCTGATTTACCTTCCTAGGGTTACTGTTAGGCTTAGGCCTAGGACTTTTAAAACCAGGAAGCCCTGGGCTCCAGGCATATGCAGCTGTTAAAGGCATCCCAAGAGGGCCGCAGAAGTGACACAACTTGGCTGCCTCTTCTTCTATTCTCATGAGACCATCCCGAACCATAGGCTGATTTTCCTTCCTAGGGTTAAGGTTTGAGTTACGCCTAGGGTAAGAGTTCTATTAACCAGAAAGCCCTGAGTTCCAAGAACACAGCAGCTGCGAAGGACTACCCAAGAAGAGCGCAAAAGTACCACAACGTGCCTGCCTCCACAGCTTTTTCCTTGGGGACATGCCTAATTCCTGGCTGATTTGCCTTTCTCGTCTTAGGGTTGGGGTTCGGCCTAGGGCTAGGATATTTTTAACTAGGAAGCCCTGAGTTCCAGGCTTACTGCATCTGCCAAAGGCATCCCAAAGGGAGTGCAAAAGTGCCACAACATGGCTGCTTTCACGGCTTTTCCCTTAGGAAGAACCCTAATACTCGGCTGATTTACCTTCCTAGGGTTACTGTTAGGCTTAGGCCTAGGACTTTTAAAACCAGGAAGCCCTGGGCTCCAGGCACTCTGCAGCTGCGAAAGGCATCCCAAGAGGGCTGCAGAAGTGACACAACTTGGCTGCCACCACTGATATTTCCATGAGACCATCCCGAACCATAGGCTGATTTTCCTTCCTAGGGTTAAGGTTTGAGTTACGCCTAGGGTAAGGGTTCTATTAACCAGAAAGCCCTGAGTTCCAAGAACACAGCAGCTGCGAAGGACTACCCAAGAAGAGCGCAAAAGTACCACAACATGCCTGCCTCTACAGCTTTTTCCTTGGGGACGTGCCTAATTCCTGGCTGATTTGCCTTTCTCGTCTTAGGCTTGGGGTTCGGCCTAGGGCTAGGCCTTTTAAAATAAGGAAGCTCTGAGTTCCAGGCACACTGGAGCTGTGAAAGGCATCCAAAAGGGAGTGCAAAAGTGCCACAACATGGTTGCTTTCACGGCTTTTTCCTTGGCAATAAGCTTAACACCAGGCTGATTTCTCTTCCCTTGGTTACTGTTAGGCCTAGGCCTAGGGCTAGGATTTTTAAAACTAGGAAGCCCTGAGATCCAGGCACACTGCAGCTGTTCAAGGCATCCCAAGGGGAGTACAAAAGTGCAACAACATGGCAGCTTTCACAGCTTTTTCCTTGGCACCATCCCTATACCTAGGCTGATTTATCTGCCTAGGGTTAGGGTTAGGGTTCAGCCTAGGGCTTGGAGATTTTAACCAGGAAGCCCTGAGTTCCAGGCTTACTGCATCTGCCAAAGGCATCCCAAAGGGAGTGCAAAAGTGCCACAACATGGCTGCTTTCACGGCTTTTCCCTTAGGAAGAACCTTAATACCCAGCTGATTTACCTTCCTAGGGTTACTGTTAGGCTTAGGCCTAGGACTTTTAAAACCAGGAAGCCCTGGGCTCCAGGCACACTGCAGCTGCGAAAGGCATCCCAAGGGGAGCGCACAAGTGACACAACTTGGCTGCCACCACTGATATTTCCATGAGACCATCCCAAATCATAGGCTGATTTTCCTTCCTAGGGTTAAGGTTTGAGTTACGCCCGCCTAGGGTAAGGGTTCTATTAACCAGAAAGCCCTGAGTTCCAAGAACACAGCAGCTGCGAAGGACTTCCGAAGAAGAGCGCAAAAGTACCACAACGTGCCTGCCTCCACAGCTTTTTCCTTGGGGACATGCCTAATTCCTGGCTGATTTGCCTTTCTCGTCTTAGGGTTGGGGTTCGGCCTAGGGCTAGGATTTTTTTAACTAGGAAGCCCTGAGTTCCAGGCTTACTTCATCTGCCAAAGGCATCCCAAAGGGAGTGCAGAAGTGCCACAACATGGCTGCTTTCACGGCTTTTCCCTTAGGAAGAACCCTAATACGCGGCTGATTTACCTTCCTAGGGTTACTGTTAGGATTAGGCCTAGGACTTTTAAAACCAGGAAGCCCTGGGCTCCAGGCATATGCAGCTGTTAAAGGCATCCCAAGAGGGCCGCAGAAGTGACACAACTTGGCTGCCACTGCTTCTATTCTCATGAGACCATCCCGAACCATAGGCTGATTTTCCTTCCTAGGGTTAAGGTTTGAGTTACGCCTAGGGTAAGAGTTCTATTAACCAGAAAGCCCTGAGTTCCAAGAACACAGCAGCTGCGAAGGACTACCCAAGAAGAGCGCAAAAGTACCACAACGTGCCTGCCTCCACAGCTTTTTCCTTGGGGACATGCCTAATTCCTGGCTGATTTGCCTTTCTCGTCTTAGGGTTGGGGTTCGGCCTAGGGCTAGGATATTTTTAACTAGGAAGCCCTGAGTTCCAGGCTTACTGCATCTGCCAAAGGCATCCCAAAGGGAGTGCAAAAGTGCCACAACATGGCTGCTTTCACGGCTTTTCCCTTAGGAAGAACCCTAATACCCAGCTGATTTACCTTCCTAGGGTTACTGTTAGGCTTAGGCCTAGGACTTTTAAAACCAGGAAGCCCTGGGCTCCAGGCACTCTGCAGCTGCGAAAGGCATCCCAAGAGGGCTGCAGAAGTGACACAACTTGGCTGCCACCACTGATATTTCCATGAGACCATCCCGAACCATAGGCTGATTTTCCTTCCTAGGGTTAAGGTTTGAGTTACGCCTAGGGTAAGGGTTCTATTAACCAGAAAGCCCTGAGTTCCAAGAACACAGCAGCTGCGAAGGACTTCCCAAGAAGAGCGCAAAAGTACCACAACATGCCTGCCTCTACAGCTTTTTCCTTGGGGACGTGCCTAATTCCTGGCTGATTTGCCTTTCTCGTCTTAGGCTTGGGGTTCGGCCTAGGGCTAGGCCTTTTAAAATAAGGAAGCTCTGAGTTCCAGGCACACTGGAGCTGTGAAAGGCATCCAAAAGGGAGTGCAAAAGTGCCACAACATGGTTGCTTTCACGGCTTTTTCCTTGGCAATAAGCTTAACACCAGGCTGATTTCTCTTCCCTTGGTTACTGTTAGGCCTAGGCCTAGGGCTAGGATTTTTAAAACTAGGAAGCCCTGAGATCCAGGCACACTGCAGCTGTTCAAGGCATCCCAAGGGGAGTACAAAAGTGCAACAACATGGCAGCTTTCACAGCTTTTTCCTTGGCACCATCCCTATACCTAGGCTGATTTATCTGCCTAGGGTTAGGGTTAGGGTTCAGCCTAGGGCTTGGAGATTTTAACCAGGAAGCCCTGAGTTCCAGGCTTACTGCATCTGCCAAAGGCATCCCAAAGGGAGTGCAAAAGTGCCACAACATGGCTGCTTTCACGGCTTTTCCCTTAGGAAGAACCTTAATACCCAGCTGATTTACCTTCCTAGGGTTACTGTTAGGCTTAGGCCTAGGACTTTTAAAACCAGGAAGCCCTGGGCTCCAGGCACACTGCAGCTGCGAAAGGCATCCCAAGGGGAGCGCACAAGTGACACAACTTGGCTGCCACCACTGATATTTCCATGAGACCATCCCAAATCATAGGCTGATTTTCCTTCCTAGGGTTAAGGTTTGAGTTACGCCCGCCTAGGGTAAGGGTTCTATTAACCAGAAAGCCCTGAGTTCCAAGAACACAGCAGCTGCGAAGGACTTCCGAAGAAGAGCGCAAAAGTACCACAACGTGCCTGCCTCCACAGCTTTTTCCTTGGGGACATGCCTAATTCCTGGCTGATTTGCCTTTCTCGTCTTAGGGTTGGGGTTCGGCCTAGGGCTAGGATTTTTTTAACTAGGAAGCCCTGAGTTCCAGGCTTACTTCATCTGCCAAAGGCATCCCAAAGGGAGTGCAGAAGTGCCACAACATGGCTGCTTTCACGGCTTTTCCCTTAGGAAGAACCCTAATACGCGGCTGATTTACCTTCCTAGGGTTACTGTTAGGATTAGGCCTAGGACTTTTAAAACCAGGAAGCCCTGGGCTCCAGGCATATGCAGCTGTTAAAGGCATCCCAAGAGGGCCGCAGAAGTGACACAACTTGGCTGCCACTGCTTCTATTCTCATGAGACCATCCCGAACCATAGGCTGATTTTCCTTCCTAGGGTTAAGGTTTGAGTTACGCCTAGGGTAAGAGTTCTATTAACCAGAAAGCCCTGAGTTCCAAGAACACAGCAGCTGCGAAGGACTACCCAAGAAGAGCGCAAAAGTACCACAACGTGCCTGCCTCCACAGCTTTTTCCTTGGGGACATGCCTAATTCCTGGCTGATTTGCCTTTCTCGTCTTAGGGTTGGGGTTCGGCCTAGGGCTAGGATATTTTTAACTAGGAAGCCCTGAGTTCCAGGCTTACTGCATCTGCCAAAGGCATCCCAAAGGGAGTGCAAAAGTGCCACAACATGGCTGCTTTCACGGCTTTTCCCTTAGGAAGAACCCTAATACCCAGCTGATTTACCTTCCTAGGGTTACTGTTAGGCTTAGGCCTAGGACTTTTAAAACCAGGAAGCCCTGGGCTCCAGGCACTCTGCAGCTGCGAAAGGCATCCCAAGAGGGCTGCAGAAGTGACACAACTTGGCTGCCACCACTGATATTTCCATGAGACCATCCCGAACCATAGGCTGATTTTCCTTCCTAGGGTTAAGGTTTGAGTTACGCCTAGGGTAAGGGTTCTATTAACCAGAAAGCCCTGAGTTCCAAGAACACAGCAGCTGCGAAGGACTTCCCAAGAAGAGCGCAAAAGTACCACAACATGCCTGCC
The DNA here is from genome assembly GCA_036010785.1 of Ammospiza maritima maritima. Classification (NCBI taxonomy): domain Eukaryota; kingdom Metazoa; phylum Chordata; class Aves; order Passeriformes; family Passerellidae; genus Ammospiza; species Ammospiza maritima. The sequence goes on from JAYKTQ010000067.1 coordinate 1,211,184, forward strand.
TCCACAGCTTTTTCCTTGGGGACATGCCTAATTCCTGGCTGATTTGCCTTTCTCGTCTTAGGGTTGGGGTTCGGCCTAGGGCTAGGATTTTTAAAGTCAGAAAGCCCTGAGTTCCAGGCACACTGGAGCTGTGAAAGGCATCCCAAAGGGAGTGCAGAAGTGCCACAACATGGTTGCTTTCACGGCTTTTTCCTTGGCAAGAAGCTTAACACCAGGCTGATTTCCCTTCCCAGGGTTACTGTAAGGCTTCGGCCTAGGGCTAGGGTTTTTAAAACTAGGAAGCCCTTAGTTCCAGGCACACTGCAGCTGTTCAAGGCATCCCAAGGGGAGTACAAAAGTGCAACAACATGGCAGCTTTCACAGCTTTTTCCTTGGCACCATCCCTATACCTAGGCTGATTTATCTGCCTAGGGTTAGGGTTAGGCTTCAGCCTAGGTCTTGGAGTTTTTTAACCAGGAAGCCCTGAGTTCCAGGCTTACTGCATCTGCCAAAGGCATCCCAAAGGGAGTGCAGAAGTGCCACAACATGGCTGCTTTCACGGCTTTCCCCTTAGGAAGAACCCTAATACGCGGCTGATTTACCTTCCTAGGGTTACTGTTAGGCTTAGGCCTAGGATTTTTAAAACTAGGAAGCCCTGGGCTCCAGGCACACTGCAGCTGTTCAAGGCATCCCAAGTGGAGTACAAAAGTGCAACAACATGGCAGCTTTCACAGCTTTTTCCTTGGCACCATCCCTATACATAGGCTGATTTATCTGCCTAGGGTTAGGGTTAGGGTTCAGCCTAGGGCTTGGAGTTTTTTAACCAGGAAGCCCTGAGTTCCAGGCTTACTGCATCTGCCAAATGCATCCCAAAGGGAGTGCAAAAGTGCCACAACATGGCTGCTTTCATGGCTTTTCCCTTAGGAAGAACCCTAATACCTGGCTGATTTACCTTCCTAGGGTTACTGTTAGGCTTAGGCCTAGGACTTTTAAAACCAGGAAGCCCTGGGCTCCAGGCACACTGCAGCTGTTAAAGGCATCCCAAGGGGAGCGCAAAAGTGACACAACTTGGCTGCCACCACTGATATTTCCATGAGACCATCCCGAACCATAGGCTGATTTTCCTTCCTAGGGTTAAGGTTTGAGTTACGCCTAGGGTAAGGGTTCTATTAACCAGAAAGCCCTGAGTTCCAAGAACACAGCAGCTGTGAAGGACTACCCAAGAAAAGCGCAAAAGTACCACAACATGCCTGCCTCCACAGCTTTTTCCTTGGGGACATGCCTAATTCCTGGCTGATTTGCCTTTCTCGTCTTAGGCTTGGGGTTCGGCCTAGGGCTAGGACTTTTAAAATCAGGAAACCCTGAGTTCCAGGCACACTGGAGCTGTGAAAGGCATCCAAAAGGGAGTGCAAAAGTGCCACAACATGGCTGCTTTCACGGCTTTTTCCTTGGCAAGAAGCCTAACACCAGGCTGATTTCCCTTCCCAGGGTTACTGTAAGGCTTAGGCCTAGGGCTAGGATTTTTAAAACTAGGAAGCCCTTAGATCCAGGCACACTGCAGCTGTTCAAGGCATCCCAAGGGGAGTACAAAAGTGCAACAACATGGCAGCTTTCACAACTTTTTCCTTGGCACCATCCCTATACCTAGGCTGATTTATCTGCCTAGGGTAAGGGTTAGGCTTCAGCCTAGGTCTTGGAGATTTTAAACCAGGAAGCCCTGAGTTCCAGGCTTACTGCATCTGCCAAAGGCATCCCAAAGGGAGTGCAGAAGTGCCACAACATGGCTGCTTTCACGGCTTTTCCCTTAGGAAGAACCCTAATACTCGGCTGATTTACCTTCCTAGGGTTACTGTTAGGCTTAGGCCTAGGACTTTTAAAACCAGGAAGCCCTGGGCTCCAGGCACTCTGCAGCTGCGAAAGGCATCCCAAGGGAGCGCAAAAGTGACACAACTTGGCTGCCACCACTGATATTTCCATGAGACCATCCCCAACCATAGGCTGATTTTCCTTCCTAGGGTTAAGGTTTGAGTTACGCCTAGGGTAAGGGTTCTATTAACCAGAAAGCCCTGAGTTCCAAGAACACAGCAGCTGTGAAGGACTACCCAAGAAAAGCGCAAAAGTACCACAACATGCCTGCCTCCACAGCTTTTTCCTTGGGGACATGCCTAATTCCTGGCTGATTTGCCTTTCTCGTCTTAGGCTTGGGGTTCGGCCTAGGGCTAGGATTTTTTTAACTAGGAAGCCCTGAGTTCCAGGCTTACTTCATCTGCAAAAGGCATCCCAAAGGGAGTGCAGAAGTGTCACAACATGGCTGCTTTCACGGCTTTTCCCTTAGGAAGAACCTTAATACCCAGCTGATTTACCTTCCTAGGGTTACTGTTAGGCTTAGGCCTAGGACTTTTAAAATCAGGAAGCCCTGAGTTCCAGGCACACTGGAGCTGTGAAAGACATCCAAAAGGGAGTGCAGAAGTGCCACAACATGGTTGCTTTCACGGCTTTTTCCTTGGCAAGAAGCCTAACACCAGGCTGATTTCCCTTCCCAGGGTTACAGTTAGGCTTAGGCCTAGGGCTAGGATTTTTAAAACTAGGAAGCCCTTAGATCCAGGCACACTGCAGCTGTTCAAGGCATCCCAAGGGGAGTACAAAAGTGCAACAACATGGCTGCTTTCACAGCTTTTCCCTTAGGAAGAACCCTAATACCCGACTGATTTACCTTCCTAGGGTTACTGTTAGGCTTAGACCTACGACTTTTAAAACCAGGAAGCCCTGGGCTTCAGGCACACTGCAGCTGTTAAAGGCATCCCAAGAGGGCCGCAGAAGTTACACAACTTGGCTGCCTCTGCTTCTATTCTCATGAGACCATCCCGAACCATAGGCTGATTTTCCTTCCTAGGGTTAATGTTTGAGTTTCGCCTTGGGTAGGAGGTCTATTAACCAGAAAGACCTGAGTTCCAAGAACACAGCAGCTGCGAAGGACTAGCCAAGAAGAGCGCAAAAGTACCACAACATGCCTGCCTCCACAGCTTTTTCCTTGGGGACATGCCTAATTCCTGGCTGATTTGCCTTTCTCGTCTTAGGCTTGGGGTTCGGCCTAGGGCTAGGACTTTTAAAATAAGGAAGCCCTGAGTTCCAGGCACACTGGAGCTGTGAAAGGCATCCAAAAGGGAGTGCAAAAGTGCCACAACATGGTTGCTTTCACGGCTTTTTCCTTGGCAAGAAGCTTAACACCAGGCTGATTTCCCTTCCCTTGTTTACTGTTAGGCCTAGGCCTAGGGCTAGGATTTTTAAAATCAGGAAGCCCTGAGATCCAGGCACACTGCAGCTGTTCAAGGCATCCCAAGGGGAGTACAAAAGTGCAACAACATGGCAGCTTTCACAGCTTTTTCCTTGGCACCATCCCTATACGTAGGCTGATTTATCTGCCTAGGGTTAGGGTTAGGGTTCAGCCTAGGGCTTGGAGATTTTAACCAGGAAGCCCTGAGTTCCAGGCTTACTGCATCTGCCAAAGGCATCCCAAAGGGAGTGCAAAAGTGCCACAACATGGCTGCCTCCACAGCTTTTTCCTTGGGGACATGCCTAATTCCTGGCTGATTTGCCTTTCTCGTCTTAGGGTTGGGGTTCGGCCTAGGGCTAGGATTTTTTTAACTAGGAAGCCCTGAGTTCCAGGCTTACTTCATCTGCCAAAGGCATTCCAAAGGGAGTGCAGAAGTGCCACAACATGGCTGCTTTCACGGCTTTTCCCTTAGGAAGAACCCTAATACGCGGCTGATTTACCTTCCTAGGGTTACTGTTAGGCTTAGGCCTAGGACTTTTAAAACCAGGAAGCCCTGGGCTCCAGGCATATGCAGCTGTTAAAGGCATCCCAAGAGGGCCGCAGAAGTGACACAACTTGGCTGCCTCTGCTTCTATTCTCATGAGACCATCCCGAACCATAGGCTGATTTTCCTTCCTAGGGTTAAGGTTTGAGTTACGCCTAGGGTAAGAGTTCTATTAACCAGAAAGCCCTGAGTTCCAAGAACACAGCAGCTGCGAAGGACTACCCAAGAAGAGCGCAAAAGTACCACAACGTGCCTGCCTCCACAGCTTTTTCCTTGGGGACATGCCTAATTCCTGGCTGATTTGCCTTTCTCGTCTTAGGGTTGGGGTTCGGCCTAGGGCTAGGATATTTTTAACTAGGAAGCCCTGAGTTCCAGGCTTACTGCATCTGCCAAAGGCATCCCAAAGGGAGTGCAAAAGTGCCACAACATGGCTGCTTTCACGGCTTTTCCCTTAGGAAGAACCCTAATACCCAGCTGATTTACCTTCCTAGGGTTACTGTTAGGCTTAGGCCTAGGACTTTTAAAACCAGGAAGCCCTGGGCTCCAGGCACTCTGCAGCTGCGAAAGGCATCCCAAGAGGGCTGCAGAAGTGACACAACTTGGCTGCCACCACTGATATTTCCATGAGACCATCCCGAACCATAGGCTGATTTTCCTTCCTAGGGTTAAGGTTTGAGTTACGCCTGGGGTAAGGGTTCTATTAACCAGAAAGCCCTGAGTTCCAAGAACACAGCAGCTGCGAAGGACTTCCCAAGAAGAGCGCAAAAGTACCACAACATGCCTGCCTCCACAGCTTTTTCCTTGGGGACATGCCTAATTCCTGGCTGATTTGCCTTTCTCGTCTTAGGGTTGGGGTTCGGCCTAGGGCTAGGATTTTTAAAATCAGGAAGCCCTGACTTCCAGGCACACTGGAGCTGTGAAAGGCATCCAAAAGGGAGTGCAAAAGTGCCACAACATGGTTGCTTTCACGGCTTTTTCCTTGGCAAGAAGCTTAACACCAGGCTGATTTCCCTTCCCAGGGTTACTGTAAGGCTTAGGCCTAGGGCTAGGATTTTTAAAACTAGGAAGCCCTTAGATCCAGGCACACTGCAGCTGTTCAAGGCATCCCAAGGGGAGTACAAAAGTGCAACAACATGGCAGCTTTCACGGCTTTTCCCTTAGGAAGAACCCTAATACTCGGCTGATTTACCTTCCTAGGGTTACTGTTAGGCTTAGGCCTAGGACTTTTAAAACCAGGAAGCCCTGGGCTCCAGGCACACTGCAGCTGCGAAAGGCATCCCAAGGGGAGCGCAAAAGTGACACAACTTGGCTGCCACCACTGATATTTCCATGAGACCATCCCGAACCATAGGCTGATTTTCCTTCCTAGGGTTAAGGTTTGAGTTACGCCTAGGGTAAGGGTTCTATTAACCAGAAAGCCCTGAGTTCCAAGAACACAGCAGCTGCGAAGGACTACCCAAGAAAAGCGCAAAAGTTCCACACCATGCCTGCCTCCACAGCTTCTTCCTTGGGGACATGCCTAATTCCTGGCTGATTTGCCTTTCTCGTCTTAGGGTTGGGGTTCGGCCTAGGGCTAGGATTTTTTTAACTAGGAAGCCTTGACTTCCAGGCTTACTGCATCTCCCAAAAGCATCCCAAAGGGAGTGCAGAAGTGCCACAACATGGCTGCTTTCACGGCTTTTCCCTTAGGAAGAATACTAATACGCGGCTGATTTACCTTCCTAGGGTTACTGTTAGGCTTAGGCCTAGGACTTTTAAAACCAGGAAGCCCTGGGCTCCAGGCACGTGCAGCTGTTCAAGGCATCCCAAGAGGGCCGCAGAAGTGACACAACTTGGCTGCCTCTGCTGCTATTCTCATGAGACCATCCCGAACCATAGGCTGATTTTCCTTCCTAGGGTTAAGTTTTGAGTTACGCCTAGGGTAAGAGTTCTATTAACCAGAAAGCCCTGAGTTCCAAGAACACAGCAGCTGCGAAGGACTACCCAAGAAGAGCGCAAAAGTACCACAACGTGCCTGCCTCCACAGCTTTTTCCTTGGGGACATGCCTAATTCCTGGCTGATTTGCCTTTCTCATCTTAGGGTTGGGGTTCGGCCTAGGGCTAGGATTTTTTTAACTAGGAAGCCCTGAGTTCCAGCCTTACTTCATCTGCCAAAGGCATCCAAAAGGGAGTGCAGAAGTGCCACAACATGGCGGCTTTCACGGCTTTCCCCTTAGGAAGAACCCTAATACGCGGCTGCTTTACCTTCCTAGGGTTACTGTTAGGCTTAGGCCTAGGACTTTTAAAACTAGGAAGCCCTTACATCCAGGCACACTGCAGCTGTTTAAGGCATCCCAAGGGGAGTACTAAAGTACCACAACATGGCAGCTTTCACAGCTTTTTCCTTGGCACCATCCCTATACATAGGCTGATTTATCTTCCTAGGGTTAGGGTTAGGGTTCAGCCTAGGGCTTGGAGTTTTTTAACCAGGAAGCCCTGAGTTCCAGGCTTACTGCATCTGCCAAATGCATCCCAAAGGGAGTGCAAAAGTGCCACAACATGGCTGCTTTCACGGCTTTTCCCTTAGGAAGAACCCTAATACTCGGCTGATTTACCTTCCTAGGGTTACTGTTAGGCTTAGGCCTAGGACTTTTAAAACCAGGAAGCCCTGGGCTCCAGGCACTCTGCAGCTGCGAAAGGCATCCCAAGGGGAGCGCAAAAGTGACACAACTTGGCTGCCACCACTGATATTTCCATGAGACCATCCCGAACCATAGGCTGATTTTCCTTCCTAGGGTTAAGGTTTGAGTTACGCCTAGGGTAAGGGTTCTATTAACCAGAAAGCCCTGAGTTCCAAGAACACAGCAGCTGTGAAGGACTACCCAAGAAAAGCGCAAAAGTACCACAACATGCCTGCCTCCACAGCTTTTTCCTTGGGGACATGCCTAATTCCTGGCTGATTTGCCTTTCTCGTCTTAGGCTTGGGGTTCGGCCTAGGGCTAGGACTTTTAAAATCAGGAAACCCTGAGTTCCAGGCACACTGGAGCTGTGAAAGGCATCCAAAAGGGAGTGCAAAAGTGCCACAACATGGCTGCTTTCACGGCTTTTTCCTTGGCAAGAAGCCTAACACCAGGCTGATTTCCCTTCCCAGGGTTACTGTAAGGCTTAGGCCTAGGGCTAGGATTTTTAAAACTAGGAAGCCCTTAGATCCAGGCACACTGCAGCTGTTCAAGGCATCCCAAGGGGAGTACAAAAGTGCAACAACATGGCAGCTTTCACAGCTTTTTCCTTGGCACCATCCCTATACCTAGGCTGATTTATCTGCCTAGGGTAAGGGTTAGGCTTCAGCCTAGGTCTTGGAGTTTTTTAACCAGGAAGCCCTGAGTTCCAGGCTTACTGCATCTGCCAAAGGCATCCCAAAGGGAGTGCAAAAGTGCCACAACATGGCTGCTTTCACGGCTTTTCCCTTAGGAAGAACCCTAATACGCGGCTGATTTACCTTCCTAGGCTTACTGTTAGGCTTAGGCCTAGGACTTTTAAAACCAGGAAGCCCTGGGCTCCAGGCACACTGCAGCTGCGAAAGGCATCCCAAGGGGAGCGCAAAAGTGACGCAACTTGGCTGCCACCACTGATATTTCCATGAGACCATCCAGAACCATAGGCTGATTTTCCTTCCTAGGGTTAAGGTTTGAGTTACGCCTAGGGTAAGGGTTCTATTAACCAGAAAGCCCTGAGTTCCAAGAACACAGCAGCTGTGAAGGACTACCCAAGAAAAGCGCAAAAGTACCACAACATGCCTGCCTCCACAGCTTTTTCCTTGGGGACATGCCTAATTCCTGGCTGATTTGCCTTTCTCGTCTTAGGGTTGGGGTTCGGCCTAGGGCTAGGATTTTTAAAATCAGGAAGCCCTGAGTTCCAGGCACACTGGAGCTGTGAAAGGCATCCCAAAGGGAGTGCAAAAGTGCCACAACATGGCTGCTTTCACGGCTTTTCCCTTAGGAAGAATACTAATACGCGGCTGATTTACCTTCCTAGGGTTACTGTTAGGCTTAGGCCTAGGACTTTTAAAACCAGGAAGCCCTGGGCTCCAGGCACGTGCAGCTGTTCAAGGCATCCCAAGAGGGCCGCAGAAGTGACACAACTTGGCTGCCTCTGCTGCTATTCTCATGAGACCATCCCGAACCATAGGCTGATTTTCCTTCCTAGGGTTAAGTTTTGAGTTACGCCTAGGGTAAGAGTTCTATTAACCAGAAAGCCCTGAGTTCCAAGAACACAGCAGCTGCGAAGGACTACCCAAGAAGAGCGCAAAAGTACCACAACGTGCCTGCCTCCACAGCTTTTTCCTTGGGGACATGCCTAATTCCTGGCTGATTTGCCTTTCTCGTCTTAGGGTTGGGGTTCGGCCTAGGGCTAGGATTTTTTTAACTAGGAAGCCCTGAGTTCCAGCCTTACTTCATCTGCCAAAGGCATCCAAAAGGGAGTGCAGAAGTGCCACAACATGGCGGCTTTCACGGCTTTCCCCTTAGGAAGAACCCTAATACGCGGCTGATTTACCTTCCTAGGGTTACTGTTAGGCTTAGGCCTAGGACTTTTAAAACTAGGAAGCCCTTACATCCAGGCACACTGCAGCTGTTTAAGGCATCCCAAGGGGAGTACTAAAGTACCACAACATGGCAGCTTTCACAGCTTTTTCCTTGGCACCATCCCTATACATAGGCTAATTTATCTGCCTAGGGTTAGGGTTAGGGTTCAGCCTAGGGCTTGGAGTTTTTTAACCAGGAAGCCCTGAGTTCCAGGCTTACTGCATCTGCCAAATGCATCCCAAAGGGAGTGCAAAAGTGCCACAACATGGCTGCTTTCACGGCTTTTCCCTTAGGAAGAACCCTAATACTCGGCTGATTTACCTTCCTAGGGTTACTGTTAGGCTTAGGCCTAGGACTTTTAAAACCAGGAAGCCCTGGGCTCCAGGCACTCTGCAGCTGCGAAAGGCATCCCAAGGGGAGCGCAAAAGTGACACAACTTGGCTGCCACCACTGATATTTCCATGAGACCATCCAGAACCATAGGCTGATTTTCCTTCCTAGGGTTAAGGTTTGAGTTACGCCTAGGGTAAGGGTTCTATTAACCAGAAAGCCCTGAGTTCCAAGAACACAGCAGCTGTGAAGGACTACCCAAGAAAAGCGCAAAAGTACCACAACATGCCTGCCTCCACAGCTTTTTCCTTGGGGACATGCCTAATTCCTGGCTGATTTGCCTTTCTCGTCTTAGGCTTGGGGTTCGGCCTAGGGCTAGGACTTTTAAAATCAGGAAACCCTGAGTTCCAGGCACACTGGAGCTGTGAAAGGCATCCAAAAGGGAGTGCAAAAGTGCCACAACATGGCTGCTTTCACGGCTTTTTCCTTGGCAAGAAGCCTAACACCAGGCTGATTTCCCTTCCCAGGGTTACTGTAAGGCTTAGGCCTAGGGCTAGGATTTTTAAAACTAGGAAGCCCTTAGATCCAGGCAAACTGCAGCTGTTCAAGGCATCCCAAGGGGAGTACAAAAGTGCAACAACATGGCAGCTTTCACAGCTTTTTCCTTGGCACCATCCCTATACCTAGGCTGATTTATCTGCCTAGGGTAAGGGTTAGGCTTCAGCCTAGGTCTTGGAGATTTTAAACCAGGAAGCCCTGAGTTCCAGGCTTACTGCATCTGCCAAAGGCATCCCAAAGGGAGTGCAGAAGTGCCACAACATGGCTGCTTTCACGGCTTTTCCCTTAGGAAGAACCCTAATACTCGGCTGATTTACCTTCCTAGGGTTACTGTTAGGCTTAGGCCTAGGACTTTTAAAACCAGGAAGCCCTGGGCTCCAGGCACTCTGCAGCTGCGAAAGGCATCCCAAGGGGAGCGCAAAAGTGACACAACTTGGCTGCCACCACTGATATTTCCATGAGACCATCCCGAATCATAGGCTGATTTTCTTTCCTAGGGTTAATGTTTGAGTTACGCCTAGGGTAAGGGTTCTATTAACCAGAAAGCCCTGAGTTCCAAGAACACAGCAGCTGCGAAGGACTAGCCAAGAAGAGCGCAAAAGTACCACAACATGCCTGCCTCCACAGCTTTTTCCTTGGGGACATGCCTAATTCCTGGCTGATTTGCCTTTCTCGTCTTAGGGTTGGGGTTCGGGCTAGGGCTAGGATTTTTTTAACTAGGAAGCCCTGAGTTCCAGGCTTACTGCATCTCCCAAAAGCATCCCAAAGGGAGTGCAAAAGTGCCACAACATGGCTGCTTTCACGGCTTTTCCCTTAGGAAGAATACTAATACTCGGCTGATTTACCTTCCTAGGGTTACTGTTAGGCTTAGGCCTAGGACTTTTAAAACCAGGAAGCCCTGGGCTCCAGGCACGTGCAGCTGTTCAAGGCATCCCAAGAGGGCCGCAGAAGTGACACAACTTGGCTGCCTCTGCTGCTATTCTCATGAGACCATCCCGAACCATAGGCTGATTTTCCTTCCTAGGGTTAAGTTTTGAGTTACGCCTAGGGTAAGAGTTCTATTAACCAGAAAGCCCTGAGTTCCAAGAACACAGCAGCTGCGAAGGACTACCCAAGAAGAGCGCAAAAGTACCACAACGTGCCTGCCTCCACAGCTTTTTCCTTGGGGACATGCCTAATTCCTGGCTGATTTGCCTTTCTCGTCTTAGGTTTGGGGTTCGGCCTAGGGCTAGGATTTTTTTAACTAGGAAGCCCTGAGTTCCAGGCTTACTGCATCTGCCAAAGGCATCCCAAAGGGAGTGCAAAAGTGCCACAACATGGTTGCTTTCACGGCTTTTCCCTTAGGAAGAACCCTAATACCCAGCTGATTTACCTTCCTAGGGTTACTGTTAGGCTTAGGCCTAGGACTTTTAAAACCAGGAAGCCCTGGTCTCCAGGCACACTGCAGCTGTTAAAGGCATCCCAAGAGGGCTGCAGAAGTGACACAACTTGGCTGCCACCACTGATATTTCCATGAGACCATCCCGAACCATAGGCTGATTTTCCTTCCTAGGGTTAAGGTTTGAGTTACGCCTAGGGTAAGGGTTCTATTAACCAGAAAGCCCTGAGTTCCAAGAACACAGCAGCTGCGAAGGACTTCCCAAGAAGAGCGCAAAAGTACCACAACATGCCTGCCTCCACAGCTTTTTCCTTGGGGACATGCCTAATTCCTGGCTGATTTGCCTTTCTCGTCTTAGGGTTGGGGTTCGGCCTAGGGCTAGGATTTTTTTAACTAGGAAGCCCTGAGTTCCAGGCTTACTTCATCTGCCAAAGGCATCCCAAAGGGAGTGCAGAAGTGCCACAACATGGCTGCTTTCACGGCTTTTCCCTTAGGAAGAACCCTAATACGCGGCTGATTTACCTTCCTAGGGTTACTGTTACGCTTAGGCCTAGGACTTTTAAAACCAGGAAGCCCTGGGCTCCAGGCACACTGCAGCTGCGAAAGGCATCCCAAGGGGAGCGCAAAAGTGACACAACTTGGCTGCCACCACTGATATTTCCATGAGACCATCCCGAACCATAGGCTGATTTTCCTTCCTAGGGTTAAGGTTTGAGTTACGCCTGGGGTAAGGGTTCTATTAACCAGAAAGCCCTGAGTTCCAAGAACACAGCAGCTGCGAAGGACTAGCCAAGAAGAGCGCAAAAGTACCACAACATGCCTGCCTCCACAGCTTTTTCCTTGGGGACATGCCTAATTCCTGGCTGATTTGCCTTTCTCGTCTTAGGGTTGGGGTTCGGCCTAGGGCTAGGATTTTTAAAATCAGGAAGCCCTGAGTTCCAGGCACACTGGAGCTGTGAAAGGCATCCAAAAGGGAGTGCAAAAGTGCCACAACATGGCTGCTTTCCCGGCTTTTTCCTTGGCAAGAAGCCTAACACCAGGCTGATTTACCTTCCTAGGGTTACTGTAAGGCTTAGGCCTAGGGCTAGGATTTTTAAAACTAGAAAGCCCTTAGTTCCAGGCACACTGCAGCTGTTCAAGGCATCCCAAGAGGGCCGCAGAAGTGACACAACTTGGCTGCCTCTGCTGCTATTCTCATGAGTCCATCCCGAACCATAGGCTGATTTTCCTTCCTAGGGTGAGGGTTAGAGTTACGCCTAGGGTTAGTGTTTTTTTAACCAGAAAGCCCTGAGTTCCAAGAACACAGCAGCTGCCAAGGACTACCCAAGAGGAGTGCAAAAGTGCCACAACATGGCTGCCTCCAGCGCTTTTTCCTTGGGACCATCATTGAACCTAGGCTGATTTACTTGCCTCCAGTTGCACCTATGGTCACGCCAAGAGATAGGGATTTTAAATCAGTAAACCCTGAGCTCCAGACCCAGTGCAGCTGCAAAAGGCTTCCCAAGGGCAGCCAAAAATTGCCTCAACATGCTCCTTCCAGTGCTTTTTTCCTTGGGAACATCCCTATACCCAGGCTGATTTATCTGCCTAGGGTTAGGGTTAGGGTTCAGCCTAGAGATAGGATTTTTTCAAACAGGAAGCCCTGAATTCCAGGCACACTGCAGCTGTTAAAGGCAGTGTTCTACGTCAACCGCAACTTAGTCTGAAATAAATGCTTTTTCCCTGAGAGCATCTGAGAGGTTTGCATGAAGCACTGATATCTGACATTTGCAATTTTGAATAGGAGAGGAGAAAGAAAATGGGAAGAAGTTTTTAATTTTAGTGGTTTCAATGTTAATTTCCGTACACTTTTTCAAAACTTGTCAGCTCAAATGCCCATCAACATCTTTTAGTCCTCTGTAAGTCAGTATTCATATAAAATGTGCTTCAAATCAAAAGAATTTCAAATTTGCACTCCAAATTTCTATGCCTAGATTTATGATTTCCTACACATATTAGATGAAAGGAAGGCCTTTTTTACTGTGGGAGTGCTGGAACACTGGAACAGGTTGCCCAGGGAAGTTGTGGGTGTCCCATCCCTGAAAGTATTCAAGGTCAGCTTGGACGGGGCTTGGAGCAGCAACAAAGGAGAAGCTTGATGGTAGAGAAACAAAGTTGGACTATAGAAGAAACTGGGATTGAAGTATAGGAGCAAGTTTTCTCTCAGCTCTTGGGGTAAATTCAAAGTTGTACAAAATGACATTTATCTGTGCTATTCACTACTGTAACAGAAATGTTCATGAAAACTGTACAGAAGATAGCAAATTTTAAAAGAGATAAGAATTACAGCATAAAATCCATGGGATGGGTTACAACATGAGACACTCTCTAAGAGAAAATCTCTGTGTTTCAGCACTTCATCATGGTAAGATTTCATGAAGTGCCAAAGAAGGCGGCAAAATATCATTTGGGACGTTATTTCCTGGAATTCAGCCTGGCCATTAGTAGGAACTGGGTTTGAACACATCATGTAGATATACCACACACACTTGCCCTTCACTGAAAAATGACTGTTTACAACGAAGAAGCAATTGACGATCAAAATTGATTGAAAGCATCTTAAACATGTCAAGTATTTCATTGTAGATGATCTGTGATCCAAATGCTTCTTCCACCTTCGAGAGGGACAGAACAATTCTTCCATGTCATGATGGTTTAAAATTGTATCAACCAATGTTTTCTGCTGAAAAGATAGCATCTATTTTTTTCTATTTTTGGAAGAAAATATTCCTAGACATACAACAGGTGAGAACTAAGTAATTTTAAAGAAACAAATGAAAAGAAAATATTCTGTAAATAGAATGAAATGAAAAGCTGTGTTTTAAATAGGAGCTAAATATGAAACAGAATTTTTGTACCAGGCATTTGAATTACTGCACCAGCTCTTTTGCCCATCAAGAGAGGCGTTTAGCATTTCAGTCTTTTCCAAGGTGTTCATGATCTGCTATGCTGATCTCTGTGTGTGCCTAGGTGTGTGTGGAAGGGGGGGCATGTGAAGGGGAGTGTGTATGTTTGCTTTACAATTGTTGTGGCAGATTCATGCCTCAGCTCCACATTTTGTTTTAGAAAGGTCACACAGAGTGGATGTGAAGTTTACTATCAACAAGAGATCAATTCCCAAATCATCCATTTCACTCTACCTTATAAATCATGTGCTTTGTTGCATATTTTATCAAATCTACTTTCAAGCCAGATGGAGGAAGGAGGATGTGGGAATCCCTCCACCATCTTGCAACTTTTATGCAAGTAGGTTTTCAAGAAAATCATCATTTCTCTTTGAAATATGTCTGGAACAGGCATGATGGTAGTGTCAACCTGTTGGAGTTTTTGTTGCTGGAAGAAGTTATACAAAAGGATTGGTTTTTACATTGACCAGTTACTGAATCAAGCTCAGGAATACATTGGAAATTCAACTGGGGCTTCCTTTCCCCGGCAGACTACTTCTAGAACGAGCTTGTACACTGAAGCTTACTCTTTTGCCCTCTTTTTGTTTCTTTCCTATTTTCTTGGCTTCTTTGCCACTCTCTAGACAATTTTGGAACTTTTTTCCCAACTCAAATGGTTTCAATAGTCTGATTGTGATCATACATTTTTACAAGGAATTTTTAAAATCTTTCCTCCAGTTAAGAAAGTCAAGGACTTAGGTCTTTTTCTTCCCTTATCAATATTGCAATGAAATTGATAAGTAAAGACCAACTCTTTCTTTTTGTTTTTAACCCAAGCAGATAATTCCCATCCATTCATCCATTTGGTGGACCAATAGTTGCCATTCTGATGGAAGTTGTCACTTCTTAACAATAGGCATTCTGTGACTATGTTGACAGCACTTTGGGTGAAGATCCTAACTGGTCTTAGATACACATAGGGAGAAATTTGCTCAGCCAGTGTCAGTCTTAAGCATGCGTATCAGAAGATCTTTCTAGAGCTGGGAATTTTCCCATGAAAGGGATTCAGTTAGGGAAGAGACACTTGCCCCAGAGGTTTACATTCTTCTTGAAGACTGCTTAAGGAACTTAGATGCCATGTCCATTTGGATCTGTGTCTGCACAGAACTTTGTCATGCCAGTGCTTGAAATGCATCTTGAAGAGAATTCACTAGCACAGAATGAATGAGAGTGGAAGGGGTTGGTGGGGCTAACCAGGCCCAACCCCCCTGCCTAAACCAGGATCCCTAGAGCCTCTTGCCCAGGATTCTATCTGGGTGTACTTTTAATGTCTTCAAAGATCCAGGCTCCACAATCTTTCTGGGCAGTCTGTGCCGTGGTTCACTCACCCTCACAGTAAAGAATCATTTCCTGATGTTCCTGTATTTCAGTGTGTGCCCACTGCCTCTTGTCTTTTCACTCAGCATCACTGAAAAGACACTGATTCCCTCCCCTTTGCACTATTGCTTCCATATGGATGTGTGCTGCCATGTAGAGATATGTCAAAAACCTCCCTGAAGCCCAGGCAGGTAATATTCCCTTCATCTACCAGTCAAGTTAATTCATCAGAGGAGTTTAAAGTTATGTTCAGCATGAAATGCCCCTGAAAAATCATGCTAACTACATTATTGTGTCGTCTTTCATGTGCCTGGCAAGGTTTTCCAGGAAGAGCTGCTTCATCAACTTCCTGGGTATAAAAAAGAGGCTGGCTGGTTTGTACGATTGCGAGTCCTCCGAATTGCCTTTTTTGAAGATGAGTGTCATTTGCTTACATCCAGTCCTTAGCCTCTCTTGTCGTCTACATCTTAGCAAAAAGCTTTTCCACTATGTCTGGCAAGGAGAAATTGTGCCAGCACAGAAAACATCTCCCATCGTGTTCTAGACGTTGCACGGAGGTGTGCCGAGTGTTTGGCATGAAGGAAAGAAAAGTTGTCCAAAACAGCTTCCAATCGAATGTTCATGTGATTGGAAAAGTCAGGAGAGTGCAAAGGTACTGTTTTCTAGCAGTTGGCAAGCTGCGCACACAATCCCAGTGTTGTACAGCTTCCTTCTTCACCTTTCCGAAGGTGCCGCTCTCTCCGGCTCCCGGAGGCGAAGAAGCGGCTTCTTCGCGCAAAGACGATTGTGCCGCTCACTGTGCACTCCTTAGCGCGGCTTCTGCCGAAAGACGCCCGGGAGCGGCTCTTAGCTCCGGACAGCATCGTACCTTCGTCTTTAGCGTCTCTTCTCGTCTACATCTTAGCAAAAAGCTTTTCTACTATGTCTGGCGAGGAAAAACTGTGCCAGCACAGAAAACATCTCCCATCGTGTTCTAGACGTTGCACGGAGGTGTGCCGAGTGTTTGGCATGAAGGAAAGAAAAGTTGTCCAAAACAGCTTCCAATCGAATGTTCATGTGATTGGAAAAGTCAGGAGAGTGCAAAGGTACTGTTTTCTATCAGTTGGCAAGCTGCGCACACAATCCCAGTGTTGTACAGCTTCCTTCTTCACCTTTCCGAAGGTGCCGCTCTCTCCGGCTCCCGGAGGCGAAGAAGCGGCTTCTTCGCGCAAAGACGATTGTGCCGCTCACTGTGCACTCCTTAGCGCGGCTTCTGCCGAAAGACGCCCGGGAGCGGCTCTTAGCTCCGGACAGCATCGTACCTTCGTCTTTAGCGTCTCTTCTCGTCTACATCTTAGCAAAAAGCTTTTCCACTATGTCTGGCGAGGAAAAACTGTGCCAGCACAGAAAACATCTCCCATCGTGTTCTAGACGTTGCACGGAGGTGTGCCGAGTGTTTGGCATGAAGAAAACAAAAGTTGTCCAAAACAGCCTCCAATCGAATGTTCATGTGATTGGAAAAGTCAGGAGAGTGCAAAGGTACTGTTTTCTATCAGCTGGCAAGCTGCGCACACAATCCCAGTGTTGTACAGCTTCCTTCTTCACCTTTCCGAAGGTGCCGCTCTCTCCGGCTCCCGGAGGCGAAGAAGCGGCTTCTTCGCGCAAAGACGATTGTGCCGCTCACTGTGCACTCCTTAGCGCGGCTTCTGCCGAAAGACGCCCGGGAGCGGCTCTTAGCTCCGGACAGCATCGTACCTTCGTCTTTAGCGTCTCTTCTCGTCTACATCTTAGCAAAAAGCTTTTCCACTATGTCTGGCGAGGAAAAACTGTGCCAGCACAGAAAACATCTCCCATCGTGTTCTAGACGTTGCACGGAGGTGTGCCGAGTGTTTGGCATGAAGAAAAGAAAAGTTGTCCAAAACAGCTTCCAATCGAATGTTCATGTGATTGGAAAAGTCAGGAGAGTGCAAAGGTACTGTTTTCTAGCAGTTGGCAAGCTGCGCACACAATCCCAGTGTTGTACAGCTTCCTTCTTCACCTTTCCGAAGGTGCCGCTCTCTCCGGCTCCCGGAGGCGAAGAAGCGGCTTCTTCGCGCAAAGACGATTGTGCCGCTCACTGTGCACTCCTTAGTGCGGCTTCTGCCGAAAGACGCCCGGGAGCGGCTCTTAGCTCCGGAGAGCATCGTACCTACGTCTTTAGCGTCTCTTCTCGTCTACATCTTAGCAAAAAGCTTTTCTACTATGTCTGGTGAGGAAAAACTGTGCCAGCACAGAAAACATCTCCCATCGTGTTCTAGACGTTGCACGGAGGTGTGCCGAGTGTTTGGCATGAAGGAAAGAAAAGTTGTCCAAAACAGCTTCCAATCGAATGTTCATGTGATTGGAAAAGTCAGGAGAGTGCAAAGGTACTGTTTTCTATCAGCTGGCAAGCTGCGCACACAATCCCAGTGTTGTACAGCTTCCTTCTTCACCTTTCCGAAGGTGCCGCTCTCTCCGGCTCCCGGAGGCGAAGAAGCGGCTTCTTCGCGCAAAGACGATTGTGCCGCTCACTGTGCACTCCTTAGCGCGGCTTCTGCCGAAAGACGCCCGGGAGCGGCTCTTAGCTCCGGACAGCATCATACCGTCGTCTTTAGCGTCTCTTCTCGTCTACATCTTAGCAAAAAGCTTTTCTACTATGTCTGGCAAGGAAAAACTGTGCCAGCACAGAAAACATCTCCCATCGTGTTCTAGACGTTGCACGATCCCTATACTTAGGCTGATTTCTTTCCTGGGGATAGGGTTAGACTTCAGCCTAGGGCTTGGAGTATTTTAACCAGGAAGCCCTGAGTTCCAGGCTTACTGCATCTGCCAAAGGCATCCCAAAGGGAGTGCAGAAGTGCCACAACATGGCTGCTTTCACGGCTTTTCCCTTAGGAAGAACCCTAATACCCGGCTGATTTACCTTCCTAGGGTTACTGTTAGGCTTAGGCCTAGGACTTTTAAAACCAGGAAGCCCTGGGCTCCAGGCACTCTGCAGCTGCGAAAGGCATCCCAAGGGGAGCGCAAAAGTGACACAACTTGGCTGCCACCACTGATATTTCCATGAGACCATCCCGAACCATAGGCTGATTTTCTTTCCTAGGGTTAAGGTTTGAGTTACGCTTAGGGTAAGGGTTCTATTAACCAGAAAGCCCTGAGTTCCAAGAACACAGCAGCTGCGAAGGACTAGCCAAGAAGAGCGCAAAAGTACCACAACATGCCTGCCTCCACAGCTTTTTCCTTGGGGACATGCCTAATTCCTGGCTGATTTGCCTTTCTCGTCTTAGGGTTGGGGTTCGGCCTAGGGCTAGGATTTTTAAAATCAGGAAGCCCTGAGTTCCAGGCACACTGGAGCTGTGAAAGTCATCCAAAAGGGAGTGCAAAAGTGCCACAACATGGTTGCTTTCACGGCTTTTTCCTTGGCAAGAAGCCTAACACCAGGCTGATTTACCTTCCCAGGGTTACTGTAAGGCTTAGGTCTTGGGCTAGGATTTTTAAAACTAGGAAGCCCTTAGATCCAGGCACACTGCATCTGTTCAAGGCATCCCAAGAGGAGTAAAAAAGTACAACAACATGGCAGCTTTCACAGCTTTTTCCTTGGCACCATCCCTATACCTAGGCTGATTTATCTGCCTAGGGTTAGGGTTAGGGTTCAGCCTAGGGCTTGGAGTTTTTTAACCAGGAAGCCCTGAGTTCCAGGCTTACTGCATCTGCCAAAGGCATCCCAAAGGGAGTGCAGAAGTGCCACAACATGGCTGCTTTCACGGCTTTTCCCTTAGGAAGAACCCTAATACTCGGCTGATTTACCTTCCTAGGGTTACTGTTAGGCTTAGGCCTAGGACTTTTAAAACCAGGAAGCCCTGGGCTCCAGGCACTCTGCAGCTGCGAAAGGCATCCCAAGGGGAGCGCAAAAGTGACACAACTTGGCTGCCACCACTGATATTTCCATGAGACCATCCCGAACCATAGGCTGATTTTCTTTCCTAGGGTTAAGGTTTGAGTTACGCCTAGGGTAAGGGTTCTATTAACCAGAAAGCCCTGAGTTCCAAGAACACAGCAGCTGCGAAGGACTAGCCAAGAAGAGCGCAAAAGTACCACAACATGCCTGCGTCGACAGCTTTTTCCTTGGGGACATGCCTAATTCCTGGCTGATTTGCCTTTCTCGTCTTAGGGTTGGGGTTCGGCCTAGGGCTAGGATTTTTTTAACTAGGAAGCCCTGAGTTCCAGGCTTACTGCATCTGCCAAAGGCATCCCAAAGGGAGTGCAGAAGTGCCACAACATGGCTGCTTTCACGGCTTTTCCCTTAGGAAGAACCCTAATACGCGGCTGATTTACCTTCCTAGGGTTACTGTTAGGCTTAGGCCTAGGACTTTTAAAACCAGGAAGCCCTGGGCTCCAGGCACACTGCAGCTGCGAAAGGCATCCCAAGGGGAGCGCAAAAGTGACACAACTTGGCTGCCACCACTGATATTTCCATGAGACCATCCCGAACCATAGACTGATTTTCTTTCCTAGGGTTAAGGTTTGAGTTACGCCTGGGGTAAGCGTTCTATTAACCAGAAAGCCCTGAGTTCCAAGAACACAGCAGCTGCGAAGGACTAGCCAAGAAGAGCGCAAAAGTACCACAACGTGCCTGCATCCACAGCTTTTTCCTTGGGGACATGCCTAATTCCTGGCTGATTTGCCTTTCTCGTCTTAGGGTTGGTGTTCGGCGTAGGGCTAGGATTTTTTTAACTAGGAAGCCCTGAGTTCCAGGCTTACTTCATCTGCCAAAGGCATCCTAAAGGGAGTGCAGAAGTGCCACAACATGGCTGCTTTCACGGCTTTCCCCTTAGGAAGAACCCTAATACCCAGCTGATTTACCTTCCTAGGGTTACTGTTAGGCTTAGGCTAAGGACTTTTAAAACTAGGAAGCCCTTAGATCCAGGCACACTGCAGCTGTTCAAGGCATCCCAAGGGGAGTACAAAAGTGCAACAACATGGCAGCTTTCACAGCTTTTTCCTTGGCACCATCCCTATACCTAGGATGATTTATCTGCCTAGGGTTAGGGTTAGGGTTCAGCCTAGGGCTTGGAGTTTTTTAACCAGGAAGCATTGAGTTCCAGGCTTACTGCATCTGACAAAGGCATCCCAAAGGGAGTGCAAAAGTGCCACAACATGGCTGCTTTCACAGCTTTTCCCTTAGGAAGAACCGTAATACCTGGCTGATTTACCTTCCTAGGGTTACTGTTAGGCTTAGGCCTAGGACTTTTAAAACCAGGAAGCCCTGGGCTCCAGGCACATGCTGCTGCGAAAGGCATCCAGGGGAGCGCAAAAGTGACACAACTTGGCTGCCACCACTGATATTTCCATGAGACAATCACAAATCATAGGCTGATTTTCCTTCCTAGGTTTAAGGTTTGAGTTACGCCTAGGGTAAGGGTTCTATTAACCAGAAAGCCCTGAGTTCCAAGAACACAGCAGCTGCGAAGGACTACCCCAGAAGCGCGCAAAAGTACCACAACATGCCTGCCTCCACAGCTTTTTCCTTGGGGACATGCCTAATTCCTGGCTGATTTGCCTTTCTCGTCTTAGGGTTGGGGTTCGGCCTAGGGCTAGGATATTTTTAACCCGGAAGCCCTGAGTTCCAGGCTTACTGCATCTGCCAAAGGCATCCCAAAGGGAGTGCAGAAGTGCCACAACATGGCTGCTTTCACGGCTTTTCCCTTAGGAAGAACCCTAATACGCGGCTGATTTACCTTCCTAGGGTTACTGTTAGGCTTAGGCCTAGGACTTTTAAAACCAGGAAGCCCTGGGCTCCAGGCACACTGCAGCTGCGAAAGGCATCCCAAGGGGAGCGCAAAAGTGACACAACTTGGCTGCCACCACTGATATTTCCATGAGACCATCCCGAACCATAGGCTGATTTTCCTTCCTAGGGTTAAGGTTTGAGTTACGCCTAGGGTAAGGGTTCTATTAACCAGAAAGCCCTGAGTTCCAAGAACACAGCAGCTGCGAAGGACTAGCCAAGAAGAGCGCAAAAGTACCACAACATGCCTGCCTCCACAGCTTTTTCCTTGGGGACATGCCTAATTCCTGGCTGATTTGCCTTTCTCGTCTTAGGGTTGGGGTTCGGCCTAGGGCTAGGATTTTTTTAACTAGGAAGCCCTGAGTTCCAGGCTTACTGCATCTGCCAAAGGCATCCCAAAGGGAGTGCAGAAGTGCCACAACATGGCTGCTTTCACGGCTTTTCCCTTAGGAAGAACCCTAATACTCGGCTGATTTACCTTCCTAGGGTTACTGTTAGGCTTAGGCCTAGGACTTTTAAAACCAGGAAGCCCTGGGCTCCAGGCACACTGCAGCTGCGAAAGGCATCCCAAGGGGAGCGCAAAAGTGACACAACTTGGCTGCCACCACTGATATTTCCATGAGACCATCCCGAACCATAGACTGATTTTCTTTCCTAGGGTTAAGGTTTGAGTTACGCCTGGGGTAAGCGTTCTATTAACCAGAAAGCCCTGAGTTCCAAGAACACAGCAGCTGCGAAGGACTACCCAAGAAGAGCGCAAAAGTACCACAACGTGCCTGCCTCCACAGCTTTTTCCTTGGGGACATGCCTAATTCCTGGCTGATTTGCCTTTCTCGTCTTAGGGTTGGGGTTCGGCCTAGGGCTAGGATATTTTCAACCCGGAAGCCCTGAGTTCCAGGCTTACTGCATCTGCCAAAGGCATCCCAAAGGGAGTGCAGAAGTGCCACAACATGGCTGCTTTCACGGCTTTCCCCTTAGGAAGAACCCTAATACGCGGCTGATTTACCTTCCTAGGGTTACTGTTAGGCTTAGGCCTAGGACTTTTAAAACCAGGAAGCCCTGGGCTCCAGGCACACTGCAGCTGCGAAAGGCATCCCAAGGGGAGCGCAAAAGTGACACAACTTGGCTGCCACTACTGATATTTCCATGAGACCATCCCGAACCATAGGCTGATTTTCCTTCCTAGGGTTAAGGTTTGAGTTACGCCTAGGGTAAGGGTTCTATTAACCAGAAAGCCCTGAGTTCCAAGAACACAGCAGCTGCGAAGGACTACCCAAGAAAAGCGCAAAAGTACCACAACATGCCTGCCTCCACAGCTTTTTCCTTGGGGACATGCCTAATTCCTGGCTGATTTGCCTTTCTCGTCTTAGGGTTGGGGTTCGGCCTAGGGCTAGGATTTTTTTAACTAGGAAGCCCTGAGTTCCAGGCTTACTGCATCTCCCAAAAGCATCCCAAAGGGAGTGCAAAAGTGCAACAACATGGCTGCTTTCACGGCTTTTCCCTTAGGAAGAACCCTAATACGCGGCTGATTTACCTTCCTAGGGTTACTGTTAGGCTTAGGCCTAGGACTTTTAAAACCAGGAAGCCCTGGGCTCCAGGCACGTGCAGCTGTTCAAGGCATCCCAAGAGGGCCGCAGAAGTGACACAACTTGGCTGCCTCTGCTGTTATTCTCATGAGACCATCCCGAACCATAGGCTGATTTTCCTTCCTAGGGTTAAGTTTTGAGTTACGCCTAGGGTAAGAGTTCTATTATCCAGAAAGCCCTGAGTTCCAAGAACACAGCAGCTGCGAAGGACTACCCAAGAAGAGCGCAAAAGTACCACAACGTGCCTGCCTCCACAGCTTTGTCCTTGGGGACATGCCTAATTCCTGGCTGATTTGCCTTTCTCGTCTTAGGGTTGGGGTTCGGCCTAGGGCTAGGATTTTTTTAACTAGGAAGCCCTGAGTTCCAGGCTTACTTCATCTGCCAAAGGCATCCCAAAGGGAGTGCAGAAGTGCCACAACATGGCTGCTTTCACGGCTTTCCCCTTAGGAAGAACCCTAATACGCGGCTGATTTACCTTCCTAGGGTTACTGTTAGGCTTAGGCCTAGGACTTTTAAAACTAGGAAGCCCTTACATCCAGGCGCACGGCAGCTGTTTAAGGCATCCCAAGGGGAGTACTAAAGTACCACAACATGGCAGCTTTCACAGCTTTTTCCTTGGCACCATCCCTATACATAGGCTGATATTTCTGCCTAGGGTTAGGGTTAGGGTTCAGCCTAGGGCTTGGAGTTTTTTAACCAGGAAGCCCTGAGTTCCAGGCTTACTGCATCTGCCAAATGCATCCCAAAGGGAGTGCAAAAGTGCCACAACATGGCTGCTTTCACGGCTTTTCCCTTAGGAAGAACCCTAATACGCGGCTGATTTACCTTCCTAGGGTTACTGTTAGGCTTAGGCCTAGGACTTTTAAAACCAGGAAGCCCTGGGCTCCAGGCACACTGCAGCTGCGAAAGGCATCCCAAGGGGAGCGCAAAAGTGACACAACTTGGCTGCCACCACTGATATTTCCATGAGACCATCCCGAACCATAGGCTGATTTTCTTTCCTAGGGTTAAGGTTTGAGTTACGCCTAGGGTAAGGGTTCTATTAACCAGAAAGCCCTGAGTTCCAAGAACACAGCAGCTGCGAAGGACTAGCCAAGAAGAGCGCAAAAGTACCACAACATGCCTGCCTCCACAGCTTTTTCCTTGGGGACATGCCTAATTCCTGGCTGATTTGCCTTTCTCGTCTTAGGGTTGGGGTTCGGCCTAGGGCTAGGATTTTTTTAACTAGGAAGCCCTGAGTTCCAGGCTTACTGCATCTGCCAAAGGCATCCCAAAGGGAGTGCAGAAGTGCCACAACATGGCTGCTTTCACGGCTTTTCCCTTAGGAAGAACCCTAATACTCGGCTGATTTACCTTCCTAGGGTTACTGTTAGGCTTAGGCCTAGGACTTTTAAAACCAGGAAGCCCTGGGCTCCAGGCACACTGCAGCTGCGAAAGGCATCCCAAGGGGAGCGCAAAAGTGACACAACTTGGCTGCCACCACTGATATTTCCATGAGACCATCCCGAACCATAGACTGATTTTCTTTCCTAGGGTTAAGGTTTGAGTTACGCCTGGGGTAAGCGTTCTATTAACCAGAAAGCCCTGAGTTCCAAGAACACAGCAGCTGCGAAGGACTAGCCAAGAAGAGCGCAAAAGTACCACAACGTGCCTGCATCCACAGCTTTTTCCTTGGGGACATGCCTAATTCCTGGCTGATTTGCCTTTCTCGTCTTAGGGTTGGTGTTCGGCGTAGGGCTAGGATTTTTTTAACTAGGAAGCCCTGAGTTCCAGGCTTACTTCATCTGCCAAAGGCATCCTAAAGGGAGTGCAGAAGTGCCACAACATGGCTGCTTTCACGGCTTTCCCCTTAGGAAGAACCCTAATACCCGGCTGATTTACCTTCCTAGGGTTACTGTTAGGCTTAGGCTAAGGACTTTTAAAACTAGGAAGCCCTTAGATCCAGGCACACTGCAGCTGTTCAAGGCATCCCAAGGGGAGTACAAAAGTGCAACAACATGGCAGCTTTCACAGCTTTTTCCTTGGCACCATCCCTATACCTAGGATGATTTATCTGCCTAGGGTTAGGGTTAGGGTTCAGCCTAGGGCTTGGAGTTTTTTAACCAGGAAGCATTGAGTTCCAGGCTTACTGCATCTGACAAAGGCATCCCAAAGGGAGTGCAAAAGTGCCACAACATGGCTGCTTTCACAGCTTTTCCCTTAGGAAGAACCGTAATACCTGGCTGATTTACCTTCCTAGGGTTACTGTTAGGCTTAGGCCTAGGACTTTTAAAACCAGGAAGCCCTGGGCTCCAGGCACATGCTGCTGCGAAAGGCATCCAGGGGAGCGCAAAAGTGACACAACTTGGCTGCCACCACTGATATTTCCATGAGACAATCACAAATCATAGGCTGATTTTCCTTCCTAGGTTTAAGGTTTGAGTTACGCCTAGGGTAAGGGTTCTATTAACCAGAAAGCCCTGAGTTCCAAGAACACAGCAGCTGCGAAGGACTACCCCAGAAGCGCGCAAAAGTACCACAACATGCCTGCCTCCACAGCTTTTTCCTTGGGGACATGCCTAATTCCTGGCTGATTTGCCTTTCTCGTCTTAGGGTTGGGGTTCGGCCTAGGGCTAGGATATTTTTAACCCGGAAGCCCTGAGTTCCAGGCTTACTGCATCTGCCAAAGGCATCCCAAAGGGAGTGCAGAAGTGCCACAACATGGCTGCTTTCACGGCTTTTCCCTTAGGAAGAACCCTAATACGCGGCTGATTTACCTTCCTAGGGTTACTGTTAGGCTTAGGCCTAGGACTTTTAAAACCAGGAAGCCCTGGGCTCCAGGCACTCTGCAGCTGCGAAAGGCATCCCAAGGGGAGCGCAAAAGTGACACAACTTGGCTGCCACCACTGATATTTCCATGAGACCATCCCGAACCATAGGCTGATTTTCCTTCCTAGGGTTAAGGTTTGAGTTACGCCTAGGGTAAGGGTTCTATTAACCAGAAAGCCCTGAGTTCCAAGAACACAGCAGCTGCGAAGGACTACCCAAGAAGAGCGCAAAAGTACCACAACGTGCCTGCCTCCACAGCTTTTTCCTTGGGGACATGCCTAATTCCTGGCTGATTTGCCTTTCTCGTCTTAGGGTTGGGGTTCGGCCTAGGGCTAGGATATTTTTAACTAGGAAGCCCTGAGTTCCAGGCTTACTGCATCTGCCAAAGGCATCCCAAAGGGAGTGCAGAAGTGCCACAACATGGCTGCTTTCACGGCTTTCCCCTTAGGAAGAACCCTAATACGCGGCTGATTTACCTTCCTAGGGTTACTGTTAGGCTTAGGCCTAGGACTTTTAAAACCAGGAAGCCCTGGGCTCCAGGCACACTGCAGCTGCGAAAGGCATCCCAAGGGGAGCGCAAAAGTGACACAACTTGGCTGCCACTACTGATATTTCCATGAGACCATCCCGAACCATAGGCTGATTTTCCTTCCTAGGGTTAAGGTTTGAGTTACGCCTAGGGTAAGGGTTCTATTAACCAGAAAGCCCTGAGTTCCAAGAACACAGCAGCTGCGAAGGACTACCCAAGAAAAGCGCAAAAGTACCACAACATGCCTGCCTCCACAGCTTTTTCCTTGGGGACATGCCTAATTCCTGGCTGATTTGCCTTTCTCGTCTTAGGGTTGGGGTTCGGCCTAGGGCTAGGATTTTTTTAACTAGGAAGCCCTGAGTTCCAGGCTTACTGCATCTCCCAAAAGCATCCCAAAGGGAGTGCAAAAGTGCAACAACATGGCTGCTTTCACGGCTTTTCCCTTAGGAAGAACCCTAATACGCGGCTGATTTACCTTCCTAGGGTTACTGTTAGGCTTAGGCCTAGGACTTTTAAAACCAGGAAGCCCTGGGCTCCAGGCACGTGCAGCTGTTCAAGGCATCCCAAGAGGGCCGCAGAAGTGACACAACTTGGCTGCCTCTGCTGTTATTCTCATGAGACCATCCCGAACCATAGGCTGATTTTCCTTCCTAGGGTTAAGTTTTGAGTTACGCCTAGGGTAAGAGTTCTATTATCCAGAAAGCCCTGAGTTCCAAGAACACAGCAGCTGCGAAGGACTACCCAAGAAGAGCGCAAAAGTACCACAACGTGCCTGCCTCCACAGCTTTGTCCTTGGGGACATGCCTAATTCCTGGCTGATTTGCCTTTCTCGTCTTAGGGTTGGGGTTCGGCCTAGGGCTAGGATTTTTTTAACTAGGAAGCCCTGAGTTCCAGGCTTACTTCATCTGCCAAAGGCATCCCAAAGGGAGTGCAGAAGTGCCACAACATGGCTGCTTTCACGGCTTTCCCCTTAGGAAGAACCCTAATACGCGGCTGATTTACCTTCCTAGGGTTACTGTTAGGCTTAGGCCTAGGACTTTTAAAACTAGGAAGCCCTTACATCCAGGCGCACGGCAGCTGTTTAAGGCATCCCAAGGGGAGTACTAAAGTACCACAACATGGCAGCTTTCACAGCTTTTTCCTTGGCACCATCCCTATACATAGGCTGATATTTCTGCCTAGGGTTAGGGTTAGGGTTCAGCCTAGGGCTTGGAGTTTTTTAACCAGGAAGCCCTGAGTTCCAGGCTTACTGCATCTGCCAAATGCATCCCAAAGGGAGTGCAAAAGTGCCACAACATGGCTGCTTTCACGGCTTTTCCCTTAGGAAGAACCCTAATACGCGGCTGATTTACCTTCCTAGGGTTACTGTTAGGCTTAGGCCTAGGACTTTTAAAACCAGGAAGCCCTGGGCTCCAGGCACTCTGCAGCTGTGAAAGGCATCCCAAGGGGAGCGCAAAAGTGACACAACTTGGCTGCCACCACTGATATTTCCATGAGACAATCCCAAATCATAGGCTGATTTTCCTTCCTAGGGTTAAGGTTTGAGTTACGCCTAGGGTAAGGGTTCTATTAACCAGAAAGCCCTGAGTTCCAAGAACACAGCAGCTGCGAAGGACTACCCCAGAAGCGCGCAAAAGTACCACAACATGCCTGCGTCGACAGCTTTTTCCTTGGGGACATGTCTAATTCCTGGCTGACTTGCTTTTCTCGTCTTAGGGTTGGGGTTCGGGCTAGGGCTAGGATATTTTTAACTAGGAAGCCCTGAGTTCCAGGCTTACTGCATCTGCCAAAGGCATCCCAAAGGGAGTGCAGAAGTGCCACAACATGGCTGCTTTCACGGCTTTTCCCTTAGGAAGAACCCTAATACTCGGCTGATTTACCTTCCTAGGGTTACTGTTAGGCTTAGGCCTAGGACTTTTAAAACCAGGAAGCCCTGGGCTCCAGGCACACTGCAGCTGCGAAAGGCATCCCAAGGGGAGCGCAAAAGTGACACAACTTGGCTGCCACCACTGATATTTCCATGAGACCATCCCGAACCATAGGCTGATTTTCCTTCCTAGGGTTAAGGTTTGAGTTACGCCTAGGGTAAGGGTTCTATTAACCAGAAAGCCCTGAGTTCCAAGAACACAGCAGCTGCGAAGGACTACCCAAGAAAAGCGCAAAAGTCCACAACATGCCTGCCTCCACAGCTTTTTCCTTGGGGACATGCCTAATTCCTGGCTGATTTGCCTTTCTCGTCTTAGGTTTGGGTTTCAGCCTAGGGCTAGGATTTTTTTAACTAGGAAGCCCTGAGTTCCAGGTTACTTCATCTGCCAAAAGCATCCCAAAGGGAGTGCAGAAGTGCCACAACATGGCTGCTTTCACGGCTTTTCCCTTAGGAAGAATACTAATACGCGGCTGATTTACCTTCCTAGGGTTACTGTTAGGCTTAGGCCTAGGACTTTTAAAACCAGGAAGCCCTGGGCTCCAGGCACGTGCAGCTGTTCAAGGTATCCCAAGAGGGCCACAGAAGTGACACAACTTGGCTGCCTCTGCTTCTATTCTCATGAGACCATCCCGAACCATAGGCTGATTTTCCTTCCTAGGGTTAAGTTTTGAGTTACGCCTAGGGTAAGAGTTCTATTAACCAGAAAGCCCTGAGTTCCAAGAACACAGCAGCTGCGAAGGACTACCCAAGAAGAGCGCAAAAGTACCACAACGTGCCTGCCTCCACAGCTTTTTCCTTGGGGACATGCCTAATTCCTGGCTGATTTGCCTTTCTCGTCTTAGGGTTGGGGTTCGGCCTAGGGCTAGGATTTTTTTAACTAGGAAGCCCTGAGTTCCAGTCTTACTTCATCTGCCAAAGGCATCCCAAAGGGAGTGCAGAAGTGTCCCAACATGGCTGCTTTCACGGCTTTCCCCTTAGGAAGAACCCTAATACGCGGCTGATTTACCTTCCTAGGGTTACTGTTAGGCTTAGGCCTAGGACTTTTAAAACTAGGAAGCCCTTACATCCAGGCACACTGCAGCTGTTTAAGGCATCCCAAGGGGAGTACTAAAGTACCACAACATGGCAGCTTTCACAGCTTTTTCCTTGGCACCATCCCTATATATAGGCTGATTTATCTGCCTAGGGTTAGGGTTAGGGTTCAGCCTAGGGCTTGGAGTTTTTTAACCAGGAAGCCCTGAGTTCCAGGCTTACTGCATCTGCCAAATGCATCCCAAAGGGAGTGCAAAAGTGCCACAACATGGCTGCTTTCACGGCTTTTCCCTTAGGAAGAACCCTAATACTCGGCTGATTTACCTTCCTAGGGTTACTGTTAGGCTTAGGCCTAGGACTTTTAAAACCAGGAAGCCCTGGGCTCCAGGCACTCTGCAGCTGCGAAAGGCATCCCAAGGGGAGCGCAAAAGTGACACAACTTGGCTGCCACCACTGATATTTCCATGAGACCATCCCGAACCATAGGCTGATTTTCTTTCCTAGGGTTAAGGTTTGAGTTACGCCTAGGGTAAGGGTTCTATTAACCAGAAAGCCCTGAGTTCCAAGAACACAGCAGCTGCGAAGGACTAGCCAAGAAGAGCGCAAAAGTACCACAACATGCCTGCCTCCACAGCTTTTTCCTTGGGGACATGCCTAATTCCTGGCTGATTTGCCTTTCTCGTCTTAGGGTTGGGGTTCGGCCTAGGGTTAGGATTTTTTTAACTAGGAAGCCCTGAGTTCCAGGCTTACTACATCTGCCAAAAGCATCCCAAAGGGAGTGCAGAAGTGCCACAACATGGCTGCTTTCACAGCTTTTCCTTAGGAAGAACCCTAATACCCGACTGATTTACCTTCCTAGGGTTACTGTTAGGCTTAGACCTAGGACTTTTAAAACCAGGAAGCCCTGGGCTTCAGGCACACTGCAGCTGTTAAAGGCATCCCAAGAGGGCCGCAGAAGTGACACAACTTGGCTGCCTCTGCTTCTATTCTCATGAGACCATCCCGAACCATAGGCTGATTTTCCTTCCTAGGGTGAAAGTTTGAGTTTCGCCTAGGGTAAGAGGTCTATTAACCAGAAAGACCTGAGTTCCAAGAACACAGCAGCTGCGAAGGACTAGCCAAGAAGAGAGCAAAAGTACCATAACATGCCTGCCTCCACAGCTTTTTCCTTGGGGACATGCCTAATTCCTGGCTGATTTGCCTTTCTCGTCTTAGGGTTGGGGTTCAGCCTAGGGCTAGGATTTTTAAAATCAGGAAGCCCTGAGTTCCAGGCACACTGGAGCTGTGAAAGGCATCCAAAAGGGAGTGCAGAAGTGCCACAACATGGTTGCTTTCGCGGCTTTTTCCTTGGCAAGAAGCTTAACCCCAGGCTGATTTCCCTTCCCTTGGTTACTGTTAGGCTTAGGCCTAGGGCTAGGATTTTTAAAACTAGGAAGCCCTTAGCTCCAGGCACACTGCAGCTGTTCAAGGCATCCCAAGGGGAGTACAAAAGTGCAACAACATGGCAGCTTTCACAGCTTTTTCCTTGGCACCATCCCTATACCTAGGCTGATTTATCTGCCTGGGGTTAGGGTTAGGGTTCAGCCTAGGGCTTGGAGATTTTAACCCGGAAGCCCTGAGTTCCAGGCTTACTGCATCTGCCAAAGGCATCCCAAAGGGAGTGCAAAAGTGCCACAACATGGCTGCTTTCACGGCTTTTCCCTTAGGAAGAACCCTAATACTCGGCTGATTTACCTTCCTAGGGTTACTGTTAGGCTTAGGCCTAGGACTTTTAAAACCAGGAAGCCCTGGGCTCCAGGCACACTGCAGCTGCGAAAGGCATCCCAAGGGGAGCGCAAAAGTGACACAACTTGGCTGCCACCACTGATATTTCCATGAGACCATCCCGAACCATAGGCTGATTTTCCTTCCTAGGGTTAAGGTTTGAGTTACGCCTAGGGTAAGGGTTCTATTAACCAGAAAGCCCTGAGTTCCAAGAACACAGCAGCTGCGAAGGACTACCCAAGAAGAGCGCAAACGTTCCACACCATGCCTGCCTCCACAGCTTTTTCCTTGGGGACATGCCTAATTCCTGGCTGATTTGCCTTTCTCGTCTTAGGGTTGGGGTTCGGCCTAGGGCTAGGATTTTTTTAACTAGGAAGCCCTGAGTTCCAGCCTTACTTCATCTGCCAAAGGCATCCAAAAGGGAGTGCAGAAGTGCCACAACATGGCGGCTTTCACGGCTTTCCCCTTAGGAAGAACCCTAATACGCGGCTGATTTACCTTCCTAGGGTTACTGTTAGGCTTAGGCTAAGGACTTTTAAAACTAGGAAGCCCTTACATCCAGGCACACTGCAGCTGTTTAAGGCATCCCAAGGGGAGTACTAAAGTACCACAACATGGCAGCTTTCACAGCTTTTTCCTTGGCACCATCCCTATACATAGGCTGATTTATCTGCCTAGGGTTAGGGTTAGGGTTCAGCCTAGGGCTTGGAGTTTTTTAACCAGGAAGCCCTGAGTTCCAGGCTTACTGCATCTGCCAAATGCATCCCAAAGGGAGTGCAAAAGTGCCACAACATGGCTGCTTTCACGGCTTTTCCCTTAGGAAGAACCCTAATACTCGGCTGATTTACCTTCCTAGGGTTACTGTTAGGCTTAGGCCTAGGACTTTTAAAACCAGGAAGCCCTGGGCTCCAGGCACTCTGCAGCTGCGAAAGGCATCCCAAGGGGAGCGCAAAAGTGACACAACTTGGCTGCCACCACTGATATTTCCATGAGACCATCCAGAACCATAGGCTGATTTTCCTTCCTAGGGTTAAGGTTTGAGTTACGCCTAGGGTAAGGGTTCTATTAACCAGAAAGCCCTGAGTTCCAAGAACACAGCAGCTGTGAAGGACTACCCAAGAAAAGCGCAAAAGTACCACAACATGCCTGCCTCCACAGCTTTTTCCTTGGGGACATGCCTAATTCCTGGCTGATTTGCCTTTCTCGTCTTAGGCTTGGGGTTCGGCCTAGGGCTAGGACTTTTAAAATCAGGAAACCCTGAGTTCCAGGCACACTGGAGCTGTGAAAGGCATCCAAAAGGGAGTGCAAAAGTGCCACAACATGGCTGCTTTCACGGCTTTTTCCTTGGCAAGAAGCCTAACACCTGGCTGATTTCCCTTCCCAGGGTTACTGTAAGGCTTAGGCCTAGGGCTAGGATTTTTAAAACTAGGAAGCCCTTAGATCCAGGCAAACTGCAGCTGTTCAAGGCATCCCAAGGGGAGTACAAAAGTGCAACAACATGGCAGCTTTCACAGCTTTTTCCTTGGCACCATCCCTATACCTAGGCTGATTTATCTGCCTAGGGTAAGGGTTAGGCTTCAGCCTAGGTCTTGGAGATTTTAAACCAGGAAGCCCTGAGTTCCAGGCTTACTGCATCTGCCAAAGGCATCCCAAAGGGAGTGCAGAAGTGCCACAACATGGCTGCTTTCACGGCTTTTCCCTTAGGAAGAACCCTAATACTCGGCTGATTTACCTTCCTAGGGTTACTGTTAGGCTTAGGCCTAGGACTTTTAAAACCAGGAAGCCCTGGGCTCCAGGCACTCTGCAGCTGCGAAAGGCATCCCAAGGGGAGCGCAAAAGTGACACAACTTGGCTGCCACCACTGATATTTCCATGAGACCATCCCGAACCATAGGCTGATTTTCTTTCCTAGGGTTAATGTTTGAGTTACGCCTAGGGTAAGGGTTCTATTAACCAGAAAGCCCTGAGTTCCAAGAACACAGCAGCTGCGAAGGACTAGCCAAGAAGAGCGCAAAAGTACCACAACATGCCTGCCTCCACAGCTTTTTCCTTGGGGACATGCCTAATTCCTGGCTGATTTGCCTTTCTCGTCTTAGGCTTGGTGTTCGGGCTAGGGCTAGGATTTTTTTAACTAGGAAGCCCTGAGTTCCAGGCTTACTGCATCTCCCAAAAGCACGCCCAAAGGGAGTGCAAAAGTGCCACAACATGGCTGCTTTCACGGCTTTTCCCTTAGGAAGAATACTAATACTCGGCTGATTTACCTTCCTAGGGTTACTGTTAGGCTTAGGCCTAGGACTTTTAAAACCAGGAAGCCCTGGGCTCCAGGCACGTGCAGCTGTTCAAGGCATCCCAAGAGGGCCGCAGAAGTGACACAACTTGGCTGCCTCTGCTGCTATTCTCATGAGACCATCCCGAACCATAGGCTGATTTTCCTTCCTAGGGTTAAGTTTTGAGTTACGCCTAGGGTAAGAGTTCTATTAACCAGAAAGCCCTGAGTTCCAAGAACACAGCAGCTGCGAAGGACTTCCCAAGAAGAGCGCAAAAGTACCACAACATGCCTGCCTCCACAGCTTTTTCCTTGGGGACATGCCTAATTCCTGGCTGATTTGCCTTTCTCGTCTTAGGGTTGGGGTTCGGCCTAGGGCTAGGATTTTTTTAACTAGGAAGCCCTGAGTTCCAGGCTTACTTCATCTGCCAAAGGCATCCCAAAGGGAGTGCAGAAGTGCCACAACATGGCTGCTTTCACGGCTTTTCCCTTAGGAAGAACCCTAATACCCGGCTGATTTACCTTCCTAGGTTTACTGTTAGGCTTAGGCCTAGGACTTTTAAAACCAGGAAGCCCTGGGCTCCAGGCACACTGCAGCTGCGAAAGGCATCCCAAGGGGAGCGCAAAAGTGACACAACTTGGCTGCCACCACTGATATTTCCATGAGACCATCCCGAACCATAGGCTGATTTTCCTTCCTAGGGTTAAGGTTTGAGTTACGCCTGGGGTAAGGGTTCTATTAACCAGAAAGCCCTGAGTTCCAAGAACACAGCAGCTGCGAAGGACTAGCCAAGAAGAGCGCAAAAGTACCACAACATGCCTGCCTCCACAGCTTTTTCCTTGGGGACATGCCTAATTCCTGGCTGATTTGCCTTTCTCGTCTTAGGGTTGGGGTTCGGCCTAGGGCTAGGATTTTTAAAATCAGGAAGCCCTGAGTTCCAGGCACACTGGAGCTGTGAAAGGCATCCAAAAGGGAGTGCAAAAGTGCCACAACATGGCTGCTTTCCCGGCTTTTTCCTTGGCAAGAAGCCTAACACCAGGCTGATTTACCTTCCTAGGGTTACTGTAAGGCTTAGGCCTAGGGCTAGGATTTTTAAAACTAGAAAGCCCTTAGTTCCAGGCACACTGCAGCTGTTCAAGGCATCCCAAGAGGGCCGCAGAAGTGACACAACTTGGCTGCCTCTGCTGCTATTCTCATGAGTCCATCCCGAACCATAGGCTGATTTTCCTTCCTAGGGTGAGGGTTAGAGTTACGCCTAGGGTTAGTGTTTTTTTAACCAGAAAGCCCTGAGTTCCAAGAACACAGCAGCTGCCAAGGACTACCCAAGAGGAGTGCAAAAGTGCCACAACATGGCTGCCTCCAGCGCTTTTTCCTTGGGACCATCATTGAACCTAGGCTGATTTACTTGCCTCCAGTTGCACCTATGGTCACGCCAAGAGATAGGGATTTTAAATCAGTAAACCCTGAGCTCCAGACCCAGTGCAGCTGCAAAAGGCTTCCCAAGGGCAGCCAAAAATTGCCTCAACATGCTCCTTCCAGTGCTTTTTTCCTTGGGAACATCCCTATACCCAGGCTGATTTATCTGCCTAGGGTTAGGGTTAGGGTTCAGCCTAGAGATAGGATTTTTTCAAACAGGAAGCCCTGAATTCCAGGCACACTGCAGCTGTTAAAGGCAGTGTTCTACGTCAACCGCAACTTAGTCTGAAATAAATGCTTTTTCCCTGAGAGCATCTGAGAGGTTTGCATGAAGCACTGATATCTGACATTTGCAATTTTGAATAGGAGAGGAGAAAGAAAATGGGAAGAAGTTTTTAATTTTAGTGGTTTCAATGTTAATTTCCGTACACTTTTTCAAAACTTGTCAGCTCAAATGCCCATCAACATCTTTTAGTCCTCTGTAAGTCAGTATTCATATAAAATGTGCTTCAAATCAAAAGAATTTCAAATTTGCACTCCAAATTTCTATGCCTAGATTTATGATTTCCTACACATATTAGATGAAAGGAAGGCCTTTTTTACTGTGGGAGTGCTGGAACACTGGAACAGGTTGCCCAGGGAAGTTGTGGGTGTCCCATCCCTGAAAGTATTCAAGGTCAGCTTGGACGGGGCTTGGAGCAGCAACAAAGGAGAAGCTTGATGGTAGAGAAACAAAGTTGGACTATAGAAGAAACTGGGATTGAAGTATAGGAGCAAGTTTTCTCTCAGCTCTTGGGGTAAATTCAAAGTTGTACAAAATGACATTTATCTGTGCTATTCACTACTGTAACAGAAATGTTCATGAAAACTGTACAGAAGATAGCAAATTTTAAAAGAGATAAGAATTACAGCATAAAATCCATGGGATGGGTTACAACATGAGACACTCTCTAAGAGAAAATCTCTGTGTTTCAGCACTTCATCATGGTAAGATTTCATGAAGTGCCAAAGAAGGCGGCAAAATATCATTCGGGACGTTATTTCCTGGAATTCAGCCTGGCCATTAGTAGGAACTGGGTTTGAACACATCATGTAGATATACCACACACACTTGCCCTTCACTGAAAAATGACTGTTTACAACGAAGAAGCAATTGACGATCAAAATTGATTGAAAGCATCTTAAACATGTCAAGTATTTCATTGTAGATGATCTGTGATCCAAATGCTTCTTCCACCTTCGAGAGGGACAGAACAATTCTTCCATGTCATGATGGTTTAAAATTGTATCAACCAATGTTTTCTGCTGAAAAGATAGCATCTATTTTTTTCTATTTTTGGAAGAAAATATTCCTAGACATACAACAGGTGAGAACTAAGTAATTTTAAAGAAACAAATGAAAAGAAAATATTCTGTAAATAGAATGAAATGAAAAGCTGTGTTTTAAATAGGAGCTAAATATGAAACAGAATTTTTGTACCAGGCATTTGAATTACTGCACCAGCTCTTTTGCCCATCAAGAGAGGCGTTTAGCATTTCAGTCTTTTCCAAGGTGTTCATGATCTGCTATGCTGATCTCTGTGTGTGCCTAGGTGTGTGTGGAAGGGGGGGCATGTGAAGGGGAGTGTGTATGTTTGCTTTACAATTGTTGTGGCAGATTCATGCCTCAGCTCCACATTTTGTTTTAGAAAGGTCACACAGAGTGGATGTGAAGTTTACTATCAACAAGAGATCAATTCCCAAATCATCCATTTCACTCTACCTTATAAATCATGTGCTTTGTTGCATATTTTATCAAATCTACTTTCAAGCCAGATGGAGGAAGGAGGATGTGGCAATCCCTCCACCATCTTGCAACTTTTATGCAAGTAGGTTTTCAAGAAAATCATCATTTCTCTTTGAAATATGTCTGGAACAGGCATGATGGTAGTGTCAACCTGTTGGAGTTTTTGTTGCTGGAAGAAGTTATACAAAAGGATTGGTTTTTACATTGACCAGTTACTGAATCAAGCTCAGGAATACATTGGAAATTCAACTGGGGCTTCCTTTCCCCGGCAGACTACTTCTAGAACGAGCTTGTACACTGAAGCTTACTCTTTTGCCCTCTTTTTGTTTCTTTCCTATTTTCTTGGCTTCTTTGCCACTCTCTAGACAATTTTGGAACTTTTTTCCCAACTCAAATGGTTTCAATAGTCTGATTGTGATCATACATTTTTACAAGGAATTTTTAAAATCTTTCCTCCAGTTAAGAAAGTCAAGGACTTAGGTCTTTTTCTTCCCTTATCAATATTGCAATGAAATTGATAAGTAAAGACCAACTCTTTCTTTTTGTTTTTAACCCAAGCAGATAATTCCCATCCATTCATCCATTTGGTGGACCAATAGTTGCCATTCTGATGGAAGTTGTCACTTCTTAACAATAGGCATTCTGTGACTATGTTGACAGCACTTTGGGTGAAGATCCTAACTGGTCTTAGATACACATAGGGAGAAATTTGCTCAGCCAGTGTCAGTCTTAAGCATGCGTATCAGAAGATCTTTCTAGAGCTGGGAATTTTCCCATGAAAGGGATTCAGTTAGGGAAGAGACACTTGCCCCAGAGGTTTACATTCTTCTTGAAGACTGCTTAAGGAACTTAGATGCCATGTCCATTTGGATCTGTGTCTGCACAGAACTTTGTCATGCCAGTGCTTGAAATGCATCTTGAAGAGAATTCACTAGCACAGAATGAATGAGAGTGGAAGGGGTTGGTGGGGCTAACCAGGCCCAACCCCCCTGCCTAAACCAGGATCCCTAGAGCCTCTTGCCCAGGATTCTATCTGGGTGTACTTTTAATGTCTTCAAAGATCCAGGCTCCACAATCTTTCTGGGCAGTCTGTGCCGTGGTTCACTCACCCTCACAGTAAAGAATCATTTCCTGATGTTCCTGTATTTCAGTGTGTGCCCACTGCCTCTTGTCTTTTCACTCAGCATCACTGAAAAGACACTGATTCCCTCCCCTTTGCACTATTGCTTCCATATGGATGTGTGCTGCCATGTAGAGATATGTCAAAAACCTCCCTGAAGCCCAGGCAGGTAATATTCCCTTCATCTACCAGTCAAGTTAATTCATCAGAGGAGTTTAAAGTTATGTTCAGCATGAAATGCCCCTGAAAAATCATGCTAACTACATTATTGTGTCGTCTTTCATGTGCCTGGCAAGGTTTTCCAGGAAGAGCTGCTTCATCAACTTCCTGGGTATAAAAAAGAGGCTGGCTGGTTTGTACGATTGCGAGTCCTCCGAATTGCCTTTTTTGAAGATGAGTGTCATTTGCTTACATCCAGTCCTTAGCCTCTCTTGTCGTCTACATCTTAGCAAAAAGCTTTTCCACTATGTCTGGCAAGGAGAAATTGTGCCAGCACAGAAAACATCTCCCATCGTGTTCTAGACGTTGCACGGAGGTGTGCCGAGTGTTTGGCATGAAGGAAAGAAAAGTTGTCCAAAACAGCTTCCAATCGAATGTTCATGTGATTGGAAAAGTCAGGAGAGTGCAAAGGTACTGTTTTCTAGCAGTTGGCAAGCTGCGCACACAATCCCAGTGTTGTACAGCTTCCTTCTTCACCTTTCCGAAGGTGCCGCTCTCTCCGGCTCCCGGAGGCGAAGAAGCGGCTTCTTCGCGCAAAGACGATTGTGCCGCTCACTGTGCACTCCTTAGCGCGGCTTCTGCCGAAAGACGCCCGGGAGCGGCTCTTAGCTCCGGACAGCATCGTACCTTCGTCTTTAGCGTCTCTTCTCGTCTACATCTTAGCAAAAAGCTTTTCTACTATGTCTGGCGAGGAAAAACTGTGCCAGCACAGAAAACATCTCCCATCGTGTTCTAGACGTTGCACGGAGGTGTGCCGAGTGTTTGGCATGAAGGAAAGAAAAGTTGTCCAAAACAGCTTCCAATCGAATGTTCATGTGATTGGAAAAGTCAGGAGAGTGCAAAGGTACTGTTTTCTAGCAGTTGGCAAGCTGCGCACACAATCCCAGTGTTGTACAGCTTCCTTCTTCACCTTTCCGAAGGTGCCGCTCTCTCCGGCTCCCGGAGGCGAAGAAGCGGCTTCTTCGCGCAAAGACGATTGTGCCGCTCACTGTGCACTCCTTAGCGCGGCTTCTGCCGAAAGACGCCCGGGAGCGGCTCTTAGCTCCGGACAGCATCGTACCTTCGTCTTTAGCGTCTCTTCTCGTCTACATCTTAGCAAAAAGCTTTTCCACTATGTCTGGCGAGGAAAAACTGTGCCAGCACAGAAAACATCTCCCATCGTGTTCTAGACGTTGCACGGAGGTGTGCCGAGTGTTTGGCATGAAGGAAAGAAAAGTTGTCCAAAACAGCTTCCAATCGAATGTTCATGTGATTGGAAAAGTCAGGAGAGTGCAAAGGTACTGTTTTCTATCAGCTGGCAAGCTGCGCACACAATCCCAGTGTTGTACAGCTTCCTTCTTCACCTTTCCGAAGGTGCCGCTCTCTCCGGCTCCCGGAGGCGAAGAAGCGGCTTCTTCGCGCAAAGACGATTGTGCCGCTCACTGTGCACTCCTTAGCGCGGCTTCTGCCGAAAGACGCCCGGGAGCGGCTCTTAGCTCCGGACAGCATCATACCTTCGTCTTTAGCGTCTCTTCTCGTCTACATCTTAGCAAAAAGCTTTTCTACTATGTCTGGCAAGGAAAAACTGTGCCAGCACAGAAAACATCTCCCATCGTGTTCTAGACGTTGCACGATCCCGATACTTAGGCTGATTTCTTTCCTGGGGATAGGGTTAGACTTCAGCCTAGGGCTTGGAGTATTTTAACCAGGAAGCCCTGAGTTCCAGGCTTACTGCATCTGCCAAAGGCATCCCAAAGGGAGTGCAGAAGTGCCACAACATGGCTGCTTTCACGGCTTTCCCCTTAGGAAGAACCCTAATACCCGGCTGATTTACCTTCCTAGGGTTACTGTTAGGCTTAGGCCTAGGACTTTTAAAACCAGGAAGCCCTGGGCTCCAGGCACTCTGCAGCTGCGAAAGGCATCCCAAGGGGAGCGCAAAAGTGACACAACTTGGCTGCCACCACTGATATTTCCATGAGACCATCCCGAACCATAGGCTGATTTTCTTTCCTAGGGTTAAGGTTTGAGTTACGCTTAGGGTAAGGGTTCTATTAACCAGAAAGCCCTGAGTTCCAAGAACACAGCAGCTGCGAAGGACTAGCCAAGAAGAGCGCAAAAGTACCACAACATGCCTGCCTCCACAGCTTTTTCCTTGGGGACATGCCTAATTCCTGGCTGATTTGCCTTTCTCGTCTTAGGGTTGGGGTTCGGCCTAGGGCTAGGATTTTTAAAATCAGGAAGCCCTGAGTTCCAGGCACACTGGAGCTGTGAAAGTCATCCAAAAGGGAGTGCAAAAGTGCCACAACATGGTTGCTTTCACGGCTTTTTCCTTGGCAAGAAGCCTAACACCAGGCTGATTTACCTTCCCAGGGTTACTGTAAGGCTTAGGTCTTGGGCTAGGATTTTTAAAACTAGGAAGCCCTTAGCTCCAGGCACACTGCATCTGTTCAAGGCATCCCAAGAGGAGTAAAAAAGTACAACAACATGGCAGCTTTCACAGCTTTTTCCTTGGCACCATCCCTATACCTAGGCTGATTTATCTGCCTAGGGTTAGGGTTAGGGTTCAGCCTAGGGCTTGGAGTTTTTTAACCAGGAAGCCCTGAGTTCCAGGCTTACTGCATCTGCCAAAGGCATCCCAAAGGGAGTGCAGAAGTGCCACAACATGGCTGCTTTCACGGCTTTTCCCTTAGGAAGAACCCTAATACCCAGCTGATTTACCTTCCTAGGGTTACTGTTAGGCTTAGGCCTAGGAGTTTTAAAAGCAAGAAGCCCTGGGCTCCAGGCATATGCAGCTGTTAAAGGCATCCCAAGAGGGCCGCAGAAGTGACACAACTTGGGTGCCTCTGCTTCTATTCTCATGAGACCATCCTGAACCATAGGCAGATTTCCTTCCTAGGGTTAAGGTTTGAGTTACGCCTAGGGTAAGAGTTCTATTAACCAGAAAGCCCTGAGTTCCAAGAACACAGCAGCTGCGAAGGACTAGCCAAGAAGAGCGCAAAAGTACCACAACATGCCTGCCTCCACAGCTTTTTCCTTGGGGACATGCCTAATTCCTGGCTGATTTGCCTTTCTCGGCTTAGGGTTGGGGTTCGGACTAGGGCTAGGATTTTTTTAACTAGGAAGCCCTGAGTTCCAGGCTTACTGCATCTGCCAAAGGCATCCCAAAGGGAGTGCAGAAGTGCCACAACATGGCTGCTTTCACGGCTTTTCCCTTAGGAAGAACCCTAATACTCGGCTGATTTACCTTCCTAGGGTTACTGTTAGGCTTAGGCCTAGGACTTTTAAAACCAGGAAGCCCTGGGCTCCAGGCACACTGCAGCTGCGAAAGGCATCCCAAGGGGAGCGCAAAAGTGACACAACTTGGCTGCCACCACTGATATTTCCATGAGACCATCCCGAACCATAGACTGATTTTCTTTCCTAGGATTAAGGTTTGAGTTACGCCTGGGGTAAGCGTTCTATTAACCAGAAAGCCCTGAGTTCCAAGAACACAGCAGCTGCGAAGGACTAGCCAAGAAGAGCGCAAAAGTACCACAACGTGCCTGCCTCCACAGCTTTGTCCTTGGGGACATGCCTAATTCCTGGCTGATTTGCCTTTCTCGTCTTAGGGTTGGTGTTCGGCGTAGGGCTAGGATTTTTTTAACTAGGAAGCCCTGAGTTCCAGGCTTACTTCATCTGCCAAAGGCATCCTAAAGGGAGTGCAGAAGTGCCACAACATGGCTGCTTTCACGGCTTTCCCCTTAGGAAGAACCCTAATACCCGGCTGATTTACCTTCCTAGGGTTACTGTTAGGCTTAGGCTAAGGACTTTTAAAACTAGGAAGCCCTTAGATCCAGGCACACTGCAGCTGTTCAAGGCATCCCAAGGGGAGTACAAAAGTGCAACAACATGGCAGCTTTCACAGCTTTTTCCTTGGCACCATCCCTATACCTAGGATGATTTATCTGCCTAGGGTTAGGGTTAGGGTTCAGCCTAGGGCTTGGAGTTTTTTAACCAGGAAGCATTGAGTTCCAGGCTTACTGCATCTGACAAAGGCATCCCAAAGGGAGTGCAAAAGTGCCACAACATGGCTGCTTTCACAGCTTTTCCCTTAGGAAGAACCGTAATACCTGGCTGATTTACCTTCCTAGGGTTACTGTTAGGCTTAGGCCTAGGACTTTTAAAACCAGGAAGCCCTGGGCTCCAGGCACATGCTGCTGCGAAAGGCATCCAGGGGAGCGCAAAAGTGACACAACTTGGCTGCCACCACTGATATTTCCATGAGACAATCACAAATCATAGGCTGATTTTCCTTCCTAGGTTTAAGGTTTGAGTTACGCCTAGGGTAAGGGTTCTATTAACCAGAAAGCCCTGAGTTCCAAGAACACAGCAGCTGCGAAGGACTACCCCAGAAGCGCGCAAAAGTACCACAACATGCCTGCCTCCACAGCTTTTTCCTTGGGGACATGCCTAATTCCTGGCTGATTTGCCTTTCTCGTCTTAGGGTTGGGGTTCGGCCTAGGGCTAGGATATTTTTAACCCGGAAGCCCTGAGTTCCAGGCTTACTGCATCTGCCAAAGGCATCCCAAAGGGAGTGCAAAAGTGCCACAACATGGCTGCTTTCACGGCTTTTCCCTTAGGAAGAACCCTAATACGCGGCTGATTTACCTTCCTAGGGTTACTGTTAGGCTTAGGCCTAGGACTTTTAAAACCAGGAAGCCCTGGGCTCCAGGCACACTGCAGCTGCGAAAGGCATCCCAAGGGGAGCGCAAAAGTGACACAACTTGGCTGCCACCACTGATATTTCCATGAGACCATCCCGAACCATAGGCTGATTTTCCTTCCTAGGGTTAAGGTTTGAGTTACGCCTAGGGTAAGGGTTCTATTAACCAGAAAGCCCTGAGTTCCAAGAACACAGCAGCTGCGAAGGACTACCCAAGAAAAGCGCAAAAGTACCACAACATGCCTGCCTCCACAGCTTTTTCCTTGGGGACATGCCTAATTCCTGGCTGATTTGCCTTTCTCGTCTTAGGGTTGGGGTTCGGCCTAGGGCTAGGATTTTTAAAATCAGGAAGCCCTGAGTTCCAGGCACACTGGAGCTGTGAAAGTCATCCAAAAGGGAGTGCAAAAGTGCCACAACATGGTTGCTTTCACGGCTTTTTCCTTGGCAAGAAGCCTAACACCAGGCTGATTTACCTTCCCAGGGTTACTGTAAGGCTTAGGTCTTGGGCTAGGATTTTTAAAACTAGGAAGCCCTTAGCTCCAGGCACACTGCATCTGTTCAAGGCATCCCAAGAGGAGTAAAAAAGTACAACAACATGGCAGCTTTCACAGCTTTTTCCTTGGCACCATCCCTATACCTAGGCTGATTTATCTGCCTAGGGTTAGGGTTAGGGTTCAGCCTAGGGCTTGGAGTTTTTTAACCAGGAAGCCCTGAGTTCCAGGCTTACTGCATCTGCCAAAGGCATCCCAAAGGGAGTGCAGAAGTGCCACAACATGGCTGCTTTCACGGCTTTTCCCTTAGGAAGAACCCTAATACCCAGCTGATTTACCTTCCTAGGGTTACTGTTAGGCTTAGGCCTAGGACTTTTAAAAGCAAGAAGCCCATGGCTCCAGGCATATGCAGCTGTTAAAGGCATCCCAAGAGGGCCGCAGAAGTGACACAACTTGGGTGCCTCTGCTTCTATTCTCATGAGACCATCCTGAACCATAGGCAGATTTCCTTCCTAGGGTTAAGGTTTGAGTTACGCCTAGGGTAAGAGTTCTATTAACCAGAAAGCCCTGAGTTCCAAGAACACAGCAGCTGCGAAGGACTACCCAAGAAGAGCGCAAAAGTACCACAACATGCCTGCCTCCACAGCTTTGTCCTTGGGGACATGCCTAATTCCTGGCTGATTTGCCTTTCTCGTCTTAGGGTTGGGGTTCGGACTAGGGCTAGGATTTTT
Source organism: Ammospiza maritima maritima (assembly GCA_036010785.1). Classification (NCBI taxonomy): domain Eukaryota; kingdom Metazoa; phylum Chordata; class Aves; order Passeriformes; family Passerellidae; genus Ammospiza; species Ammospiza maritima. Next base: position 1,254,252 of record JAYKTQ010000067.1, read on the forward strand.
TTAACTAGGAAGCCCTGAGTTCCAGGCTTACTGCATCTGCCAAAGGCATCCCAAAGGGAGTGCAAAAGTGCCACAACATGGCTGCTTTCACGGCTTTTCCCTTAGGAAGAACCCTAATACTCGGCTGATTTACCTTCCTAGGGTTACTGTTAGGCTTAGGCCTAGGACTTTTAAAACCAGGAAGCCCTGGGCTCCAGGCACACTGCAGCTGCGAAAGGCATCCCAAGGGGAGCGCAAAAGTGACACAACTTGGCTGCCACCACTGATATTTCCATGAGACCATCCCGAACCATAGACTGATTTTCTTTCCTAGGATTAAGGTTTGAGTTACGCCTGGGGTAAGCGTTCTATTAACCAGAAAGCCCTGAGTTCCAAGAACACAGCAGCTGCGAAGGACTAGCCAAGAAGAGCGCAAAAGTACCACAACGTGCCTGCCTCCACAGCTTTGTCCTTGGGGACATGCCTAATTCCTGGCTGATTTGCCTTTCTCGTCTTAGGGTTGGTGTTCGGCGTAGGGCTAGGATTTTTTTAACTAGGAAGCCCTGAGTTCCAGGCTTACTTCATCTGCCAAAGGCATCCTAAAGGGAGTGCAGAAGTGCCACAACATGGCTGCTTTCACGGCTTTCCCCTTAGGAAGAACCCTAATACCCGGCTGATTTACCTTCCTAGGGTTACTGTTAGGCTTAGGCTAAGGACTTTTAAAACTAGGAAGCCCTTAGATCCAGGCACACTGCAGCTGTTCAAGGCATCCCAAGGGGAGTACAAAAGTGCAACAACATGGCAGCTTTCACAGCTTTTTCCTTGGCACCATCCCTATACCTAGGATGATTTATCTGCCTAGGGTTAGGGTTAGGGTTCAGCCTAGGGCTTGGAGTTTTTTAACCAGGAAGCATTGAGTTCCAGGCTTACTGCATCTGACAAAGGCATCCCAAAGGGAGTGCAAAAGTGCCACAACATGGCTGCTTTCACAGCTTTTCCCTTAGGAAGAACCGTAATACCTGGCTGATTTACCTTCCTAGGGTTACTGTTAGGCTTAGGCCTAGGACTTTTAAAACCAGGAAGCCCTGGGCTCCAGGCACATGCTGCTGCGAAAGGCATCCAGGGGAGCGCAAAAGTGACACAACTTGGCTGCCACCACTGATATTTCCATGAGACAATCACAAATCATAGGCTGATTTTCCTTCCTAGGTTTAAGGTTTGAGTTACGCCTAGGGTAAGGGTTCTATTAACCAGAAAGCCCTGAGTTCCAAGAACACAGCAGCTGCGAAGGACTACCCCAGAAGCGCGCAAAAGTACCACAACATGCCTGCCTCCACAGCTTTTTCCTTGGGGACATGCCTAATTCCTGGCTGATTTGCCTTTCTCGTCTTAGGGTTGGGGTTCGGCCTAGGGCTAGGATATTTTTAACCCGGAAGCCCTGAGTTCCAGGCTTACTGCATCTGCCAAAGGCATCCCAAAGGGAGTGCAGAAGTGCCACAACATGGCTGCTTTCACGGCTTTTCCCTTAGGAAGAACCCTAATACGCGGCTGATTTACCTTCCTAGGGTTACTGTTAGGCTTAGGCCTAGGACTTTTAAAACCAGGAAGCCCTGGGCTCCAGGCACACTGCAGCTGCGAAAGGCATCCCAAGGGGAGCGCAAAAGTGACACAACTTGGCTGCCACCACTGATATTTCCATGAGACCATCCCGAACCATAGGCTGATTTTCCTTCCTAGGGTTAAGGTTTGAGTTACGCCTAGGGTAAGGGTTCTATTAACCAGAAAGCCCTGAGTTCCAAGAACACAGCAGCTGCGAAGGACTACCCAAGAAAAGCGCAAAAGTACCACAACATGCCTGCCTCCACAGCTTTTTCCTTGGGGACATGCCTAATTCCTGGCTGATTTGCCTTTCTCGTCTTAGGGTTGGGGTTCGGCCTAGGGCTAGGATTTTTTTAACTAGGAAGCCCTGAGTTCCAGGCTTACTGCATCTGCCAAAGGCATCCCAAAGGGAGTGCAGAAGTGCCACAACATGGCTGCTTTCACGGCTTTTCCCTTAGGAAGAACCCTAATACTCGGCTGATTTACCTTCCTAGGGTTACTGTTAGGCTTAGGCCTAGGACTTTTAAAACCAGGAAGCCCTGGGCTCCAGGCACACTGCAGCTGCGAAAGGCATCCCAAGGGGAGCGCAAAAGTGACACAACTTGGCTGCCACCACTGATATTTCCATGAGACCATCCCGAACCATAGACTGATTTTCTTTCCTAGGGTTAAGGTTTGAGTTACGCCTGGGGTAAGCGTTCTATTAACCAGAAAGCCCTGAGTTCCAAGAACACAGCAGCTGCGAAGGACTAGCCAAGAAGAGCGCAAAAGTACCACAACGTGCCTGCCTCCACAGCTTTTTCCTTGGGGACATGCCTAATTCCTGGCTGATTTGCCTTTCTCGTCTTAGGGTTGGGGTTCGGCCTAGGGCTAGGATATTTTTAACCCGGAAGCCCTGAGTTCCAGGCTTACTGCATCTGCCAAAGGCATCCCAAAGGGAGTGCAGAAGTGCCACAACATGGCTGCTTTCACGGCTTTCCCCTTAGGAAGAACCCTAATACGCGGCTGATTTACCTTCCTAGGGTTACTGTTAGGCTTAGGCCTAGGACTTTTAAAACCAGGAAGCCCTGGGCTCCAGGCACACTGCAGCTGCCAAAGGCATCCCAAGGGGAGCGCAAAAGTGACACAACTTGGCTGCCACTACTGATATTTCCATGAGACCATCCCGAACCATAGGCTGATTTTCCTTCCTAGGGTTAAGGTTTGAGTTACGCCTAGGGTAAGGGTTCTATTAACCAGAAAGCCCTGAGTTCCAAGAACACAGCAGCTGCGAAGGACTACCCAAGAAAAGCGCAAAAGTACCACAACATGCCTGCCTCCACAGCTTTTTCCTTGGGGACATGCCTAATTCCTGGCTGATTTGCCTTTCTCGTCTTAGGGTTGGGGTTCGGCCTAGGGCTAGGATTTTTTTAACTAGGAAGCCCTGAGTTCCAGGCTTACTGCATCTCCCAAAAGCATCCCAAAGGGAGTGCAAAAGTGCAACAACATGGCTGCTTTCACGGCTTTTCCCTTAGGAAGAACCCTAATACGCGGCTGATTTACCTTCCTAGGGTTACTGTTAGGCTTAGGCCTAGGACTTTTAAAACCAGGAAGCCCTGGGCTCCAGGCACGTGCAGCTGTTCAAGGCATCCCAAGAGGGCCGCAGAAGTGACACAACTTGGCTGCCTCTGCTGTTATTCTCATGAGACCATCCCGAACCATAGGCTGATTTTCCTTCCTAGGGTTAAGTTTTGAGTTACGCCTAGGGTAAGAGTTCTATTATCCAGAAAGCCCTGAGTTCCAAGAACACAGCAGCTGCGAAGGACTACCCAAGAAGAGCGCAAAAGTACCACAACGTGCCTGCCTCCACAGCTTTGTCCTTGGGGACATGCCTAATTCCTGGCTGATTTGCCTTTCTCGTCTTAGGGTTGGGGTTCGGCCTAGGGCTAGGATTTTTTTAACTAGGAAGCCCTGAGTTACAGGCTTACTTCATCTGCCAAAGGCATCCCAAAGGGAGTGCAGAAGTGCCACAACATGGCTGCTTTCACGGCTTTCCCCTTAGGAAGAACCCTAATACGCGGCTGATTTACCTTCCTAGGGTTACTGTTAGGCTTAGGCCTAGGACATTTAAAACTAGGAAGCCCTTACATCCAGGCGCACGGCAGCTGTTTAAGGCATCCCAAGGGGAGTACTAAAGTACCACAACATGGCAGCTTTCACAGCTTTTTCCTTGGCACCATCCCTATATATAGGCTGATTTATCTGCCTAGGGTTAGGGTTAGGGTTCAGCCTAGGGCTTGGAGTTTTTTAACCAGGAAGCCCTGAGTTCCAGGCTTACTGCATCTGCCAAATGCATCCCAAAGGGAGTGCAAAAGTGCCACAACATGGCTGCTTTCACGGCTTTTCCCTTAGGAAGAACCCTAATACCCGGCTGATTTACCTTCCTAGGGTTACTGTTAGGCTTAGGCCTAGGACTTTTAAAACCAGGAAGCCCTGGGCTCCAGGCACTCTGCAGCTGTGAAAGGCATCCCAAGGGGAGCGCAAAAGTGACACAACTTGGCTGCCACCACTGATATTTCCATGAGACAATCCCAAATCATAGGCTGATTTTCCTTCCTAGGGTTAAGGTTTGAGTTACGCCTAGGGTAAGGGTTCTATTAACCAGAAAGCCCTGAGTTCCAAGAACACAGCAGCTGCGAAGGACTACCCCAGAAGCGCGCAAAAGTACCACAACATGCCTGCGTCGACAGCTTTTTCCTTGGGGACATGCCTAATTCCTGGCTGACTTGCTTTTCTCGTCTTAGGGTTGGGGTTCGGGCTAGGGCTAGGATATTTTTAACTAGGAAGCCCTGAGTTCCAGGCTTACTGCATCTGCCAAAGGCATCCCAAAGGGAGTGCAGAAGTGCCACAACATGGCTGCTTTCACGGCTTTTCCCTTAGGAAGAACCCTAATACTCGGCTGATTTACCTTCCTAGGGTTACTGTTAGGCTTAGGCCTAGGACTTTTAAAACCAGGAAGCCCTGGGCTCCAGGCACACTGCAGCTGCGAAAGGCATCCCAAGGGGAGCGCAAAAGTGACACAACTTGGCTGCCACCACTGATATTTCCATGAGACCATCCCGAACCATAGGCTGATTTTCCTTCCTAGGGTTAAGGTTTGAGTTACGCCTAGGGTAAGGGTTCTATTAACCAGAAAGCCCTGAGTTCCAAGAACACAGCAGCTGCGAAGGACTACCCAAGAAAAGCGCAAAAGTTCCACAACATGCCTGCCTCCACAGCTTTTTCCTTGGGGACATGCCTAATTCCTGGCTGATTTGCCTTTCTCGTCTTAGGGTTGGGTTTCAGCCTAGGGCTAGGATTTTTTTAACTAGGAAGCCGTGAGTTCCAGGTTACTTCATCTGCCAAAAGCATCCCAAAGGGAGTGCAGAAGTGCCACAACATGGCTGCTTTCACGGCTTTTCCCTTAGGAAGAATACTAATACGCGGCTGATTTACCTTCCTAGGGTTACTGTTAGGCTTAGGCCTAGGACTTTTAAAACCAGGAAGCCCTGGGCTCCAGGCACGTGCAGCTGTTCAAGGTATCCCAAGAGGGCCACAGAAGTGACACAACTTGGCTGCCTCTGCTGCTATTCTCATGAGACCATCCCGAACCATAGGCTGAGTTTCCTTCCTAGGGTTAAGTTTTGAGTTACGCCTAGGGTAAGAGTTCTATTAACCAGAAAGCCCTGACTTCCAAGAACACAGCAGCTGCGAAGGACTACCCAAGAAGAGCGCAAAAGTACCACAACGTGCCTGCCTCCACAGCTTTTTCCTTGGGGACATGCCTAATTCCTGGCTGATTTGCCTTTCTCGTCTTAGGGTTGGGGTTCGGCCTAGGGCTAGGATTTTTTTAACTAGGAAGCCCTGAGTTCCAGTCTTACTTCATCTGCCAAAGGCATCCCAAAGGGAGTGCAGAAGTGTCCCAACATGGCTGCTTTCACGGCTTTCCCCTTAGGAAGAACCCTAATACGCGGCTGATTTACCTTCCTAGGGTTACTGTTAGGTTTAGGCCTAGGACTTTTAAAACTAGGAAGCCCTTACATCCAGGCACACTGCAGCTGTTTAAGGCATCCCAAGGGGAGTACTAAAGTACCACAACATGGCAGCTTTCACAGCTTTTTCCTTGGCACCATCCCTATACATAGGCTGATTTATCTGCCTAGGGTTAGGGTTAGGGTTCAGCCTAGGGCTTGGAGTTTTTTAACCAGGAAGCCCTGAGTTCCAGGCTTACTGCATCTGCCAAATGCATCCCAAAGGGAGTGCAAAAGTGCCACAACATGGCTGCTTTCACGGCTTTTCCCTTAGGAAGAACCCTAATACTCGGCTGATTTACCTTCCTAGGGTTACTGTTAGGCTTAGGCCTAGGACTTTTAAAACCAGGAAGCCCTGGGCTCCAGGCACTCTGCAGCTGCGAAAGGCATCCCAAGGGGAGCGCAAAAGTGACACAACTTGGCTGCCACCACTGATATTTCCATGAGACCATCCCGAACCATAGGCTGATTTTCTTTCCTAGGGTTAAGGTTTGAGTTACGCCTAGGGTAAGGGTTCTATTAACCAGAAAGCCCTGAGTTCCAAGAACACAGCAGCTGCGAAGGACTAGCCAAGAAGAGCGCAAAAGTACCACAACATGCCTGCCTCCACAGCTTTTTCCTTGGGGACATGCCTAATTCCTGGCTGATTTGCCTTTCTCGTCTTAGGGTTGGGGTTCGGCCTAGGGTTAGGATTTTTTTAACTAGGAAGCCCTGAGTTCCAGGCTTACTACATCTGCCAAAAGCATCCCAAAGGGAGTGCAGAAGTGCCACAACATGGCTGCTTTCACAGCTTTTCCTTAGGAAGAACCCTAATACCCGACTGATTTACCTTCCTAGGGTTACTGTTAGGCTTAGACCTAGGACTTTTAAAACCAGGAAGCCCTGGGCTTCAGGCACACTGCAGCTGTTAAAGGCATCCCAAGAGGGCCGCAGAAGTGACACAACTTGGCTGCCTCTGCTTCTATTCTCATGAGACCATCCCGAACCATAGGCTGATTTTCCTTCCTAGGGTGAAGGTTTGAGTTTCGCCTAGGGTAAGAGGTCTATTAACCAGAAAGACCTGAGTTCCAAGAACACAGCAGCTGCGAAGGACTAGCCAAGAAGAGAGCAAAAGTACCACAACATGCCTGCCTCCACAGCTTTTTCCTTGGGGACATGCCTAATTCCTGGCTGATTTGCCTTTCTCGTCTTAGGGTTGGGGTTCAGCCTAGGGCTAGGATTTTTAAAATCAGGAAGCCCTGAGTTCCAGGCACACTGGAGCTGTGAAAGGAATCCAAAAGGGAGTGCAGAAGTGCCACAACATGGTTGCTTTCGCGGCTTTTTCCTTGGCAAGAAGCTTAACCCCAGGCTGATTTCCCTTCCCTTGGTTACTGTTAGGCTTAGGCCTAGGGCTAGGATTTTTAAAACTAGGAAGCCCTTAGCTCCAGGCACACTGCAGCTGTTCAAGGCATCCCAAGGGGAGTACAAAAGTGCAACAACATGGCAGCTTTCACAGCTTTTTCCTTGGCACCATCCCTATACCTAGGCTGATTTATCTGCCTGGGGTTAGGGTTAGGGTTCAGCCTAGGTCTTGGAGATTTTAACCCGGAAGCCCTGAGTTCCAGGCTTACTGCATCTGCCAAAGGCATCCCAAAGGGAGTGCAAAAGTGCCACAACATGGCTGCTTTCACGGCTTTTCCCTTAGGAAGAACCCTAATACTCGGCTGATTTACCTTCCTAGGGTTACTGTTAGGCTTAGGCCTAGGACTTTTAAAACCAGGAAGCCCTGGGCTCCAGGCACACTGCAGCTGCGAAAGGCATCCCAAGGGGAGCGCAAAAGTGACACAACTTGGCTGCCACCACTGATATTTCCATGAGACCATCCCGAACCATAGGCTGATTTTGCTTCCTAGGGTTAAGGTTTGAGTTACGCCTGGGGTAAGGGTTCTATTAACCAGAAAGCCCTGAGTTCCAAGAACATACCAGCTGCGAAGGACTTCCCAAGAGGTGCGCAAAAGTACCACAACATGCCTGCCTCCACAGCTTTTTCCTTGGGGACATGCCTAATTCCTGGCGGATTTGCCTTTCTCGTCTTAGGCTTGGGGTTCGGCCTAGGGCTAGGATTTTTTTAACTAGGAAGCCCTGAGTTCCAGGCTTACTTCATCTGCAAAAGGCATCCCAAAGGGAGTGCAGAAGTGTCACAACATGGCTGCTTTCACGGCTTTTCCCTTAGGAAGAACCCTAATACCCAGCTGATTTACCTTCCTAGGGTTACTGTTAGGCTTAGGCCTAGGACTTTTAAAACCAGGAAGCCCTGGGCTCCAGGCACACTGCAGCTGCGAAAGGCATCCCAAGGGGAGCGCAAAAGTGACACAACTTGGCTGCCACCACTGATATTTCCATGAGACCATCCCGAACCATAGGCTGATTTTCCTTCCTAGGGTTAAGGTTTGAGTTACGCCTAGGGTAAGGGTTCTATTAACCAGAAAGCCCTGAGTTCCAAGAACACAGCAGCTGCGAAGGACTAGCCAAGAAGAGCGCAAAAGTACCACAACATGCCTGCCTCCACAGCTTTTTCCTTGGGGACATGCCTAATTCCTGGCTGATTTGCCTTTCTCGTCTTAGGGTTGGGGTTCGGCCTAGGGCTAGGATTTTTTTAACTAGGAAGCCCTGAGTTCCAGGCTTACTGCATCTCCCAAAAGCATCCCAAAGGGAGTGCAAAAGTGCCACAACATGGCTGCTTTCACGGCTTTTCCCTTAGGAAGAATACTAATACTCGGCTGATTTACCTTCCTAGGGTTACTGTTAGGCTTAGGCCTAGGACTTTCAAAACCAGGAAGCCCTGGGCTCCAGGCGCACTGCAGCTGTTTAGGGCATCCCACGGGGAGTACTAAAGTACCACAACATGGCAGCTTTCACAGCTTTTTCCTTGGCACCATCCCTATACATAGGCTGATTTATCTGCCTACGGTTAGGGTTAGGGTTCAGCCTAGGGCTTGGAGTTTTTTAACCAGGAAGCCCTGAGTTCCAGGCTTACTGCATCTGCCAAATCCATCCCAAAGTGAGTGCAAAAGTGCCACAACATGGCTGCTTTCACGGCTTTTCCCTTAGGAAGAACCGTAATACCCGGCTGATTTACCTTCCTAGGGTTACTGTTAGGCTTAGGCCTAGGACTTTTAAAACCAGGAAGCCCTGGGCTCCAGGCACTCTGCAGCTGTGAAAGGCATCCCAAGGGGAGCGCAAAAGTGACACAACTTGTCTGCCACCACTGATATTTCCATGAGACAATCCCAAATCATACGCTGATTTTCCTTCCTAGGGTTAAGGTTTGAGTTACGCCTAGGGTAAGGGTTCTATTAACCAGAAAGCCCTGAGTTCCAAGAACACAGCAGCTGCGAAGGACTACCCCATAAGCGCGCAAAAGTACCACAACATGCCTGCCTCCACAGCTTTTTCCTTGGGGACATGCCTAATTCCTGGCTGACTTGCCTTTCTCGTCTTAGGGTTGGGGTTCGGGCTAGGGCTAGGATATTTTTAACTAGGAAGCCCTGAGTTCCAGGCTTACTTCATCTGCCAAAGGCATCCCAAAGGGAGTGCAGAAGTGCCACAACATGGCTGCTTTCACAGCTTTTCCCTTAGGAAGAACCCTAATACTCGGCTGATTTACCTTCCTAGGGTTACTGTTAGGCTTAGGCCTAGGACTTTTAAAACCAGGAAGCCCTGGGCTCCAGGCACACTGCAGCTGCGAAAGGCATCCCAAGGGGAGCGCAAAAGTGACACAACTTGGCTGCCACCACTGATATTTCCATGAGACCATCCCGAACCATAGGCTGATTTTCCTTCCTAGGGTTAAGGTTTGAGTTACGCCTAGGGTAAGGGTTCTATTAACCAGAAAGCCCTGAGTTCCAAGAACACAGCAGCTGCGAAGGACTACCCAAGAAAAGCGCAAAAGTTCCACAACATGCCTGCCTCCACAGCTTTTTCCTTGGGGACATGCCTAATTCCTGGCTGATTTGCCTTTCTCGTCTTAGGGTTGGGGTTCGGCCTAGGGCTAGGATTTTTTTAACTAGGAAGCCCTGAGTTCCAGGTTACTTCATCTGCCAAAAGCATCCCAAAGGGAGTGCAGAAGTGCCACAACATGGCTGCTTTCACGGCTTTTCCCTTAGGAAGAATACTAATACGCGGCTGATTTACCTTCCTAGGGTTACTGTTAGGCTTAGGCCTAGGACTTTTAAAACCAGGAAGCCCTGGGCTCCAGGCACGTGCAGCTGTTCAAGGCATCCCAAGAGGGCCGCAGAAGTGACACAACTTGGCTGCCTCTGCTGCTATTCTCATGAGACCATCCCGAACCATAGGCTGATTTTCCTTCCTAGGGTTAAGTTTTGAGATACGCCTAGGGTAAGAGTTCTATTAACCAGAAAGCCCTGAGTTCCAAGAACACAGCAGCTGCGAAGGACTACCCAAGAAGAGCGCAAAAGTACCACAACGTGCCTGCCTCCACAGCTTTTTTCTTGGGGACATGCCTAATTCCTGGCTGATTTGCCTTTCTCGTCTTAGGGTTGGGGTTCGGCCTAGGGCTAGGATTTTTTTAACTAGGAAGCCCTGAGTTCCAGTCTTACTTCATCTGCCAAAGGCATCCCAAAGGGAGTGCAGAAGTGCCACAACATGGCTGCTTTCACGGCTTTCCCCTTAGGAAGAACCCTAATACGCGGCTGATTTACATTCCTAGGGTTACTGTTAGGCTTAGGCCTAGGACTTTTAAAACTAGGAAGCCCTTACATCCAGGCACACAGCAGCTGTTTAAGGCATCCCAAGGGGAGTACTAAAGTACCACAACATGGCAGCTTTCACAGCTTTTTCCTTTGCACCATCCCTATACATAGGCTGATTTATCTGCCTACGGTTAGGGTTAGGGTTCAGCCTAGGGCTTGGAGTTTTTTAACCAGGAAGCCCTGAGTTCCAGGCTTACTGCATCTGCCAAATGCATCCCAAAGGGAGTGCAAAAGTGCCACAACATGGCTGCTTTCACGGCTTTTCCCTTAGGAAGAACCCTAATACCCGGCTGATTTACCTTCCTAGGGTTACTGTTAGGCTTAGGCCTAGGACTTTTAAAACCAGGAAGCCCTGGGCTCCAGGCACTCTGCAGCTGCGAAAGGCATCCCAAGGGGAGCGCAAAAGTGACACATCTTGGCTGCCACCACTGATATTTCCATGAGACCATCCCGAACCATAGGCTGATTTTCCTTCCTAGGGTTAAGGTTTGAGTTACGCCTAGGGTAAGGGTTCTATTAACCAGAAAGCCCTGAGTTCCAAGAACACAGCAGCTGTGAAGGACTACCCAAGAAGAGCGCAAAAGTACCACAACATGCCTGCCTCCACAGCTTTTTCCTTGGGGACATGCCTAATTCCTGGCTGATTTGCCTTTCTCGTCTTAGGCTTGGGGTTCGGCCTAGGGCTAGGACTTTTAAAATCAGGAAACCCTGAGTTCCAGGCACACTGGAGCTGTGAAAGGCATCCAAAAGGGAGTGCAAAAGTGCCACAACATGGCTGCTTTCACGGCTTTTTCCTTGGCAAGTAGCCTAACACCAGGCTGATTTCCCTTCCCAGGGTTACTGTAAGGCTTAGGCCTAGGGCTAGGATTTTTAAAACTAGGAAGCCCTTAGATCCAGGCACACTGCAGCTGTTCAAGGCATCCCAAGGGGAGTACAAAAGTGCAACAACATGGCAGCTTTCACAGCTTTTTCCTTGGCACCATCCCTATACGTAGGCTGATATTTCTGCCTAGGGTAAGGGTTAGGGTTCAGCCTAGGTCTTGGAGATTTTAAACCAGGAAGCCCTGAGTTCCAGGCTTACTGCATCTGCCAAAGGCATCCCAAAGGGAGTGCAGAAGTGCCACAACATGGCTGCTTTCACGGCTTTTCCCTTAGGAAGAACCCTAATACTCGGCTGATTTACCTTCCTAGGGTTACTGTTAGGCTTAGGCCTAGGACTTTTAAAACCAGGAAGCCCTGGGCTCCAGGCACTCTGCAGCTGCGAAAGGCATCCCAAGGGGAGCGCAAAAGTGACACAACTTGGCTGCCACCACTGATATTTCCATGAAACAATCCCGAAACATAGGCTGATTTTCTTTCCTAGGGTTAAGGTTTGAGTTACGCCTAGGGTAAGGGTTCTATTAACCAGAAAGCCCTGAGTTCCAAGAACACAGCAGCTGCGAAGGACTTCCCAAGAAGAGCGCAAAAGTACCACAACATGCCTGCCTCCACAGCTTTTTCCTTGGGGACATGCCTAATTCCTGGCTGATTTGCCTTTCTCGTCTTAGGCTTGGGGTTCGGCCCAGGGTTAGGATTTTTTTAACTAGGAAGCCCTGAGTTCCAGGCTTACTTCATCTGCCAAAGGCATCCCAAAGGGAGTGCAGAAGTGCCACAACATGGCTGCTTTCACGGCTTTTCCCTTAGGAAGAACCCTAATACCCGACTGATTTACCTTCCTAGGGTTACTGTTAGGCTTAGACCTACGACTTTTAAAACCAGGAAGCCCTGGGCTTCAGGCACACTGCAGCTGTTAAAGGCATCCCAAGAGGGCCGCAGAAGTGACACAACTTGGCTGCCTCTTCTTCTATTCTCATGAGACCATCCCGAACCATAGGATGATTTTCCTTCCTAGGGTTAATGTTTGAGTTTCGCCTAGGGTAAGAGGTCTATTAACCAGAAAGACCTGAGTTCCAAGAACACAGCAGCTGCGAAGGACTAGCCAAGAAGAGAGCAAAAGTACCACAACATGCCTGCCTCCACAGCTTTTTCCTTGGGGACATGCCTAATTCCTGGCTGATTTGCCTTTCTCGTCTTAGGGTTGGGGTTCGGCCTAGGGCTAGGATTTTTAAAATCAGGAAGCCCTGAGTTCCAGGCACACTGGAGCTGTGAAAGGCATTCAAAAGGGAGTGCAGAAGTGCCACAACATGGTTGCTTTCGCGGCTTTTTCCTTGGCAAGAAGCTTAACACCAGGCTGATTTCCCTTCCCTTGGTTACTGTTAGGCTTAGGCCTAGGGCTAGGATTTTTAAAACTAGGAAGCCCTTAGCTCCAGGCACACTGCAGCTGTTCAAGGCATCCCAAGGGGAGTACAAAATTGCAACAACATGGCAGCTTTCACAGCTTTTTCCTTGGCACCATCCCTATACCTAGGCTGATTTATCTGCCTAGGGTTAGGGTTAGGGTTCAGCCTAGGGCTTGGAGATTTTAACCCGGAAGCCCTGAGTTCCAGGCTTACTGCATCTGCCAAAGGCATCCCAAAGGGAGTGCAAAAGTGCCACAACATGGCTGCTTTCACGGCTTTTCCCTTAGGAAGATCCCTAATACTCGGCTGATTTGCCTTCCTAGGGTTACTGTTAGGCTTAGGCCTAGGACTTTTAAAACCAGGAAGCCCTGGGCTCCAGGCACACTGCAGCTGCGAAAGGCATCCCAAGGGGAGCGCAAAAGTGACACAACTTGGCTGCCACCACTGATATTTCCATGAGACCATCCCGAACCATAGGCTGATTTTCCTTCCTAGGGTTAAGGTTTGAGTTACGCCTGGGGTAAGGGTTCTATTAACCAGAAAGCCCTGAGTTCCAAGAACATACCAGCTGCGAAGGACTTCCCAAGAGGTGCGCAAAAGTACCACAACATGCCTGCCTCCACAGCTTTTTCCTTGGGGACATGCCTAATTCCTGGCGGATTTGCCTTTCTCGTCTTAGGGTTGGGGTTCGGCCTAGGGCTAGGATTTTTTTAACTAGGAAGCCCTGAGTTCCAGGCTTACTTCATCTGCAAAAGGCATCCCAAAGGGAGTGCAGAAGTGTCACAACATGGCTGCTTTCACGGCTTTTCCCTTAGGAAGAACCCTAATACCCAGCTGATTTACCTTCCTAGGGTTACTGTTAGGCTTAGGCCTAGGACTTTTAAAACCAGGAAGCCCTGGGCTCCAGGCACACTGCAGCTGCGAAAGGCATCCCAAGGGGAGCGCAAAAGTGACACAACTTGGCTGCCACCACTGATATTTCCATGAGACCATCCCGAACCATAGGCTGATTTTCCTTCCTAGGGTTAAGGTTTGAGTTACGCCTAGGGTAAGGGTTCTATTAACCAGAAAGCCCTGAGTTCCAAGAACACAGCAGCTGCGAAGGACTACCCCAGAAGAGCGCAAAAGTACCACAACATGCCTGCCTCCACAGCTTTTTCCTTGGGGACATGCCTAATTCCTGGCTGATTTGCCTTTCTCGTCTTAGGGTTGGGGTTCGGCCTAGGGCTAGGATTTTTTTAACTAGGAAGCCCTGAGTTCCAGGCTTACTGCATCTCCCAAAAGCATCCCAAAGGGAGTGCAAAAGTGCCACAACATGGCTGCTTTCACGGCTTTTCCCTTAGGAAGAATACTAATACTCGGCTGATTTACCTTCCTAGGGTTACTGTTAGGCTTAGGCCTAGGACTTTTAAAACCAGGAAGCCCTGGGCTCCAGGCACGTGCAGCTGTTCAAGGCATCCCAAGAGGGCCGCAGAAGTGACACAACTTGGCTGCCTCTGCTGCTATTCTCATGAGACCATCCCGAACCATAGGCTGATTTTCCTCCCTAGGGTTAAGTTTTGAGTTACGCCTAGGGTAGGAGTTCTATTAACCAGAAAGCCCTGAGTTCCAAGAACACAGCAGCTGCGAAGGACTACCCAAGAAGAGTGCAAAAGTACCACAACGTGCCGGCATCCACAGCTTTTTCCTTGGGGACATGCCTAATTCCTGGCTGATTTGCCTTTCTCGTCTTAGGCTTGGGGTTCGGCCTAGGGCTAGGACTTTTAAAATCAGGAAGCCCTGAGTTCCAGGCACACTGGAGCTGTGAAAGACATCCAAAGGGGAGTGCAGAAGTGCCACAACATGGTTTCTTTCACGGCTTTTTCCGTGGCAAGAAGCCGAACACCAGGCTGATTTCCCTTCCCAGGGTTACAGTTAGGCTTAGGCCTAGGGCTAGGATTTTTAAAACTAGGAAGCCCTTAGATCCAGGCACACTGCAGCTGTTCAAGGCATCCCAAGGGGAGTACAAAAGTGCAACAACATGGCAGCTTTCACAGCTTTTTCCTTGGCACTATCCCTATACCTAGGCTGATTTATCTGCCTAGGGTTAGGGTTAGGCTTCAGCCTAGGGCTTGGAGTTTTTTAACCAGGAAGCCCTGAGTTCCAGGCTTACTGCATCTGCCAAAGGCATCCCAAAGGGAGTGCAAAAGTGCCACAACATGGCTGCTTTCACAGCTTTTCCCTTAGGAAGAACCCTAATACCCGACTGATTTACCTTCCTAGGGTTACTGTTAGGCTTAGGCCTAGGACTTTTAAAACCAGGAAGCCCTGGGCTCCAGGCACGTGCAGCTGTGAAAGGCATCCCAAGAGGGCCGCAGAAGTGACACAACTTGGCTGCCTCTGCTGCTATTCTCATGAGACCATCCCGAACCATAGGCTGATTTTCCTTCCTAGGGTTAAGGTTTGAGTTACGCCTAGGGTAAGAGTTCTATTAACCAGAAAGCCCTGAGTTCCAAGAACACAGCAGCTGCGAAGGACTACCCAAGAAGAGCGCAAAAGTACCACAACGTGCCTGCCTCCACAGCTTTTTCCTTGGGGACATGCCTAATTCCTGGCTGATTTGCCTTTTCATCTTAGGGTTGGGGTTCGGCCTAGGGCTAGGATTTTTAAAATCAGGAAGCCCTGACTTCCAGGCACACTGGAGCTGTGAAAGGCATCCAAAAGGGAGTGCAAAAGTGCCACAACATGGTTGCTTTCACGGCTTTTTCCTTGGCAAGAAGCTTAGCACCAGGCTGATTTCCCTTCCCAGGGTTACTGTTAGGCTTAGGCCTAGGGCTAGGATTTTTAAAACTAGGAAGCCCTGGGCTCCAGGCACACTGCAGCTGTTCAAGGCATCCCAAGGGGAGTACAAAAGTGCAACAACATGGCAGCTTTCACAGCTTTTTCCTTGGCACCATCCCTATACCTTGGCTTTTTTATCTGCCTAGGGTTAGGGTTAGGGTTCAGCCTAGGGCTTGGAGTTTTTTAACCAGGAAGCCCTGAGTTCCAGGCTTACTGCATCTGCCAAAGGCATCCCAAAGGGAGTGCAGAAGTGCCACAACATGGCTGCTTTCACGGCTTTTCCCTTAGGAAGAACCCTAATACGCGGCTGATTTACCTTCCTAGGATTACTGTTAGGCTTAGGCCTAGGACTTTTAAAACCAGGAAGCCCTGGGCTCTAGGCACACTGCAGCTGCGAAAGGCATCCCAAGGGGAGCGCAAAAGTGACACAACTTGGCTGCCTCTGCTGCTATTCTCATGAGACCATCCCGAACCATAGGCTGATTTTCCTTCCTAGGGTTAAGGTTTGAGTTACGCCTAGGGTAAGGGTTCTATTAACCAGAAAGCCCTGAGTTCCAAGAACACAGCAGCTGCGAAGGACTTCCCAAGAAGAGCGCAAAAGTAGCACAACATGCCTGCCTCCACAGCTTTTTCCTTGGGGACATGCCTAATTCCTGGCTGATTTGCCTTTCTCGTCTTAGGCTTGGGGTTCGGCCTAGGGCTAGGATTTTTTTAACTAGGAAGCCCTGAGTTCCAGGCTTACTTCATCTGCCAAAGGCATCCCAAAGGGAGTGCAGAAGTGCCACAACATGGCTGCTTTCACGGCTTTTCCCTTAGGAAGAACCCTAATACGCGGCTGATTTACCTTCCTAGGTTTACTGTTAGGCTTAGGCCTAGGACTTTTAAAACCAGGAAGCCCTGGGCTCCAGGCACACTGCAGCTGCGAAAGGCATCCCAAGGGGAGCGCAAAAGTGACACAACTTGGCTGCCACCACTGATATTTCCATGAGACCATCCCGAACCATAGGCTGATTTTCCTTCCTAGGGTTAAGGTTTGAGTTATGCCTTGGGTAAGGGTTCTATTAACCAGAAAGCCCTGAGTTCCAAGAATACAGCAGCTACGAAGGACTAGCCAAGAAGAGCGCAAAAGTACCACAACATGCCTGCCTCCACAGCTTTTTCCTTGGGGACATGCCTAATTCCTGGCTGATTTGCCTTTCTCGTCTTAGGCTTGGGGTTCGGCCTAGGGCTAGGATTTTTAAAATCAGGAAGCCCTGAGTTCCAGGCACACTGGAGCTGTGAAAGGCATCCAAAAGGGAGTGCAGAAGTGCCGCAACATGGCTGCTTTCCCGGCTTTTTCCTTGGCAAGAAGCCTAACACCAGGCTGATTTACCTTCCTAGGGTTACTGTAAGGCTTAGGCCTAGGGCTAGGATTTTTAAAACTAGAAAGCCGTTAGCTCCAGGCACACTGCAGCTGTTCAAGGCATCCCAAGAGGGCCGCAGAAGTGACACAACTTGGCTGCCTCTGCTGCTATTCTCATGAGTCCATCCCGAACCATAGGCCGATTTTCCTTCCTAGGGTGAGGGTTAGAGTTACGCCTAGGGTTAGTGTTTTTTTAACCAGAACGCCCTGAGTTCCAAGAACACAGCAGCTGCGAAGGACTACCCAAGAGGAGTGCAAAAGTGCCACATCATGGCTGTCTCCAGCGCTTTTTCCTTGGGACCATCATTGAACCTTGGCTTCTTTACTTGCCTCCAGTTGCACCTATGGTCACGCCAAGAGATAGGGATTTTAAATCAGTAAACCCTGAGCTCCAGACCCAGTGCAGCTGCAAAAGGCTTCCCAAGGGCAGCCAAAAATTGCCTCAACATGCTCCTTCCAGTGCTTTTTTCCTTGGGAACATCCCTATACCCAGGCTGATTTATCTGCCTAGGGTTAGGGTTAGGGTTCAGCCTAGAGATAGGATTTTTTCAAACAGGAAACCCTGAATTCCAGGCACACTGCAGCTGTTAAAGGCAGTGTTCTACGTCAACCGCAACTTAGTCTGAAATAAATGCTTTTTCCCTGAGAGCATCTGAGAGGTTTGCATGAAGCACTGATATCTGACATTTGCAATTTTGAATAGGAGAGGAGAAAGAAAATGGGAAGAAGTTTTTAATTTTAGTGGTTTCAATGTTAATTTCCGTACACTTTTTCAAAACTTGTCAGCTCAAATGCCCATCAACATCTTTTAGTCATCTGTAAGTCAGTATTCATATAAAATGTGCTTCAAATCAAAAGAATTTCAAATTTGCACTCCAAATTTCTATGCCTAGATTTATGATTTCCTACACATATTAGATGAAAGGAAGGCCTTTTTTACTGTGGGAGTGCTGGAACACTGGAACAGGTTGCCCAGGGAAGTTGTGGGTGTCCCATCCCTGAAAGTATTCAAGGTCAGCTTGGACGGGGCTTGGAGCAGCAACAAAGGAGAAGCTTGATGGTAGAGAAACAAAGTTGGACTATAGAAGAAACTGGGATTGAAGTATAGGAGCAAGTTTTCTCTCAGCTCTTGGGGTAAATTCAAAGTTGTACAAAATGACATTTATCTGTGCTATTCACTACTGTAACAGAAATGTTCATGAAAACTGTACAGAAGATAGCAAATTTTAAAAGAGATAAGAATTACAGCATAAAATCCATGGGATGGGTTACAACATGAGACACTCTCTAAGAGAAAATCTCTGTGTTTCAGCACTTCATCATGGTAAGATTTCATGAAGTGCCAAAGAAGGCGGCAAAATATCATTTGGGACGTTATTTCCTGGAATTCAGCCTGGCCATTAGTAGGAACTGGGTTTGAACACATCATGTAGATATACCACACACACTTGCCCTTCACTGAAAAATGACTGTTTACAACGAAGAAGCAATTGACGATCAAAATTGATTGAAAGCATCTTAAACATGTCAAGTATTTCATTGTAGATGATCTGTGATCCAAATGCTTCTTCCACCTTCGAGAGGGACAGAACAATTCTTCCATGTCATGACGGTTTAAAATTGTATCAACCAATGTTTTCTGCTGAAAAGATAGCATCTATTTTTTTCTATTTTTGGAAGAAAATATTCCTAGACA
This sequence comes from Ammospiza maritima maritima, assembly GCA_036010785.1. Classification (NCBI taxonomy): domain Eukaryota; kingdom Metazoa; phylum Chordata; class Aves; order Passeriformes; family Passerellidae; genus Ammospiza; species Ammospiza maritima. The sequence continues at coordinate 1,272,827 of JAYKTQ010000067.1, forward strand.
TACAACAGGTGAGAACTAAGTAATTTTAAAGAAACAAATGAAAAGAAAATATTCTGTAAATAGAATGAAATGAAAAGCTGTGTTTTAAATAGGAGCTAAATATGAAACAGAATTTTTGTACCAGGCATTTGAATTACTGCACCAGCTCTTTTGCCCATCAAGAGAGGCGTTTAGCATTTCAGTCTTTTCCAAGGTGTTCATGATCTGCTATGCTGATCTCTGTGTGTGCCTAGGTGTGTGTGGAAGGGGGGGCATGTGAAGGGGAGTGTGTATGTTTGCTTTACAATTGTTGTGGCAGATTCATGCCTCAGCTCCACATTTTGTTTTAGACAGGTCACACAGAGTGGATGTGAAGTTTACTATCAACAAGAGATCAATTCCCAAATCATCCATTTCACTCTACCTTATAAATCATGTGCTTTGTTGCATATTTTATCAAATCTACTTTCAAGCCAGATGGAGGAAGGAGGATGTGGCAATCCCTCCACCATCTTGCAACTTTTATGCAAGTAGGTTTTCAAGAAAATCATCATTTCTCTTTGAAATATGTCTGGAACAGGCATGATGGTAGTGTCAACCTGTTGGAGTTTTTGTTGCTGGAAGAAGTTATACAAAAGGATTGGTTTTTACATTGACCAGTTACTGAATCAAGCTCAGGAATACATTGGAAATTCAACTGGGGCTTCCTTTCCCCGGCAGACTACTTCTAGAACGAGCTTGTACACTGAAGCTTACTCTTTTGCCCTCTTTTTGTTTCTTTCCTATTTTCTTGGCTTCTTTGCCACTCTCTAGACAATTTTGGAACTTTTTTCCCAACTCAAATGGTTTCAATAGTCTGATTGTGATCATACATTTTTACAAGGAATTTTTAAAATCTTTCCTCCAGTTAAGAAAGTCAAGGACTTAGGTCTTTTTCTTCCCTTATCAATATTGCAATGAAATTGATAAGTAAAGACCAACTCTTTCTTTTTGTTTTTAATCCATTCATCCATTTGGTGGACCAATAGTTGCCATTCTGATGGAAGTTGTCACTTCTTAACAGTAGGCATTCTGTGACTATGTTGACAGCACTTTGGGTGAAGATCCTAACTGGTCTTAGATACACATAGGGAGAAATTTGCTCAGCCAGTGTCAGTCTTAAGCATGCGTATCAGAAGATCTTTCTAGAGCTGGGAATTTTCCCATGAAAGGGATTCAGTTAGGGAAGAGACACTTGCCCCAGAGGTTTACATTCTTCTTGAAGACTGCTTAAGGAACTTAGATGCCATGTCCATTTGGATCTGTGTCTGCACAGAACTTTGTCATGCCAGTGCTTGAAATGCATCTTGAAGAGAATTCACTAGCACAGAATGAATGAGAGTGGAAGGGGTTGGTGGGGCTAACCAGGCCCAACCCCCCTGCCTAAACCAGGATCCCTAGAGCCTCTTGCCCAGGATTCTATCTGGGTGTACTTTTAATGTCTTCAAAGATCCAGGCTCCACAATCTTTCTGGGCAGTCTGTGCCGTGGTTCACTCACCCTCACAGTAAAGAATCATTTCCTGATGTTCCTGTATTTCAGTGTGTGCCCACTGCTTCTTGTCTTTTCACTCAGCATCACTGAAAAGACACTGATTCCCTCCCCTTTGCACTATTGCTTCCATATGGATGTGTGCTGCCATGTAGAGATATGTCAAAAACCTCCCTGAAGCCCAGGCAGATAATATTCCCTTCATCTACCAGTCAAGTTGATTCATCAGAGGAGTTTAAAGTTATGTTCAGCATGAAATGCCCCTGAAAAATCATGCTAACTACATTATTGTGTCGTCTTTCATGTGCCTGGCAAGGTTTTCCAGGAAGAGCTGCTTCATCAACTTCCTGGGTATAAAAAAGAGGCTGGCTGGTTTGTACGATTGCGAGTCCTCCTAATTGCCTTTTTTGAAGATGAGTGTCATTTGCTTACATCCAGTCCTTAGCCTCTCTTGTCGTCTACATCTTAGCAAAAAGCTTTTCCACTATGTCTGGCAAGGAGAAATTGTGCCAGCACAGAAAACATCTCCCATCGTGTTCTAGACGTTGCACGGAGGTGTGCCGAGTGTTTGGCATGAAGAAAAGAAAAGTTGTCCAAAACAGCTTCCAATCGAATGTTCATGTGATTGGAAAAGTCAGGAGAGTGCAAAGGTACTGTTTTCTATCAGTTGGCAAGCTGCGCACACAATCCCAGTGTTGTACAGCTTCCTTCTTCACCTTTCCGAAGGTGCCGCTCTCTCCGGCTCCCGGAGGCGAAGAAGCGGCTTCTTCACGCAAAGACGATTGTGCCGCTCACTGTGCACTCCTTAGCGCGGCTTCTGCCGAAAGACGCCCGGGAGCGGCTCTTAGCTCCGGACAGCATCGTACCTTCGTCTTTAGCGTCTCTTCTCGTCTACATCTTAGCAAAAAGCTTTTCTACTATGTCTGGCGAGGAAAAACTGTGCCAGCACAGAAAACATCTCCCATCGTGTTCTAGACGTTGCACGGAGGTGTGCCGAGTGTTTGGCATGAAGGAAAGAAAAGTTGTCCAAAACAGCTTCCAATCGAATGTTCATGTGATTGGAAAAGTCAGGAGAGTGCAAAGGTACTGTTTTCTATCAGTTGGCAAGCTGCGCACACAATCCCAGTGTTGTACAGCTTCCTTCTTCACCTTTCCGAAGGTGCCGCTCTCTCCGGCTCCCGGAGGCGAAGAAGCGGCTTCTTCGCGCAAAGACGATTGTGCCGCTCACTGTGCACTCCTTAGCGCGGCTTCTGCCGAAAGACGCCCGGGAGCGGCTCTTAGCTCCGGACAGCATCATACCTTCGTCTTTAGCGTCTCTTCTCGTCTACATCTTAGCAAAAAGCTTTTCTACTATGTCTGGCAAGGAAAAACTGTGCCAGCACAGAAAACATCTCCCATCGTGTTCTAGACGTTGCACGATCCCTATACTTAGGCTGATTTTCCTTCCTGGGGATAGGGTTAGACTTCAGCCTAGGGCTTGGAGTATTTTAACTAGGAAGCCCTGAGTTCCAGGCTTACTGCATCTGCCAAAAGCATCCCAAAGGGAGTGCAGAAGTGCCACAACATGGCTGCTTTCACGGCTTTTCCCTTAGGAAGAACCCTAATACGCGGCTGATTTACCTTCCTTGGGTTACTGTTAGGCTTAGGCCTAGGACTTTTAAAACCAGGAAGCCCTAAGATCCAGGCACACTGCAGCTGTTCAAGGCATCCCAAGGGGAGTACTAAAGTACCACAACATGGCAGCTTTCACAGCTTTTTCCTTGGCACCATCCCTATACATAGGCTGATTTATCTGCCTAGGGTTAGGGTTAGGGTTCAGCCTAGGGCTTGGAGTTTTTTAACCAGGAAGCCCTGAGTTCCAGGCTTACTGCATCTGCCAAAGGCATCCCAAAGGGAGTGCAAAAGTGCCACAACATGGCTGCTTTCACAGCTTTTCCCTTAGGAAGAACCCTAATACCCGGCTGATTTACCTTCCTAGGGTTACTGTTAGGCTTAGGCCTAGGACTTTTAAAACCAGGAAGCCCTGGGCTCCAGGCACACTGCACCTGTTTAAGGCATCCCAAGAGGGCCGCAGAAGTGAAACAACTTGGCTGCCTCTGCTTCTATTCTCATGAGACCATCCCGAACCATAGGCTGATTTTCCTTCCTAGGGTTAATGTTTGAGTTTTGCCTAGGTTTAAGAGGTCTATTAACCAGAAAGACCTGAGTTCCAAGAACACAGCAGCTGCGAAGGACTACCCAAGAAGAGCGCAAAAGTACCACAACATGCCTGCCTCCACAGCTTTTTCCTTGGGGACATGCCTAATTCCTGGCTGATTTGCCTTTCTCGTCTAAGGGTTGGGGTTCGGCCTAGGGCTAGGATTTTTTTAACTAGGAAGCCATGAGTTCCAGGCTTACTGCATCTGCCAAAGGCATCCCAAAGGGAGTGCAGAAGTGCCACAACATGGCTGCTTTCACGGCTTTTCCCTTAGGAAGAACCCTAATACGCGGCTGATTTACCTTCCTAGTCTTACTGTTAGGCTTAGGCCTAGGACTTTTAAAACCAGGAAGCCCTGGGCTCCAGGCACTCTGCAGCTGCGAAAGGCATCCCAAGGGGAGCGCAAAAGTGACACAACTTGGCTGCCACCACTGATATTTCCATGAGACCATCCCAAATCATAGGCGGATTTTCCTTCCTAGGATTAATGTTTGAGTTACGCCTAGGGTAAGGGTTCTATTAACCAGAAAGCCCTGAGTTCCAAGAACACAGCAGCTGCGAAGGACTACCCAAGAAGAGCGCAAAAGTACCACAACATGCCTGCCTCCACAGCTTTTTCCTTTGGGACATGCCTAATTCCTGGCTGATTTGCCTTTCTCGTCTTAGGGTTGGGGTTCGGCCTAGGGCTAGGATTTTTTTAACTAGGAAGCCCTGAGTTCCAGGCTTACTGCATCTGTCAAAGGCATCCCAAAGGGAGTGCAGAAGTGCCACAACATGGCTGCTTTCACGGCTTTTCCCTTAGGAAGAACCCTAATACGCGGCTGATTTACCTTCCTAGGGTTACTGTTAGGCTTAGGCCTAGGACTTTTAAAACCAGGAAGCCCTGGGCTCCAGGCACACTGCAGCTGCGAAAGGCATCCCAAGGGGAGCGCAAAAGTGACGCAACTTGGCTGCCACCACTGATATTTCCATGAGACCATCCCGAACCATAGGCTGATTTTCCTTCCTAGGGTTAAGGTTTGAGTTATGCCTTGGGTAAGGGTTCTATTAACCAGAAAGCCCTGAGTTCCAAGAATACAGCAGCTACGAAGGACTAGCCAAGAAGAGCGCAAAAGTACCACAACATGCCTGCCTCCACAGCTTTTTCCTTGGGGACATGCCTAATTCCTGGCTGATTTGCCTTTCTCGTCTTAGGGTTGGGGTTCGGCCTAGGGCTAGGATTTTTAAAATCAGGAAGCCCTGAGTTCCAGGCACACTGGAGCTGAGAAAGGCATCCAAACGGAAGTGCAGAAGTGCCACAACATGGTTGCTTTCACGGCTTTTTCCTTGGCAAGAAGCCTAACACCAGGCTGATTTCCCTTCCCAGGGTTACTGTAAGGCTTAGGCCTAGGGCTAGGATTTTTAAAACTAGGAAGCCCTGGGCTCCAGGCACACTGCAGCTGTTCAAGGCATCCCAAGGGGAGTACAAAAGTGCAACAACATGGCAGCTTTCACAGCTTTTTCCTTGGCACCATCCCTATACCTAGGCTGATTTATCTGCCTAGGGTTAGGGTTAGGGTTCAGCCTAGGGCTTGGAGTTTTTTAACCAGGAAGCCCTGAGTTCCAGGCTTACTGCATCTGCCAAAGGCATCCCAAAGGGAGCGCAGAAGTGCCACAACATGGCTGCTTTCACGGCTTTTCCCTTAGGAAGAACCCTAATACGTGGCTGATTTACCTTCCTAGGGTTACTGTTAGGCTTAGGCCTAGGACTTTTAAAACCAGGAAGCCCTGGGCTCCAGGCACACTGCAGCTGCGAAAGGCATCCCAAGGGGAGCGCAAAAGTGACACAACTTGGCTGCCTCTGCTGCTATTCTCATGAGACCATCCCGAACCATAGGCTGATTTTCCTTCCTAGGGTTAAGGTTTGAGTTACGCCTGGGGTAAGGGTTCTATTAACCAGAAAGCCCTGAGTTCCAAGAACACAGCAGCTGCGAAGGACTTCCCAAGAAGAGCGCAAAAGTACCACAACATGCCTGCCTCCACAGCTTTTTCCTTGGGGACATGCCTAATTCCTGGCTGATTTGCCTTTCTCGTCTTAGGGTTGGGGTTCGGCCTAGGGCTAGGAATTTTTAACTAGGAAGCCCTGAGTTCCAGGCTTACTTCATCTGCAGAAAGCATCCCAAAGGGAGTGCAGAAGTGCCACAACATGGCTGCTTTCACGGCTTTTCCCTTAGGAAGAACCCTAATACGCGGCTGATTTACCTTCCTAGGGTTACTGTTAGGCTTAGGCTTAGGACTTTTAAAACCAGGAAGCCCTGGGCTCCAGGCACATGCAGCTGCGAAAGGTATCCCAAGAGGGCCGCAGAAGTGACATAACTTGGCTGCCTCTGCTTCTATTCTCATGAGACCATCCCGAACCATAGGCTGATTTTCCTTCCTAGGGTTAAGGTTTGAGTTACGCCTAGGGTAAGGGTTCTATTAACCAGAAAGCCCTGAGTTCCAAGAACACAGCAGCTGCGAAGGACTACCCAAGAAGAGCGCAAAAGTACCACAACATGCCTGCCTCCACAGCTTTTTCCTTTGGGACATGCCTAATTCCTGGCTGATTTGCCTTTCTCGTCTTAGGGTTGGGGTTCGGCCTAGGGCTAGGATTTTTTTAACTAGGAAGCCCTGAGTTCCAGGCTTACTGCATCTGTCAAAGGCATCCCAAAGGGAGTGCAGAAGTGCCACAACATGGCTGCTTTCACGGCTTTTCCCTTAGGAAGAACCCTAATACGCGGCTGATTTACCTTCCTAGGGTTACTGTTAGGCTTAGGCCTAGGACTTTTAAAACCAGGAAGCCCTGGGCTCCAGGCACACTGCAGCTGCGAAAGGCATCCCAAGGGGAGCGCAAAAGTGACGCAACTTGGCTGCCACCACTGATATTTCCATGAGACCATCCCGAACCATAGGCTGATTTTCCTTCCTAGGGTTAAGGTTTGAGTTATGCCTTGGGTAAGGGTTCTATTAACCAGAAAGCCCTGAGTTCCAAGAATACAGCAGCTACGAAGGACTAGCCAAGAAGAGCGCAAAAGTACCACAACATGCCTGCCTCCACAGCTTTTTCCTTGGGGACATGCCTAATTCCTGGCTGATTTGCCTTTCTCGTCTTAGGGTTGGGGTTCGGCCTAGGGCTAGGATTTTTAAAATCAGGAAGCCCTGAGTTCCAGGCACACTGGAGCTGAGAAAGGCATCCAAACGGAAGTGCAGAAGTGCCACAACATGGTTGCTTTCACGGCTTTTTCCTTGGCAAGAAGCCTAACACCAGGCTGATTTCCCTTCCCAGGGTTACTGTAAGGCTTAGGCCTAGGGCTAGGATTTTTAAAACTAGGAAGCCCTGGGCTCCAGGCACACTGCAGCTGTTCAAGGCATCCCAAGGGGAGTACAAAAGTGCAACAACATGGCAGCTTTCACAGCTTTTTCCTTGGCACCATCCCTATACCTAGGCTGATTTATCTGCCTAGGGTTAGGGTTAGGGTTCAGCCTAGGGCTTGGAGTTTTTTAACCAGGAAGCCCTGAGTTCCAGGCTTACTGCATCTGCCAAAGGCATCCCAAAGGGAGCGCAGAAGTGCCACAACATGGCTGCTTTCACGGCTTTTCCCTTAGGAAGAACCCTAATACGTGGCTGATTTACCTTCCTAGGGTTACTGTTAGGCTTAGGCCTAGGACTTTTAAAACCAGGAAGCCCTGGGCTCCAGGCACACTGCAGCTGCGAAAGGCATCCCAAGGGGAGCGCAAAAGTGACACAACTTGGCTGCCTCTGCTGCTATTCTCATGAGACCATCCCGAACCATAGGCTGATTTTCCTTCCTAGGGTTAAGGTTTGAGTTACGCCTGGGGTAAGGGTTCTATTAACCAGAAAGCCCTGAGTTCCAAGAACACAGCAGCTGCGAAGGACTTCCCAAGAAGAGCGCAAAAGTACCACAACATGCCTGCCTCCACAGCTTTTTCCTTGGGGACATGCCTAATTCCTGGCTGATTTGCCTTTCTCGTCTTAGGGTTGGGGTTCGGCCTAGGGCTAGGAATTTTTAACTAGGAAGCCCTGAGTTCCAGGCTTACTTCATCTGCAGAAAGCATCCCAAAGGGAGTGCAGAAGTGCCACAACATGGCTGCTTTCACGGCTTTTCCCTTAGGAAGAACCCTAATACGCGGCTGATTTACCTTCCTAGGGTTACTGTTAGGCTTAGGCTTAGGACTTTTAAAACCAGGAAGCCCTGGGCTCCAGGCACATGCAGCTGCGAAAGGTATCCCAAGAGGGCCGCAGAAGTGACATAACTTGGCTGCCTCTGCTTCTATTCTCATGAGACCATCCCGAACCATAGGCTGATTTTCCTTCCTAGGGTTAAGGTTTGAGTTACGCCTAGGGTAAGGGTTCTATTAACCAGAAAGCCCTGAGTTCCAAGAACACATCAGCTGCGAAGGACTACCCAAGAAGAGCGCAAAAGTACCACAACGTGCCTGCCTCCACAGCTTTTTCCTTGGGGACATGCCTAATTCCTGGCTGATTTGCCTTTCTCGTCTTAGGGTTGGGGTTCGGCCTAGGGCTAGGATATTTTTAACTAGGAAGCCCTGAGTTCCAGGCTTACTTCATCTGCCAAAGGCATCCCAAAGGGAGTGCAAAAGTGCCACAACATGGCTGCTTTCACGGCTTTTCCCTTAGGAAGAACCCTAATACCCGGCTGATTTACCTTCCTAGGGTTACTGTTAGGCTTAGACCTAGGACTTTTAAAACCAGGAAGCCCTGGGCTCCAGGCACACTGCAGCTGCGAAAGGCATCCCAAGGGGAGCGCAAAAGTGACACAACTTGGCTGCCTCTGCTGCTATTCTCATGAGACCATCCCGAACCATAGGCTGATTTTCCTTCCTAGGGTGAAGGTTTGAGTTACGCCTAGGGTAAGGGTTCTATTAACCAGAAAGCCCTGAGTTCCAAGAACACAGCAGCTGCGAAGGACTTCCCAAGAAGAGCGCAAAAGTACCACAACATGCCTGCCTCCACAGCTTTTTCCTTGGGGACATGCCTAATTCCTGGCTGATTTGCCTTTCTCGTCTTAGGGTTGGGGTTCGGCCTAGGGCTAGGATTTTTAAAATCAGGAAGCCCTGACTTCCAGGCACACTGGAGCTGTGAAAGGCATCCAAAAGGGAGTGCAGAAGTGCCACAACATGGCTGCTTTCACGGATTTTTCCTTGGCAAGAAGCCTAACACCAGGCTGATTTCCCTTCCCAGGGTTACTGTAAGGCTTAGTCCTAGGGCTAGAGTGTTTAAAACTAGGAAGCCCTTAGCCCCAGGCAAACTGCAGCTGTTCAAGGCATCCCAAGGGGAGTACAAAAGTGCAACAACATGGCAGCTTTCACAGCTTTTTCCTTGGCACCATCCCTATACCTAGGCTGATTTATCTGCCTAGGGTTAGGGTTAGGGTTCAGCCTAGGGCTTGGAGATTTTAACCCGGAAGCCCTGAGTTCCAGGCTTACTACATCTGCCAAAGGCATCCCAAAGGGAGTGCAAAAGTGCCACAACATGGCTGCTTTCACGGCTTTTCCCTTAGGAAGAACCCTAATACTCGGCTGATTTACCTTCCTAGGGTTACTGTTAGGCTTAGGCCTAGGACTTTTAAAACCAGGAAGCCCTGGGCTCCAGGCACATGCAGCTGTTAAAGGCATCCCAAGGGGAGCGCAAAAGTGACACAACTTGGCTGCCACCACTGATATTTCCATGAGACCATCCCGAACTATAGGCTGATTTTCCTTCCTAGGGTTAAGGTTTGAGTTACGCCTGGGGTAAGAGTTCTATTAACCAGAAAGCCCTGAGTTCCAAGAACACAGCAGCTGCGAAGGACTACCCAAGAAGAGCGCAAAAGTACCACAACGTGCCTGCCTCCACAGCTTTTTCCTTGGGGACATGCCTAATTCCTGGCTGATTTGCCTTTCTCGTCTTAGGGTTGGGGTTCGGCCTAGGGCTAGGATTTTTTTAACTAGGAAGCCCTGAGTTCCAGGCTTACTTCATCTGCCAAAAGCATCCGAAAGGGAGTGCAAAAGTGCCACAACATGGCTGCTTTCACGGCTTTTCCCTTAGGAAGAACCCTAATATGCGGCTGATTTACCTTCCTAGGGTTACTGTTATGCTTAGGCCTAGGACTTTTAAAACCAGGAAGCCCTGGGCTCCAGGCACACTGCAGCTGCGAAAGGCATCCCAAGGGGAGCGCAAAAGTGACACAACTTGGCTGCCTCTGCTGCTATTCTCATGTGACCATCCCGAACCATAGGCTGATTTTCCTTCCTAGGGTTAAGGTTTGAGTTACGCCTGGGGTAAGGGTTCTATTAACCAGAAAGCCCTGAGTTCCAAGAACACAGCAGCTGCGAAGGACTACCCAAGAAGAGCGCAAAAGTACCACAACATGCCTGCGTCGACAGCTTTTTCCTTGGGGACATGCCTAATTCCTGGCTGATTTGCCTTTCTCGTCTTAGGGTTGGGGTTCGGCCTAGGGCTAGGATTTTTTTAACTAGGAAGCCCTGAGTTCCAGGCTTACTTCATCTGCAAAAAGCATCCCAATGGGAGTGCCGAAGTGCCACAACATGGCTGCATTCACGGCTTTTCCCTTAGGAAGAACCCTAATATGCGGCTGATTTACCTTCCTAGGGTTACTGTTAGGCTTAGGCCTAGGACTTTTAAAACCAGGAAGCCCTGGGCTCCAGGCACACTGCAGCTGCGAAAGGCATCCCAAGGGGAGCGCAAAAGTGACACAACTTGGCTGCCTCTGCTGCTATTCTCATGAGACCATCCCGAACCATAGGCTGATTTTCCTTCCTAGGGTTAAGGTTTGACTTACGCCTAGGGTAAGGGTTCTATTAACCAGAAAGCCCTGAGTTCCAAGAACACAGCAGCTGCGAAGGACTAGCCAAGAAGAGCGCAAAAGTACCACAACATGCCTGCCTCCACAGCTTTTTCCTTGGGGACATGCCTAATTCCTGGCTGATTTGCCTTTCTCGTCTTAGGCTTGGGGTTCGGCCTAGGGCTAGGACTTTTAAAATCAGGAAGCCCTGAGTTCCAGGCACACTGGAGCTGTGAAAGGCATCCAAAAGGGAGTGCAAAAGTGCCACAACATGGTTGCTTTCACGGCTTTTTCCTTGGCAAGAAGCCTAACACCAGGCTGATTTCCCTTCCCAGGGTTACTGTAAGGCTTAGGCCTAGGGCTAGGATTTTTAAAACTAGGAAGCCCTGGGCTCCAGGCACACTGCAGCTGTTCAAGGCATCCCAAGGGGAGTACAAAAGTGCAACAACATGGCAGCTTTCACAGCTTTTTCCTTGGCACCATCCCTATACCTAGGCTGATTTATCTGCCTAGGGTTAGGGTTAGGGTTCAGCCTAGGGCTTGGAGTTTTTTAACCAGGAAGCCCTGAGTTCCAGGCTTACTGCATCTGCCAAAGGCATCCCAAAGGGAGCGCAGAAGTGCCACAACATGGCTGCTTTCACGGCTTTTCCCTTAGGAAGAACCCTAATACGTGGCTGATTTACCTTCCTAGGGTTACTGTTAGGCTTAGGCCTAGGACTTTTAAAACCAGGAAGCCCTGGGCTCCAGGCACACTGCAGCTGCGAAAGGCATCCCAAGGGGAGCGCAAAAGTGACACAACTTGGCTGCCTCTGCTGCTATTCTCATGAGACCATCCCGAACCATAGGCTGATTTTCCTTCCTAGGGTTAAGGTTTGAGTTACGCCTGGGGTAAGAGTTCTATTAACCAGAAAGCCCTGAGTTCCAAGAACACAGCAGCTGCGAAGGACTACCCAAGAAGAGCGCAAAAGTACCACAACGTGCCTGCCTCCACAGCTTTTTCCTTGGGGACATGCCTAATTCCTGGCTGATTTGCCTTTCTCGTCTTAGGGTTGGGGTTCGGCCTAGGGCTAGGATATTTTTAACTAGGAAGCCCTGAGTTCCAGGCTTACTTCATCTGCCAAAGGCATCCCAAAGGGAGTGCAAAAGTGCCACAACATGGCTGCTTTCACGGCTTTTCCCTTAGGAAGAACCCTAATACCCGGCTGATTTACCTTCCTAGGGTTACTGTTAGGCTTAGACCTAGGACTTTTAAAACCAGGAAGCCCTGGGCTCCAGGCACACTGCAGCTGCGAAAGGCATCCCAAGGGGAGCGCAAAAGTGACACAACTTGGCTGCCTCTGCTGCTATTCTCATGAGACCATCCCGAACCATAGGCTGATTTTCCTTCCTAGGGTTAAGGTTTGAGTTACGCCTGGGGTAAGAGTTCTATTAACCAGAAAGCCCTGAGTTCCAAGAACACAGCAGCTGCGAAGGACTACCCAAGAAGAGCGCAAAAGTACCACAACGTGCCTGCCTCCACAACTTTTTCCTTGGGGACATGCCTAATTCCTGGCTGATTTGCCTTTCTCGTCTTAGGCTTGGGGTTCGGCCTAGGGCTAGGATTTTTTTAACTAGGAAGCCCTGAGTTCCAGACTTACTTCATCTGCCAAAAGCATCCCAAAGGGAGTGCAAAAGTGCCACAACATGGCTGCTTTCACGGCTTTTCCCTTAGGAAGAACCCTAATACGCGGCTGATTTACCTTCCTAGGGTTACTGTTAGGCTTAGGCCTAGGACTTTTAAAACCAGGAAGCCCTGGGCTCCAGGCACGTGCAGCTGTGAAAGGCATCCCAAGAGGGCCGCAGAAGTGACACAACTTGGCTGCCTCTGCTGCTATTCTCATGAGACCATCCCGAACCATAGGCTGATTTTCCTTCCTAGGGTGAAGGTTTGAGTTACGCCTAGGGTAAGAGTTCTATTAACCAGAAAGCCCTGAGTTCCAAGAACACAGCAGCTGCGAAGGACTACCCAAGAAGAGCGCAAAAGTACCACAACATGCCTGCCTCCACAGCTTTTTCCTTGGGGACATGCCTAATTCCTGGCTGATTTGCCTTTCTCGTCTTAGGCTTGGGGTTCGGCCTAGGGCTAGGACTTTTAAAATCAGGAAGCCCTGAGTTCCAGGCACACTGGAGCTGTGAAAGGCATCCAAAAGGGAGTGCAAAAGTGCCACAACATGGTTGCTTTCACGGCTTTTTCCTTGGCAAGAAGCCTAACACCAGGCTGATTTCCCTTCCCAGGGTTACTGTAAGGCTTAGGCCTAGGGCTAGGATTTTTAAAACTAGGAAGCCCTGGGCTCCAGGCACACTGCAGCTGTTCAAGGCATCCCAAGGGGAGTACAAAAGTGCAACAACATGGCAGCTTTCACAGCTTTTTCCTTGGCACCATCCCTATACCTAGGCTGATTTATCTGCCTAGGGTTAGGGTTAGGGTTCAGCCTAGGGCTTGGAGTTTTTTAACCAGGAAGCCCTGAGTTCCAGGCTTACTGCATCTGCCAAAGGCATCCCAAAGGGAGCGCAGAAGTGCCACAACATGGCTGCTTTCACGGCTTTTCCCTTAGGAAGAACCCTAATACGTGGCTGATTTACCTTCCTAGGGTTACTGTTAGGCTTAGGCCTAGGACTTTTAAAACCAGGAAGCCCTGGGCTCCAGGCACATGCAGCTGCGAAAGGCATCCCAAGAGGGCCGCAGAAGTGACACAACTTGGCTGCCTCTGCTTCTATTCTCATGAGACCATCCTGAACCATAGGCTGATTTTCCTTCCTAGGGTTAAGGTTTGAGTTACGCCTAGGGTAAGGGTTCTATTAACCAGAAAGCCCTGAGTTCCAAGAACACATCAGCTGCGAAGGACTACCCAAGAAGAGCGCAAAAGTACCACAACATGCCTGCCTCCACAGCTTTTTCCTTGGGGACATGCCTAATTCCTGGCTGATTTGCCTTTCTCGTCTTAGGGTTGGGGTTCGGCCTAGGGCTAGGATTTTTTTAACTAGGAAGCCCTGAGTTCCAGGCTTACTTCATCTGCCAAAGGCATCCCAAAGGGAGTGCAAAAGTGCCACAACATGGCTGCTTTCACGGCTTTTCCCTTAGGAAGAACCCTAATACCCAGCTGATTTACCTTCCTAGGGTTACTGTTAGGCTTAGACCTAGGACTTTTAAAACCAGGAAGCCCTGGGCTCCAGGCACACTGCAGCTGCGAAAGGCATCCCAAGGGGAGCGCAAAAGTGACACAACTTGGCTGCCTCTGCTGCTATTCTCATGAGACCATCCCGAACCATAGGCTGATTTTCCTTCCTAGGGTGAAGGTTTGAGTTACGCCTAGGGTAAGAGTTCTATTAACCAGAAAGCCCTGAGTTCCAAGAACACAGCAGCTGCGAAGGACTTCCCAAGAAGAGCGCAAAAGTACCACAACATGCCTGCCTCCACAGCTTTTTCCTTGGGGACATGCCTAATTCCTGGCTGATTTGCCTTTCTCGTCTTAGGGTTGGGGTTCGGCCTAGGGCTAGGACTTTTAAAATCAGGAAGCCCTGAGTTCCAGGCACACTGGAGCTGTGAAAGGCATCCAAAAGGGAGTGCAAAAGTGCCACAACATGGTTGCTTTCACGGCTTTTTCCTTGGCAAGAAGCCTAACACCAGGCTGATTTCCCTTCCCAGGGTTACTGTAAGGCTTAGGCCTAGGGCTAGGATTTTTAAAACTAGGAAGCCCTGGGCTCCAGGCACACTGCAGCTGTTCAAGGCATCCCAAGGGGAGTACAAAAGTGCAACAACATGGCAGCTTTCACAGCTTTTTCCTTGGCACCATCCCTATACCTAGGCTGATTTATCTGCCTAGGGTTAGGGTTAGGGTTCAGCCTAGGGCTTGGAGTTTTTTAACCAGGAAGCCCTGAGTTCCAGGCTTACTGCATCTGCCAAAGGCATCCCAAAGGGAGCGCAGAAGTGCCACAACATGGCTGCTTTCACGGCTTTTCCCTTAGGAAGAACCCTAATACGTGGCTGATTTACCTTCCTAGGGTTACTGTTAGGCTTAGGCCTAGGACTTTTAAAACCAGGAAGCCCTGGGCTCCAGGCACACTGCAGCTGCGAAAGGCATCCCAAGGGGAGCGCAAAAGTGACACAGCTTGGCTGCCTCTGCTGCTATTCTCATGAGACCATCCCGAACCATAGGCTGATTTTCCTTCCTAGGGTTAAGGTTTGAGTTACGCCTGGGGTAAGGGTTCTATTAACCAGAAAGCCCTGAGTTCCAAGAACACAGCAGCTGCGAAGGACTTCCCAAGAAGAGCGCAAAAGTACCACAACATGCCTGCCTCCACAGCTTTTTCCTTGGGGACATGCCTAATTCCTGGCTGATTTGCCTTTCTCGTCTTAGGGTTGGGGTTCGGCCTAGGGCTAGGAATTTTTAACTAGGAAGCCCTGAGTTCCAGGCTAACTTCATCTGCAGAAAGCATCCCAAAGGGAGTGCAGAAGTGCCACAACATGGCTGCTTTCACGGCTTTTCCCTTAGGAAGAACCCTAATACGCGGCTGATTTACCTTCCTAGGGTTACTGTTAGGCTTAGGCTTAGGACTTTTAAAACCAGGAAGCCCTGGGCTCCAGGCACATGCAGCTGCGAAAGGCACCTCAAGAGGGCCGCAGAAGTGACACAACTTTGCTGCCTCTGCTTCTATTCTCATAAGACCATCCTGAACCATAGGCTGATTTTCCTTCCTAGGGTTAAGGTTTGAGTTACGCCTGGGGTAAGGGTTCTATTAACCAGAAAGCCCTGAGTTCCAAGAACACAGCAGCTGCGAAGGACTTCCCAAGAAGAGCGCAAAAGTACCACAACATGCCTGCCTCCACAGCTTTTTCCTTGGGGACATGCCTAATTCCTGGCTGATTTGCCTTTCTCGTCTTAGGGTTGGGGTTCGGCCTAGGGCTAGGATTTTTAAAATCAGGAAGCCCTGACTTCCAGGCACACTGGAGCTGTGAAAGGCATCCAAAAGGGAGTGCAGAAGTGCCACAACATGGCTGCTTTCACGGCTTTTTCCTTGGCAAGAAGCCTAACACCAGGCTGATTTCCCTTCCCAGGGTTACTGTAAGGCTTAGGCCTAGGGCTAGGGTTTTTAAAAGTAGGAAGCCCTTAGCCCCAGGCACACTGCAGCTGTTCAAGGCATCCCAAGGGGAGTACAAAAGTGCAACAACATGGCAGCTTTCACAGCTTTTTCCTTGGCACCATCCCTATACATAGGCTGATTTATCTGCCTAGGGTTAGGGTTAGGGTTCAGCCTAGGGCTTGGAGATTTTAACCCGGAAGCCCTGAGTTCCAGGCTTACTACATCTGCCAAAGGCATCCCAAAGGGAGTGCAAAAGTGCCACAACATGGCTGCTTTCACGGCTTTTCCCTTAGGAAGAACCCTAATACTCGGCTGATTTACCTTCCTAGGGTTACTGTTAGGCTTAGGCCTAGGACTTTTAAAACCAGGAAGCCCTGGGCTCCAGGCACACTGCAGCTGCGAAAGGCATCCCAAGGGGAGCGCAAAAGTGACACAACTTGGCTGCCACCACTGATATTTCCATGAGACCATCCCGAACCATAGGCTGATTTTCCTTCCTAGGGTTAAGGTTTGAGTTACGCCTAGGGTAAGGGTTCTATTAACCAGAAAGCCCTGAGTTCCAAGAACACAGCAGCTGCGAAGGACTTCCCAAGAAGAGCGCAAAAGTACCACAACATGCCTGCCTCCACAGCTTTTTCCTTGGGGACATGCCTAATTTCTGGCTGATTTGCCTTTCTCGTCTTAGGGTTGGGGTTCGGCCTAGGGCTAGGACTTTTAAAATCAGGAAGTCCTGAGTTCCAGGCACACTGGAGCTGTGAAAGGCATCCAAAAGGGAGTGCAAAAGTGCCACAACATGGTTGCTTTCACGGCTTTTTCCTTGGCAAGAAGCCTAACACCAGGCTGATTTACCTTCCCAGGGTTACTGTTAGGCTTAGGCCTAGGGCTAGGATTTTTAAAACTAGGAAGCCCTGGGCTCCAGGCACACTGCAGCTGTTCAAGGCATCCCAAGGGGAGTACAAAAGTGCAACAACATGGCAGCTTTCACAGCTTTTTCCTTGGCACCATCCCTATACCTAGGCTGATTTATCTGCCTAGGGTTAGGGTTAGGGTTCAGCCTAGGGCTTGGAGTTCTTTAACCAGGAAGCCCTGAGTTCCAGGCTTACTGCATCTGCCAAAGGCATCCCAAAGGGAGTGCAAAAGTGCCACAACATGGCTGCTTTCACAGCTTTTCCCTTAGGAAGAACCCTAATACGCGGCTGATTTACCTTCCTAGGGTTACTGTTAGGCTTAGACCTAGGACTTTTAAAACCAGGAAGCCCTGGGCTCCAGGCACACTGCAGCTGTTAAAGGCATCCCAAGAGGGCCGCAGAAGTGACACAACTTGGCTGCCTCTGCTTCTATTCTCATGAGACCACACCGAACATTAGGCTGATTTTCCTTCCTAGGGTTAAGGTTTGAGTTACGCCTAGGGCAAGAGTTCTATTAACCAGAAAGCCCTGAGTTCCAAGAAAACAGCAGCTGTGAAGGACTACCCAAGAAGAGCGCAAAAGTACCACAACATGCCTGCGTCGACAGCTTTTTCCTTGGGGACATGCCTAATTCCTGGCTGATTTGCCTTTCTCGTCTTAGGGTTGGGGTTCGGCCTAGGGCTAGGAATTTTTAACTAGGAAGCCCTGAGTTCCAGGCTTACTTCATCTGCAAAAAGCATCCCAAAGGGAGTGCAAAAGTGCCACAACATGGCTGCTTTCACGGCTTTTCCCTTAGGAAGAACGCTAATACCCGGCTGTTTACCTTCCTAGGCTTACTGTTAGGCTTAGTCCTAGGACTTTTTAAACCAGGAAGCCCTGGGCTCCAGGCACACTGCAGCTGCGAAAGGCATCCCAAGGGGAGAGCAAAAGTGACACAACTTGGCTGCCTCTGCTGCTATTCTCATGAGACCATCCCGAACCATAGGCTGATTTTCCTTCCTAGGGTTAAGGTTTGAGTTACGCCTGGGGTAAGGGTTCTATTAACCAGAAAGCCCTGAGTTCCAAGAACACAGCAGCTGCGAAGGACTTCCCAAGAAGAGCGCAAAAGTACCACAACATGCCTGCCTCAACAGCTTTTTCCTTGGGGACATGCCTAATTCCTGGCTGATTTGCCTTTCTCGTCTTAGGCTTGGGGTTCGGCCTAGGGCTAGGATTTTTAAAATCAGGAAGCCCTGACTTCCAGGCACACTGGAGCTGTGAAAGGCATCCAAAAGGGAGTGCAGAAGTGCCACAACATGGCTGCTTTCACGGCTTTTTCCTTGGCAAGAAGCCTAACACCAGGCTGATTTCCCTTCCCAGGGTAACTGTAAGGCTTAGGCCTAGGGCAAAGATTTTTAAAACTAGGAAGCCCTTAGCTCCAGGCACACTGCAGCTGTTCAAGGCATCCCAAGGGGAGTACAAAAGTGCAACAACATGGCCGCTTTCACAGCTTTTTCCTTGGCACCATCCCTATACCTAGGCTGATTTATCTGCCTAGGGTTAGGGTTAGGGTTCAGCCTAGGGCTTGGAGATTTTAACCCGGAAGCCCTGAGTTCCAGGCTTACTTCATCTGCCAAAGGCATCCCAAAGGGAGTGCAGAAGTGCCACAACATGGCTGCTTTCACGGCTTTTCCCTTAGGAAGAACCCTAATACGCGGCTGATTTACCTTCCTAGGGTTACTGTTAGGCTTAGGCCTAGGACTTTTAAAACCAGGAAGCCCTGGGCTCCAGGCACACTGCAGCTGCGAAAGGCATCCCAAGGGGAGCGCAAAAGTGACACAACTTGGCTGCCTCTGCTGCTATTCTCATGAGACCATCCCGAACCATAGGCTGATTTTCCTTCCTAGGGTTAAGGTTTGACTTACGCCTAGGGTAAGGGTTCTATTAACCAGAAAGCCCTGAGTTCCAAGAACACAGCAGCTGCGAAGGACTTCCCAAGAAGAGCGCAAAAGTAGCACAACATGCCTGCCTCCACAGCTTTTTCCTTGGGGACATGCCTAATTCCTGGCTGATTTGCCTTTCTCGTCTTAGGGTTGGGGTTCGGCCTAGGGCTAGGATTTTTAAAATCAGGAAGCCCTGACTTCCAGGCACACTGGAGCTGTGAAAGGCATCCAAAAGGGAGTGCAGAAGTGCCACAACATGGTTGCTTTCACGGCTTTTTCCTTGGCAAGAAGCCTAACACCAGGCTGATTTCCCTTCCCAGGGTTACTGTTAGTCTTAGGCCTAAGGCTACGATTTTTAAAACTAGGAAGCCCTGGGCTCCAGGCACACTGCAGCTGTTCAAGGCATCCCAAGGGGAGTACAAAAGTGCAACAACATGGCAGCTTTCACAGCTTTTTCCTTGGCACCATCCCTATACCTAGGCTGATTTATCTGCCTAGGGTTAGGGTTAGGGTTCAGCCTAGGGCTTGGAGTTTTTTAACCACGTCGCCCTGAGTTCCAGGCTTAGTGCATCTGCCAAAGGCATCCCAAAGGGAGTGCAAAAGTGCCACAACATGGCTGCTTTCACAGCTTTTCCCTTAGGAAGAACCCTAATACGCGGCTGATTTACTTTCCTAGGGTTACTGTTAGGCTTAGACCTAGGACTTTTAAAACCAGGAAGCCCTGGGCTCCAGGCACACTGCAGCTGTTAAAGGCATCCCAAGAGGGCCGCAGAAGTGACACAACTTGGCTGCCTCTGCTTCTATTCTCATGAGACCATCCCGAAACATAGGCTGATTTTCCTTCCTAGGGTTAAGGTTTGAGTTACGCCTAGGGTAAGAGTTCTATTAACCAGAAAGCCCTGAGTTCCAAGAACACAGCAGCTGCGAAGGACTTCCCAAGAAGAGCGCAAAAGTACCACAACATGCCTGCCTCCACAGCTTTTTCCTTGGGGACATGCCTAATTCCTGGCTGATTTGCCTTTCTCGTCTTAGGGTTGGGGTTCGGCCTAGGGCTAGGATATTTTTAACTAGGAAGCCCTGAGTTCCAGGCTTACTGCATCTGCCAAAGGCATCCCAAAGGGAGTGCAAAAGTGCCACAACATGGCTGCTTTCACGGCTTTTCCCTTAGGAAGAACCCTAATACCCAGCTGATTTACCTTCCTAGGGTTACTGTTAGGCTTAGGCCTAGGACTTTTAAAACCAGGAAGCCCTGGGCTCCAGGCACACTGCAGCTGCGAAAGGCATCCCAAGGGGAGCGCAAAAGTGACACAACTTGGCTGCCTCTGCTGCTATTCTCATGAGACCATCCCGAACCATAGGCTGATTTTCCTTCCTAGGGTTAAGGTTTGAGTTACGCCTGGGGTAAGGGTTCTATTAACCAGAAAGCCCTGAGTTCCAAGAACACAGCAGCTGCGAAGGACTTCCCAAGAAGAGTGGAAAAGTACCACAACATGCCTGCCTCCACAGCTTTTTCCTTGGGGACATGCCTAATTCCTGGCTGATTTGCCTTTCTCGTCTTAGGGTTGGTGTTCGGCTAGGGCTAGGACTTTTAAAATCAGGAAGCCCTGAGTTCCAGGCACACTGGGGCTGTGAAAGGCATCCAAAAGGGAGTGCAAAAGTGCCACAACATGGTTGCTTTCACGGCTTTTTCCTTGCCAAGAAGCTTAACACCAGGCTGATTTCCCTTCCCAGGGTTACTGTTAGGCTTAGGCCTAGGGCTAGGATTTTTAAAACTAGGAAGCCCTGGGCTCCAGGCACACTGCAGCTGTTAAAGGCATCCCAAGGGGAGTACAAAAGTGCAACAACATGGCAGCTTTCACAGCTTTTTCCTTGGCACCATCCCTATACCTAGGCTGTTTTATCTGCCTAGGGTTAGGGTTAGGGTTCAGCCTAGGGCTTGGAGTTTTTTAACCAGGAAGCCCTGAGTTCCAGGCTTACTGCATCTGCCAAAGGCATCCCAAAGGGAGCGCAGAAGTGCCACAACATGGCTGCTTTCACGGCTTTTCCCTTAGGAAGAACCCTAATACGCGGCTGATTTACCTTCCTAGGGTTACTGTTAGGCTTAGGCTAAGGACTTTTAAAACTAGGAAGCCCTTAGATCCAGGCACACTGCAGCTGTTCAAGGCATCCCAAGGGGAGTACAAAAGTGCAACAACATGGCAGCTTTCACAGCTTTTTCCTTGGCACCATCCCTATACCTAGGCTGATTTATCTGCCTAGGGTTAGGGTTAGGGTTCAGCCTAGGGCTTGGAGTTTTTTAACCAGGAAGCCCTGAGTTCCAGGCTTACTGCATCTGACAAAGGCATCCCAAAGGGAGTGCAAAAGTGCCACAACAGGGCTGCTTTCACAGCTTTTCCCTTAGGAAGAACCGTAATACCTGGCTGATTTACCTTCCTAGAGTTACTGTTAGGCTTAGGCCTAGGACTTTTAAAACCAGGAAGCCCTGGGCTCCAGGCACACTGCAGCTGCGAAAGGCATCCCAAGGGGAGCGCAAAAGTGACACAACTTGGCTGCCTCTGCTGCTATTCTCATGAGACCATCCCGAACCATAGGCTGATTTTCCTTCCTAGGGTTAAGGTTTGAGTTACGCCTGGGGTAAGGGTTCTATTAACCAGAAAGCCCTGAGTTCCAAGAACACAGCAGCTGCGAAGGACTTCCCAAGAAGAGCGCAAAAGTACCACAACATGCCTGCCTCCACAGCTTTTTCCTTGGGGACATGCCTAATTCCTGGCTGATTTGCCTTTCTCGTCTTAGGCTTGGGGTTCGGCCTAGGGCTAGGATTTTTAAAATCAGGAAGCCCTGACTTCCAGGCACACTGGAGCTGTGAAAGGCATCCAAAAGGGAGTGCAGAAGTGCCACAACATGGTTGCTTTCACGGCTTTTTCCTTGGCAAGAAGCCTAACACCAGGCTGATTTACCTTCCTAGGGTTACTGTTTGTCTTAGGCCTAGGGCAAGGATTTTTAAAACTAGGAAGCCCTGGGCTCCAGGCACACTGCAGCTGTTCAAGGCATCCCAAGGGGAGTACAAAAGTGCAACAACATGGCAGCTTTCACAGCTTTTTCCTTGGCACCATCCCTATACCTAGGCTGATTTATCTGCCTAGGGTTAGGGTTAGGGTTCAGCCTAGGGCTTGGAGTTTTTTAACCAGGAAGCCCTGAGTTCCAGGCTTACTGCATCTGCCAAAGGCATCCCAAAGGGAGTGCAAAAGTGCCACAACATGGCTGCTTTCACAGCTTTTCCCTTAGGAAGAACCCTAATACGCGGCTGATTTACCTTCCTAGGGTTACTGTTAGGCTTAGACCTAGGACTTTTAAAACCAGGAAGCCCTGGGCTCCAGGCACACTGCAGCTGTTAAAGGCATCCCAAGAGGGCCGCAGAAGTGACACAACTTGGCTGCCTCTGCTTCTATTCTCATGAGACCATCCCGAACCATAGGCTGATTTTCCTTCCTAGGGTTAAGGTTTGAGTTACGCCTAGGGTAAGAGTTCTATTAACCAGAAAGCCCTGAGTTCCAAGAACACAGCAGCTGCGAAGGACTACCCAAGAAGAGCGCAAAAGTACCACAACATGCCTGCCTCCACAGCATTTTCCTTGGGGACATGCCTAATTCCTGGCTGATTTGCCTTTCTCGTCTTAGGCTTGGGGTTCGGCCTAGGGCTAGGATTTTTAAAATCAGGAAGCCCTGACTTCCAGGCACACTGGAGCTGTGAAAGGCATCCAAAAGGGAGTGCAGAAGTGCCACAACATGGCTGCTTTCACGGCTTTTTCCTTGGCAAGAAGCCTAACACCAGGCTGATTTCCCTTCCCAGGGTTACTGTAAGGCTTAGGCCTAGGGCTACGATTTTTAAAACTAGGAAGCCTTGGGCTCCAGGCACACTGCAGCTGTTCAAGGCATCCCAGGGGGAGTACAAAAGTGCAACAACATGGCAGCTTTCACAGCTTTTTCCTTGGCACCATCCCTATACCTAGGCTGATTTATCTGCCTAGGGTTAGGGTTAGGGTTCAGCCTAGGGCTTGGAGTTTTTTAACCAGGAAGCCCTGAGTTCCAGGCTTACTGCATCTGCCAAAGGCATCCCAAAGGGAGCGCAGAAGTGCCACAACATGGCTGCTTTCACGGCTTTTCCCTTAGGAAGAACCCTAATACGCGGCTGATTTACCTTCCTAGGGTTACTGTTAGGCTTAGGCCTAGGACTTTTAAAACCAGGAAGCCCTGGGCTCCAGGCACACTGCAGCTGCGAAAGGCATCCCAAGGGGAGCGCAAAAGTGACACAACTTGGCTGCCTCTGCTGCTATTCTCATGAGACCATCCCGAACCATAGGCTGATTTTCCTTCCTAGGGTTAAGGTTTGAGTTACGCCTAGGGTAAGGGTTCTATTAACCAGAAAGCCCTGAGTTCCAAGAACACATCAGCTGCGAAGGACTACCCAAGAAGAGCGCAAAAGTACCACAACGTGCCTGCCTCCACAGCTTTTTCCTTGGGGACATGCCTAATTCCTGGCTGATTTGCCTTTCTCGTCTTAGGCTTGGGGTTCGGCCTAGGGCTAGGATTTTTAAAATCAGGAAGCCCTGACTTCCAGGCACACTGGAGCTGTGAAAGGCATCCAAAAGGGAGTGCAGAAGTGCCACAACATGGCTGCTTTCACGGCTTTTTCCTTGGCAAGAAGCCTAACACCAGGCTGATTTCCCTTCCCAGGGTTACTGTAAGGCTTAGGCCTAGGCCTACGATTTTTAAAACTAGGAAGCCCTGGGCTCCAGGCACACTGCAGCTGTTCAAGGCATCCCAGGGGGAGTACAAAAGTGCAACAACATGGCAGCTTTCACAGCTTTTTCCTTGGCACCATCCCTATACCTAGGCTGATTTATCTGCCTAGGGTTAGGGTTAGGGTTCAGCCTAGGGCTTGGAGTTTTTTAACCAGGAAGCCCTGAGTTCCAGGCTTACTGCATCTGCCAAAGGCATCCCAAAGGGAGCGCAGAAGTGCCACAACATGGCTGCTTTCACGGCTTTTCCCTTAGGAAGAACCCTAATACGCGGCTGATTTACCTTCCTAGGGTTACTGTTAGGCTTAGGCCTAGGACTTTTAAAACCAGGAAGCCCTGGGCTCCAGGCACACTGCAGCTGCGAAAGGCATCCCAAGGGGAGCGCAAAAGTGACACAACTTGGCTGCCTCTGCTGCTATTCTCATGAGACCATCCCGAACCATAGGCTGATTTTCCTTCCTAGGGTTAAGTTTTGAGTTACGCCTAGGGTAAGGGTTCTATTAACCAGAAAGCCCTGAGTTCCAAGAACACAGCAGCTGCGAAGGACTACCCAAGAAGAGCGCAAAAGTACCACAACATGCCTGCCTCCACAGCTTTTTCCTTGGGGACATGCCTAATTCCTGGCTGATTTGCCTTTCTCGTCTTAGGGTTGGGGTTCGGCCTAGGGCTAGGAATTTTTAACTAGGAAGCCCTGAGTTCCAGGCTTACTTCATCTGCAAAAAGCATCCCAAAGGGAGTGCAGAAGTGCCACAACATGGCTGCTTTCACGGCTTTTCCCTTAGGAAGAACCCTAATACCCGGCTGTTTACCTTCCTAGGCTTACTGTTAGGCTTAGGCCTAGGACTTTTAAAACCAGGAAGCCCTGGGCTCCAGGCACACTGCAGCTGCGAAAGGCATCCCAAGGGGAGCGCAAAAGTGACACAACTTGGCTGCCTCTACTGCTATTCTCATGAGACCATCCCGAACCATAGGCTGATTTTCCTTCCTAGGGTTAAGGTTTGAGTTACGCCTGGGGTAAGGGTTCTATTAACCAGAAAGCCCTGAGTTCCAAGAACACAGCAGCTGCGAAGGACTTCCCAAGAAGAGCGCAAAAGTACCACAACATGCCTGCCTCCACAGCTTTTTCCTTGGGGACATGCCTAATTCCTGGCTGATTTGCCTTTCTCGTCTTAGGCTTGGGGTTCGGCCTAGGGCTAGGATTTTTAAAATCAGGAAGCCCTGACTTCCAGGCACACTGGAGCTGTGAAAGGCATCCAAAAGGGAGTGCAGAAGTGCCACAACATGGTTGCTTTCACGGCTTTTTCCTTGGCAAGAAGCCTAACACCAGGCTGATTTACCTTCCTAGGGTTACTGTTAGTCTTAGGCCTAGGGCTACGATTTTTAAAACTAGGAAGCCCTGGGCTCCAGGCACACTGCAGCTGTTCAAGGCATCCCAAGGGGAGTACAAAAGTGCAACAACATGGCAGCTTTCACAGCTTTTTCCTTGGCACCATCCCTATACCTAGGCTGATTTATCTGCCTAGGGTTAGGGTTAGGGTTCAGCCTAGGGCTTGGAGTTTTTTAACCAGGAAGCCCTGAGTTCCAGGCTTACTGCATCTGCCAAAGGCATCCCAAAGGGAGTGCAAAAGTGCCACAACATGGCTGCTTTCACAGCTTTTCCCTTAGGAAGAACCCTAATACGCGGCTGATTTACCTTCCTAGGGTTACTGTTAGGCTTAGACCTAGGACTTTTAGAACCAGGAAGCCCTGGGCTCCAGGCACACTGCAGCTGTTAAAGGCATCCCAAGAGGGCCGCAGAAGTGACACAACTTGGCTGCCTCTGCTTCTATTCTCATGAGACCATCCCGAACCATAGGCTGATTTTCCTTCCTAGGGTTAAGGTTTGAGTTACGCCTAGGGTAAGGGTTCTATTAACCAGAAAGCCCTGAGTTCCAAGAACACATCAGCTGCGAAGGACTACCCAAGAAGAGCGCAAAAGTACCACAACGTGCCTGCCTCCACAGCTTTTTCCTTGGGGACATGCCTAATTCCTGGCTGATTTGCCTTTCTCGTCTTAGGCTTGGGGTTCGGCCTAGGGCTAGGATATTTTTAACTAGGAAGCCCTGAGTTCCAGGCTTACTTCATCTGCCAAAGGCATCCCAAAGGGAGTGCAAAAGTGCCACAACATGGCTGCTTTCACGGCTTTTCCCTTAGGAAGAACCCTAATACCCAGCTGATTTACCTTCCTCGGGTTACTGTTAGGCTTAGACCTAGGACTTTTAAAACCAGGAAGCCCTGGGCTCCAGGCACACTGCAGCTGCGAAAGGCATCCCAAGGGGAGCGCAAAAGTGACACAACTTGGCTGCCTCTGCTGCTATTCTCATGAGACCATCCCGAACCATAGGCTGATTTTCCTTCCTAGGGTTAAGGTTTGAGTTACGCCTAGGGTAAGGGTTCTATTAACCAGAAAGCCCTGAGTTCCAAGAACACAGCAGCTGCGAAGGACTTCCCAAGAAGAGCGCAAAAGTACCACAACATGCCTGCCTCCACAGCTTTTTCCTTGGGGACATGCCTAATTCCTGGCTGATTTGCCTTTCTCGTCTTAGGCTTGGGGTTCGGCCTAGGGCTAGGATTTTTAAAATCAGGAAGCCCTGACTTCCAGGCACACTGGAGCTGTGAAAGGCATCCAAAAGGGAGTGCAGAAGTGCCACAACATGGCTGCTTTCACGGCTTTTTCCTTGGCAAGAAGCCTACCACCAGGCTGATTTCCCTTCCCAGGGTTACTGTAAGGCTTAGGCCTAGGGCTAGGATTTTTAAACTAGGAAGCCCTTAGATCCAGGCACACTGCAGCTGTTCAAGGCAACCCAAGGGGAGTACAAAAGTGCAACAACATGGCAGCTTTCACAGCTTTTTCCTTGGCACCATCCCTATACCTAGGGTGATTTATCTGCCTAGGGTTAGGGTTAGGGTTCAGCCTAGGGCTTGGAGATTTTAACCCGGAAGCCCTGAGTTCCAGGCTTACTGCATCTGCCAAAGGCATCTCAAAGGGAGTGCAAAAGTGCCACAACATGGCTGCTTTCACGGCTTTTCCCTTAGGAAGAACCCTAATACTCGGCTGATTTACCTTCCTAGGGTTACTGTTAGGCTTAGGCCTAGGACTTTTAAAACCAGGAAGCCCTGGGCTCCAGGCACACTGCAGCTGCGAAAGGCATCCCAAGGGGAGCGCAAAAGTGACACAACTTGGCTGCCACCACTGATATTTCCATGAGACCATCCCGAACCATAGGCTGATGTTCCTTCCTAGGGTTAAGGTTTGAGTTACGCCTAGGGTAAGGGTTCTATTAACCAGAAAGCCCTGAGTTCCAAGAACACAGCAGCTGCGAAGGACTTCCCAAGAAGAGCGCAAAAGTACCACAACATGCCTGCCTCCACAGCTTTTTCCTTGGGGACATGCCTAATTCCTGGCTGATTTGCCTTTCTCGTCTTAGGGTTGGGGTTCGGCCTAGGGCTAGGATTTTTTTAACTAGGAAGCCCTGAGTTCCAGGCTTACTTCATCTGCCAAAGGCATCCCAAAGGGAGTGCAGAAGTGCCACAACATGGCTGCTTTCACGGCTTTTCCCTTAGGAAGAACCCTAATACGCGGCTGATTTACCTTCCTAGGTTTACTGTTAGGCTTAGGCCTAGGACTTTTAAAACCAGGAAGCCCTGGGCTCCAGGCACACTGCAGCTGCGAAAGGCATCCCAAGGGGAGCGCAAAAGTGACGCAACTTGGCTGCCACCGCTGATATTTCCATGAGACCATCCCGAACCATAGGCTGATTTTCCTTCCTAGGGTTAAGGTTTGAGTTACGCCTAGGGTAAGGGTTCTATTAACCAGAAAGACCTGAGTTCCAAGAACACAGCAGCTGCGAAGGACTACCCAAGAAGAGTGCAAAAGTACCACAACATGCCTGCCTCCACAGCTTTTTCCTTGGGGACATGCCTAATTCCTGGCTGATTTGCCTTTCTCGTCTTAGGCTTGGGGTTCGGCCTAGGGCTAGGACTTTTAAAATCAGGAAGCCCTGAGTTCCAGGCAAACTGGAGCTGTGAAAGGCATCCAAAAGGGAGTGCAAAAGTGCCACAACATGGCTGCTTTCCCGGCTTTTTCCTTGGCAAGAAGCCTAACACCATGCTGATTTACCTTCCTAGGGTTACTGTAAGGCTTAGGCCTAGGGCTAGGATTTTTAAAACTAGGAAGCCCTTAGCTCCAGGCACACTGCAGCTGTTCAAGGCATCCCAAGAGGGCCGCAGAAGTGACACAACTTGGCTGCCTCTGCTGCTATTCTCATGAGTCCATCCCGAACCATAGGCTGATTTTCCTTCCTAGGGTGAGGGTTAGAGTTACGCCTAGGGTTAGTGTTTTTATAACCAGAAAGCCCTGAGTTCCAAGAACACAGCAGCTGCCAAGGACTACCCAAGAGGAGTGCAAAAGTGCCACAACATGGCTGCCTCCAGCGCTTTTTCCTTGGGATCATCATTGAACCTAGGCTGATTTACTTGCCTCCAGTTGCACCTATGGTCACGCCAAGAGATAGGGATTTTAAATCAGTAAACCCTGAGCTCCAGACCCAGTGCAGCTGCAAAAGGCTTCCCAAGGGCAGCCAAAAATTGCCTCAACATGCTCCTTCCAGTGCTTTTTTCCTTGGGAACATCCCTATACCCAGGCTGATTTATCTGCCTAGGGTTAGGGTTAGGGTTCAGCCTAGAGATAGGATTTTTTCAAACAGGAAGCCCTGAATTCCAGGCACACTGCAGCTGTTAAAGGCAGTGTTCTACGTCAACCGCAACTTAGTCTGAAATAAATGCTTTTTCCCTGAGAGCATCTGAGAGGTTTGCATGAAGCACTGATATCTGACATTTGCAATTTTGAATAGGAGAGGAGAAAGAAAATGGGAAGAAGTTTTTAATTTTAGTGGTTTCAATGTTAATTTCCGTACACTTTTTCAAAACTTGTCAGCTCAAATGCCCATCAACATCTTTTAGTCCTCTGTAAGTCAGTATTCATATAAAATGTGCTTCAAATCAAAAGAATTTCAAATTTGCACTCCAAATTTCTATGCCTAGATTTATGATTTCCTACACATATTAGATGAAAGGAAGGCCTTTTTTACTGTGGGAGTGCTGGAACACTGGAACAGGTTGCCCAGGGAAGTTGTGGGTGTCCCATCCCTGAAAGTATTCAAGGTCAGCTTGGACGGGGCTTGGAGCAGCAACAAAGGAGAAGCTTGATGGTAGAGAAACAAAGTTGGACTATAGAAGAAACTGGGATTGAAGTATAGGAGCAAGTTTTCTCTCAGCTCTTGGGGTAAATTCAAAGTTGTACAAAATGACATTTATCTGTGCTATTCACTACTGTAACAGAAATGTTCATGAAAACTGTACAGAAGATAGCAAATTTTAAAAGAGATAAGAATTACAGCATAAAATCCATGGGATGGGTTACAACATGAGACACTCTCTAAGAGAAAATCTCTGTGTTTCAGCACTTCATCATGGTAAGATTTCATGAAGTGCCAAAGAAGGCGGCAAAATATCATTCGGGACGTTATTTCCTGGAATTCAGCCTGGCCATTAGTAGGAACTGGGTTTGAACACATCATGTAGATATACCACACACACTTGCCCTTCACTGAAAAATGACTGTTTACAACAAAGAAGCAATTGACGATCAAAATTGATTGAAAGCATCTTAAACATGTCAAGTATTTCATTGTAGATGATCTGTGATCCAAATGCTTCTTCCACCTTCGAGAGGGACAGAACAATTCTTCCATATCATGATGGTTTAAAATTGTATCAACCAATGTTTTCTGCTGAAAAGATAGCATCTATTTTTTTCTATTTTTGGAAGAAAATATTCCTAGACATACAACAGGTGAGAACTAAGTAATTTTAAAGAAACAAATGAAAAGAAAATATTCTGTAAATAGAATGAAATGAAAAGCTGTGTTTTAAATAGGAGCTAAATATGAAACAGAATTTTTGTACCAGGCATTTGAATTACTGCACCAGCTCTTTTGCCCATCAAGAGAGGCGTTTAGCATTTCAGTCTTTTCCAAGGTGTTCATGATCTGCTATGCTGATCTCTGTGTGTGCCTAGGTGTGTGTGGAAGGGGGGGCATGTGAAGGGGAGTGTGTATGTTTGCTTTACAATTGTTGTGGCAGATTCATGCCTCAGCTCCACATTTTGTTTTAGAAAGGTCACACAGAGTGGATGTGAAGTTTACTATCAACAAGAGATCAATTCCCAAATCATCCATTTCACTCTACCTTATAAATCATGTGCTTTGTTGCATATTTTATCAAATCTACTTTCAAGCCAGATGGAGGAAGGAGGATGTGGCAATCCCTCCACCATCTTGCAACTTTTATGCAAGTAGGTTTTCAAGAAAATCATCATTTCTCTTTGAAATATGTCTGGAACAGGCATGATGGTAGTGTCAACCTGTTGGAGTTTTTGTTGCTGGAAGAAGTTATACAAAAGGATTGGTTTTTACATTGACCAGTTACTGAATCAAGCTCAGGAATACATTGGAAATTCAACTGGGGCTTCCTTTCCCCGGCAGACTACTTCTAGAACGAGCTTGTACACTGAAGCTTACTCTTTTGCCCTCTTTTTGTTTCTTTCCTATTTTCTTGGCTTCTTTGCCACTCTCTAGACAATTTTGGAACTTTTTTCCCAACTCAAATGGTTTCAATAGTCTGATTGTGATCATACATTTTTACAAGGAATTTTTAAAATCTTTCCTCCAGTTAAGAAAGTCAAGGACTTAGGTCTTTTTCTTCCCTTATCAATATTGCAATGAAATTGATAAGTAAAGACCAACTCTTTCTTTTTGTTTTTAACCCAAGCAGATAATTCCCATCCATTCATCCATTTGGTGGACCAATAGTTGCCATTCTGATGGAAGTTGTCACTTCTTAACAGTAGGCATTCTGTGACTATGTTGACAGCACTTTGGGTGAAGATCCTAACTGGTCTTAGATACACATAGGGAGAAATTTGCTCAGCCAGTGTCAGTCTTAAGCATGCGTATCAGAAGATCTTTCTAGAGCTGGGAATTTTCCCATGAAAGGGATTCAGTTAGGGAAGAGACACTTGCCCCAGAGGTTTACATTCTTCTTGAAGACTGCTTAAGGAACTTAGATGCCATGTCCATTTGGATCTGTGTCTGCACAGAACTTTGTCATGCCAGTGCTTGAAATGCATCTTGAAGAGAATTCACTAGCACAGAATGAATGAGAGTGGAAGGGGTTGGTGGGGCTAACCAGGCCCAAACCCCCTGCCTAAACCAGGATCCCTAGAGCCTCTTGCCCAGGATTCTATCTGGGTGTACTTTTAATGTCTTCAAAGATCCAGGCTCCACAATCTTTCTGGGCAGTCTGTGCCGTGGTTCACTCACCCTCACAGTAAAGAATCATTTCCTGATGTTCCTGTATTTCAGTGTGTGCCCACTGCCTCTTGTCTTTTCACTCAGCATCACTGAAAAGACACTGATTCCCTCCCCTTTGCACTATTGCTTCCATATGGATGTGTGCTGCCATGTAGAGATATGTCAAAAACCTCCCTGAAGCCCAGGCAGATAATATTCCCTTCATCTACCAGTCAAGTTGATTCATCAGAGGAGTTTAAAGTTATGTTCAGCATGAAATGCCCCTGAAAAATCATGCTAACTACATTATTGTGTCGTCTTTCATGTGCCTGGCAAGGTTTTCCAGGAAGAGCTGCTTCATCAACTTCCTGGGTATAAAAAAGAGGCTGGCTGGTTTGTACGATTGCGAGTCCTCCTAATTGCCTTTTTTGAAGATGAGTGTCACTTGCTTACATCCAGTCCTTAGCCTCTCTTGTCGTCTACATCTTAGCAAAAAGCTTTTCCACTATGTCTGGCAAGGAGAAATTGTGCCAGCACAGAAAACATCTCCCATCGTGTTCTAGACGTTGCACGGAGGTGTGCCGAGTGTTTGGCATGAAGGAAAGAAAAGTTGTCCAAAACAGCTTCCAATCGAATGTTCATGTGATTGGAAAAGTCAGGAGAGTGCAAAGGTACTGTTTTCTAGCAGTTGGCAAGCTGCGCACACAATCCCAGTGTTGTACAGCTTCCTTCTTCACCTTTCCGAAGGTGCCGCTCTCTCCGGCTCCCGGAGGCGAAGAAGCGGCTTCTTCGCGCAAAGACGATTGTGCCGCTCACTGTGCACTCCTTAGCGCGGCTTCTGCCGAAAGACGCCCGGGAGCGGCTCTTAGCTCCGGACAGCATCGTACCTTCGTCTTTAGCGTCTCTTCTCGTCTACATCTTAGCAAAAAGCTTTTCCACTATGTCTGGCGAGGAAAAACTGTGCCAGCACAGAAAACATCTCCCATCGTGTTCTAGACGTTGCACGGAGGTGTGCCGAGTGTTTGGCATGAAGGAAAGAAAAGTTGTCCAAAACAGCTTCCAATCGAATGTTCATGTGATTGGAAAAGTCAGGAGAGTGCAAAGGTACTGTTTTCTAGCAGTTGGCAAGCTGCGCACACAATCCCAGTGTTGTACAGCTTCCTTCTTCACCTTTCCGAAGGTGCCGCTCTCTCCGGCTCCCGGAGGCGAAGAAGCGGCTTCTTCGCGCAAAGACGATTGTGCCGCTCACTGTGCACTCCTTAGCGCGGCTTCTGCCGAAAGACGCCCGGGAGCGGCTCTTAGCTCCGGAGAGCATCGTACCTTCGTATTTAGCGTCTCTTCTCGTCTACATCTTAGCAAAAAGCTTTTCCACTATGTCTGGCGAGGAAAAACTGTGCCAGCACAGAAAACATCTCCCATCGTGTTCTAGACGTTGCACGGAGGTGTGCCGAGTGTTTGGCATGAAGGAAAGAAAAGTTGTCCAAAACAGCTTCCAATCGAATGTTCATGTGATTGGAAAAGTCAGGAGAGTGCAAAGGTACTGTTTTCTAGCAGTTGGCAAGCTGCGCACACAATCCCAGTGTTGTACAGCTTCCTTCTTCACCTTTCCGAAGGTGCCGCTCTCTCCGGCTCCCGGAGGCGAAGAAGCGGCTTCTTCGCGCAAAGACGATTGTGCCGCTCACTGTGCACTCCTTAGCGCGGCTTCTGCCGAAAGACGCCCGGGAGCGGCTCTTAGCTCCGGACAGCATCGTACCTTCGTCTTTAGCGTCTCTTCTCGTCTACATCTTAGCAAAAAGCTTTTCCACTATGTCTGGCGAGGAAAAACTGTGCCAGCACAGAAAACATCTCCCATCGTGTTCTAGACGTTGCACGATCCCTATACTTAGGCTGATTTCTTTCCTGGGGATAGGGTTAGGCTTCAGCCTAGGGCTTGGAGTATTTTAACCAGGAAGCCCTGAGTTCCAGGCTTACTGCATCTGCCAAAGGCATCCCAAAGGGAGTGCAGAAGTGCCACAACATGGTTGCTTTCACGGCTTTTCCCTTAGGAAGAACCCTAATACGCGGCTGATTTACCTTCCTAGGGTTACTGTTAGGCTTAGGCCTAGGACTTTTAAAACCAGGAAACCCTGGGTTCCAGGCACACTGCAGCTGCGAAAGGCATCCCAAGGGGAGCGCAAAAGTGACACAACTTGGCTGCCACCACTGATATTTCCATGAGACCATCCCGAACCATAGGCTGATTTTCCTTCCTAGGGTTAAGGTTTGACTTAGGCCTAGGGTAAGAGTTCTATTAACCAGAAAGCCCTGAGTTCCAAGAACACAGCAGCTGCGAAGGACTAGCCAAGAAGAGCGCAAAAGTACCACAACATGCCTGCCTCCACAGCTTTTTCCTTGGGGACATGCCTAATTCCTGGCTGATTTGCCTTTCTCGTCTTAGGGTTGGGGTTCGGCCTAGGGCTAGGATATTTTTAACTAGGAAGCCCTGAGTTCCAGGCTTACTGCATCTGCCAAAGGCATCCCAATGGGAGTGCAGAAGTGCCACAACATGGCTGCTTTCACGGCTTTTCCCTTAGGAAGAACCCTAATACGCGGCTGATTTACCTTCCTAGGGTTACTGTTAGGGTTAGGCCTAGGACTTTTAAAACCAGGAAGCCCTGGGCTCCAGGCACATGCAGCTGTGAAAGGCATCCCAAGAGGGCCGCAGAAGTGACACAACTTGGCTGCCTCTGCTGCTATTCTCATGAGACCATCCCGAACCATAGGCTGATTTTCCTTCCTAGGGTGAAGGTTTGACTTACGCCAAGCGTAAGGGTTCTATTAACCAGAAAGCCCTGAGTTCCAAGAACACAGCAGCTGCGAAGGACTAGCCAAGAAGAGCGCAAAAGTACCACAACATGCCTGCGTCGACAGCTTTTTCCTTGGGGACATGCCTAATTCCTGGCTGATTTGCCTTTCTCGTCTTAGGGTTGGGGTTCGGCCTAGGGCTAGGATTTTTAAAATCAGGAAGCCCTGAGTTCCAGGCACACTGGAGCTGTGAAAGGCATCCAAAAGGGAGTGCAAAAGTGCCACAACATGGTTGCTTTCAAGGCTTTTTTCTTGGCAAGAGGCCTAACACCAGGCTGATTTACCTTCCCAGGGTTACTGAAAGGCTTAGGCTTAGGGGTAGGATTTTTAAAACTAGGAAGCCCTTAGCTCCAGGCTGCACTGCATCTGTTCAAGGCATCCCAAGAGGAGTAAAAAAGTGCAACAACATGGCAGCTTTCACAGCTTTTTCCTTGGCACCATCCCTATACCTAGGCTGATTTATCTGCCTAGGGTTAGGGTTAGGGTTCAGCCTAGGGCTTGGAGATTTTAACCCGGAAGCCCTGAGTTCCAGGCTTACTGCATCTGCCAAAGGCATCCCAAAGGGAGTGCAAAAGTGCCAAAACATGGCTGCTTTCACAGCTTTTCCCTTAGGAAGAAGCCTAATACCCAGCTGAATTACCTTCCTAGGGTTACTGTTAGGCTTAGGCCTAGGACTTTTAAAACCAGGAAGCCCTGGGCTTCAGGCATATGCAGCTGTTAAAGGCATCCCAAGAGGGCCGCAGAAGTGACACAACTTGGCTGCCTCTGCTTCTATTCTCATGAGACCATCCTGAACCATAGGCAGATTTCCTTCCTAGGGTTAAGGTTTGAGTTACGCCTAGTGTAAGAGTTCTATTAACCAGAAAGCCCTGAGTTCCAAGAACACAGCAGCTGCGAAGGACTACCCAAGAAGAGCGCAAAAGTACCACAACGTGCCTGCCTCCACAGCTTTTTCCTTGGGGACATGCCTAATTCCTGGCTGATTTGCCTTTCTCGTCTTAGGGTTGGGGTTCGGCCTAGGGCTAGGATATTTTTAACTAGGAAGCCCTGAGTTCCAGGCTTACTGCATCTGCCAAAGGCATCCCAAAGGAAGTGCAGAAGTGCCACAACATGGCTGCTTTCACGGCTTTCCCCTTAGGAAGAACCCTAATACGCGGCTGATTTACCTTCCTAGGGTTACTGTTAGGCTTAGGCTAAGGACTTTTAAAACTAGGAAGCCCTTAGATCCAGGCACACTGCAGCTGTTCAAGGCATCCCAAGGGGAGTACAAAAGTGCAACAACATGGCAGCTTTCACAGCTTTTTCCTTGGCACCATCCCTATACCTAGGCTGATTTATCTGCCTAGGGTTAGGGTTAGGGTTCAGCCTAGGGCATGGAATTTTTTAACCAGGAAGCCCTGAGTTCCAGGCTTACTGCATCTGCCAAAGGCATCCCAAAGGGAGTGCAAAAGTGCCACAACAGGGCTGCTTTCACAGCTTTTCCCTTAGGAAGAACCGTAATACCTGGCTGATTTACCTTCCTAGAGTTACTGTTAGGCTTAGGCCTAGGACTTTTAAAACCAGGAAGCCCTGGGCTCCAGGCACACTGCAGCTGCGAAAGGCATCCCAAGGGGAGCGCAAAAGTGACACAACTTGGCTGCCACCACTGATATTTCCATGAGACAATCCCAAATCATAGGCTGATTTTCCTTCCTAGGGTTAAGGTTTGAGTTACGCCTAGGGTAAGGGTTCTATTAACCAGAAAGCCCTGAGTTCCAAGAACACAGCAGCTGCGAAGGACTACCCAAGAAGAGCGCAAAAGTACCACAACATGCCTGCCTCCACAGCTTTTTCGTTGGGGACATGCCTAATTCCTGGCTGATTTGCCTTTCTCGTCTTAGGGTTGGGGTTCGGCCTAGGGCTAGGATATTTTTAACTAGGAAGCCCTGAGTTCCAGGCTTACTGCATCTGCCAAAGGCATCCTAAAGGGAGTGCAGAAGTGCCACAACATGGCTGCTTTCACGGCTTTTCCCTTAGGAAGAACCCTAATACGCAGCTGATTTACCTTCCTAGGGTTACTGTTAGGCTTAGGCCTAGGACTTTTAAAACCAGGAAGCCCTGGGCTCCAGGCACGCTGCAGCTGTGAAAGGCATCCCAAGAGGGCCGCAGAAGTGACACAACTTGGCTGCCTCTGCTGCTATTCTCATGAGACCATCCCGAACCATAGGCTGATTTTCCTTCCTAGGGTTAAGGTTTGACTTACGCCTAGGGTAAGGGTTCTATTAACCAGAAAGCCCTGAGTTCCAAGAACACAGCAGCTGCGAAGGACTTCCCAAGAAGAGCGTAAAAGTACCACAACATGCCTGCGTCGACAGCTTTTTCCTTGGGGACATGCCTAATTCCTGGCTGATTTGCCTTTCTCGTCTTAGGCTTGGGGTTCGGCCTAGGGTTAGGATTTTTAAAATCAGGAAGCCCTGACTTCCAGGCACACTGGAGTTGTGAAAGGCATCCAAAAGGGAGTGCAAAAGTGCCACAACATGGTTGCTTTCACGGCTTTTTCCTTGGCAAGAAGCCTAACACCAGGCTGATTTCCCTTCCCAGGGTTACTGTAAGGCTTAGGCTTAGGGGTAGGATTTTTAAAACTAGGAAGCCCTTAGCTCCAGGCGCACTGCATCTGTTCAAGGCATCCCAAGAGGAGTAAAAAAGTGCAACAACATGGCAGCTTTCACAGCTTTTTCCTTGGCACCATCCCTATACCTAGGCTGATTTATCTGCCTAGGGTTAGGGTTAGGGTTCAGCCTAGGGCTAGGGTTTTTTTAACTAGGATGCCCTGAGTTCCAGGCTTACTGCATCTGCCAAAGGCATCCCAAAGGGAGTGCAGAAGTGCCACAACATGGCTGCTTTCACGGCTTTTCCCTTAGGAAGAACCCTAATACGCGGCTGATTTACCTTCCTAGGGTTACTGTTAGGCTTAGGCCTAGGACTTTTAAAACCAGGAAGCCCTGGGCTCCAGGCACACTGCAGCTGCGAAAGGCATCCCAAGGGGAGCGCAAAAGTGACACAACTTGGCTGCCTCTGCTGCTATTCTCATGAGACCATCCCGAACCATAGGCTGATTTTCCTTCCTAGGGTTAAGGTTTGAGTTACGCCTGGGGTAAGGGTTCTATTAACCAGAAAGCCCTGAGTTCCAAGAACACAGCAGCTGCGAAGGACTTCCCAAGAAGAGCGCAAAAGTACCACAACATGCCTGCCTCCACAGCTTTTTCCTTGGGGACATGCCTAATTCCTGGCTGATTTGCCTTTCTCGTCTTAGGCTTGGGGTTCGGCCTAGGGCTAGGATTTTTAAAATCAGGAAGCCCTGAGTTCCAGGCACACTGGAGCTGTGAAAGGCATCCAAAAGGGAGTGCAGAAGTGCCACAACATGGCTGCTTTCACGGCTTTTTCCTTGGCAAGAAGCCTAACACCAGGCTGATTTCCCTTCCCAGGGTTACTGTAAGGCTTAGGCCTAGGGCTAGGATTTTTAAAACTAGGAAGCCCTTAGCTCCAGGCACACTGCAGCTGTTCAAGGCATCCCAAGGGGAGTACAATTGTGCAAAAACATGGCAGCTTTCACAGCTTTTTCCTTGGCACCATCCCTATACCTA
Organism: Ammospiza maritima maritima; assembly: GCA_036010785.1. NCBI lineage: Eukaryota > Metazoa > Chordata > Aves > Passeriformes > Passerellidae > Ammospiza > Ammospiza maritima. The sequence continues at coordinate 1,309,984 of JAYKTQ010000067.1, forward strand.
GGCTGATTTATCTGCCTAGGGTTAGGGTTAGGGTTCAGCCTAGGGCTTGGAGATTTTAACCCGGAAGCCCTGAGTTCCAGGCTTACTGCATCTGCCAAAGGCATCCCAAAGGGAGTGCAGAAGTGCCACAACATGGCTGCTTTCACGGCTTTTCCCTTAGGAAGAACCCTAATACGCGGCTGATTTACCTTCCTAGGGTTACTGTTAGGCTTAGGCCTAGGACTTTTAAAACCAGGAAGCCCTGGGCTCCAGGCACACTGCAGCTGCGAAAGGCATCCCAAGGGGAGCGCAAAAGTGACACAACTTGGCTGCCTCTGCTGCTATTCTCATGAGACCATCCCGAACCATAGGCTGATTTTCCTTCCTAGGGTTAAGGTTTGAGTTACGCCTAGGGTAAGGGTTCTATTAACCAGAAAGCCCTGAGTTCCAAGAACACAGCAGCTGCGAAGGACTACCCAAGAAGAGCGCAAAAGTACCACAACATGCCTGCCTCCACAGCTTTTTCCGTGGGGACATGCCTAATTCCTGGCTGATTTGCCTTTCTCGTCTTAGGGTTGGTGTTCAGCCTAGGGCTAGGAATTTTTAACTAGGAAGCCCTGAGTTCCAGGCTTACTTCATCTGCAAAAAGCATCCCAAAGGGAGTGCAGAAGTGCCACAACATGGCTGCTTTCACGGCTTTTCCCTTAGGAAGAACCCTAATACGCGGCTGATTTACCTTCCTAGAGTTACTGTTAGGCTTAGGCCTATGACTTTTAAAACCAGGAAGCCCTGGGCTCCAGGCACATGCAGCTTTTAAAGGCATCCCAAGGGGAGCGCAAAAGTGACACAACTTGGCTGCCACCACTGATATTTCCATGAGACAATCCCAAATCATAGGCTGATTTTCCTTCCTAGGGTTAAGGTTTGAGTTACGCCTAGGGTAAGGGTTCTATTAACCAGAAAGCCCTGAGTTCCAAGAACACAGCAGCTGCGAAGGACTACCCAAGAAGAGCGCAAAAGTACCACAACGTGCCTGCCTCCACAGCTTTTTCGTTGGGGACATGCCTAATTCCTGGCTGATTTGCCTTTCTCGTCTTAGGGTTGGGGTTCGGCCTAGGGCTAGGATATTTTTAACTAGGAAGCCTTGAGTTCCAGGCTTACTGCATCTGCCAAAGGCATCCCAAAGGGAGTGCAGAAGTGCCACAACATGGCTGCTTTCACGGCTTTTCCCTTAGGAAGAACCCTAATACGCGGCTGATTTACCTTCCTAGGGTTACTGTTAGGCTTAGGCCTAGGACTTTTAAAACCAGGAAGCCCTGGGCTCCAGGCACGCTGCAGCTGTGAAAGGCATCCCAAGAGCGCCGCAGAAGTGACACAACTTGGCTGCCTCTGCTGCTATTCTCATGAGACCATCCCGAACCATAGGCTGATTTTCCTTCCTAGGGTTAAGGTTTGAGTTACGCCTAGGGTAAGAGTTCTATTAACCAGAAAGCCCTGAGTTCCAAGAACACAGCAGCTGCGAAGGACTAGCCAAGAAGAGCGCAAAAGTACCACAACATGCCTGCCTCCACAGCTTTTTCCTTGGGGACATGCCTAATTCCTGGCTGATTTGCCTTTCTCGTCTTAGGCTTGGGGTTCGGCCTAGGGCTAGGATTTTTAAAATCAGGAAGCCCTGACTTCCAGGCACACTGGAGTTGTGAAAGGCATCCAAAAGGGAGTGCAAAAGTGCCACAACATGGTTGCTTTCACGGCTTTTTCCTTGGCAAGAAGCCTAACACCAGGCTGATTTCCCTTCCCAGGGTTACTGTAAGGCTTAGGCCTTGGGCTCGGATTTTTAAAACTAGGAAGCCCTGGGCTCCAGGCACACTGCAGCTGTTCAAGGCATCCCAAGGGGAGTACTAAAGTGCAACAACATGGCAGCTTTCACAGCTTTTTCCTTGGCACCATCCCTATACCTAGGCTGATTTATCTGCCTAGGGTTAGGGTTAGGGTTCAGCCTAGGGCTAGGGTTTTTTTAACTAGGATGCCCTGAGTTCCAGGCTTACTGCATCTGCCAAAGGCATCCCAAAGGGAGTGCAGAAGTGCCACAACATGGCTGCTTTCACGGCTTTTCCCTTAGGAAGAACCCTAATACGCGGCTGATTTACCTTCCTAGGGTTACTGTTAGGCTTAGGCCTAGGACTTTTAAAACCAGGAAGCCCTGGGCTCCAGGCACACTGCAGCTGCGAAAGGCATCCCAAGGGGAGCGCAAAAGTGACACAACTTGGCTGCCTCTGCTGCTATTCTCATGAGACCATCCCGAACCATAGGCTGATTTTCCTTCCTAGGGTTAAGGTTTGAGTTACGCCTGGGGTAAGGGTTCTATTAACCAGAAAGCCCTGAGTTCCAAGAACACAGCAGCTGCGAAGGACTTCCCAAGAAGAGCGCAAAAGTACCACAACATGCCTGCCTCCACAGCTTTTTCCTTGGGGACATGCCTAATTCCTGGCTGATTTGCCTTTCTCGTCTTAGGCTTGGGGTTCGGCCTAGGGCTAGGATTTTTAAAATCAGGAAGCCCTGAGTTCCAGGCACACTGGAGTTGTGAAAGGCATCCAAAAGGGAGTGCAAAAGTGCCACAACATGGTTGCTTTCACGGCTTTTTCCTTGGCAAGAAGCCTAACACCAGGCTGATTTCCCTTCCCAGGGTTACTGTAAGGCTTAGGCCTAGGGCTAGGATTTTTAAAACTAGGAAGCCCTGGGCTCCAGGCACACTGCAGCTGTTCAAGGCATCCCAAGGGGAGTACTAAAGTGCAACAACATGGCAGCTTTCACAGCTTTTTCCTTGGCACCATCCCTATACCTAGGCTGATTTATCTGCCTAGGGTTAGGGTTAGGATTCAGCCTAGGTCTTGGAGTTTTTTAACCAGGAAGCCCTGAGTTCCAGGCTTACTGCATCTGCCAAAGGCATCCCAAAGGGAGTGCAGAAGTGCCACAACATGGCTGCTTTCACGGCTTTTCCCTTAGGAAGAACCCTAATACCCGGCTGATTTACCTTCCTAGTGTTACTGTTAGGCTTAGGCCTAGGACTTTTAAAACCAGGAAGCCCTGGGCTCCAGGCACACTGCAGCTGCGAAAGGCATCCCAAGGGGAGCGCAAAAGTGACGCAACTTGGCTGCCACGACTGATATTTCCATGAGACCATCCCAAATCATAGGCTGATTTTCCTTCCTAGGGTTAAGGTTTGAGTTACGCCTAGGGTAAGGGTTCTATTAACCAGAAAGCCCTGAGTTCCAAGAACACAGCAGCTGCGAAGGACTACCCAAGAAGAGCGCAAAAGTACCACAACATGCCTGCCTCCACAGCTTTTTCCTTGGGGACATGCCTAATTCCTGGCTGATTTGCCTTTCTCGTCTTAGGGTTGGGGTTCGGCCTAGGGCTAGGAATTTTTAACTAGGAAGCCCTGAGTTCCAGGCTTACTGCATCTGCCAAAGGCATCCCAAAGGGAGTGCAGAAGTGCCACAACATGGCTGCTTTCACGGCTTTTCCCTTAGGAAGAACCCTAATACGCGGCTGATTTACCTTCCTAGGGTTACTGTTAGGCTTAGGCTAAGGACTTTTAAAAGTAGGAAGCCCTTAGATCCAGGCACACTGCAGCTGTTCAAGGCATCCCAAGGGGAGTACAAAAGTGCAACAACATGGCAGCTTTCACAGCTTTTTCCTTGGCACCATCCCTATACCTAGGCTGATTTATCTGCCTAGGGTTAGGGTTAGGGTTCAGCCTAGGGCTTGGAGTTTTTTAACCAGGAAGCCCTGAGTTCCAGGCTTACTGCATCTGACAAAGGCATCCCAAAGGGAGTGCAAAAGTGCCACAACATGGCTGCTTTCACAGCTTTTCCCTTAGGAAGAACTGTAATAGCTGGCTGATTTACCTTCCTAGAGTTACTGTTAGGCTTAGGCCTATGACTTTTAAAACCAGGAAGCCCTGGGCTCCAGGCACATGCAGCTGTTAAAGGCATCCCAAGGGGAGCGCAAAAGTGACACAACTTGGCTGCCACCACTGATATTTCCATGAGACAATCCCAAATCATAGGCTGATTTTCCTTCCTAGGGTTAAGGTTTGAGTTACGCCTAGGGTAAGGGTTCTATTAACCAGAAAGCCCTGAGTTCCAAGAACACAGCAGCTGCGAAGGACTACCCAAGAAGAGCGCAAAAGTACCACAACGTGCCTGCCTCCACAGCTTTTTCGTTGGGGACATGCCTAATTCCTGGCTGATTTGCCTTTCTCGTCTTAGGGTTGGGGTTCGGCCTAGGGTTAGGATATTTTTAACTAGGAAGCCCTGAGTTCCAGGCTTACTGCATCTGCCAAAGGCATCCCAAAGGGAGTGCAGAAGTGCCACAACATGGCTGCTTTCACGGCTTTTCCCTTAGGAAGAACCCTAATACGCGGCTGATTTACCTTCCTAGGGTTACTGTTAGGCTTAGGCCTAGGACTTTTAAAACCAGGAAGCCCTGGGCTCCAGGCACGCTGCAGCTGTGAAAGGCATCCCAAGAGGGCCGCAGAAGTGACACAACTTGGCTGCCTCTGCTGCTATTCTCATGAGACCATCCCGAACCATAGGCTGATTTTCCTTCCTAGGGTTAAGGTTTGAGTTACGCCTAGGGTAAGAGTTCTATTAACCAGAAAGCCCTGAGTTCCAAGAACACAGCAGCTGCGAAGGACTAGCCAAGAAGAGCGCAAAAGTACCACAACATGCCTGCCTCCACAGCTTTTTCCTTGGGGACATGCCTAATTCCTGGCTGATTTGCCTTTCTCGTCTTAGGCTTGGGGTTCGGCCTAGGGCTAGGATTTTTAAAATCAGGAAGCCCTGAGTTCCAGGCACACTGGAGTTGTGAAAGGCATCCAAAAGGGAGTGCAAAAGTGCCACAACATGGTTGCTTTCACGGCTTTTTCCTTGGCAAGAAGCCTAACACCAGGCTGATTTCCCTTCCCAGGGTTACTGTAAGGCTTAGGCCTTGGGCTCGGATTTTTAAAACTAGGAAGCCCTGGGCTCCAGGCACACTGCAGCTGTTCAAGGCATCCCAAGGGGAGTACTAAAGTGCAACAACATGGCAGCTTTCACAGCTTTTTCCTTGGCACCATCCCTATACCTAGGCTGATTTATCTGCCTAGGGTTAGGGTTAGGGTTCAGCCTAGGGCTAGGGTTTTTTTAACTAGGATGCCCTGAGTTCCAGGCTTACTGCATCTGCCAAAGGCATCCCAAAGGGAGTGCAGAAGTGCCACAACATGGCTGCTTTCACGGCTTTTCCCTTAGGAAGAACCCTAATACGCGGCTGATTTACCTTCCTAGGGTTACTGTTAGGCTTAGGCCTAGGACTTTTAAAACCAGGAAGCCCTGGGCTCCAGGCACACTGCAGCTGCGAAAGGCATCCCAAGGGGAGCGCAAAAGTGACACAACTTGGCTGCCTCTGCTGCTATTCTCATGAGACCATCCCGAACCATAGGCTGATTTTCCTTCCTAGGGTTAAGGTTTGAGTTACGCCTGGGGTAAGGGTTCTATTAACCAGAAAGCCCTGAGTTCCAAGAACACAGCAGCTGCGAAGGACTTCCCAAGAAGAGCGCAAAAGTACCACAACATGCCTGCCTCCACAGCTTTTTCCTTGGGGACATGCCTAATTCCTGGCTGATTTGCCTTTCTCGTCTTAGGCTTGGGGTTCGGCCTAGGGCTAGGATTTTTAAAATCAGGAAGCCCTGACTTCCAGGCACACTGGAGCTGTGAAAGGCATCCAAAAGGGAGTGCAGAAGTGCCACAACATGGCTGCTTTCACGGCTTTTTCCTTGGCAAGAAGCCTAACACCAGGCTGATTTCCCTTCCCAGGGTTACTGTAAGGCTTAGGCCTAGGGCTAGGATTTTTAAAACTAGGAAGCCCTTAGCTCCAGGCACACTGCAGCTGTTCAAGGCATCCCAAGGGGAGTACAATTGTGCAAAAACATGGCAGCTTTCACAGCTTTTTCCTTGGCACCATCCCTATACCTAGGCTGATTTATCTGCCTAGGGTTAGGGTTAGGGTTCAGCCTAGGGCTTGGAGATTTTAACCCGGAAGCCCTGAGTTCCAGGCTTACTGCATCTGCCAAAGGCATCCCAAAGGGAGTGCAGAAGTGCCACAACATGGCTGCTTTCACGGCTTTTCCCTTAGGAAGAACCCTAATACGCGGCTGATTTACCTTCCTAGGGTTACTGTTAGGCTTAGGCCTAGGACTTTTAAAACCAGGAAGCCCTGGGCTCCAGGCACACTGCAGCTGCGAAAGGCATCCCAAGGGGAGCTCAAAAGTGACACAACTTGGCTGCCTCTGCTGCTATTCTCATGAGACCATCCCGAACCATAGGCTGATTTTCCTTCCTAGGGTTAAGGTTTGAGTTACGCCTAGGGTAAGGGTTCTATTAACCAGAAAGCCCTGAGTTCCAAGAACACAGCAGCTGCGAAGGACTACCCAAGAAGAGCGCAAAAGTACCACAACATGCCTGCCTCCACAGCTTTTTCCTTGGGGACATGCCTAATTCCTGGCTGATTTGCCTTTCTCGTCTTAGGGTTGGGGTTCGGCCTAGGGCTAGGAATTTTTAACTAGGAAGCCCTGAGTTCCAGGCTTACTGCATCTGCCAAAGGCATCCCAAAGGGAGTGCAGAAGTGCCACAACATGGCTGCTTTCACGGCTTTCCCCTTAGGAAGAACCCTAATACGCGGCTGATTTACCTTCCTAGGGTTACTGTTAGGCTTAGGCTAAGGACTTTTAAAAGTAGGAAGCCCTTAGATCCAGGCACACTGCAGCTGTTCAAGGCATCCCAAGGGGAGTACAAAAGTGCAACAACATGGCAGCTTTCACAGCTTTTTCCTTGGCACCATCCCTATACCTAGGCTGATTTATCTGCCTAGGGTTAGGGTTAGGGTTCAGCCTAGGGCTTGGAGTTTTTTAACCAGGAAGCCCTGAGTTCCAGGCTTACTGCATCTGACAAAGGCATCCCAAAGGGAGTGCAAAAGTGCCACAACATGGCTGCTTTCACAGCTTTTCCCTTAGGAAGAACTGTAATAGCTGGCTGATTTACCTTCCTAGAGTTACTGTTAGGCTTAGGCCTATGACTTTTAAAACCAGGAAGCCCTGGGCTCCAGGCACATGCAGCTGTTAAAGGCATCCCAAGGGGAGCGCAAAAGTGACACAACTTGGCTGCCACCACTGATATTTCCATGAGACAATCCCAAATCATAGGCTGATTTTCCTTCCTAGGGTTAAGGTTTGAGTTACGCCTAGGGTAAGGGTTCTATTAACCAGAAAGCCCTGAGTTCCAAGAACACAGCAGCTGCGAAGGACTACCCAAGAAGAGCGCAAAAGTACCACAACGTGCCTGCCTCCACAGCTTTTTCGTTGGGGACATGCCTAATTCCTGGCTGATTTGCCTTTCTCGTCTTAGGGTTGGGGTTCGGCCTAGGGTTAGGATATTTTTAACTAGGAAGCCCTGAGTTCCAGGCTTACTGCATCTGCCAAAGGCATCCCAAAGGGAGTGCAGAAGTGCCACAACATGGCTGCTTTCACGGCTTTTCCCTTAGGAAGAACCCTAATACGCGGCTGATTTACCTTCCTAGGGTTACTGTTAGGCTTAGGCCTAGGACTTTTAAAACCAGGAAGCCCTGGGCTCCAGGCACGCTGCAGCTGTGAAAGGCATCCCAAGAGGGCCGCAGAAGTGACACAACTTGGCTGCCTCTGCTGCTATTCTCATGAGACCATCCCGAACCATAGGCTGATTTTCCTTCCTAGGGTTAAGGTTTGAGTTACGCCTAGGGTAAGAGTTCTATTAACCAGAAAGCCCTGAGTTCCAAGAACACAGCAGCTGCGAAGGACTAGCCAAGAAGAGCGCAAAAGTACCACAACATGCCTGCCTCCACAGCTTTTTCCTTGGGGACATGCCTAATTCCTGGCTGATTTGCCTTTCTCGTCTTAGGCTTGGGGTTCGGCCTAGGGCTAGGATTTTTAAAATCAGGAAGCCCTGAGTTCCAGGCACACTGGAGTTGTGAAAGGCATCCAAAAGGGAGTGCAAAAGTGCCACAACATGGTTGCTTTCACGGCTTTTTCCTTGGCAAGAAGCCTAACACCAGGCTGATTTCCCTTCCCAGGGTTACTGTAAGGCTTAGGCCTTGGGCTCGGATTTTTAAAACTAGGAAGCCCTGGGCTCCAGGCACACTGCAGCTGTTCAAGGCATCCCAAGGGGAGTACTAAAGTGCAACAACATGGCAGCTTTCACAGCTTTTTCCTTGGCACCATCCCTATACCTAGGCTGATTTATCTGCCTAGGGTTAGGGTTAGGGTTCAGCCTAGGGCTAGGGTTTTTTTAACTAGGATGCCCTGAGTTCCAGGCTTACTGCATCTGCCAAAGGCATCCCAAAGGGAGTGCAGAAGTGCCACAACATGGCTGCTTTCACGGCTTTTCCCTTAGGAAGAACCCTAATACGCGGCTGATTTACCTTCCTAGGGTTACTGTTAGGCTTAGGCCTAGGACTTTTAAAACCAGGAAGCCCTGGGCTCCAGGCACACTGCAGCTGCGAAAGGCATCCCAAGGGGAGCGCAAAAGTGACACAACTTGGCTGCCTCTGCTGCTATTCTCATGAGACCATCCCGAACCATAGGCTGATTTTCCTTCCTAGGGTTAAGGTTTGAGTTACGCCTGGGGTAAGGGTTCTATTAACCAGAAAGCCCTGAGTTCCAAGAACACAGCAGCTGCGAAGGACTTCCCAAGAAGAGCGCAAAAGTACCACAACATGCCTGCCTCCACAGCTTTTTCCTTGGGGACATGCCTAATTCCTGGCTGATTTGCCTTTCTCGTCTTAGGCTTGGGGTTCGGCCTAGGGCTAGGATTTTTAAAATCAGGAAGCCCTGACTTCCAGGCACACTGGAGCTGTGAAAGGCATCCAAAAGGGAGTGCAGAAGTGCCACAACATGGCTGCTTTCACGGCTTTTCCCTTAGGAAGAACCCTAATACGCGGCTGATTTACCTTCCTAGGGTTACTGTTAGGCTTAGGCCTAGGACTTTTAAAACCAGGAAGCCCTGGGCTCCAGGCACACTGCAGCTGCGAAAGGCATCCCAAGAGGGCCGCAGAAGTGACACAACTTGGCTGCCTCTGCTTCTATTCTCATGAGACCATCCCGAACCATAGGCTGATTTTCCTTCCTAGGGTTAAGGTTTGAGTTACGCCTAGGGTAAGAGTTCTATTAACCAGAAAGCCCTGAGTTCCAAGAACACAGCAGCTGCGAAGGACTAGCCAAGAAGAGCGCAAAAGTACCACAACATGCCTGCCTCCACAGCTTTTTCCTTGGGGACATGCCTAATTCCTGGCTGATTTGCCTTTCTCGTCTTAGGCTTGGGGTTCGGCCTAGGGCTAGGATTTTTAAAATCAGGAAGCCCTGAGTTCCAGGCTTACTTCATCTGCCAAAGGCATCCCAAAGGGAGTGCAAAAGTGCCACAACATGGCTGCTTTCACGGCTTTTCCCTTAGGAAGAACCCTAATACCCAGCTGATTTACCTTCCTAGGGTTACTGTTAGGCTTAGACCAAGCACTTTTAAAACCAGGAAGCCCTGGGCTCCAGGCACACTGCAGCTGCGAAAGGCATCCCAAGGGGAGCGCAAAAGTGACACAACTTGGCTGCCTCTGCTGCTATTCTCATGAGACCATCCCGAACCATAGGCTGATTTTCCTTCCTAGGGTTAAGGTTTGAGTTACGCCTAGGGTAAGGGTTCTATTAACCAGAAAGCCCTGAGTTCCAAGAACACAGCAGCTGCGAAGGACTTCCCAAGAAGAGCACAAAAGTACCACAACATGCCTGCCTCCACAGCTTTTTCCTTGGGGACATGCCTAATTCCTGGCTGATTTGCCTTTCTCGTCTTAGGCTTGGGGTTCGGCCTAGGGCTAGGATTTTTAAAATCAGGAAGCCCTGACTTCCAGGCACACTGGAGCTGTGAAAGGCATCCAAAAGGGAGTGCAGAAGTGCCACAACATGGCTGCTTTCACGGCTTTTTCCTTGGCAAGAAGCCTAACACCAGGCTGATTTCCCTTCCCAGGGTTACTGTAAGGCTTAGGCCTAGGGCTAGGATTTTTAAAACTAGGAAGCCCTTAGCTCCAGGCACACTGCAGCTGTTAAAGGCATCCCAAGGGGAGTACAAAAGTGCAACAACATGGCAGCTTTCACAGCTTTTTCCTTGGCACCATCCCTATACCTAGGCTGATTTATCTGCCTAGGGTTAGGGTTAGGGTTCAGCCTAGGGCTTGGAGTTTTTTAACCAGGAAGCCCTGAGTTCCAGGCTTACTGCATCTGACAAAGGCATCCCAAAGGGAGTGCAAAAGTGCCACAACATGGCTGCTTTCACAGCTTTTCCCTTAGGAAGAACTGTAATAGCTGGCTGATTTACCTTCCTAGGGTTACTGTTAGGCTTAGGCCTATGACTTTTAAAACCAGGAAGCCCTGGGCTCCAGGCACATGCAGCTGTTAAAGGCATCCCAAGGGGAGCGCAAAAGTGACACAACTTGGCTGCCACCACTGATATTTCCATGAGACAATCCCAAATCATAGGCTGATTTTCCTTCCTAGGGTTAAGGTTTGAGTTACGCCTAGGGTAAGGGTTCTATTAACCAGAAAGCCCTGAGTTCCAAGAACACAGCAGCTGCGAAGGACTACCCAAGAAGAGCGCAAAAGTACCACAACGTGCCTGCCTCCACAGCTTTTTCGTTGGGGACATGCCTAATTCCTGGCTGATTTGCCTTTCTCGTCTTAGGGTTGGGGTTCGGCCTAGGGCTAGGATATTTTTAACTAGGAAGCCCTGAGTTCCAGGCTTACTTCATCTGCCAAAGGCATCCCAAAGGGAGTGCAAAAGTGCCACAACATGGCTGCTTTCACGGCTTTTCCCTTAGGAAGAACCCTAATACGCGGCTGATTTACCTTCCTAGGGTTACTGTTAGGCTTAGGCCTAGGACTTTTAAAACCAGGAAGCCCTGGGCTCCAGGCACGCTGCAGCTGTGAAAGGCATCCCAAGAGGGCCGCAGAAGTGACACAACTTGGCTGCCTCTGCTGCTATTCTCATGAGACCATCCCGAACCATAGGCTGATTTTCCTTCCTAGGGTTAAGGTTTGAGTTACGCCTAGGGTAAGAGTTCTATTAACCAGAAAGCCCTGAGTTCCAAGAACACAGCAGCTGCGAAGGACTAGCCAAGAAGAGCGCAAAAGTACCACAACATGCCTGCCTCCACAGCTTTTTCCTTGGGGACATGCCTAATTCCTGGCTGATTTGCCTTTCTCGTCTTAGGCTTGGGGTTCGGCCTAGGGCTAGGATTTTTAAAATCAGGAAGCCCTGAGTTCCAGGCACACTGGAGTTGTGAAAGGCATCCCAAAGGGAGTGCAGAAGTGCCACAACATGGTTGCTTTCACGGCTTTTTCCTTGGCAAGAAGCCTAACACCAGGCTGATTTCCCTTCCCAGGGTTACTGTAAGGCTTAGGCCTTGGGCTCGGATTTTTAAAACTAGGAAGCCCTGGGCTCCAGGCACACTGCAGCTGTTCAAGGCATCCCAAGGGGAGTACTAAAGTGCAACAACATGGCAGCTTTCACAGCTTTTTCCTTGGCACCATCCCTATACCTAGGCTGATTTATCTGCCTAGGGTTAGGGTTAGGGTTCAGCCTAGGGCTAGGGTTTTTTTAACTAGGATGCCCTGAGTTCCAGGCTTACTGCATCTGCCAAAGGCATCCCAAAGGGAGTGCAGAAGTGCCACAACATGGCTGCTTTCACGGCTTTTCCCTTAGGAAGAACCCTAATACGCGGCTGATTTACCTTCCTAGGGTTACTGTTAGGCTTAGGCCTAGGACTTTTAAAACCAGGAAGCCCTGGGCTCCAGGCACACTGCAGCTGCGAAAGGCATCCCAAGGGGAGCGCAAAAGTGACACAACTTGGCTGCCTCTGCTGCTATTCTCATGAGACCATCCCGAAACATAGGCTGATTTTCCTTCCTAGGGTTAAGGTTTGAGTTACGCCTAGGGTAAGGGTTCTATTAACCAGAAAGACCTGAGTTCCAAGAACACAGCAGCTGCGAAGGACTACCCAAGAAGAGTGCAAAAGTACCACAACATGCCTGCCTCCACAGCTTTTTCCTTGGGGACATGCCTAATTCCTGGCTGATTTGCCTTTCTCGTCTTAGGCTTGGGGTTCGGCCTAGGGCTAGGACTTTTAAAATCAGGAAGCCCTGAGTTCCAGGCACACTGGAGCTGTGAAAGGCATCCAAAAGGGAGTGCAAAAGTGCCACAACATGGTTGCTTTCACGGCTTTTTCCTTGGCAAGAAGCTTAACACCAGGCTGATTGACCTTCCCAGGGTTACTGTAAGGCTTAGGCCTAGGGCTAGGATTTTTAAAACTAGGAAGCCCTTAGATCCAGGCACACTGCAGCTGTTCAAGGCATCCCAAGGGGAGTACAAAAGTGCAACAACATGGCAGCTTTCGCAGCTTTTTCCTTGGCACCATCCCTATACCTTGGCTGTTTTATCTGCCTAGGGTTAGGGTTAGGCTTCAGCCTAGGGCTTGGAGTATTTTAACCAGGAAGCCCTGAGTTCCAGGCTTACTGCATCTGCCAAAGGCATCCCAAAGGGAGTGCAGAAGTGCCACAACATGGTTGCTTTCACGGCTTTTCCCTTAGGAAGAACCCTAATACCTGGCTGATTTACCTTCCTAGGGTTACTGTTAGGCTTAGGCCTAGGACTTTTAAAACCAGGAAGCCCTGGGCTCCAGGCACACTGCAGCTGTTAAAGGCATCCCAAGGGGAGCGCAAAAGTGACACAACTTGGCTGCCACCACTGATATTTCCATGAGACCATTCCGAACCATAGGCTGATTTTCCTTCCTAGGGTTAAGGTTTGAGTTACGCCTAGGGTAAGAGTTCTATTAACCAGAAAGACCTGAGTTCCAAGAACACAGCAGCTGCGAAGGACTACCCAAGAAGAGCGCAAAAGTACCACAACGTGCCTGCCTCCACAGCTTTTTCCTTGGGGACATGCCTAATTCCTGGCTGATTTGCCTTTCTCGTCTTAGGGTTGGGGTTCGGCCTAGGGCTAGGATATTTTTAACTAGGAAGCCCTGAGTTCCAGGATTACTGCATCTACCAAAGCCATCCCAAAGGGAGTGCAAAAGTGCCACAACATGGCTGCTTTCACGGCTTTTCCCTTAGGAAGAACCCTAATACGCGGCTGATTTACCTTCCTAGGGTTACTGTTAGGCTTAGGCCTAGGACTTTTAAAACCAGGAAGCCCTGGGCTCCAGGCACATGCAGCTGTTAAAGGCATCCCAAGAGGGCCGCAGAAGTGACACAACTTGGCTGCCTCTGCTGCTATTCTCATGAGACCATCCCGAACCATAGGCTGATTTTCCTTCCTAGGGTGAAGGTTTGAGTTACGCCTAGCGTAAGGGTTCTATTAACCAGAAAGCCCTGAGTTCCAAGAACACAGCAGCTGCGAAGGACTTCCCAAGAAGAGCGCAAAAGTACCACAACATGCCTGCCTCCACAGCTTTTTCCTTGGGGACATGCCTAATTCCTGGCTGATTTGCCTTTCTCGTCTTAGGGTTGGGGTTCGGCCTAGGGCTAGGATTTTTAAAATCAGGAAGCCCTGAGTTCCAGGCACACTGGAGCTGTGAAAGGCATCCAAAAGGGAGTGCAAAAGTGCCACAACATGGTTGCTTTCACGGCTTTTTCCTTGGCAAGAAGCTTAACACCAGGCTGATTTCCCTTCCCAGGGTTACTGTAAGTCCTAGGTCTTGTGCTAGGATTTTTAAAACTAGGAAGCCCTTAGATCCAGGCACACTGCAGCTGTTCAAGGCATCCCAAGGGGAGTAAAAAAGCGCAACAACATGGCAGCTTTCACAGCTTTTTCCTTGGCACCATCCCTATACCTAGGCTTATTTATCTGCCTAGGGTTAGGGTTAGGCTTCAGCCTAGGTCTTGGAGTTTTTTAACCAGGAAGCCCTGAGTTCCAGGCTTACTGCATCTGCCAAAGGCATCCCAAAGGGAGTGCAGAAGTGCCACAACATGGCTGCTTTCACGGCTTTTCCCTTAGGAAGAACCCTAATACGCGGCTGATTTACCTTCCTAGGGTTACTGTTAGGCTTAGGCCTAGGACTTTTAAAACCAGGAAGCCCTGGGCTCCAGGCACATGCAGCTGTTAAAGGCATCCCAAGGGGAGCGCAAAAGTGACACAACTTGGCTGCCACCACTGATATTTCCATGAGACAATCCCAAATCATAGGCTGATTTTCCTTCCTAGGGTTAAGGTTTGAGTTACGCCTAGGGTAAGGGTTCTATTAACCAGAAAGCCCTGAGTTCCAAGAACACAGCAGCTGCGAAGGACTACCCAAGAAGAGCGCAAAAGTACCACAACATGCCTGCCTCCACAGCTTTTTCCTTGGGGACATGCCTAATTCCTGGCTGATTTGCCTTTCTCGTCTTAGGCTTGGGGTTCGGCCTAGGGCTAGGACTTTTAAAATCAAAAAGCCCTGAGTTCCAGGCACACTGGAGCTGTGAAAGACATCCAAAAGGGAGTGCAGAAGTGCCACAACATGGTTGCTTTCACGGCTTTTTCCTTGGCAAGAAGCCTAACACCAGGCTGATTTACCTTCCTAGGGTTACAGTTAGGCTTAGGCCTAGGGCTAGGATTTTTAAAACTAGGAAGCCCTTAGATCCAGGCACACTGCAGCTGTTCAAGGCATCCCAAGGGGAGTACAAAAGTGCAACAACATGGCTGCTTTCACAGCTTTTCCCTTAGGAAGAACCCTAATACCCGACTGATTTACCTTCCTAGGGTTACTGTTAGGCTTAGACCTACGACTTTTAAAACCAGGAAGCCCTGGGCTTCAGGCACACTGCAGCTGTTAAAGGCATCCCAAGAGGGCCGCAGAAGTGACACAACTTGGCTGCCTCTGCTTCTATTCTCATGAGACCATCCCGAACCATAGGCTGATTTTCCTTCCTAGGCTTAAGGTTTGAGTTTCGCCTTGGGTAAGAGGTCTATTAACCAGAAAGACCTGAGTTCCAAGAACACAGCAGCTGCGAAGGACTAGCCAAGAAGAGCGCAAAAGTACCACAACATGCCTGCCTCCACAGCTTTTTCCTTGGGGACATGCCTAATTCCTGGCTGATTTGCCTTTCACGTCTTAGGGTTGGGGTTCGGCCTGGGGCTAGGATTTTTAAAATCAGGACGCCCTGACTTCCAGGCACACTGGAGCTGTGAAAGGCATCCAAAAGGGAGTGCAAAAGTGCCACAACATGGTTGCTTTCTCGGCTTTTTCCTTGGCAAGAAGCTTAACACCAGGCTGATTTCCCTTCCCTTGGTTACTGTTAGGCTTAGGCCTAGGGCTAGGATTTTTAAAACTAGGAAGCCCTGAGATCCAGGCACACTGCAGCTGTTCAAGGCATCCCAAGGGGAGTACAAAAGTGCAACAACATGGCAGCTTTCACAGCTTTTTCCTTGGCACCATCCCTATACGTAGGCTGATTTATCTGCCTAGGGTTAGGGTTAGGGTTCAGCCTAGGGCTTGGAGATTTTAACCAGGAAGCCCTGAGTTCCAGGCTTACTGCATCTGCCAAAGGCATCCCAAAGGGAGTGCAGAAGTGCAACAACATGGCTGCTTTCACAGCTTTTCCCTTAGGAAGAACCCTAATACTCGGCTGATTTACCTTCCTAGGGTTACTGTTAGGCTTAGGCCTAGGACTTTTAAAACCAGGAAGCCCTGGGCTCCAGGCACACTGCAGCTGCGAAAGGCATCCCAAGGGGAGCGCACAAGTGACACAACTTGGCTGTCACCACTGATATTTCCATGAGACCATCCCAAATCATAGGCTGATTTTCCTTCCTAGGGTTAAGGTTTGAGTTACGCCCGCCTAGGGTAAGGGTTCTATTAACCAGAAAGCCCTGAGTTCCAAGAACACAGCAGCTGCGAAGGACTACCCAAGAAGAGCGCAAAAGTACCACAACGTGCCTGCCTCCACAGCTTTTTCCTTGGGGACATGCCTAATTCCTGGCTGATTTCCCTTTCTCGTCTTAGGGTTGGGGTTCGGCCTAGGGCTAGGATATTTTTAACTAGGAAGCCCTGAGTTCCAGGCTTACTGCATCTGCCAAAGGCATCCCAAAGGGAGTGCAAAAGTGCCACAACATGGCTGCTTTCACGGCTTTTCCCTTAGGAAGAACCCTAATACCCAGCTGATTTACCTTCCTAGGGTTACTGTTAGGCTTATGCCTAGGACTTTTAAAACCAGGAAGCCCTGGGCTCCAGGCACACTGCAGCTGTTAAAGGCATCCCAAGAGGGCTGCAGAAGTGACACAACTTGTCTGCCACCACTGATATTTCCATGAGACCATCCCGAACCATAGGCTGATTTTCCTTCCTAGGGTTAAGGTTTGAGTTACGCCTAGGGTAAGGGTTCTATTAACCAGAAAGCCCTGAGTTCCAAGAACACAGCAGCTGCAAAGGACTAGCCAAGAAGAGCGCAAAAGTACCACAACATGCCTGCCTCCACAGCTTTTTCCTTGGGGACATGCCTAATTCCTGGCTGATTTGCCTTTCTCGTCTTAGGCTTGGGGTTCGGCCTAGGGCTAGGATTTTTAAAGTCAGGAAGCCCTGAGTTCCAGGCACACTGGAGCTGTGAAAGGCATCCCAAAGGGAGTGCAGAAGTGCCACAACATGGTTGCTTTCACGGCTTTTTCCTTGGCAAGAAGCTTAACACCAGGCTGATTTCCCTTCCCAGGGTTACTGTTAGGCTTCGGCCTAGGGCTAGGGTTTTTAAAACTAGGAAGCCCTTAGTTCCAGGCACACTGCAGCTGTTCAAGGCATCCCAAGGGGAGTACAAAAGTGCAACAACATGGCAGCTTTCACAGATTTTCCTTGGCACCATCCCTATACCTAGGCTGATTTATCTGCCTAGGGTTAGGGTTAGGCTTCAGCCTAGGTCTTGGAGTTTTTTAACCAGGAAGCCCTGAGTTCCAGGCTTACTGCATCTGCCAAAGGCATCCCAAAGGGAGTGCAGAAGTGCCACAACATGGCTGCTTTCACGGCTTTCCCCTTAGGAAGAACCCTAATACGCGGCTGATTTACCTTCCTAGGGTTACTGTTAGGCTTAGGCCTAGGATTTTTAAAACTAGGAAGCCCTGGGCTCCAGGCACACTGCAGCTGTTCAAGGCATCCCAAGGGGAGTACAAAAGTGCAACAACATGGCAGCTTTCACAGCTTTTTCCTTGGCACCATCCCTATACATAGGCTGATTTATCTGCCTAGGGTTAGGGTTAGGCTTCAGCCTAGGGCTTGGAGTTTTTTAACCAGGAAGCCCTGAGTTCCAGGCTTACTGCATCTGCCAAATGCATCCCAAAGGGAGTGCAAAAGTGCCACAACATGGCTGCTTTCACGGCTTTTCCCTTAGGAAGAACCCTAATACCCGGCTGATTTACCTTCCTAGGGTTACTGTTAGGCTTAGGCCTAGGACTTTTAAAACCAGGAAGCCCTGGGCTCCAGGCACTCTGCAGCTGCGAAAGGCATCCCAAGGGGAGCGCAAAAGTGACACAACTTGGCTGCCACCCCTGATATTTCCATGAGACCATCCCGAACCATAGGCTGATTTTCCTTCCTAGGGTTAAGGTTTGAGTTACGCCTAGGGTAAGGGTTCTATTAACCAGAAAGCCCTGAGTTCCAAGAACACAGCAGCTGTGAAGGACTACCCAAGAAAAGCGCAAAAGTACCACAACATGCCTGCCTCCACAGCTTTTTCCTTGGGGACATGCCTAATTCCTGGCTGATTTGCCTTTCTCGTCTTAGGCTTGGGGTTCGGCCTAGGGCTAGGACTTTTAAAATCAGGAAACCCTGAGTTCCAGGCACACTGGAGCTGTGAAAGGCATCCAAAAGGGAGTGCAAAAGTGCCACAACATGGCTGCTTTCACGGCTTTTTCCTTGGCAAGAAGCCTAACACCAGGCTGATTTCCCTTCCCAGGGTTACTGTAAGGCTTAGGCCTAGGGCTAGGATTTTTAAAACTAGGAAGCCCTTAGATCCAGGCACACTGCAGCTGTTCAAGGCATCCCAAGGGGAGTACAAAAGTGCAACAACATGGCAGCTTTCACAACTTTTTCCTTGGCACCATCCCTATACCTAGGCTGATTTATCTGCCTAGGGTAAGGGTTAGGCTTCAGCCTAGGTCTTGGAGATGTTAAACCAGGAAGCCCTGAGTTCCAGGCTTACTGCATCTGCCAAAGGCATCCCAAAGGGAGTGCAGAAGTGCCACAACATGGCTGCTTTCACGGCTTTTCCCTTAGGAAGAACCCTAATACTCGGCTGATTTACCTTCCTAGGGTTACTGTTAGGCTTAGGCCTAGGACTTTTAAAACCAGGAAGCCCTGGGCTCCAGGCACTCTGCAGCTGCGAAAGGCATCCCAAGGGGAGCGCAAAAGTGACACAACTTGGCTGCCACCACTGATATTTCCATGAGACCATCCCGAACCATAGGCTGATTTTCCTTCCTAGGGTTAAGGTTTGAGTTACGCCTAGGGTAAGGGTTCTATTAACCAGAAAGCCCTGAGTTCCAAGAACACAGCAGCTGTGAAGGACTACCCAAGAAAAGCGCAAAAGTACCACAACATGCCTGCCTCCACAGCTTTTTCCTTGGGGAAATGCCTAATTCCTGGCGGATTTGCCTTTCTCGTCTTAGGCTTGGGGTTCGGCCTAGGGCTAGGATATTTTTAACTAGGAAGCCCTGAGTTCCAGGCTTACTTCATCTGCAAAAGGCATCCCAAAGGGAGTGCAGAAGTGTCACAACATGGCTGCTTTCACGGCTTTTCCCTTAGGAAGAACCTTAATACCCAGCTGATTTACCTTCCTAGGGTTACTGTTAGGCTTAGGCCTAGGACTTTTAAAACCAGGAAGCCCTGGGCTCCAGGCACACTGCAGCTGCGAAAGGCATCCCAAGGGGAGCGCAAAAGTGACACAACTTTGCTGCCACCACTGATATTTCCATGAGACCATCCCGAAACATAGGCTGATTTTCCTTCCTAGGGTTAAGGTTTGAGTTACGCCTAGGGTAAGGGTTCTATTAACCAGAAAGCCCTGAGTTCCAAGAACACAGCAGCTGTGAAGGACTAGCCAAGAAGAGCGCAAAAGTACCACAACATGCCTGCCTCCACAGCTTTTTCCTTGGGGACATGCCTAATTCCTGGCTGATTTGCCTTTCTCGTCTTAGGCTTGGGGTTCGGCTTAGGGCTAGGAATTTTAAAATCAGGAAGCCCTGAGTTCCAGGCACACTGGAGCTGTGAAAGACATCCAAAAGGGAGTGCAGAAGTGCCACAACATGGTTGCTTTCACGGCTTTTTCCTTGGCAAGAAGCCTAACACCAGGCTGATTTCCCTTCCCAGGGTTACATTTAGGCTTAGGCCTAGGGCTAGGATTTTTAAAACTAGGAAGCCCTTAGATCCAGGCACACTGCAGCTGTTCAAGGCATCCCAAGGGGAGTACAAAAGTGCAACAAAATGGCTGCTTTCACAGCTTTTCCCTTAGGAAGAACCCTAATACCCGACTGATTTACCTTCCTAGGGTTACTGTTAGGCTTAGACCTACGACTTTTAAAACCAGGAAGCCCTGGGCTTCAGGCACACTGCAGCTGTTAAAGGCATCCCAAGAGGGCCGCAGAAGTGACACAACTTGGCTGCCTCTGCTTCTATTCTCATGAGACCATCTCGAACCATAGGCTGATTTTCCTTCCTAGGCTTAATGTTTGAGTTTCGCCTTGGGTAGGAGGTCTATTAACCAGAAAGACCTGAGTTCCAAGAACACAGCAGCTGCGAAGGACTAGCCAAGAAGAGCGCAAAAGTACCACAACATGCCTGCCTCCACAGCTTTTTCCTTGGGGACATGCCTAATTCCTGGCTGATTTGCCTTTCTCGTCTTAGGCTTGGGGTTCGGCCTAGGGTTAGGACTTTTAAAATAAGGAAGCCCTGAGTTCCAGACACACTGGAGCTGTGAAAGGCATCCAAAAGGGAGTGCAAAAGTGCCACAACATGGTTGCTTTCACGGCTTTTTCCTTGGCAAGAAGCTTAACACCAGGCTGATTTCCCTTCCCTTGGTTACTGTTAGGCCTAGGCCTAGGGCTAGGATTTTTAAAACTAGGAAGCCCTGAGATCCAGGCACACTGCAGCTGTTCAAGGCATCCCAAGGGGAGTACAAAAGTGCAACAACATGGCAGCTTTCACAGCTTTTTCCTTGGCACCATCCCTATACGTAGGCTGATTTATCTGCCTAGGGTTAGGGTTAGGGTTCAGCCTAGGGCTTGGAGATTTTAACCAGGAAGCCCTGAGTTCCAGGCTTACTGCATCTGCCAAAGGCATCCCAAAGGGAGTGCAAAAGTGCCACAACATGGCTGCTTTCACGGCTTTTCCCTTAGGAAGAACCCTAATACTCGGCTGATTTACCTTCCTAGGGTTACTGTTAGGCTTAGGCCTAGGACTTTTAAAACCAGGAAGCCCTGGGCTCCAGGCACACTGCAGCTGCGAAAGGCATCCCAAGGGGAGCGAACAAGTGACACAACTTGGCTGCCACCACTGATATTTCCATGAGACCATCCCAAATCATAGGCTGATTTTCCTTCCTAGGGTTAAGGTTTGAGTTACGCCCGCCTAGGGTAAGGGTTCTATTAACCAGAAAGCCCTGAGTTCCAAGAACACAGCAGCTGCGAAGGACTTCCGAAGAAGAGCGCAAAAGTACCACAACGTGCCTGCCTCCACAGCTTTTTCCTTGGGGACATGCCTAATTCCTGGCTGATTTGCCTTTCTCGTCTTAGGGTTGGGGTTCGGCCTAGGGCTAGGATTTTTTTAACTAGGAAGCCCTGAGTTCCAGGCTTACTTCATCTGCCAAAGGCATCCCAAAGGGAGTGCAGAAGTGCCACAACATGGCTGCTTTCACGGCTTTTCCCTTAGGAAGAACCCTAATACGCGGCTGATTTACCTTCCTAGGGTTACTGTTAGGCTTAGGCCTAGGACTTTTAAAACCAGGAAGCCCTGGGCTCCAGGCATATGCAGCTGTTAAAGGCATCCCAAGAGGGCCGCAGAAGTGACACAACTTGGCTGCCTCTTCTTCTATTCTCATGAGACCATCCCGAACCATAGGCTGATTTTCCTTCCTAGGGTTAAGGTTTGAGTTACGCCTAGGGTAAGAGTTCTATTAACCAGAAAGCCCTGAGTTCCAAGAACACAGCAGCTGCGAAGGACTACCCAAGAAGAGCGCAAAAGTACCACAACGTGCCTGCCTCCACAGCTTTTTCCTTGGGGACATGCCTAATTCCTGGCTGATTTGCCTTTCTCGTCTTAGGGTTGGGGTTCGGCCTAGGGCTAGGATATTTTTAACTAGGAAGCCCTGAGTTCCAGGCTTACTGCATCTGCCAAAGGCATCCCAAAGGGAGTGCAAAAGTGCCACAACATGGCTGCTTTCACGGCTTTTCCCTTAGGAAGAACCCTAATACTCGGCTGATTTACCTTCCTAGGGTTACTGTTAGGCTTAGGCCTAGGACTTTTAAAACCAGGAAGCCCTGGGCTCCAGGCACTCTGCAGCTGCGAAAGGCATCCCAAGAGGGCTGCAGAAGTGACACAACTTGGCTGCCACCACTGATATTTCCATGAGACCATCCCGAACCATAGGCTGATTTTCCTTCCTAGGGTTAAGGTTTGAGTTACGCCTAGGGTAAGGGTTCTATTAACCAGAAAGCCCTGAGTTCCAAGAACACAGCAGCTGCGAAGGACTACCCAAGAAGAGCGCAAAAGTACCACAACATGCCTGCCTCCACAGCTTTTTCCTTGGGGACATGCCTAATTCCTGGCTGATTTGCCTTTCTCGTCTTAGGCTTGGGGTTCGGCCTAGGGCTAGGCCTTTTAAAATAAGGAAGCTCTGAGTTCCAGGCACACTGGAGCTGTGAAAGGCATCCAAAAGGGAGTGCAAAAGTGCCACAACATGGTTGCTTTCACGGCTTTTTCCTTGGCAATAAGCTTAACACCAGGCTGATTTCTCTTCCCTTGGTTACTGTTAGGCCTAGGCCTAGGGCTAGGATTTTTAAAACTAGGAAGCCCTGAGATCCAGGCACACTGCAGCTGTTCAAGGCATCCCAAGGGGAGTACAAAAGTGCAACAACATGGCAGCTTTCACAGCTTTTTCCTTGGCACCATCCCTATACCTAGGCTGATTTATCTGCCTAGGGTTAGGGTTAGGGTTCAGCCTAGGGCTTGGAGATTTTAACCAGGAAGCCCTGAGTTCCAGGCTTACTGCATCTGCCAAAGGCATCCCAAAGGGAGTGCAAAAGTGCCACAACATGGCAGCTTTCACGGCTTTTCCCTTAGGAAGAACCCTAATACTCGGCTGATTTACCTTCCTAGGGTTACTGTTAGGCTTAGGCCTAGGACTTTTAAAACCAGGAAGCCCTGGGCTCCAGGCACACTGCAGCTGCGAAAGGCATCCCAAGGGGAGCGCACAAGTGACACAACTTGGCTGCCACCACTGATATTTCCATGAGACCATCCCAAATCATAGGCTGATTTTCCTTCCTAGGGTTAAGGTTTGAGTTACGCCCGCCTAGGGTAAGGGTTCTATTAACCAGAAAGCCCTGAGTTCCAAGAACACAGCAGCTGCGAAGGACTTCCGAAGAAGAGCGCAAAAGTACCACAACGTGCCTGCCTCCACAGCTTTTTCCTTGGGGACATGCCTAATTCCTGGCTGATTTGCCTTTCTCGTCTTAGGGTTGGGGTTCGGCCTAGGGCTAGGATTTTTTTAACTAGGAAGCCCTGAGTTCCAGGCTTACTTCATCTGCCAAAGGCATCCCAAAGGGAGTGCAGAAGTGCCACAACATGGCTGCTTTCACGGCTTTTCCCTTAGGAAGAACCCTAATACGCGGCTGATTTACCTTCCTAGGGTTACTGTTAGGATTAGGCCTAGGACTTTTAAAACCAGGAAGCCCTGGGCTCCAGGCATATGCAGCTGTTAAAGGCATCCCAAGAGGGCCGCAGAAGTGACACAACTTGGCTGCCACTGCTTCTATTCTCATGAGACCATCCCGAACCATAGGCTGATTTTCCTTCCTAGGGTTAAGGTTTGAGTTACGCCTAGGGTAAGAGTTCTATTAACCAGAAAGCCCTGAGTTCCAAGAACACAGCAGCTGCGAAGGACTACCCAAGAAGAGCGCAAAAGTACCACAACGTGCCTGCCTCCACAGCTTTTTCCTTGGGGACATGCCTAATTCCTGGCTGATTTGCCTTTCTCGTCTTAGGGTTGGGGTTCGGCCTAGGGCTAGGATATTTTTAAGTAGGAAGCCCTGAGTTCCAGGCTTACTGCATCTGCCAAAGGCATCCCAAAGGGAGTGCAAAAGTGCCACAACATGGCTGCTTTCACGGCTTTTTCCTTGGCAAGAAGCCTAACACCAGGCTGATTTCCCTTCCCAGGGTTACTGTAAGGCTTAGGCCTTGGGCTCGGATTTTTAAAACTAGGAAGCCCTGGGCTCCAGGCACACTGCAGCTGTTCAAGGCATCCCAAGGGGAGTACTAAAGTGCAACAACATGGCAGCTTTCACAGCTTTTTCCTTGGCACCATCCCTATACCTAGGCTGATTTATCTGCCTAGGGTTAGGGTTAGGGTTCAGCCTAGGGCTAGGGTTTTTTTAACTAGGATGCCCTGAGTTCCAGGCTTACTGCATCTGCCAAAGGCATCCCAAAGGGAGTGCAGAAGTGCCACAACATGGCTGCTTTCACGGCTTTTCCCTTAGGAAGAACCCTAATACGCGGCTGATTTACCTTCCTAGGGTTACTGTTAGGCTTAGGCCTAGGACTTTTAAAACCAGGAAGCCCTGGGCTCCAGGCACACTGCAGCTGCGAAAGGCATCCCAAGGGGAGCGCAAAAGTGACACAACTTGGCTGCCTCTGCTGCTATTCTCATGAGACCATCCCGAAACATAGGCTGATTTTCCTTCCTAGGGTTAAGGTTTGAGTTACGCCTAGGGTAAGGGTTCTATTAACCAGAAAGACCTGAGTTCCAAGAACACAGCAGCTGCGAAGGACTACCCAAGAAGAGTGCAAAAGTACCACAACATGCCTGCCTCCACAGCTTTTTCCTTGGGGACATGCCTAATTCCTGGCTGATTTGCCTTTCTCGTCTTAGGCTTGGGGTTCGGCCTAGGGCTAGGACTTTTAAAATCAGGAAGCCCTGAGTTCCAGGCACACTGGAGCTGTGAAAGGCATCCAAAAGGGAGTGCAAAAGTGCCACAACATGGTTGCTTTCACGGCTTTTTCCTTGGCAAGAAGCTTAACACCAGGCTGATTGACCTTCCCAGGGTTACTGTAAGGCTTAGGCCTAGGGCTAGGATTTTTAAAACTAGGAAGCCCTTAGATCCAGGCACACTGCAGCTGTTCAAGGCATCCCAAGGGGAGTACAAAAGTGCAACAACATGGCTGCTTTCACAGCTTTTCCCTTAGGAAGAACCCTAATACCCGACTGATTTACCTTCCTAGGGTTACTGTTAGGCTTAGACCTACGACTTTTAAAACCAGGAAGCCCTGGGCTTCAGGCACACTGCAGCTGTTAAAGGCATCCCAAGAGGGCCGCAGAAGTGACACAACTTGGCTGCCTCTGCTTCTATTCTCATGAGACCATCCCGAACCATAGGCTGATTTTCCTTCCTAGGCTTAAGGTTTGAGTTTCGCCTTGGGTAAGAGGTCTATTAACCAGAAAGACCTGAGTTCCAAGAACACAGCAGCTGCGAAGGACTAGCCAAGAAGAGCGCAAAAGTACCACAACATGCCTGCCTCCACAGCTTTTTCCTTGGGGACATGCCTAATTCCTGGCTGATTTGCCTTTCACGTCTTAGGGTTGGGGTTCGGCCTGGGGCTAGGATTTTTAAAATCAGGACGCCCTGACTTCCAGGCACACTGGAGCTGTGAAAGGCATCCAAAAGGGAGTGCAAAAGTGCCACAACATGGTTGCTTTCTCGGCTTTTTCCTTGGCAAGAAGCTTAACACCAGGCTGATTTCCCTTCCCTTGGTTACTGTTAGGCTTAGGCCTAGGGCTAGGATTTTTAAAACTAGGAAGCCCTGAGATCCAGGCACACTGCAGCTGTTCAAGGCATCCCAAGGGGAGTACAAAAGTGCAACAACATGGCAGCTTTCACAGCTTTTTCCTTGGCACCATCCCTATACGTAGGCTGATTTATCTGCCTAGGGTTAGGGTTAGGGTTCAGCCTAGGGCTTGGAGATTTTAACCAGGAAGCCCTGAGTTCCAGGCTTACTGCATCTGCCAAAGGCATCCCAAAGGGAGTGCAGAAGTGCAACAACATGGCTGCTTTCACAGCTTTTCCCTTAGGAAGAACCCTAATACTCGGCTGATTTACCTTCCTAGGGTTACTGTTAGGCTTAGGCCTAGGACTTTTAAAACCAGGAAGCCCTGGGCTCCAGGCACACTGCAGCTGCGAAAGGCATCCCAAGGGGAGCGCACAAGTGACACAACTTGGCTGTCACCACTGATATTTCCATGAGACCATCCCAAATCATAGGCTGATTTTCCTTCCTAGGGTTAAGGTTTGAGTTACGCCCGCCTAGGGTAAGGGTTCTATTAACCAGAAAGCCCTGAGTTCCAAGAACACAGCAGCTGCGAAGGACTACCCAAGAAGAGCGCAAAAGTACCACAACGTGCCTGCCTCCACAGCTTTTTCCTTGGGGACATGCCTAATTCCTGGCTGATTTCCCTTTCTCGTCTTAGGGTTGGGGTTCGGCCTAGGGCTAGGATATTTTTAACTAGGAAGCCCTGAGTTCCAGGCTTACTGCATCTGCCAAAGGCATCCCAAAGGGAGTGCAAAAGTGCCACAACATGGCTGCTTTCACGGCTTTTCCCTTAGGAAGAACCCTAATACCCAGCTGATTTACCTTCCTAGGGTTACTGTTAGGCTTATGCCTAGGACTTTTAAAACCAGGAAGCCCTGGGCTCCAGGCACACTGCAGCTGTTAAAGGCATCCCAAGAGGGCTGCAGAAGTGACACAACTTGTCTGCCACCACTGATATTTCCATGAGACCATCCCGAACCATAGGCTGATTTTCCTTCCTAGGGTTAAGGTTTGAGTTACGCCTAGGGTAAGGGTTCTATTAACCAGAAAGCCCTGAGTTCCAAGAACACAGCAGCTGCAAAGGACTAGCCAAGAAGAGCGCAAAAGTACCACAACATGCCTGCCTCCACAGCTTTTTCCTTGGGGACATGCCTAATTCCTGGCTGATTTGCCTTTCTCGTCTTAGGCTTGGGGTTCGGCCTAGGGCTAGGATTTTTAAAGTCAGGAAGCCCTGAGTTCCAGGCACACTGGAGCTGTGAAAGGCATCCCAAAGGGAGTGCAGAAGTGCCACAACATGGTTGCTTTCACGGCTTTTTCCTTGGCAAGAAGCTTAACACCAGGCTGATTTCCCTTCCCAGGGTTACTGTTAGGCTTCGGCCTAGGGCTAGGGTTTTTAAAACTAGGAAGCCCTTAGTTCCAGGCACACTGCAGCTGTTCAAGGCATCCCAAGGGGAGTACAAAAGTGCAACAACATGGCAGCTTTCACAGATTTTCCTTGGCACCATCCCTATACCTAGGCTGATTTATCTGCCTAGGGTTAGGGTTAGGCTTCAGCCTAGGTGTTGGAGTTTTTTAACCAGGAAGCCCTGAGTTCCAGGCTTACTGCATCTGCCAAAGGCATCCCAAAGGGAGTGCAGAAGTGCCACAACATGGCTGCTTTCACGGCTTTCCCCTTAGGAAGAACCCTAATACGCGGCTGATTTACCTTCCTAGGGTTACTGTTAGGCTTAGGCCTAGGATTTTTAAAACTAGGAAGCCCTGGGCTCCAGGCACACTGCAGCTGTTCAAGGCATCCCAAGGGGAGTACAAAAGTGCAACAACATGGCAGCTTTCACAGCTTTTTCCTTGGCACCATCCCTATACATAGGCTGATTTATCTGCCTAGGGTTAGGGTTAGGCTTCAGCCTAGGGCTTGGAGTTTTTTAACCAGGAAGCCCTGAGTTCCAGGCTTACTGCATCTGCCAAATGCATCCCAAAGGGAGTGCAAAAGTGCCACAACATGGCTGCTTTCACGGCTTTTCCCTTAGGAAGAACCCTAATACCCGGCTGATTTACCTTCCTAGGGTTACTGTTAGGCTTAGGCCTAGGACTTTTAAAACCAGGAAGCCCTGGGCTCCAGGCACTCTGCAGCTGCGAAAGGCATCCCAAGGGGAGCGCAAAAGTGACACAACTTGGCTGCCACCCCTGATATTTCCATGAGACCATCCCGAACCATAGGCTGATTTTCCTTCCTAGGGTTAAGGTTTGAGTTACGCCTAGGGTAAGGGTTCTATTAACCAGAAAGCCCTGAGTTCCAAGAACACAGCAGCTGTGAAGGACTACCCAAGAAAAGCGCAAAAGTACCACAACATGCCTGCCTCCACAGCTTTTTCCTTGGGGACATGCCTAATTCCTGGCTGATTTGCCTTTCTCGTCTTAGGCTTGGGGTTCGGCCTAGGGCTAGGACTTTTAAAATCAGGAAACCCTGAGTTCCAGGCACACTGGAGCTGTGAAAGGCATCCAAAAGGGAGTGCAAAAGTGCCACAACATGGCTGCTTTCACGGCTTTTTCCTTGGCAAGAAGCCTAACACCAGGCTGATTTCCCTTCCCAGGGTTACTGTAAGGCTTAGGCCTAGGGCTAGGATTTTTAAAACTAGGAAGCCCTTAGATCCAGGCACACTGCAGCTGTTCAAGGCATCCCAAGGGGAGTACAAAAGTGCAACAACATGGCAGCTTTCACAACTTTTTCCTTGGCACCATCCCTATACCTAGGCTGATTTATCTGCCTAGGGTAAGGGTTAGGCTTCAGCCTAGGTCTTGGAGATGTTAAACCAGGAAGCCCTGAGTTCCAGGCTTACTGCATCTGCCAAAGGCATCCCAAAGGGAGTGCAGAAGTGCCACAACATGGCTGCTTTCACGGCTTTTCCCTTAGGAAGAACCCTAATACTCGGCTGATTTACCTTCCTAGGGTTACTGTTAGGCTTAGGCCTAGGACTTTTAAAACCAGGAAGCCCTGGGCTCCAGGCACTCTGCAGCTGCGAAAGGCATCCCAAGGGGAGCGCAAAAGTGACACAACTTGGCTGCCACCACTGATATTTCCATGAGACCATCCCGAACCATAGGCTGATTTTCCTTCCTAGGGTTAAGGTTTGAGTTACGCCTAGGGTAAGGGTTCTATTAACCAGAAAGCCCTGAGTTCCAAGAACACAGCAGCTGTGAAGGACTACCCAAGAAAAGCGCAAAAGTACCACAACATGCCTGCCTCCACAGCTTTTTCCTTGGGGAAATGCCTAATTCCTGGCGGATTTGCCTTTCTCGTCTTAGGCTTGGGGTTCGGCCTAGGGCTAGGATATTTTTAACTAGGAAGCCCTGAGTTCCAGGCTTACTTCATCTGCAAAAGGCATCCCAAAGGGAGTGCAGAAGTGTCACAACATGGCTGCTTTCACGGCTTTTCCCTTAGGAAGAACCTTAATACCCAGCTGATTTACCTTCCTAGGGTTACTGTTAGGCTTAGGCCTAGGACTTTTAAAACCAGGAAGCCCTGGGCTCCAGGCACACTGCAGCTGCGAAAGGCATCCCAAGGGGAGCGCAAAAGTGACACAACTTTGCTGCCACCACTGATATTTCCATGAGACCATCCCGAAACATAGGCTGATTTTCCTTCCTAGGGTTAAGGTTTGAGTTACGCCTAGGGTAAGGGTTCTATTAACCAGAAAGCCCTGAGTTCCAAGAACACAGCAGCTGTGAAGGACTAGCCAAGAAGAGCGCAAAAGTACCACAACATGCCTGCCTCCACAGCTTTTTCCTTGGGGACATGCCTAATTCCTGGCTGATTTGCCTTTCTCGTCTTAGGCTTGGGGTTCGGCTTAGGGCTAGGAATTTTAAAATCAGGAAGCCCTGAGTTCCAGGCACACTGGAGCTGTGAAAGACATCCAAAAGGGAGTGCAGAAGTGCCACAACATGGTTGCTTTCACGGCTTTTTCCTTGGCAAGAAGCCTAACACCAGGCTGATTTCCCTTCCCAGGGTTACAGTTAGGCTTAGGCCTAGGGCTAGGATTTTTAAAACTAGGAAGCCCTTAGATCCAGGCACACTGCAGCTGTTCAAGGCATCCCAAGGGGAGTACAAAAGTGCAACAACATGGCTGCTTTCACAGCTTTTCCCTTAGGAAGAACCCTAATACCCGACTGATTTACCTTCCTAGGGTTACTGTTAGGCTTAGACCTACGACTTTTAAAACCAGGAAGCCCTGGGCTTCAGGCACACTGCAGCTGTTAAAGGCATCCCAAGAGGGCCGCAGAAGTGACACAACTTGGCTGCCTCTGCTTCTATTCTCATGAGACCATCCCGAACCATAGGCTGATTTTCCTTCCTAGGCTTAATGTTTGAGTTTCGCCTTGGGTAGGAGGTCTATTAACCAGAAAGACCTGAGTTCCAAGAACACAGCAGCTGCGAAGGACTAGCCAAGAAGAGCGCAAAAGTACCACAACATGCCTGCCTCCACAGCTTTTTCCTTGGGGACATGCCTAATTCCTGGCTGATTTGCCTTTCTCGTCTTAGGCTTGGGGTTCGGCCTAGGGCTAGGACTTTTAAAATAAGGAAGCCCTGAGTTCCAGGCACACTGGAGCTGTGAAAGGCATCCAAAAGGGAGTGCAAAAGTGCCACAACATGGTTGCTTTCACGGCTTTTTCCTTGGCAAGAAGCTTAACACCAGGCTGATTTCCCTTCCCTTGTTTACTGTTAGGCCTAGGCC
Source organism: Ammospiza maritima maritima (assembly GCA_036010785.1). Classification (NCBI taxonomy): domain Eukaryota; kingdom Metazoa; phylum Chordata; class Aves; order Passeriformes; family Passerellidae; genus Ammospiza; species Ammospiza maritima. The sequence continues at coordinate 1,339,839 of JAYKTQ010000067.1, forward strand.
TAGGGCTAGGATTTTTAAAATCAGGAAGCCCTGAGATCCAGGCACACTGCAGCTGTTCAAGGCATCCCAAGGGGAGTACAAAAGTGCAACAACATGGCAGCTTTCACAGCTTTTTCCTTGGCACCATCCCTATACGTAGGCTGATTTATCTGCCTAGGGTTAGGGTTAGGGTTCAGCCTAGGGCTTGGAGATTTTAACCAGGAAGCCCTGAGTTCCAGGCTTACTGCATCTGCCAAAGGCATCCCAAAGGGAGTGCAAAAGTGCCACAACATGGCTGCCTCCACAGCTTTTTCCTTGGGGACATGCCTAATTCCTGGCTGATTTGCCTTTCTCGTCTTAGGGTTGGGGTTCGGCCTAGGGCTAGGATTTTTTTAACTAGGAAGCCCTGAGTTCCAGGCTTACTTCATCTGCCAAAGGCATTCCAAAGGGAGTGCAGAAGTGCCACAACATGGCTGCTTTCACGGCTTTTCCCTTAGGAAGAACCCTAATACGCGGCTGATTTACCTTCCTAGGGTTACTGTTAGGCTTAGGCCTAGGACTTTTAAAACCAGGAAGCCCTGGTCTCCAGGCACACTGCAGCTGTTAAAGGCATCCCAAGAGGGCCGCAGAAGTGACACAACTTGGCTGCCTCTGCTTCTATTCTCATGAGACCATCCCGAACCATAGGCTGATTTTCCTTCCTAGGGTTAAGGTTTGAGTTACGCCTAGGGTAAGAGTTCTATTAACCAGAAAGCCCTGAGTTCCAAGAACACAGCAGCTGCGAAGGACTACCCAAGAAGAGCGCAAAAGTACCACAACGTGCCTGCCTCCACAGCTTTTTCCTTGGGGACATGCCTAATTCCTGGCTGATTTGCCTTTCTCGTCTTAGGGTTGGGGTTCGGCCTAGGGCTAGGATATTTTTAACTAGGAAGCCCTGAGTTCCAGGCTTACTGCATCTGCCAAAGGCATCCCAAAGGGAGTGCAAAAGTGCCACAACATGGCTGCTTTCACGGCTTTTCCCTTAGGAAGAACCCTAATACCCAGCTGATTTACCTTCCTAGGGTTACTGTTAGGCTTAGGCCTAGGACTTTTAAAACCAGGAAGCCCTGGGCTCCAGGCACTCTGCAGCTGCGAAAGGCATCCCAAGAGGGCTGCAGAAGTGACACAACTTGGCTGCCACCACTGATATTTCCATGAGACCATCCCGAACCATAGGCTGATTTTCCTTCCTAGGGTTAAGGTTTGAGTTACGCCTGGGGTAAGGGTTCTATTAACCAGAAAGCCCTGAGTTCCAAGAACACAGCAGCTGCGAAGGACTTCCCAAGAAGAGCGCAAAAGTACCACAACATGCCTGCCTCCACAGCTTTTTCCTTGGGGACATGCCTAATTCCTGGCTGATTTGCCTTTCTCGTCTTAGGGTTGGGGTTCGGCATAGGGCTAGGATTTTTAAAATCAGGAAGCCCTGACTTCCAGGCACACTGGAGCTGTGAAAGGCATCCAAAAGGGAGTGCAAAAGTGCCACAACATGGTTGCTTTCACGGCTTTTTCCTTGGCAAGAAGCTTAACACCAGGCTGATTTCCCTTCCCAGGGTTACTGTAAGGCTTAGGCCTAGGGCTAGGATTTTTAAAACTAGGAAGCCCTTAGATCCAGGCACACTGCAGCTGTTCAAGGCATCCCAAGGGGAGTACAAAAGTGCAACAACATGGCAGCTTTCACGGCTTTTCCCTTAGGAAGAACCCTAATACTCGGCTGATTTACCTTCCTAGGGTTACTGTTAGGCTTAGGCCTAGGACTTTTAAAACCAGGAAGCCCTGGGCTCCAGGCACACTGCAGCTGCGAAAGGCATCCCAAGGGGAGCGCAAAAGTGACACAACTTGGCTGCCACCACTGATATTTCCATGAGACCATCCCGAACCATAGGCTGATTTTCCTTCCTAGGGTTAAGGTTTGAGTTACGCCTAGGGTAAGAGTTCTATTAACCAGAAAGCCCTGAGTTCCAAGAACACAGCAGCTGCGAAGGACTACCCAAGAAAAGCGCAAAAGTTCCACACCATGCCTGCCTCCACAGCTTCTTCCTTGGGGACATGCCTAATTCCTGGCTGATTTGCCTTTCTCGTCTTAGGGTTGGGGTTCGGCCTAGGGCTAGGATTTTTTTAACTAGGAAGCCTTGAGTTCCAGGCTTACTGCATCTCCCAAAAGCATCCCAAAGGGAGTGCAGAAGTGCCACAACATGGCTGCTTTCACGGCTTTTCCCTTAGGAAGAATACTAATACGCGGCTGATTTACCTTCCTAGGGTTACTGTTAGGCTTAGGCCTAGGACTTTTAAAACCAGGAAGCCCTGGGCTCCAGGCACGTGCAGCTGTTCAAGGCATCCCAAGAGGGCCGCAGAAGTGACACAACTTGGCTGCCTCTGCTGCTATTCTCATGAGACCATCCCGAACCATAGGCTGATTTTCCTTCCTAGGGTTAAGGTTTGAGTTACGCCTAGGGTAAGAGTTCTATTAACCAGAAAGCCCTGAGTTCCAAGAACACAGCAGCTGCGAAGGACTACCCAAGAAGAGCGCAAAAGTACCACAACGTGCCTGCCTCCACAGCTTTTTCCTTGGGGACATGCCTAATTCCTGGCTGATTTGCCTTTCTCATCTTAGGGTTGGGGTTCGGCCTAGGGCTAGGATTTTTTTAACTAGGAAGCCCTGAGTTCCAGCCTTACTTCATCTGCCAAAGGCATCCAAAAGGGAGTGCAGAAGTGCCACAACATGGCGGCTTTCACGGCTTTCCCCTTAGGAAGAACCCTAATACGCGGCTGCTTTACCTTCCTAGGGTTACTGTTAGGCTTAGGCCTAGGACTTTTAAAACTAGGAAGCCCTTACATCCAGGCACACAGCAGCTGTTTAAGGCATCCCAAGGGGAGTACTAAAGTACCACAACATGGCAGCTTTCACAGCTTTTTCCTTGGCACCATCCCTATACATAGGCTGATTTATCTTCCTAGGGTTAGGGTTAGGGTTCAGCCTAGGGCTTGGAGTTTTTTAACCAGGAAGCCCTGAGTTCCAGGCTTACTGCATCTGCCAAATGCATCCCAAAGGGAGTGCAAAAGTGCCACAACATGGCTGCTTTCACGGCTTTTCCCTTAGGAAGAACCCTAATACTCGGCTGATTTACCTTCCTAGGGTTACTGTTAGGCTTAGGCCTAGGACTTTTAAAACCAGGAAGCCCTGGGCTCCAGGCACTCTGCAGCTGCGAAAGGCATCCCAAGGGGAGCGCAAAAGTGACACAACTTGGCTGCCACCACTGATATTTCCATGAGACCATCCCGAACCATAGGCTGATTTTCCTTCCTAGGGTTAAGGTTTGAGTTACGCCTAGGGTAAGGGTTCTATTAACCAGAAAGCCCTGAGTTCCAAGAACACAGCAGCTGTGAAGGACTACCCAAGAAAAGCGCAAAAGTACCACAACATGCCTGCCTCCACAGCTTTTTCCTTGGGGACATGCCTAATTCCTGGCTGATTTGCCTTTCTCGTCTTAGGCTTGGGGTTCGGCCTAGGGCTAGGACTTTTAAAATCAGGAAACCCTGAGTTCCAGGCACACTGGAGCTGTGAAAGGCATCCAAAAGGGAGTGCAAAAGTGCCACAACATGGCTGCTTTCACGGCTTTTTCCTTGGCAAGAAGCCTAACACCAGGCTGATTTCCCTTCCCAGGGTTACTGTAAGGCTTAGGCCTAGGGCTAGGATTTTTAAAACTAGGAAGCCCTTAGATCCAGGCACACTGCAGCTGTTCAAGGCATCCCAAGGGGAGTACAAAAGTGCAACAACATGGCAGCTTTCACAGCTTTTTCCTTGGCACCATCCCTATACCTAGGCTGATTTATCTGCCTAGGGTAAGGGTTAGGCTTCAGCCTAGGTCTTGGAGTTTTTTAACCAGGAAGCCCTGAGTTCCAGGCTTACTGCATCTGCCAAAGGCATCCCAAAGGGAGTGCAAAAGTGCCACAACATGGCTGCTTTCACGGCTTTTCCCTTAGGAAGAACCCTAATACGCGGCTGATTTACCTTCCTAGGCTTACTGTTAGGCTTAGGCCTAGGACTTTTAAAACCAGGAAGCCCTGGGCTCCAGGCACACTGCAGCTGCGAAAGGCATCCCAAGGGGAGCGCAAAAGTGACGCAACTTGGCTGCCACCACTGATATTTCCATGAGACCATCCCGAAACATAGGCTGATTTTCCTTCCTAGGGTTAAGGTTTGAGTTACGCCTAGGGTAAGGGTTCTATTAACCAGAAAGCCCTGAGTTCCAAGAACACAGCAGCTGCGAAGGACTTCCCAAGAAGCGCGAAAAAGTACCACAACATGCCTGCCTCCACAGCTTTTTCCTTGGGGACATGCCTAATTCCTGGCTGATTTGCCTTTCTCGTCTTAGGGTTGGGGTTCGGCCTAGGGCTAGGATTTTTAAAATCAGGAAGCCCTGAGTTCCAGGCACACTGGAGCTGTGAAAGGCATCCCAAAGGGAGTGCAAAAGTGCCACAACATGGCTGCTTTCACGGCTTATTCCTTGGCAAGAAGCCTAACACCCGGCTGATTTCCCTTCCCAGGGTTACTGTTAGGTTTAGGCCTAGGGCTAGGGTTTTTAAAACTAGGAAGCTCTTAGTTCCAGGCACACTGCAGCTGTTCAAGGCATCCCAAGGGGAGTACAAAAGTGCAACAACATGGCAGCTTTCACAGCTTTTTCCTTGGCACTATCCCTATACATAGGCTGATTTATCTGCCTAGGGTTAGGGTTAGGCTTCAGCCTAGGTCTTGGAGTTTTTTAACCAGGAAGCCCTGAGTTCCAGGCTTACTGCATCTGCCAAAGGCATCCCAAAGGGAGTGCAGAAGTGCCACAACATGGCTGCTTTCACGGCTTTTCCCTTAGGAAGAACCCTAATACTCGGCTGATTTACCTTCCTAGGGTTACTGTTAGGCTTAGGCCTAGGACTTTTAAAACCAGGAAGCCCTGGGCTCCAGGCACACTGCAGCTGCGAAAGGCATCCCAAGGGGAGCGCAAAAGTGACACAACTTGGCTGCCACCACTGATATTTCCATGAGACCATCCCGAACCATAGGCTGATTTTCCTTCCTAGGGTTAAGGTTTGAGTTACGCCTAGGGTAAGGGTTCTATTAACCAGAAAGCCCTGAGTTCCAAGAACACAGCAGCTGCGAAGGACTACCCAAGAAAAGCGCAAAAGTTCCACACCATGCCTGCCTCCACAGCTTTTTCCTTGGGGACATGCCTAATTCCTGGCTGATTTGCCTTTCTCGTCTTAGGGTTGGGGTTCGGCCTAGGGCTAGGATTTTTTTAACTAGGAAGCCCTGAGTTCCAGGCTTACTGCATCTCCCAAAAGCATCCCAAAGGGAGTGCAGAAGTGCCACAACATGGCTGCTTTCACGGCTTTTCCCTTAGGAAGAATACTAATACGCGGCTGATTTACCTTCCTAGGGTTACTGTTAGGCTTAGGCCTAGGACTTTTAAAACCAGGAAGCCCTGGGCTCCAGGCACGTGCAGCTGTTCAAGGCATCCCAAGAGGGCCGCAGAAGTGACACAACTTGGCTGCCTCTGCTGCTATTCTCATGAGACCATCCCGAACCATAGGCTGATTTTCCTTCCTAGGGTTAAGTTTTGAGTTACGCCTAGGGTAAGAGTTCTATTAACCAGAAAGCCCTGAGTTCCAAGAACACAGCAGCTGCGAAGGACTACCCAAGAAGAGCGCAAAAGTACCACAACGTGCCTGCCTCCACAGCTTTTTCCTTGGGGACATGCCTAATTCCTGGCTGATTTGCCTTTCTCGTCTTAGGGTTGGGGTTCGGCCTAGGGCTAGGATTTTTTTAACTAGGAAGCCCTGAGTTCCAGCCTTACTTCATCTGCCAAAGGCATCCAAAAGGGAGTGCAGAAGTGCCACAACATGGCGGCTTTCACGGCTTTCCCCTTAGGAAGAACCCTAATACGCGGCTGATTTACCTTCCTAGGGTTACTGTTAGGCTTAGGCCTAGGACTTTTAAAACTAGGAAGCCCTTACATCCAGGCACACTGCAGCTGTTTAAGGCATCCCAAGGGGAGTACTAAAGTACCACAACATGGCAGCTTTCACAGCTTTTTCCTTGGCACCATCCCTATACATAGGCTGATTTATCTGCCTAGGGTTAGGGTTAGGGTTCAGCCTAGGTCTTGGAGTTTTTTAACCAGGAAGCCCTGAGTTCCAGGCTTACTGCATCTGCCAAATGCATCCCAAAGGGAGTGCAAAAGTGCCACAACATGGCTGCTTTCACGGCTTTTCCCTTAGGAAGAACCCTAATACTCGGCTGATTTACCTTCCTAGGGTTACTGTTAGGCTTAGGCCTAGGACTTTTAAAACCAGGAAGCCCTGGGCTCCAGGCACTCTGCAGCTGCGAAAGGCATCCCAAGGGGAGCGCAAAAGTGACACAACTTGGCTGCCACCACTGATATTTCCATGAGACCATCCAGAACCATAGGCTGATTTTCCTTCCTAGGGTTAAGGTTTGAGTTACGCCTAGGGTAAGGGTTCTATTAACCAGAAAGCCCTGAGTTCCAAGAACACAGCAGCTGTGAAGGACTTCCCAAGAAGCGCGAAAAAGTACCACAACATGCCTGCCTCCACAGCTTTTTCCTTGGGGACATGCCTAATTCCTGGCTGATTTGCCTTTCTCGTCTTAGGGTTGGGGTTCGGCCTAGGGCTAGGATTTTTAAAATCAGGAAGCCCTGAGTTCCAGGCACACTGGAGCTGTGAAAGGCATCCCAAAGGGAGTGCAAAAGCGCCACAACATGGCTGCTTTCACGGCTTATTCCTTGGCAAGAAGCCTAACACCCGGCTGATTTCCCTTCCCAGGGTTACTGTTAGGTTTAGGCCTAGGGCTAGGGTTTTTAAAACTAGGAAGCTCTTAGTTCCAGGCACACTGCAGCTGTTCAAGGCATCCCAAGGGGAGTACAAAAGTGCAACAACATGGCAGCTTTCACAGCTTTTTCCTTGGCACTATCCCTATACCTAGGCTGATTTATCTGCCTAGGGTTAGGGTTAGGCTTCAGCCTAGGTCTTGGAGTTTTTTAACCAGGAAGCCCTGAGTTCCAGGCTTACTGCATCTGCCAAAGGCATCCCAAAGGGAGTGCAGAAGTGCCACAACATGGCTGCTTTCACGGCTTTTCCCTTAGGAAGAACCCTAATACTCGGCTGATTTACCTTCCTAGGGTTACTGTTAGGCTTAGGCCTAGGACTTTTAAAACCAGGAAGCCCTGGGCTCCAGGCACTCTGCAGCTGCGAAAGGCATCCCAAGGGGAGCGCAAAAGTGACACAACTTGGCTGCCACCACTGATATTTCCATGAGACCATCCCGAATCATAGGCTGATTTTCTTTCCTAGGGTTAATGTTTGAGTTACGCCTAGGGTAAGGGTTCTATTAACCAGAAAGCCCTGAGTTCCAAGAACACAGCAGCTGCGAAGGACTAGCCAAGAAGAGCGCAAAAGTACCACAACATGCCTGCCTCCACAGCTTTTTCCTTGGGGACATGCCTAATTCCTGGCTGATTTGCCTTTCTCGTCTTAGGGTTGGGGTTCGGGCTAGGGCTAGGATTTTTTTAACTAGGAAGCCCTGAGTTCCAGGCTTACTGCATCTCCCAAAAGCATCCCAAAGGGAGTGCAAAAGTGCCACAACATGGCTGCTTTCACGGCTTTTCCCTTAGGAAGAATACTAATACTCGGCTGATTTACCTTCCTAGGGTTACTGTTAGGCTTAGGCCTAGGACTTTTAAAACCAGGAAGCCCTGGGCTCCAGGCACGTGCAGCTGTTCAAGGCATCCCAAGAGGGCCGCAGAAGTGACACAACTTGGCTGCCTCTGCTGCTATTCTCATGAGACCATCCCGAACCATAGGCTGATTTTCCTTCCTAGGGTTAAGTTTTGAGTTACGCCTAGGGTAAGAGTTCTATTAACCAGAAAGCCCTGAGTTCCAAGAACACAGCAGCTGCGAAGGACTACCCAAGAAGAGCGCAAAAGTACCACAACGTGCCTGCCTCCACAGCTTTTTCCTTGGGGACATGCCTAATTCCTGGCTGATTTGCCTTTCTCGTCTTAGGTTTGGGGTTCGGCCTAGGGCTAGGATTTTTTTAACTAGGAAGCCCTGAGTTCCAGGCTTACTGCATCTGCCAAAGGCATCCCAAAGGGAGTGCAAAAGTGCCACAACATGGTTGCTTTCACGGCTTTTCCCTTAGGAAGAACCCTAATACCCAGCTGATTTACCTTCCTAGGGTTACTGTTAGGCTTAGGCCTAGGACTTTTAAAACCAGGAAGCCCTGGTCTCCAGGCACACTGCAGCTGTTAAAGGCATCCCAAGAGGGCTGCAGAAGTGACACAACTTGGCTGCCACCACTGATATTTCCATGAGACCATCCCGAACCATAGGCTGATTTTCCTTCCTAGGGTTAAGGTTTGAGTTACGCCTAGGGTAAGGGTTCTATTAACCAGAAAGCCCTGAGTTCCAAGAACACAGCAGCTGCGAAGGACTTCCCAAGAAGAGCGCAAAAGTACCACAACATGCCTGCCTCCACAGCTTTTTCCTTGGGGACATGCCTAATTCCTGGCTGATTTGCCTTTCTCGTCTTAGGGTTGGGGTTCGGCCTAGGGCTAGGATTTTTTTAACTAGGAAGCCCTGAGTTCCAGGCTTACTTCATCTGCCAAAGGCATCCCAAAGGGAGTGCAGAAGTGCCACAACATGGCTGCTTTCACGGCTTTTCCCTTAGGAAGAACCCTAATACGCGGCTGATTTACCTTCCTAGGGTTACTGTTACGCTTAGGCCTAGGACTTTTAAAACCAGGAAGCCCTGGGCTCCAGGCACACTGCAGCTGCGAAAGGCATCCCAAGGGGAGCGCAAAAGTGACACAACTTGGCTGCCACCACTGATATTTCCATGAGACCATCCCGAACCATAGGCTGATTTTCCTTCCTAGGGTTAAGGTTTGAGTTACGCCTGGGGTAAGGGTTCTATTAACCAGAAAGCCCTGAGTTCCAAGAACACAGCAGCTGCGAAGGACTAGCCAAGAAGAGCGCAAAAGTACCACAACATGCCTGCCTCCACAGCTTTTTCCTTGGGGACATGCCTAATTCCTGGCTGATTTGCCTTTCTCGTCTTAGGGTTGGGGTTCGGCCTAGGGCTAGGATTTTTAAAATCAGGAAGCCCTGAGTTCCAGGCACACTGGAGCTGTGAAAGGCATCCAAAAGGGAGTGCAAAAGTGCCACAACATGGCTGCTTTCCCGGCTTTTTCCTTGGCAAGAAGCCTAACACCAGGCTGATTTACCTTCCTAGGGTTACTGTAAGGCTTAGGCCTAGGGCTAGGATTTTTAAAACTAGAAAGCCCTTAGTTCCAGGCACACTGCAGCTGTTCAAGGCATCCCAAGAGGGCCGCAGAAGTGACACAACTTGGCTGCCTCTGCTGCTATTCTCATGAGTCCATCCCGAACCATAGGCTGATTTTCCTTCCTAGGGTGAGGGTTAGAGTTACGCCTAGGGTTAGTGTTTTTTTAACCAGAAAGCCCTGAGTTCCAAGAACACAGCAGCTGCCAAGGACTACCCAAGAGGAGTGCAAAAGTGCCACAACATGGCTGCCTCCAGCGCTTTTTCCTTGGGACCATCATTGAACCTAGGCTGATTTACTTGCCTCCAGTTGCACCTATGGTCACGCCAAGAGATAGGGATTTTAAATCAGTAAACCCTGAGCTCCAGACCCAGTGCAGCTGCAAAAGGCTTCCCAAGGGCAGCCAAAAATTGCCTCAACATGCTCCTTCCAGTGCTTTTTTCCTTGGGAACATCCCTATACCCAGGCTGATTTATCTGCCTAGGGTTAGGGTTAGGGTTCAGCCTAGAGATAGGATTTTTTCAAACAGGAAGCCCTGAATTCCAGGCACACTGCAGCTGTTAAAGGCAGTGTTCTACGTCAACCGCAACTTAGTCTGAAATAAATGCTTTTTCCCTGAGAGCATCTGAGAGGTTTGCATGAAGCACTGATATCTGACATTTGCAATTTTGAATAGGAGAGGAGAAAGAAAATGGGAAGAAGTTTTTAATTTTAGTGGTTTCAATGTTAATTTCCGTACACTTTTTCAAAACTTGTCAGCTCAAATGCCCATCAACATCTTTTAGTCCTCTGTAAGTCAGTATTCATATAAAATGTGCTTCAAATCAAAAGAATTTCAAATTTGCACTCCAAATTTCTATGCCTAGATTTATGATTTCCTACACATATTAGATGAAAGGAAGGCCTTTTTTACTGTGGGAGTGCTGGAACACTGGAACAGGTTGCCCAGGGAAGTTGTGGGTGTCCCATCCCTGAAAGTATTCAAGGTCAGCTTGGACGGGGCTTGGAGCAGCAACAAAGGAGAAGCTTGATGGTAGAGAAACAAAGTTGGACTATAGAAGAAACTGGGATTGAAGTATAGGAGCAAGTTTTCTCTCAGCTCTTGGGGTAAATTCAAAGTTGTACAAAATGACATTTATCTGTGCTATTCACTACTGTAACAGAAATGTTCATGAAAACTGTACAGAAGATAGCAAATTTTAAAAGAGATAAGAATTACAGCATAAAATCCATGGGATGGGTTACAACATGAGACACTCTCTAAGAGAAAATCTCTGTGTTTCAGCACTTCATCATGGTAAGATTTCATGAAGTGCCAAAGAAGGCGGCAAAATATCATTTGGGACGTTATTTCCTGGAATTCAGCCTGGCCATTAGTAGGAACTGGGTTTGAACACATCATGTAGATATACCACACACACTTGCCCTTCACTGAAAAATGACTGTTTACAACGAAGAAGCAATTGACGATCAAAATTGATTGAAAGCATCTTAAACATGTCAAGTATTTCATTGTAGATGATCTGTGATCCAAATGCTTCTTCCACCTTCGAGAGGGACAGAACAATTCTTCCATGTCATGATGGTTTAAAATTGTATCAACCAATGTTTTCTGCTGAAAAGATAGCATCTATTTTTTTCTATTTTTGGAAGAAAATATTCCTAGACATACAACAGGTGAGAACTAAGTAATTTTAAAGAAACAAATGAAAAGAAAATATTCTGTAAATAGAATGAAATGAAAAGCTGTGTTTTAAATAGGAGCTAAATATGAAACAGAATTTTTGTACCAGGCATTTGAATTACTGCACCAGCTCTTTTGCCCATCAAGAGAGGCGTTTAGCATTTCAGTCTTTTCCAAGGTGTTCATGATCTGCTATGCTGATCTCTGTGTGTGCCTAGGTGTGTGTGGAAGGGGGGGCATGTGAAGGGGAGTGTGTATGTTTGCTTTACAATTGTTGTGGCAGATTCATGCCTCAGCTCCACATTTTGTTTTAGAAAGGTCACACAGAGTGGATGTGAAGTTTACTATCAACAAGAGATCAATTCCCAAATCATCCATTTCACTCTACCTTATAAATCATGTGCTTTGTTGCATATTTTATCAAATCTACTTTCAAGCCAGATGGAGGAAGGAGGATGTGGGAATCCCTCCACCATCTTGCAACTTTTATGCAAGTAGGTTTTCAAGAAAATCATCATTTCTCTTTGAAATATGTCTGGAACAGGCATGATGGTAGTGTCAACCTGTTGGAGTTTTTGTTGCTGGAAGAAGTTATACAAAAGGATTGGTTTTTACATTGACCAGTTACTGAATCAAGCTCAGGAATACATTGGAAATTCAACTGGGGCTTCCTTTCCCCGGCAGACTACTTCTAGAACGAGCTTGTACACTGAAGCTTACTCTTTTGCCCTCTTTTTGTTTCTTTCCTATTTTCTTGGCTTCTTTGCCACTCTCTAGACAATTTTGGAACTTTTTTCCCAACTCAAATGGTTTCAATAGTCTGATTGTGATCATACATTTTTACAAGGAATTTTTAAAATCTTTCCTCCAGTTAAGAAAGTCAAGGACTTAGGTCTTTTTCTTCCCTTATCAATATTGCAATGAAATTGATAAGTAAAGACCAACTCTTTCTTTTTGTTTTTAACCCAAGCAGATAATTCCCATCCATTCATCCATTTGGTGGACCAATAGTTGCCATTCTGATGGAAGTTGTCACTTCTTAACAATAGGCATTCTGTGACTATGTTGACAGCACTTTGGGTGAAGATCCTAACTGGTCTTAGATACACATAGGGAGAAATTTGCTCAGCCAGTGTCAGTCTTAAGCATGCGTATCAGAAGATCTTTCTAGAGCTGGGAATTTTCCCATGAAAGGGATTCAGTTAGGGAAGAGACACTTGCCCCAGAGGTTTACATTCTTCTTGAAGACTGCTTAAGGAACTTAGATGCCATGTCCATTTGGATCTGTGTCTGCACAGAACTTTGTCATGCCAGTGCTTGAAATGCATCTTGAAGAGAATTCACTAGCACAGAATGAATGAGAGTGGAAGGGGTTGGTGGGGCTAACCAGGCCCAACCCCCCTGCCTAAACCAGGATCCCTAGAGCCTCTTGCCCAGGATTCTATCTGGGTGTACTTTTAATGTCTTCAAAGATCCAGGCTCCACAATCTTTCTGGGCAGTCTGTGCCGTGGTTCACTCACCCTCACAGTAAAGAATCATTTCCTGATGTTCCTGTATTTCAGTGTGTGCCCACTGCCTCTTGTCTTTTCACTCAGCATCACTGAAAAGACACTGATTCCCTCCCCTTTGCACTATTGCTTCCATATGGATGTGTGCTGCCATGTAGAGATATGTCAAAAACCTCCCTGAAGCCCAGGCAGGTAATATTCCCTTCATCTACCAGTCAAGTTAATTCATCAGAGGAGTTTAAAGTTATGTTCAGCATGAAATGCCCCTGAAAAATCATGCTAACTACATTATTGTGTCGTCTTTCATGTGCCTGGCAAGGTTTTCCAGGAAGAGCTGCTTCATCAACTTCCTGGGTATAAAAAAGAGGCTGGCTGGTTTGTACGATTGCGAGTCCTCCGAATTGCCTTTTTTGAAGATGAGTGTCATTTGCTTACATCCAGTCCTTAGCCTCTCTTGTCGTCTACATCTTAGCAAAAAGCTTTTCCACTATGTCTGGCAAGGAGAAATTGTGCCAGCACAGAAAACATCTCCCATCGTGTTCTAGACGTTGCACGGAGGTGTGCCGAGTGTTTGGCATGAAGGAAAGAAAAGTTGTCCAAAACAGCTTCCAATCGAATGTTCATGTGATTGGAAAAGTCAGGAGAGTGCAAAGGTACTGTTTTCTAGCAGTTGGCAAGCTGCGCACACAATCCCAGTGTTGTACAGCTTCCTTCTTCACCTTTCCGAAGGTGCCGCTCTCTCCGGCTCCCGGAGGCGAAGAAGCGGCTTCTTCGCGCAAAGACGATTGTGCCGCTCACTGTGCACTCCTTAGCGCGGCTTCTGCCGAAAGACGCCCGGGAGCGGCTCTTAGCTCCGGACAGCATCGTACCTTCGTCTTTAGCGTCTCTTCTCGTCTACATCTTAGCAAAAAGCTTTTCTACTATGTCTGGCGAGGAAAAACTGTGCCAGCACAGAAAACATCTCCCATCGTGTTCTAGACGTTGCACGGAGGTGTGCCGAGTGTTTGGCATGAAGGAAAGAAAAGTTGTCCAAAACAGCTTCCAATCGAATGTTCATGTGATTGGAAAAGTCAGGAGAGTGCAAAGGTACTGTTTTCTATCAGTTGGCAAGCTGCGCACACAATCCCAGTGTTGTACAGCTTCCTTCTTCACCTTTCCGAAGGTGCCGCTCTCTCCGGCTCCCGGAGGCGAAGAAGCGGCTTCTTCGCGCAAAGACGATTGTGCCGCTCACTGTGCACTCCTTAGCGCGGCTTCTGCCGAAAGACGCCCGGGAGCGGCTCTTAGCTCCGGACAGCATCGTACCTTCGTCTTTAGCGTCTCTTCTCGTCTACATCTTAGCAAAAAGCTTTTCCACTATGTCTGGCGAGGAAAAACTGTGCCAGCACAGAAAACATCTCCCATCGTGTTCTAGACGTTGCACGGAGGTGTGCCGAGTGTTTGGCATGAAGAAAACAAAAGTTGTCCAAAACAGCCTCCAATCGAATGTTCATGTGATTGGAAAAGTCAGGAGAGTGCAAAGGTACTGTTTTCTAGCAGTTGGCAAGCTGCGCACACAATCCCAGTGTTGTACAGCTTCCTTCTTCACCTTTCCGAAGGTGCCGCTCTCTCCGGCTCCCGGAGGCGAAGAAGCGGCTTCTTCGCGCAAAGACGATTGTGCCGCTCACTGTGCACTCCTTAGCGCGGCTTCTGCCGAAAGACGCCCGGGAGCGGCTCTTAGCTCCGGACAGCATCGTACCTTCGTCTTTAGCGTCTCTTCTCGTCTACATCTTAGCAAAAAGCTTTTCCACTATGTCTGGCGAGGAAAAACTGTGCCAGCACAGAAAACATCTCCCATCGTGTTCTAGACGTTGCACGGAGGTGTGCCGAGTGTTTGGCATGAAGAAAAGAAAAGTTGTCCAAAACAGCTTCCAATCGAATGTTCATGTGATTGGAAAAGTCAGGAGAGTGCAAAGGTACTGTTTTCTAGCAGTTGGCAAGCTGCGCACACAATCCCAGTGTTGTACAGCTTCCTTCTTCACCTTTCCGAAGGTGCCGCTCTCTCCGGCTCCCGGAGGCGAAGAAGCGGCTTCTTCGCGCAAAGACGATTGTGCCGCTCACTGTGCACTCCTTAGTGCGGCTTCTGCCGAAAGACGCCCGGGAGCGCCTCTTAGCTCCGGAGAGCATCGTACCTACGTCTTTAGCGTCTCTTCTCGTCTACATCTTAGCAAAAAGCTTTTCTACTATGTCTGGTGAGGAAAAACTGTGCCAGCACAGAAAACATCTCCCATCGTGTTCTAGACGTTGCACGGAGGTGTGCCGAGTGTTTGGCATGAAGGAAAGAAAAGTTGTCCAAAACAGCTTCCAATCGAATGTTCATGTGATTGGAAAAGTCAGGAGAGTGCAAAGGTACTGTTTTCTATCAGCTGGCAAGCTGCGCACACAATCCCAGTGTTGTACAGCTTCCTTCTTCACCTTTCCGAAGGTGCCGCTCTCTCCGGCTCCCGGAGGCGAAGAAGCGGCTTCTTCGCGCAAAGACGATTGTGCCGCTCACTGTGCACTCCTTAGCGCGGCTTCTGCCGAAAGACGCCCGGGAGCGGCTCTTAGCTCCGGACAGCATCATACCGTCGTCTTTAGCGTCTCTTCTCGTCTACATCTTAGCAAAAAGCTTTTCTACTATGTCTGGCAAGGAAAAACTGTGCCAGCACAGAAAACATCTCCCATCGTGTTCTAGACGTTGCACGATCCCTATACTTAGGCTGATTTCTTTCCTGGGGATAGGGTTAGACTTCAGCCTAGGGCTTGGAGTATTTTAACCAGGAAGCCCTGAGTTCCAGGCTTACTGCATCTGCCAAAGGCATCCCAAAGGGAGTGCAGAAGTGCCACAACATGGCTGCTTTCACGGCTTTTCCCTTAGGAAGAACCCTAATACCCGGCTGATTTACCTTCCTAGGGTTACTGTTAGGCTTAGGCCTAGGACTTTTAAAACCAGGAAGCCCTGGGCTCCAGGCACTCTGCAGCTGCGAAAGGCATCCCAAGGGGAGCGCAAAAGTGACACAACTTGGCTGCCACCACTGATATTTCCATGAGACCATCCCGAACCATAGGCTGATTTTCTTTCCTAGGGTTAAGGTTTGAGTTACGCTTAGGGTAAGGGTTCTATTAACCAGAAAGCCCTGAGTTCCAAGAACACAGCAGCTGCGAAGGACTAGCCAAGAAGAGCGCAAAAGTACCACAACATGCCTGCCTCCACAGCTTTTTCCTTGGGGACATGCCTAATTCCTGGCTGATTTGCCTTTCTCGTCTTAGGGTTGGGGTTCGGCCTAGGGCTAGGATTTTTAAAATCAGGAAGCCCTGAGTTCCAGGCACACTGGAGCTGTGAAAGTCATCCAAAAGGGAGTGCAAAAGTGCCACAACATGGTTGCTTTCACGGCTTTTTCCTTGGCAAGAAGCCTAACACCAGGCTGATTTACCTTCCCAGGGTTACTGTAAGGCTTAGGTCTTGGGCTAGGATTTTTAAAACTAGGAAGCCCTTAGCTCCAGGCACACTGCATCTGTTCAAGGCATCCCAAGAGGAGTAAAAAAGTACAACAACATGGCAGCTTTCACAGCTTTTTCCTTGGCACCATCCCTATACCTAGGCTGATTTATCTGCCTAGGGTTAGGGTTAGGGTTCAGCCTAGGGCTTGGAGTTTTTTAACCAGGAAGCCCTGAGTTCCAGGCTTACTGCATCTGCCAAAGGCATCCCAAAGGGAGTGCAGAAGTGCCACAACATGGCTGCTTTCACGGCTTTTCCCTTAGGAAGAACCCTAATACCCAGCTGATTTACCTTCCTAGGGTTACTGTTAGGCTTAGGCCTAGGACTTTTAAAAGCAAGAAGCCCTGGGCTCCAGGCATATGCAGCTGTTAAAGGCATCCCAAGAGGGCCGCAGAAGTGACACAACTTGGGTGCCTCTGCTTCTATTCTCATGAGACCATCCTGAACCATAGGCAGATTTCCTTCCTAGGGTTAAGGTTTGAGTTTCGCCTAGGGTAAGAGTTCTATTAACCAGAAAGCCCTGAGTTCCAAGAACACAGCAGCTGCGAAGGACTACCCAAGAAGAGCGCAAAAGTACCACAACATGCCTGCCTCCACAGCTTTGTCCTTGGGGACATGCCTAATTCCTGGCTGATTTGCCTTTCTCGTCTTAGGGTTGGGGTTCGGCCTAGGGCTAGGATTTTTTTAACTAGGAAGCCCTGAGTTCCAGGCTTACTGCATCTGCCAAAGGCATCCCAAAGGAGTGCAGAAGTGCCACAACATGGCTGCTTTCACGGCTTTTCCCTTAGGAAGAACCCTAATACTCGGCTGATTTACCTTCCTAGGGTTACTGTTAGGCTTAGGCCTAGGACTTTTAAAACCAGGAAGCCCTGGGCTCCAGGCACACTGCAGCTGCGAAAGGCATCCCAAGGGGAGCGCAAAAGTGACACAACTTGGCTGCCACCACTGATATTTCCATGAGACCATCCCGAACCATAGACTGATTTTCTTTCCTAGGGTTAAGGTTTGAGTTACGCCTGGGGTAAGCGTTCTATTAACCAGAAAGCCCTGAGTTCCAAGAACACAGCAGCTGCGAAAGACTAGCCAAGAAGAGCGCAAAAGTACCACAACGTGCCTGCATCCACAGCTTTTTCCTTGGGGACATGCCTAATTCCTGGCTGATTTGCCTTTCTCGTCTTAGGGTTGGTGTTCGGCGTAGGGCTAGGATTTTTTTAACTAGGAAGCCCTGAGTTCCAGGCTTACTTCATCTGCCAAAGGCATCCTAAAGGGAGTGCAGAAGTGCCACAACATGGCTGCTTTCACGGCTTTCCCCTTAGGAAGAACCCTAATACCCGGCTGATTTACCTTCCTAGGGTTACTGTTAGGCTTAGGCTAAGGACTTTTAAAACTAGGAAGCCCTTAGATCCAGGCACACTGCAGCTGTTCAAGGCATCCCAAGGGGAGTACAAAAGTGCAACAACATGGCAGCTTTCACAGCTTTTTCCTTGGCACCATCCCTATACCTAGGATGATTTATCTGCCTAGGGTTAGGGTTAGGGTTCAGCCTAGGGCTTGGAGTTTTTTAACCAGGAAGCATTGAGTTCCAGGCTTACTGCATCTGACAAAGGCATCCCAAAGGGAGTGCAAAAGTGCCACAACATGGCTGCTTTCACAGCTTTTCCCTTAGGAAGAACCGTAATACCTGGCTGATTTACCTTCCTAGGGTTACTGTTAGGCTTAGGCCTAGGACTTTTAAAACCAGGAAGCCCTGGGCTCCAGGCACATGCTGCTGCGAAAGGCATCCAGGGGAGCGCAAAAGTGACACAACTTGGCTGCCACCACTGATATTTCCATGAGACAATCACAAATCATAGGCTGATTTTCCTTCCTAGGTTTAAGGTTTGAGTTACGCCTAGGGTAAGGGTTCTATTAACCAGAAAGCCCTGAGTTCCAAGAACACAGCAGCTGCGAAGGACTACCCCAGAAGCGCGCAAAAGTACCACAACATGCCTGCCTCCACAGCTTTTTCCTTGGGGACATGCCTAATTCCTGGCTGATTTGCCTTTCTCGTCTTAGGGTTGGGGTTCGGCCTAGGGCTAGGATATTTTTAACTAGGAAGCCCTGAGTTCCAGGCTTACTGCATCTGCCAAAGGCATCCCAAAGGGAGTGCAGAAGTGCCACAACATGGCTGCTTTCACGGCTTTTCCCTTAGGAAGAACCCTAATACGCGGCTGATTTACCTTCCTAGGGTTACTGTTAGGCTTAGGCCTAGGACTTTTAAAACCAGGAAGCCCTGGGCTCCAGGCACACTGCAGCTGCGAAAGGCATCCCAAGGGGAGCGCAAAAGTGACACAACTTGGCTGCCACCACTGATATTTCCATGAGACCATCCCGAACCATAGGCTGATTTTCCTTCCTAGGGTTAAGGTTTGAGTTACGCCTAGGGTAAGGGTTCTATTAACCAGAAAGCCCTGAGTTCCAAGAACACAGCAGCTGCGAAGGACTACCCAAGAAAAGCGCAAAAGTACCACAACATGCCTGCCTCCACAGCTTTTTCCTTGGGGACATGCCTAATTCCTGGCTGATTTGCCTTTCTCGTCTTAGGGTTGGGGTTCGGCCTAGGGCTAGGATTTTTTTAACTAGGAAGCCCTGAGTTCCAGGCTTACTGCATCTGCCAAAGGCATCCCAAAGGGAGTGCAGAAGTGCCACAACATGGCTGCTTTCACGGCTTTTCCCTTAGGAAGAACCCTAATACTCGGCTGATTTACCTTCCTAGGATTACTGTTAGGCTTAGGCCTAGGACTTTTAAAACCAGGAAGCCCTGGGCTCCAGGCACACTGCAGCTGCGAAAGGCATCCCAAGGGGAGCGCAAAAGTGACACAACTTGGCTGCCACCACTGATATTTCCATGAGACCATCCCGAACCATAGACTGATTTTCTTTCCTAGGGTTAAGGTTTGAGTTACGCCTGGGGTAAGGGTTCTATTAACCAGAAAGCCCTGAGTTCCAAGAACACAGCAGCTGCGAAGGACTACCCAAGAAGAGCGCAAAAGTACCACAACGTGCCTGCCTCCACAGCTTTTTCCTTGGGGACATGCCTAATTCCTGGCTGATTTGCCTTTCTCGTCTTAGGGTTGGGGTTCGGCCTAGGGCTAGGATATTTTTAACCCGGAAGCCCTGAGTTCCAGGCTTACTGCATCTGCCAAAGGCATCCCAAAGGGAGTGCAGAAGTGCCACAACATGGCTGCTTTCACGGCTTTCCCCTTAGGAAGAACCCTAATACGCGGCTGATTTACCTTCCTAGGGTTACTGTTAGGCTTAGGCCTAGGACTTTTAAAACCAGGAAGCCCTGGGCTCCAGGCACACTGCAGCTGCGAAAGGCATCCCAAGGGGAGCGCAAAAGTGACACAACTTGGCTGCCACTACTGATATTTCCATGAGACCATCCCGAACCATAGGCTGATTTTCCTTCCTAGGGTTAAGGTTTGAGTTACGCCTAGGGTAAGGGTTCTATTAACCAGAAAGCCCTGAGTTCCAAGAACACAGCAGCTGCGAAGGACTACCCAAGAAAAGCGCAAAAGTACCACAACATGCCTGCCTCCACAGCTTTTTCCTTGGGGACATGCCTAATTCCTGGCTGATTTGCCTTTCTCGTCTTAGGGTTGGGGTTCGGCCTAGGGCTAGGATTTTTTTAACTAGGAAGCCCTGAGTTCCAGGCTTACTGCATCTCCCAAAAGCATCCCAAAGGGAGTGCAAAAGTGCAACAACATGGCTGCTTTCACGGCTTTTCCCTTAGGAAGAACCCTAATACGCGGCTGATTTACCTTCCTA
This sequence comes from Ammospiza maritima maritima, assembly GCA_036010785.1. Taxonomy (NCBI): domain Eukaryota; kingdom Metazoa; phylum Chordata; class Aves; order Passeriformes; family Passerellidae; genus Ammospiza; species Ammospiza maritima. The sequence goes on from JAYKTQ010000067.1 coordinate 1,359,724, forward strand.
GGGTTACTGTTAGGCTTAGGCCTAGGACTTTTAAAACCAGGAAGCCCTGGGCTCCAGGCACGTGCAGCTGTTCAAGGCATCCCAAGAGGGCCGCAGAAGTGACACAACTTGGCTGCCTCTGCTGTTATTCTCATGAGACCATCCCGAACCATAGGCTGATTTTCCTTCCTAGGGTTAAGTTTTGAGTTACGCCTAGGGTAAGAGTTCTATTATCCAGAAAGCCCTGAGTTCCAAGAACACAGCAGCTGCGAAGGACTACCCAAGAAGAGCGCAAAAGTACCACAACGTGCCTGCCTCCACAGCTTTGTCCTTGGGGACATGCCTAATTCCTGGCTGATTTGCCTTTCTCGTCTTAGGGTTGGGGTTCGGCCTAGGGCTAGGATTTTTTTAACTAGGAAGCCCTGAGTTCCAGGCTTACTTCATCTGCCAAAGGCATCCCAAAGGGAGTGCAGAAGTGCCACAACATGGCTGCTTTCACGGCTTTCCCCTTAGGAAGAACCCTAATACGCGGCTGATTTACCTTCCTAGGGTTACTGTTAGGCTTAGGCCTAGGACTTTTAAAACTAGGAAGCCCTTACATCCAGGCGCACGGCAGCTGTTTAAGGCATCCCAAGGGGAGTACTAAAGTACCACAACATGGCAGCTTTCACAGCTTTTTCCTTGGCACCATCCCTATACATAGGCTGATATTTCTGCCTAGGGTTAGGGTTAGGGTTCAGCCTAGGGCTTGGAGTTTTTTAACCAGGAAGCCCTGAGTTCCAGGCTTACTGCATCTGCCAAATGCATCCCAAAGGGAGTGCAAAAGTGCCACAACATGGCTGCTTTCACGGCTTTTCCCTTAGGAAGAACCCTAATACGCGGCTGATTTACCTTCCTAGGGTTACTGTTAGGCTTAGGCCTAGGACTTTTAAAACCAGGAAGCCCTGGGCTCCAGGCACTCTGCAGCTGTGAAAGGCATCCCAAGGGGAGCGCAAAAGTGACACAACTTGGCTGCCACCACTGATATTTCCATGAGACAATCCCAAATCATAGGCTGATTTTCCTTCCTAGGGTTAAGGTTTGAGTTACGCCTAGGGTAAGGGTTCTATTAACCAGAAAGCCCTGAGTTCCAAGAACACAGCAGCTGCGAAGGACTACCCCAGAAGCGCGCAAAAGTACCACAACATGCCTGCGTCGACAGCTTTTTCCTTGGGGACATGTCTAATTCCTGGCTGACTTGCTTTTCTCGTCTTAGGGTTGGGGTTCGGGCTAGGGCTAGGATATTTTTAACTAGGAAGCCCTGAGTTCCAGGCTTACTGCATCTGCCAAAGGCATCCCAAAGGGAGTGCAGAAGTGCCACAACATGGCTGCTTTCACGGCTTTTCCCTTAGGAAGAACCCTAATACTCGGCTGATTTACCTTCCTAGGGTTACTGTTAGGCTTAGGCCTAGGACTTTTAAAACCAGGAAGCCCTGGGCTCCAGGCACACTGCAGCTGCGAAAGGCATCCCAAGGGGAGCGCAAAAGTGACACAACTTGGCTGCCTCTGCTGCTATTCTCATGAGACCATCCCGAACCATAGGCTGATTTTCCTTCCTAGGGTTAAGGTTTGAGTTACGCCTAGGGTAAGGGTTCTATTAACCAGAAAGCCCTGAGTTCCAAGAACACAGCAGCTGCGAAGGACTACCCAAGAAAAGCGCAAAAGTTCCACAACATGCCTGCCTCCACAGCTTTTTCCTTGGGGACATGCCTAATTCCTGGCTGATTTGCCTTTCTCGTCTTAGGGTTGGGTTTCAGCCTAGGGCTAGGATTTTTTTAACTAGGAAGCCCTGAGTTCCAGGTTACTTCATCTGCCAAAAGCATCCCAAAGGGAGTGCAGAAGTGCCACAACATGGCTGCTTTCACGGCTTTTCCCTTAGGAAGAATACTAATACGCGGCTGATTTACCTTCCTAGGGTTACTGTTAGGCTTAGGCCTAGGACTTTTAAAACCAGGAAGCCCTGGGCTCCAGGCACGTGCAGCTGTTCAAGGTATCCCAAGAGGGCCACAGAAGTGACACAACTTGGCTGCCTCTGCTGCTATTCTCATGAGACCATCCCGAACCATAGGCTGATTTTCCTTCCTAGGGTTAAGTTTTGAGTTACGCCTAGGGTAAGAGTTCTATTAACCAGAAAGCCCTGAGTTCCAAGAACACAGCAGCTGCGAAGGACTACCCAAGAAGAGCGCAAAAGTACCACAACGTGCCTGCCTCCACAGCTTTTTCCTTGGGGACATGCCTAATTCCTGGCTGATTTGCCTTTCTCGTCTTAGGGTTGGGGTTCGGCCTAGGGCTAGGATTTTTTTAACTAGGAAGCCCTGAGTTCCAGTCTTACTTCATCTGCCAAAGGCATCCCAAAGGGAGTGCAGAAGTGTCCCAACATGGCTGCTTTCACGGCTTTCCCCTTAGGAAGAACCCTAATACGCGGCTGATTTACCTTCCTAGGGTTACTGTTAGGCTTAGGCCTAGGACTTTTAAAACTAGGAAGCCCTTACATCCAGGCACACTGCAGCTGTTTAAGGCATCCCAAGGGGAGTACTAAAGTACCACAACATGGCAGCTTTCACAGCTTTTTCCTTGGCACCATCCCTATATATAGGCTGATTTATCTGCCTAGGGTTAGGGTTAGGGTTCAGCCTAGGGCTTGGAGTTTTTTAACCAGGAAGCCCTGAGTTCCAGGCTTACTGCATCTGCCAAATGCATCCCAAAGGGAGTGCAAAAGTGCCACAACATGGCTGCTTTCACGGCTTTTCCCTTAGGAAGAACCCTAATACTCGGCTGATTTACCTTCCTAGGGTTACTGTTAGGCTTAGGCCTAGGACTTTTAAAACCAGGAAGCCCTGGGCTCCAGGCACTCTGCAGCTGCGAAAGGCATCCCAAGGGGAGCGCAAAAGTGACACAACTTGGCTGCCACCACTGATATTTCCATGAGACCATCCCGAACCATAGGCTGATTTTCTTTCCTAGGGTTAAGGTTTGAGTTACGCCTAGGGTAAGGGTTCTATTAACCAGAAAGCCCTGAGTTCCAAGAACACAGCAGCTGCGAAGGACTAGCCAAGAAGAGCGCAAAAGTACCACAACATGCCTGCCTCCACAGCTTTTTCCTTGGGGACATGCCTAATTCCTGGCTGATTTGCCTTTCTCGTCTTAGGGTTGGGGTTCGGCCTAGGGCTAGGATTTTTTTAACTAGGAAGCCCTGAGTTCCAGGCTTACTGCATCTGCCAAAGGCATCCCAAAGGGAGTGCAGAAGTGCCACAACATGGCTGCTTTCACGGCTTTTCCCTTAGGAAGAACCCTAATACTCGGCTGATTTACCTTCCTAGGGTTACTGTTAGGCTTAGGCCTAGGACTTTTAAAACCAGGAAGCCCTGGGCTCCAGGCACACTGCAGCTGCGAAAGGCATCCCAAGGGGAGCGCAAAAGTGACACAACTTGGCTGCCACCACTGATATTTCCATGAGACCATCCCGAACCATAGACTGATTTTCTTTCCTAGGGTTAAGGTTTGAGTTACGCCTGGGGTAAGCGTTCTATTAACCAGAAAGCCCTGAGTTCCAAGAACACAGCAGCTGCGAAGGACTAGCCAAGAAGAGCGCAAAAGTACCACAACGTGCCTGCATCCACAGCTTTTTCCTTGGGGACATGCCTAATTCCTGGCTGATTTGCCTTTCTCGTCTTAGGGTTGGTGTTCGGCGTAGGGCTAGGATTTTTTTAACTAGGAAGCCCTGAGTTCCAGGCTTACTTCATCTGCCAAAGGCATCCTAAAGGGAGTGCAGAAGTGCCACAACATGGCTGCTTTCACGGCTTTCCCCTTAGGAAGAACCCTAATACCCAGCTGATTTACCTTCCTAGGGTTACTGTTAGGCTTAGGCTAAGGACTTTTAAAACTAGGAAGCCCTTAGATCCAGGCACACTGCAGCTGTTCAAGGCATCCCAAGGGGAGTACAAAAGTGCAACAACATGGCAGCTTTCACAGCTTTTTCCTTGGCACCATCCCTATACCTAGGATGATTTATCTGCCTAGGGTTAGGGTTAGGGTTCAGCCTAGGGCTTGGAGTTTTTTAACCAGGAAGCATTGAGTTCCAGGCTTACTGCATCTGACAAAGGCATCCCAAAGGGAGTGCAAAAGTGCCACAACATGGCTGCTTTCACAGCTTTTCCCTTAGGAAGAACCGTAATACCTGGCTGATTTACCTTCCTAGGGTTACTGTTAGGCTTAGGCCTAGGACTTTTAAAACCAGGAAGCCCTGGGCTCCAGGCACATGCTGCTGCGAAAGGCATCCAGGGGAGCGCAAAAGTGACACAACTTGGCTGCCACTACTGATATTTCCATGAGACCATCCCGAACCATAGGCTGATTTTCCTTCCTAGGGTTAAGGTTTGAGTTACGCCTAGGGTAAGGGTTCTATTAACCAGAAAGCCCTGAGTTCCAAGAACACAGCAGCTGCGAAGGACTACCCAAGAAAAGCGCAAAAGTACCACAACATGCCTGCCTCCACAGCTTTTTCCTTGGGGACATGCCTAATTCCTGGCTGATTTGCCTTTCTCGTCTTAGGGTTGGGGTTCGGCCTAGGGCTAGGATTTTTTTAACTAGGAAGCCCTGAGTTCCAGGCTTACTGCATCTCCCAAAAGCATCCCAAAGGGAGTGCAAAAGTGCAACAACATGGCTGCTTTCACGGCTTTTCCCTTAGGAAGAACCCTAATACGCGGCTGATTTACCTTCCTAGGGTTACTGTTAGGCTTAGGCCTAGGACTTTTAAAACCAGGAAGCCCTGGGCTCCAGGCACGTGCAGCTGTTCAAGGCATCCCAAGAGGGCCGCAGAAGTGACACAACTTGGCTGCCTCTGCTGTTATTCTCATGAGACCATCCCGAACCATAGGCTGATTTTCCTTCCTAGGGTTAAGTTTTGAGTTACGCCTAGGGTAAGAGTTCTATTATCCAGAAAGCCCTGAGTTCCAAGAACACAGCAGCTGCGAAGGACTACCCAAGAAGAGCGCAAAAGTACCACAACGTGCCTGCCTCCACAGCTTTGTCCTTGGGGACATGCCTAATTCCTGGCTGATTTGCCTTTCTTGTCTTAGGGTTGGGGTTCGGCCTAGGGCTAGGATTTTTTTAACTAGGAAGCCCTGAGTTCCAGGCTTACTTCATCTGCCAAAGGCATCCCAAAGGGAGTGCAGAAGTGCCACAACATGGCTGCTTTCACGGCTTTCCCCTTAGGAAGAACCCTAATACGCGGCTGATTTACCTTCCTAGGGTTACTGTTAGGCTTAGGCCTAGGACTTTTAAAACTAGGAAGCCCTTACATCCAGGCGCACGGCAGCTGTTTAAGGCATCCCAAGGGGAGTACTAAAGTACCACAACATGGCAGCTTTCACAGCTTTTTCCTTGGCACCATCCCTATACATAGGCTGATATTTCTGCCTAGGGTTAGGGTTAGGGTTCAGCCTAGGGCTTGGAGTTTTTTAACCAGGAAGCCCTGAGTTCCAGGCTTACTGCATCTGCCAAATGCATCCCAAAGGGAGTGCAAAAGTGCCACAACATGGCTGCTTTCACGGCTTTTCCCTTAGGAAGAACCCTAATACGCGGCTGATTTACCTTCCTAGGGTTACTGTTAGGCTTAGGCCTAGGACTTTTAAAACCAGGAAGCCCTGGGCTCCAGGCACTCTGCAGCTGTGAAAGGCATCCCAAGGGGAGCGCAAAAGTGACACAACTTGGCTGCCACCACTGATATTTCCATGAGACAATCCCAAATCATAGGCTGATTTTCCTTCCTAGGGTTAAGGTTTGAGTTACGCCTAGGGTAAGGGTTCTATTAACCAGAAAGCCCTGAGTTCCAAGAACACAGCAGCTGCGAAGGACTACCCCAGAAGCGCGCAAAAGTACCACAACATGCCTGCGTCGACAGCTTTTTCCTTGGGGACATGTCTAATTCCTGGCTGACTTGCTTTTCTCGTCTTAGGGTTGGGGTTCGGGCTAGGGCTAGGATATTTTTAACTAGGAAGCCCTGAGTTCCAGGCTTACTGCATCTGCCAAAGGCATCCCAAAGGGAGTGCAGAAGTGCCACAACATGGCTGCTTTCACGGCTTTTCCCTTAGGAAGAACCCTAATACTCGGCTGATTTACCTTCCTAGGGTTACTGTTAGGCTTAGGCCTAGGACTTTTAAAACCAGGAAGCCCTGGGCTCCAGGCACACTGCAGCTGCGAAAGGCATCCCAAGGGGAGCGCAAAAGTGACACAACTTGGCTGCCTCTGCTGCTATTCTCATGAGACCATCCCGAACCATAGGCTGATTTTCCTTCCTAGGGTTAAGGTTTGAGTTACGCCTAGGGTAAGGGTTCTATTAACCAGAAAGCCCTGAGTTCCAAGAACACAGCAGCTGCGAAGGACTACCCAAGAAAAGCGCAAAAGTTCCACAACATGCCTGCCTCCACAGCTTTTTCCTTGGGGACATGCCTAATTCCTGGCTGATTTGCCTTTCTCGTCTTAGGGTTGGGTTTCAGCCTAGGGCTAGGATTTTTTTAACTAGGAAGCCCTGAGTTCCAGGTTACTTCATCTGCCAAAAGCATCCCAAAGGGAGTGCAGAAGTGCCACAACATGGCTGCTTTCACGGCTTTTCCCTTAGGAAGAATACTAATACGCGGCTGATTTACCTTCCTAGGGTTACTGTTAGGCTTAGGCCTAGGACTTTTAAAACCAGGAAGCCCTGGGCTCCAGGCACGTGCAGCTGTTCAAGGTATCCCAAGAGGGCCACAGAAGTGACACAACTTGGCTGCCTCTGCTGCTATTCTCATGAGACCATCCCGAACCATAGGCTGATTTTCCTTCCTAGGGTTAAGTTTTGAGTTACGCCTAGGGTAAGAGTTCTATTAACCAGAAAGCCCTGAGTTCCAAGAACACAGCAGCTGCGAAGGACTACCCAAGAAGAGCGCAAAAGTACCACAACGTGCCTGCCTCCACAGCTTTTTCCTTGGGGACATGCCTAATTCCTGGCTGATTTGCCTTTCTCGTCTTAGGGTTGGGGTTCGGCCTAGGGCTAGGATTTTTTTAACTAGGAAGCCCTGAGTTCCAGTCTTACTTCATCTGCCAAAGGCATCCCAAAGGGAGTGCAGAAGTGTCCCAACATGGCTGCTTTCACGGCTTTCCCCTTAGGAAGAACCCTAATACGCGGCTGATTTACCTTCCTAGGGTTACTGTTAGGCTTAGGCCTAGGACTTTTAAAACTAGGAAGCCCTTACATCCAGGCACACTGCAGCTGTTTAAGGCATCCCAAGGGGAGTACTAAAGTACCACAACATGGCAGCTTTCACAGCTTTTTCCTTGGCACCATCCCTATATATAGGCTGATTTATCTGCCTAGGGTTAGGGTTAGGGTTCAGCCTAGGGCTTGGAGTTTTTTAACCAGGAAGCCCTGAGTTCCAGGCTTACTGCATCTGCCAAATGCATCCCAAAGGGAGTGCAAAAGTGCCACAACATGGCTGCTTTCACGGCTTTTCCCTTAGGAAGAACCCTAATACGCGGCTGATTTACCTTCCTAGGGTTACTGTTAGGCTTAGGCCTAGGACTTTTAAAACCAGGAAGCCCTGGGCTCCAGGCACTCTGCAGCTGCGAAAGGCATCCCAAGGGGAGCGCAAAAGTGACACAACTTGGCTGCCACCACTGATATTTCCATGAGACCATCCCGAACCATAGGCTGATTTTCTTTCCTAGGGTTAAGGTTTGAGTTACGCCTAGGGTAAGGGTTCTATTAACCAGAAAGCCCTGAGTTCCAAGAACACAGCAGCTGCGAAGGACTAGCCAAGAAGAGCGCAAAAGTACCACAACATGCCTGCCTCCACAGCTTTTTCCTTGGGGACATGCCTAATTCCTGGCTGATTTGCCTTTCTCGTCTTAGGGTTGGGGTTCGGCCTAGGGCTAGGATTTTTTTAACTAGGAAGCCCTGAGTTCCAGGCTTACTGCATCTGCCAAAGGCATCCCAAAGGGAGTGCAGAAGTGCCACAACATGGCTGCTTTCACGGCTTTTCCCTTAGGAAGAACCCTAATACTCGGCTGATTTACCTTCCTAGGGTTACTGTTAGGCTTAGGCCTAGGACTTTTAAAACCAGGAAGCCCTGGGCTCCAGGCACACTGCAGCTGCGAAAGGCATCCCAAGGGGAGCGCAAAAGTGACACAACTTGGCTGCCACCACTGATATTTCCATGAGACCATCCCGAACCATAGACTGATTTTCTTTCCTAGGGTTAAGGTTTGAGTTACGCCTGGGGTAAGCGTTCTATTAACCAGAAAGCCCTGAGTTCCAAGAACACAGCAGCTGCGAAGGACTAGCCAAGAAGAGCGCAAAAGTACCACAACGTGCCTGCATCCACAGCTTTTTCCTTGGGGACATGCCTAATTCCTGGCTGATTTGCCTTTCTCGTCTTAGGGTTGGTGTTCGGCGTAGGGCTAGGATTTTTTTAACTAGGAAGCCCTGAGTTCCAGGCTTACTTCATCTGCCAAAGGCATCCTAAAGGGAGTGCAGAAGTGCCACAACATGGCTGCTTTCACGGCTTTCCCCTTAGGAAGAACCCTAATACCCAGCTGATTTACCTTCCTAGGGTTACTGTTAGGCTTAGGCTAAGGACTTTTAAAACTAGGAAGCCCTTAGATCCAGGCACACTGCAGCTGTTCAAGGCATCCCAAGGGGAGTACAAAAGTGCAACAACATGGCAGCTTTCACAGCTTTTTCCTTGGCACCATCCCTATACCTAGGATGATTTATCTGCCTAGGGTTAGGGTTAGGGTTCAGCCTAGGGCTTGGAGTTTTTTAACCAGGAAGCATTGAGTTCCAGGCTTACTGCATCTGACAAAGGCATCCCAAAGGGAGTGCAAAAGTGCCACAACATGGCTGCTTTCACAGCTTTTCCCTTAGGAAGAACCGTAATACCTGGCTGATTTACCTTCCTAGGGTTACTGTTAGGCTTAGGCCTAGGACTTTTAAAACCAGGAAGCCCTGGGCTCCAGGCACATGCTGCTGCGAAAGGCATCCAGGGGAGCGCAAATGTGACACAACTTGGCTGCCACCACTGATATTTCCATGAGACAATCACAAATCATAGGCTGATTTTCCTTCCTAGGTTTAAGGTTTGAGTTACGCCTAGGGTAAGGGTTCTATTAACCAGAAAGCCCTGAGTTCCAAGAACACAGCAGCTGCGAAGGACTACCCCAGAAGCGCGCAAAAGTACCACAACATGCCTGCCTCCACAGCTTTTTCCTTGGGGACATGCCTAATTCCTGGCTGATTTGCCTTTCTCGTCTTAGGGTTGGGGTTCGGCCTAGGGCTAGGATATTTTTAACCCGGAAGCCCTGAGTTCCAGGCTTACTGCATCTGCCAAAGGCATCCCAAAGGGAGTGCAGAAGTGCCACAACATGGCTGCTTTCACGGCTTTTCCCTTAGGAAGAACCCTAATACGCGGCTGATTTACCTTCCTAGGGTTACTGTTAGGCTTAGGCCTAGGACTTTTAAAACCAGGAAGCCCTGGGCTCCAGGCACACTGCAGCTGCGAAAGGCATCCCAAGGGGAGCGCAAAAGTGACACAACTTGGCTGCCACCACTGATATTTCCATGAGACCATCCCGAACCATAGGCTGATTTTCCTTCCTAGGGTTAAGGTTTGAGTTACGCCTAGGGTAAGGGTTCTATTAACCAGAAAGCCCTGAGTTCCAAGAACACAGCAGCTGCGAAGGACTACCCAAGAAAAGCGCAAAAGTACCACAACATGCCTGCCTCCACAGCTTTTTCCTTGGGGACATGCCTAATTCCTGGCTGATTTGCCTTTCTCGTCTTAGGGTTGGGGTTCGGACTAGGGCTAGGATTTTTTTAACTAGGAAGCCCTGAGTTCCAGGCTTACTGCATCTGCCAAAGGCATCCCAAAGGGAGTGCAGAAGTGCCACAACATGGCTGCTTTCACGGCTTTTCCCTTAGGAAGAACCCTAATACTCGGCTGATTTACCTTCCTAGGGTTACTGTTAGGCTTAGGCCTAGGACTTTTAAAACCAGGAAGCCCTGGGCTCCAGGCACACTGCAGCTGCGAAAGGCATCCCAAGGGGAGCGCAAAAGTGACACAACTTGGCTGCCACCACTGATATTTCCATGAGACCATCCCGAACCATAGACTGATTTTCTTTCCTAGGGTTAAGGTTTGAGTTACGCCTGGGGTAAGGGTTCTATTAACCAGAAAGCCCTGAGTTCCAAGAACACAGCAGCTGCGAAGGACTACCCAAGAAGAGCGCAAAAGTACCACAACGTGCCTGCCTCCACAGCTTTTTCCTTGGGGACATGCCTAATTCCTGGCTGATTTGCCTTTCTCGTCTTAGGGTTGGGGTTCGGCCTAGGGCTAGGATATTTTTAACCCGGAAGCCCTGAGTTCCAGGCTTACTGCATCTGCCAAAGGCATCCCAAAGGGAGTGCAGAAGTGCCACAACATGGCTGCTTTCACGGCTTTCCCCTTAGGAAGAACCCTAATACGCGGCTGATTTACCTTCCTAGGGTTACTGTTAGGCTTAGGCCTAGGACTTTTAAAACCAGGAAGCCCTGGGCTCCAGGCACACTGCAGCTGCGAAAGGCATCCCAAGGGGAGCGCAAAAGTGACACAACTTGGCTGCCACTACTGATATTTCCATGAGACCATCCCGAACCATAGGCTGATTTTCCTTCCTAGGGTTAAGGTTTGAGTTACGCCTAGGGTAAGGGTTCTATTAACCAGAAAGCCCTGAGTTCCAAGAACACAGCAGCTGCGAAGGACTACCCAAGAAAAGCGCAAAAGTACCACAACATGCCTGCCTCCACAGCTTTTTCCTTGGGGACATGCCTAATTCCTGGCTGATTTGCCTTTCTCGTCTTAGGGTTGGGGTTCGGCCTAGGGCTAGGATTTTTTTAACTAGGAAGCCCTGAGTTCCAGGCTTACTGCATCTCCCAAAAGCATCCCAAAGGGAGTGCAAAAGTGCAACAACATGGCTGCTTTCACGGCTTTTCCCTTAGGAAGAACCCTAATACGCGGCTGATTTACCTTCCTAGGGTTACTGTTAGGCTTAGGCCTAGGACTTTTAAAACCAGGAAGCCCTGGGCTCCAGGCACGTGCAGCTGTTCAAGGCATCCCAAGAGGGCCGCAGAAGTGACACAACTTGGCTGCCTCTGCTGTTATTCTCATGAGACCATCCCGAACCATAGGCTGATTTTCCTTCCTAGGGTTAAGTTTTGAGTTACGCCTAGGGTAAGAGTTCTATTATCCAGAAAGCCCTGAGTTCCAAGAACACAGCAGCTGCGAAGGACTACCCAAGAAGAGCGCAAAAGTACCACAACGTGCCTGCCTCCACAGCTTTGTCCTTGGGGACATGCCTAATTCCTGGCTGATTTGCCTTTCTCGTCTTAGGGTTGGGGTTCGGCCTAGGGCTAGGATTTTTTTAACTAGGAAGCCCTGAGTTCCAGGCTTACTTCATCTGCCAAAGGCATCCCAAAGGGAGTGCAGAAGTGCCACAACATGGCTGCTTTCACGGCTTTCCCCTTAGGAAGAACCCTAATACGCGGCTGATTTACCTTCCTAGGGTTACTGTTAGGCTTAGGCCTAGGACTTTTAAAACTAGGAAGCCCTTACATCCAGGCGCACGGCAGCTGTTTAAGGCATCCCAAGGGGAGTACTAAAGTACCACAACATGGCAGCTTTCACAGCTTTTTCCTTGGCACCATCCCTATACATAGGCTGATATTTCTGCCTAGGGTTAGGGTTAGGGTTCAGCCTAGGGCTTGGAGTTTTTTAACCAGGAAGCCCTGAGTTCCAGGCTTACTGCATCTGCCAAATGCATCCCAAAGGGAGTGCAAAAGTGCCACAACATGGCTGCTTTCACGGCTTTTCCCTTAGGAAGAACCCTAATACGCGGCTGATTTACCTTCCTAGGGTTACTGTTAGGCTTAGGCCTAGGACTTTTAAAACCAGGAAGCCCTGGGCTCCAGGCACTCTGCAGCTGTGAAAGGCATCCCAAGGGGAGCGCAAAAGTGACACAACTTGGCTGCCACCACTGATATTTCCATGAGACAATCCCAAATCATAGGCTGATTTTCCTTCCTAGGGTTAAGGTTTGAGTTACGCCTAGGGTAAGGGTTCTATTAACCAGAAAGCCCTGAGTTCCAAGAACACAGCAGCTGCGAAGGACTACCCCAGAAGCGCGCAAAAGTACCACAACATGCCTGCGTCGACAGCTTTTTCCTTGGGGACATGTCTAATTCCTGGCTGACCTGCTTTTCTCGTCTTAGGGTTGGGGTTCGGGCTAGGGCTAGGATATTTTTAACTAGGAAGCCCTGAGTTCCAGGCTTACTGCATCTGCCAAAGGCATCCCAAAGGGAGTGCAGAAGTGCCACAACATGGCTGCTTTCACGGCTTTTCCCTTAGGAAGAACCCTAATACTCGGCTGATTTACCTTCCTAGGGTTACTGTTAGGCTTAGGCCTAGGACTTTTAAAACCAGGAAGCCCTGGGCTCCAGGCACACTGCAGCTGCGAAAGGCATCCCAAGGGGAGCGCAAAAGTGACACAACTTGGCTGCCACCACTGATATTTCCATGAGACCATCCCGAACCATAGGCTGATTTTCTTTCCTAGGGTTAAGGTTTGAGTTACGCCTAGGGTAAGGGTTCTATTAACCAGAAAGCCCTGAGTTCCAAGAACACAGCAGCTGCGAAGGACTAGCCAAGAAGAGCGCAAAAGTACCACAACATGCCTGCCTCCACAGCTTTTTCCTTGGGGACATGCCTAATTCCTGGCTGATTTGCCTTTCTCGTCTTAGGGTTGGGGTTCGGCCTAGGGCTAGGATTTTTTTAACTAGGAAGCCCTGAGTTCCAGGCTTACTGCATCTGCCAAAGGCATCCCAAAGGGAGTGCAGAAGTGCCACAACATGGCTGCTTTCACGGCTTTTCCCTTAGGAAGAACCCTAATACTCGGCTGATTTACCTTCCTAGGGTTACTGTTAGGCTTAGGCCTAGGACTTTTAAAACCAGGAAGCCCTGGGCTCCAGGCACACTGCAGCTGCGAAAGGCATCCCAAGGGGAGCGCAAAAGTGACACAACTTGGCTGCCACCACTGATATTTCCATGAGACCATCCCGAACCATAGACTGATTTTCTTTCCTAGGATTAAGGTTTGAGTTACGCCTGGGGTAAGCGTTCTATTAACCAGAAAGCCCTGAGTTCCAAGAACACAGCAGCTGCGAAGGACTAGCCAAGAAGAGCGCAAAAGTACCACAACGTGCCTGCCTCCACAGCTTTGTCCTTGGGGACATGCCTAATTCCTGGCTGATTTGCCTTTCTCGTCTTAGGGTTGGTGTTCGGCGTAGGGCTAGGATTTTTTTAACTAGGAAGCCCTGAGTTCCAGGCTTACTTCATCTGCCAAAGGCATCCTAAAGGGAGTGCAGAAGTGCCACAACATGGCTGCTTTCACGGCTTTCCCCTTAGGAAGAACCCTAATACCCGGCTGATTTACCTTCCTAGGGTTACTGTTAGGCTTAGGCTAAGGACTTTTAAAACTAGGAAGCCCTTAGATCCAGGCACACTGCAGCTGTTCAAGGCATCCCAAGGGGAGTACAAAAGTGCAACAACATGGCAGCTTTCACAGCTTTTTCCTTGGCACCATCCCTATACCTAGGATGATTTATCTGCCTAGGGTTAGGGTTAGGGTTCAGCCTAGGGCTTGGAGTTTTTTAACCAGGAAGCATTGAGTTCCAGGCTTACTGCATCTGACAAAGGCATCCCAAAGGGAGTGCAAAAGTGCCACAACATGGCTGCTTTCACAGCTTTTCCCTTAGGAAGAACCGTAATACCTGGCTGATTTACCTTCCTAGGGTTACTGTTAGGCTTAGGCCTAGGACTTTTAAAACCAGGAAGCCCTGGGCTCCAGGCACATGCTGCTGCGAAAGGCATCCAGGGGAGCGCAAAAGTGACACAACTTGGCTGCCACCACTGATATTTCCATGAGACAATCACAAATCATAGGCTGATTTTCCTTCCTAGGTTTAAGGTTTGAGTTACGCCTAGGGTAAGGGTTCTATTAACCAGAAAGCCCTGAGTTCCAAGAACACAGCAGCTGCGAAGGACTACCCCAGAAGCGCGCAAAAGTACCACAACATGCCTGCCTCCACAGCTTTTTCCTTGGGGACATGCCTAATTCCTGGCTGATTTGCCTTTCTCGTCTTAGGGTTGGGGTTCGGCCTAGGGCTAGGATATTTTTAACCCGGAAGCCCTGAGTTCCAGGCTTACTGCATCTGCCAAAGGCATCCCAAAGGGAGTGCAGAAGTGCCACAACATGGCTGCTTTCACGGCTTTTCCCTTAGGAAGAACCCTAATACGCGGCTGATTTACCTTCCTAGGGTTACTGTTAGGCTTAGGCCTAGGACTTTTAAAACCAGGAAGCCCTGGGCTCCAGGCACACTGCAGCTGCGAAAGGCATCCCAAGGGGAGCGCAAAAGTGACACAACTTGGCTGCCACCACTGATATTTCCATGAGACCATCCCGAACCATAGGCTGATTTTCCTTCCTAGGGTTAAGGTTTGAGTTACGCCTAGGGTAAGGGTTCTATTAACCAGAAAGCCCTGAGTTCCAAGAACACAGCAGCTGCGAAGGACTACCCAAGAAAAGCGCAAAAGTACCACAACATGCCTGCCTCCACAGCTTTTTCCTTGGGGACATGCCTAATTCCTGGCTGATTTGCCTTTCTCGTCTTAGGGTTGGGGTTCGGCCTAGGGCTAGGATTTTTAAAATCAGGAAGCCCTGAGTTCCAGGCACACTGGAGCTGTGAAAGTCATCCAAAAGGGAGTGCAAAAGTGCCACAACATGGTTGCTTTCACGGCTTTTTCCTTGGCAAGAAGCCTAACACCAGGCTGATTTACCTTCCCAGGGTTACTGTAAGGCTTAGGTCTTGGGCTAGGATTTTTAAAACTAGGAAGCCCTTAGCTCCAGGCACACTGCATCTGTTCAAGGCATCCCAAGAGGAGTAAAAAAGTACAACAACATGGCAGCTTTCACAGCTTTTTCCTTGGCACCATCCCTATACCTTGGCTGATTTATCTGCCTAGGGTTAGGGTTAGGGTTCAGCCTAGGGCTTGGAGTTTTTTAACCAGGAAGCCCTGAGTTCCAGGCTTACTGCATCTGCCAAAGGCATCCCAAAGGGAGTGCAGAAGTGCCACAACATGGCTGCTTTCACGGCTTTTCCCTTAGGAAGAACCCTAATACCCAGCTGATTTACCTTCCTAGGGTTACTGTTAGGCTTAGGCCTAGGACTTTTAAAAGCAAGAAGCCCTGGGCTCCAGGCATATGCAGCTGTTAAAGGCATCCCAAGAGGGCCGCAGAAGTGACACAACTTGGGTGCCTCTGCTTCTATTCTCATGAGACCATCCTGAACCATAGGCAGATTTCCTTCCTAGGGTTAAGGTTTGAGTTACGCCTAGGGTAAGAGTTCTATTAACCAGAAAGCCCTGAGTTCCAAGAACACAGCAGCTGCGAAGGACTACCCAAGAAGAGCGCAAAAGTACCACAACATGCCTGCCTCCACAGCTTTGTCCTTGGGGACATGCCTAATTCCTGGCTGATTTGCCTTTCTCGTCTTAGGGTTGGGGTTCGGACTAGGGCTAGGATTTTTTTAACTAGGAAGCCCTGAGTTCCAGGCTTACTGCATCTGCCAAAGGCATCCCAAAGGGAGTGCAGAAGTGCCACAACATGGCTGCTTTCACGGCTTTTCCCTTAGGAAGAACCCTAATACTCGGCTGATTTACCTTCCTAGGGTTACTGTTAGGCTTAGGCCTAGGACTTTTAAAACCAGGAAGCCCTGGGCTCCAGGCACACTGCAGCTGCGAAAGGCATCCCAAGGGGAGCGCAAAAGTGACACAACTTGGCTGCCACCACTGATATTTCCATGAGACCATCCCGAACCATAGACTGATTTTCTTTCCTAGGATTAAGGTTTGAGTTACGCCTGGGGTAAGCGTTCTATTAACCAGAAAGCCCTGAGTTCCAAGAACACAGCAGCTGCGAAGGACTAGCCAAGAAGAGCGCAAAAGTACCACAACGTGCCTGCCTCCACAGCTTTGTCCTTGGGGACATGCCTAATTCCTGGCTGATTTGCCTTTCTCGTCTTAGGGTTGGTGTTCGGCGTAGGGCTAGGATTTTTTTAACTAGGAAGCCCTGAGTTCCAGGCTTACTTCATCTGCCAAAGGCATCCTAAAGGGACTGCAGAAGTGCCACAACATGGCTGCTTTCACGGCTTTCCCCTTAGGAAGAACCCTAATACCCGGCTGATTTACCTTCCTAGGGTTACTGTTAGGCTTAGGCTAAGGACTTTTAAAACTAGGAAGCCCTTAGATCCAGGCACACTGCAGCTGTTCAAGGCATCCCAAGGGGAGTACAAAAGTGCAACAACATGGCAGCTTTCACAGCTTTTTCCTTGGCACCATCCCTATACCTAGGATGATTTATCTGCCTAGGGTTAGGGTTAGGGTTCAGCCTAGGGCTTGGAGTTTTTTAACCAGGAAGCATTGAGTTCCAGGCTTACTGCATCTGACAAAGGCATCCCAAAGGGAGTGCAAAAGTGCCACAACATGGCTGCTTTCACGGCTTTTCCCTTAGGAAGAACCCTAATACGCGGCTGATTTACCTTCCTAGGGTTACTGTTAGGCTTAGGCCTAGGACTTTTAAAACCAGGAAGCCCTGGGCTCCAGGCACACTGCAGCTGCGAAAGGCATCCCAAGGGGAGCGCAAAAGTGACACAACTTGGCTGCCACCACTGATATTTCCATGAGACCATCCCGAACCATAGGCTGATTTTCCTTCCTAGGGTTAAGGTTTGAGTTACGCCTAGGGTAAGGGTTCTATTAACCAGAAAGCCCTGAGTTCCAAGAACACAGCAGCTGCGAAGGACTACCCAAGAAAAGCGCAAAAGTACCACAACATGCCTGCCTCCACAGCTTTTTCCTTGGGGACATGCCTAATTCCTGGCTGATTTGCCTTTCTCGTCTTAGGGTTGGGGTTCGGCCTAGGGCTAGGATTTTTTTAACTAGGAAGCCCTGAGTTCCAGGCTTACTGCATCTGCCAAAGGCATCCCAAAGGGAGTGCAGAAGTGCCACAACATGGCTGCTTTCACGGCTTTTCCCTTAGGAAGAACCCTAATACTCGGCTGATTTACCTTCCTAGGGTTACTGTTAGGCTTAGGCCTAGGACTTTTAAAACCAGGAAGCCCTGGGCTCCAGGCACACTGCAGCTGCGAAAGGCATCCCAAGGGGAGCGCAAAAGTGACACAACTTGGCTGCCACCACTAATATTTCCATGAGACCATCCCGAACCATAGACTGATTTTCTTTCCTAGGGTTAAGGTTTGAGTTACGCCTGGGGTAAGCGTTCTATTAACCAGAAAGCCCTGAGTTCCAAGAACACAGCAGCTGCGAAGGACTACCCAAGAAAAGCGCAAAAGTACCACAACATGCCTGCCTCCACAGCTTTTTCCTTGGGGACATGCCTAATTCCTGGCTGATTTGCCTTTCTCGTCTTAGGGTTGGGGTTCGGCCTAGGGCTAGGATTTTTTTAACTAGGAAGCCCTGAGTTCCAGGCTTACTGCATCTCCCAAAAGCATCCCAAAGGGAGTGCAAAAGTGCAACAACATGGCTGCTTTCACGGCTTTTCCCTTAGGAAGAACCCTAATACGCGGCTGATTTACCTTCCTAGGGTTACTGTTAGGCTTAGGCCTAGGACTTTTAAAACCAGGAAGCCCTGGGCTCCAGGCACGTGCAGCTGTTCAAGGCATCCCAAGAGGGCCGCAGAAGTGACACAACTTGGCTGCCTCTGCTGTTATTCTCATGAGACCATCCCGAACCATAGGCTGATTTTCCTTCCTAGGGTTAAGTTTTGAGTTACGCCTAGGGTAAGAGTTCTATTATCCAGAAAGCCCTGAGTTCCAAGAACACAGCAGCTGCGAAGGACTACCCAAGAAGAGCGCAAAAGTACCACAACGTGCCTGCCTCCACAGCTTTGTCCTTGGGGACATGCCTAATTCCTGGCTGATTTGCCTTTCTCGTCTTAGGGTTGGGGTTCGGCCTAGGGCTAGGATTTTTTTAACTAGGAAGCCCTGAGTTACAGGCTTACTTCATCTGCCAAAGGCATCCCAAAGGGAGTGCAGAAGTGCCACAACATGGCTGCTTTCACGGCTTTCCCCTTAGGAAGAACCCTAATACGCGGCTGATTTACCTTCCTAGGGTTACTGTTAGGCTTAGGCCTAGGACATTTAAAACTAGGAAGCCCTTACATCCAGGCGCACGGCAGCTGTTTAAGGCATCCCAAGGGGAGTACTAAAGTACCACAACATGGCAGCTTTCACAGCTTTTTCCTTGGCACCATCCCTATATATAGGCTGATTTATCTGCCTAGGGTTAGGGTTAGGGTTCAGCCTAGGGCTTGGAGTTTTTTAACCAGGAAGCCCTGAGTTCCAGGCTTACTGCATCTGCCAAATGCATCCCAAAGGGAGTGCAAAAGTGCCACAACATGGCTGCTTTCACGGCTTTTCCCTTAGGAAGAACCCTAATACCCGGCTGATTTACCTTCCTAGGGTTACTGTTAGGCTTAGGCCTAGGACTTTTAAAACCAGGAAGCCCTGGGCTCCAGGCACTCTGCAGCTGTGAAAGGCATCCCAAGGGGAGCGCAAAAGTGACACAACTTGGCTGCCACCACTGATATTTCCATGAGACAATCCCAAATCATAGGCTGATTTTCCTTCCTAGGGTTAAGGTTTGAGTTACGCCTAGGGTAAGGGTTCTATTAACCAGAAAGCCCTGAGTTCCAAGAACACAGCAGCTGCGAAGGACTACCCCAGAAGCGCGCAAAAGTACCACAACATGCCTGCGTCGACAGCTTTTTCCTTGGGGACATGCCTAATTCCTGGCTGACTTGCTTTTCTCGTCTTAGGGTTGGGGTTCGGGCTAGGGCTAGGATATTTTTAACTAGGAAGCCCTGAGTTCCAGGCTTACTGCATCTGCCAAAGGCATCCCAAAGGGAGTGCAGAAGTGCCACAACATGGCTGCTTTCACGGCTTTTCCCTTAGGAAGAACCCTAATACTCGGCTGATTTACCTTCCTAGGGTTACTGTTAGGCTTAGGCCTAGGACTTTTAAAACCAGGAAGCCCTGGGCTCCAGGCACACTGCAGCTGCGAAAGGCATCCCAAGGGGAGCGCAAAAGTGACACAACTTGGCTGCCACCACTGATATTTCCATGAGACCATCCCGAACAATAGGCTGATTTTCCTTCCTAGGGTTAAGGTTTGAGTTACGCCTAGGGTAAGGGTTCTATTAACCAGAAAGCCCTGAGTTCCAAGAACACAGCAGCTGCGAAGGACTACCCAAGAAAAGCGCAAAAGTTCCACAACATGCCTGCCTCCACAGCTTTTTCCTTGGGGACATGCCTAATTCCTGGCTGATTTGCCTTTCTCGTCTTAGGGTTGGGTTTCAGCCTAGGGCTAGGATTTTTTTAACTAGGAAGCCGTGAGTTCCAGGTTACTTCATCTGCCAAAAGCATCCCAAAGGGAGTGCAGAAGTGCCACAACATGGCTGCTTTCACGGCTTTTCCCGTAGGAAGAATACTAATACGCGGCTGATTTACCTTCCTAGGGTTACTGTTAGGCTTAGGCCTAGGACTTTTAAAACCAGGAAGCCATGGGCTCCAGGCACGTGCAGCTGTTCAAGGTATCCCAAGAGGGCCACAGAAGTGACACAACTTGGCTGCCTCTGCTGCTATTCTCATGAGACCATCCCGAACCATAGGCTGATTTTCCTTCCTAGGGTTAAGTTTTGAGTTACGCGTAGGGTAAGAGTTCTATTAACCAGAAAGCCCTGACTTCCAAGAACACAGCAGCTGCGAAGGACTACCCAAGAAGAGCGCAAAAGTACCACAACGTGCCTGCCTCCACAGCTTTTTCCTTGGGGACATGCCTAATTCCTGGCTGATTTGCCTTTCTCGTCTTAGGGTTGGGGTTCGGCCTAGGGCTAGGATTTTTTTAACTAGGAAGCCCTGAGTTCCAGTCTTACTTCATCTGCCAAAGGCATCCCAAAGGGAGTGCAGAAGTGTCCCAACATGGCTGCTTTCACGGCTTTCCCCTTAGGAAGAACCCTAATACGCGGCTGATTTACCTTCCTAGGGTTACTGTTAGGCTTAGGCCTAGGACTTTTAAAACTAGGAAGCCCTTACATCCAGGCACACTGCAGCTGTTTAAGGCATCCCAAGGGGAGTACTAAAGTACCACAACATGGCAGCTTTCACAGCTTTTTCCTTGGCACCATCCCTATACATAGGCTGATTTATCTGCCTAGGGTTAGGGTTAGGGTTCAGCCTAGGGCTTGGAGTTTTTTAACCAGGAAGCCCTGAGTTCCAGGCTTACTGCATCTGCCAAATGCATCCCAAAGGGAGTGCAAAAGTGCCACAACATGGCTGCTTTCACGGCTTTTCCCTTAGGAAGAACCCTAATACTCGGCTGATTTACCTTCCTAGGGTTACTGTTAGGCTTAGGCCTAGGACTTTTAAAACCAGGAAGCCCTGGGCTCCAGGCACTCTGCAGCTGCGAAAGGCATCCCAAGGGGAGCGCAAAAGTGACACAACTTGGCTGCCACCACTGATATTTCCATGAGACCATCCCGAACCATAGGCTGATTTTCTTTCCTAGGGTTAAGGTTTGAGTTACGCCTAGGGTAAGGGTTCTATTAACCAGAAAGCCCTGAGTTCCAAGAACACAGCAGCTGCGAAGGACTAGCCAAGAAGAGCGCAAAAGTACCACAACATGCCTGCCTCCACAGCTTTTTCCTTGGGGACATGCCTAATTCCTGGCTGATTTGCCTTTCTCGTCTTAGGGTTGGGGTTCGGCCTAGGGCTAGGATTTTTTTAACAAGGAAGCCCTGAGTTCCAGGCTTACTACATCTGCCAAAAGCATCCCAAAGGGAGTGCAGAAGTGCCACAACATGGCTGCTTTCACAGCTTTTCCTTAGGAAGAACCCTAATACCCGACTGATTTACCTTCCTAGGGTTACTGTTAGGCTTAGACCTAGGACTTTTAAAACCAGGAAGCCCTGGGCTTCAGGCACACTGCAGCTGTTAAAGGCATCCCAAGAGGGCCGCAGAAGTGACACAACTTGGCTGCCTCTGCTTCTATTCTCATGAGACCATCCCGAACCATAGGCTGATTTTCCTTCCTAGGGTGAAGGTTTGAGTTTCGCCTAGGGTAAGAGGTCTATTAACCAGAAAGACCTGAGTTCCAAGAACACAGCAGCTGCGAAGGACTAGCCAAGAAGAGAGCAAAAGTACCACAACATGCCTGCCTCCACAGCTTTTTCCTTGGGGACATGCCTAATTCCTGGCTGATTTGCCTTTCTCGTCTTAGGGTTGGGGTTCAGCCTAGGGCTAGGATTTTTAAAATCAGGAAGCCCTGAGTTCCAGGCACACTGGAGCTGTGAAAGGAATCCAAAAGGGAGTGCAGAAGTGCCACAACATGGTTGCTTTCGCGGCTTTTTCCTTGGCAAGAAGCTTAACCCCAGGCTGATTTCCCTTCCCTTGGTTACTGTTAGGCTTAGGCCTAGGGCTAGGATTTTTAAAACTAGGAAGCCCTTAGCTCCAGGCACACTGCAGCTGTTCAAGGCATCCCAAGGGGAGTACAAAAGTGCAACAACATGGCAGCTTTCACAGCTTTTTCCTTGGCACCATCCCTATACCTAGGCTGATTTATCTGCCTGGGGTTAGGGTTAGGGTTCAGCCTAGGTCTTGGAGATTTTAACCCGGAAGCCCTGAGTTCCAGGCTTACTGCATCTGCCAAAGGCATCCCAAAGGGAGTGCAAAAGTGCCACAACATGGCTGCTTTCACGGCTTTTCCCTTAGGAAGAACCCTAATACTCGGCTGATTTACCTTCCTAGGGTTACTGTTAGGCTTAGGCCTAGGACTTTTAAAACCAGGAAGCCCTGGGCTCCAGGCACACTGCAGCTGCGAAAGGCATCCCAAGGGGAGCGCAAAAGTGACACAACTTGGCTGCCACCACTGATATTTCCATGAGACCATCCCGAACCATAGGCTGATTTTGCTTCCTAGGGTTAAGGTTTGAGTTACGCCTGGGGTAAGGGTTCTATTAACCAGAAAGCCCTGAGTTCCAAGAACATACCAGCTGCGAAGGACTTCCCAAGAGGTGCGCAAAAGTACCACAACATGCCTGCCTCCACAGCTTTTTCCTTGGGGACATGCCTAATTCCTGGCGGATTTGCCTTTCTCGTCTTAGGCTTGGGGTTCGGCCTAGGGCTAGGATTTTTTTAACTAGGAAGCCCTGAGTTCCAGGCTTACTTCATCTGCAAAAGGCATCCCAAAGGGAGTGCAGAAGTGTCACAACATGGCTGCTTTCACGGCTTTTCCCTTAGGAAGAACCCTAATACCCAGCTGATTTACCTTCCTAGGGTTACTGTTAGGCTTAGGCCTAGGACTTTTAAAACCAGGAAGCCCTGGGCTCCAGGCACACTGCAGCTGCGAAAGGCATCCCAAGGGGAGCGCAAAAGTGACACAACTTGGCTGCCACCACTGATATTTCCATGAGACCATCCCGAACCATAGGCTGATTTTCCTTCCTAGGGTTAAGGTTTGAGTTACGCCTAGGGTAAGGGTTCTATTAACCAGAAAGCCCTGAGTTCCAAGAACACAGCAGCTGCGAAGGACTAGCCAAGAAGAGCGCAAAAGTACCACAACATGCCTGCCTCCACAGCTTTTTCCTTGGGGACATGCCTAATTCCTGGCTGATTTGCCTTTCTCGTCTTAGGGTTGGGGTTCGGCCTAGGGCTAGGATTTTTTTAACTAGGAAGCCCTGAGTTCCAGGCTTACTGCATCTCCCAAAAGCATCCCAAAGGGAGTGCAAAAGTGCCACAACATGGCTGCTTTCACGGCTTTTCCCTTAGGAAGAATACTAATACTCGGCTGATTTACCTTCCTAGGGTTACTGTTAGGCTTAGGCCTAGGACTTTCAAAACCAGGAAGCCCTGGGCTCCAGGCGCACTGCAGCTGTTTAGGGCATCCCACGGGGAGTACTAAAGTACCACAACATGGCAGCTTTCACAGCTTTTTCCTTGGCACCATCCCTATACATAGGCTGATTTATCTGCCTACGGTTAGGGTTAGGGTTCAGCCTAGGGCTTGGAGTTTTTTAACCAGGAAGCCCTGAGTTCCAGGCTTACTGCATCTGCCAAATCCATCCCAAAGTGAGTGCAAAAGTGCCACAACATGGCTGCTTTCACGGCTTTTCCCTTAGGAAGAACCGTAATACCCGGCTGATTTACCTTCCTAGGGTTACTGTTAGGCTTAGGCCTAGGACTTTTAAAACCAGGAAGCCCTGGGCTCCAGGCACTCTGCAGCTGCGAAAGGCATCCCAAGGGGAGCGCAAAAGTGACACAACTTGTCTGCCACCACTGATATTTCCATGAGACAATCCCAAATCATACGCTGATTTTCCTTCCTAGGGTTAAGGTTTGAGTTACGCCTAGGGTAAGGGTTCTATTAACCAGAAAGCCCTGAGTTCCAAGAACACAGCAGCTGCGAAGGACTACCCCATAGGCGCGCAAAAGTACCACAACATGCCTGCCTCCACAGCTTTTTCCTTGGGGACATGCCTAATTCCTGGCTGATTTGCCTTTCTCGTCTTAGGGTTGGGGTTCGGCCTAGGGCTAGGATTTTTTTAACTAGGAAGCCCTGAGTTCCAGGTTACTTCATCTGCCAAAAGCATCCCAAAGGGAGTGCAGAAGTGCCACAACATGGCTGCTTTCACGGCTTTTCCCTTAGGAAGAATACTAATACGCGGCTGATTTACCTTCCTAGGGTTACTGTTAGGCTTAGGCCTAGGACTTTTAAAACCAGGAAGCCCTGGGCTCCAGGCACGTGCAGCTGTTCAAGGCATCCCAAGAGGGCCGCAGAAGTGACACAACTTGGCTGCCTCTGCTGCTATTCTCATGAGACCATCCCGAACCATAGGCTGATTTTCCTTCCTAGGGTTAAGTTTTGAGATACGCCTAGGGTAAGAGTTCTATTAACCAGAAAGCCCTGAGTTCCAAGAACACAGCAGCTGCGAAGGACTACCCAAGAAGAGCGCAAAAGTACCACAACGTGCCTGCCTCCACAGATTTTCCTTGGGGACATGCCTAATTCCTGGCTGATTTGCCTTTCTCGTCTTAGGGTTGGGGTTCGGCCTAGGGCTAGGATTTTTTTAACTAGGAAGCCCTGAGTTCCAGTCTTACTTCATCTGCCAAAGGCATCCCAAAGGGAGTGCAGAAGTGCCACAACATGGCTGCTTTCACGGCTTTCCCCTTAGGAAGAACCCTAATACGCGGCTGATTTACATTCCTAGGGTTACTGTTAGGCTTAGGCCTAGGACTTTTAAAACTAGGAAGCCCTTACATCCAGGCACACAGCAGCTGTTTAAGGCATCCCAAGGGGAGTACTAAAGTACCACAACATGGCAGCTTTCACAGCTTTTTCCTTTGCACCATCCCTATACATAGGCTGATTTATCTGCCTACGGTTAGGGTTAGGGTTCAGCCTAGGGCTTGGAGTTTTTTAACCAGGAAGCCCTGAGTTCCAGGCTTACTGCATCTGCCAAATGCATCCCAAAGGGAGTGCAAAAGTGCCACAACATGGCTGCTTTCACGGCTTTTCCCTTAGGAAGAACCCTAATACCCGGCTGATTTACCTTCCTAGGGTTACTGTTAGGCTTAGGCCTAGGACTTTTAAAACCAGGAAGCCCTGGGCTCCAGGCACTCTGCAGCTGCGAAAGGCATCCCAAGGGGAGCGCAAAAGTGACACAACTTGGCTGCCACCACTGATATTTCCATGAGACCATCCCGAACCATAGGCTGATTTTCCTTCCTAGGGTTAAGGTTTGAGTTACGCCTGGGGTAAGGGTTCTATTAACCAGAAAGCCCTGAGTTCCAAGAACACAGCAGCTGCGAAGGACTACCCAAGAAAAGCGCAAAAGTACCACAACATGCCTGCCTCCACAGCTTTTTCCTTGGGGACATGCCTAATTCCTGGCTGATTTGCCTTTCTCGTCTTAGGCTTGGGGTTCGGCCTAGGGCTAGGACTTTTAAAATCAGGAAACCCTGAGTTCCAGGCACACTGGAGCTGTGAAAGGCATCCAAAAGGGAGTGCAAAAGTGCCACAACATGGCTGCTTTCACGGCTTTTTCCTTGGCAAGAAGCCTAACACCAGGCTGATTTCCCTTCCCAGGGTTACTGTAAGGCTTAGGCCTAGGGCTAGGATTTTTAAAACTAGGAAGCCCTTAGATCCAGGCACACTGCAGCTGTTCAAGGCATCCCAAGGGGAGTACAAAAGTGCAACAACATGGCAGCTTTCACAGCTTTTTCCTTGGCACCATCCCTATACGTAGGCTGATATTTCTGCCTAGGGTAAGGGTTAGGGTTCAGCCTAGGTCTTGGAGATTTTAAACCAGGAAGCCCTGAGTTCCAGGCTTACTGCATCTGCCAAAGGCATCCCAAAGGGAGTGCAGAAGTGCCACAACATGGCTGCTTTCACGGCTTTTCCCTTAGGAAGAACCCTAATACTCGGCTGATTTACCTTCCTAGGGTTACTGTTAGGCTTAGGCCTAGGACTTTTAAAACCAGGAAGCCCTGGGCTCCAGGCACTCTGCAGCTGCGAAAGGCATCCCAAGGGGAGCGCAAAAGTGACACAACTTGGCTGCCACCACTGATATTTCCATGAAACAATCCCGAAACATAGGCTGATTTTCTTTCCTAGGGTTAAGGTTTGAGTTACGCCTAGGGTAAGGGTTCTATTAACCAGAAAGCCCTGAGTTCCAAGAACACAGCAGCTGCGAAGGACTTCCCAAGAAGAGCGCAAAAGTACCACAACATGCCTGCCTCCACAGCTTTTTCCTTGGGGACATGCCTAATTCCTGGCTGATTTGCCTTTCTCGTCTTAGGCTTGGGGTTCGGCCCAGGGTTAGGATTTTTTTAACTAGGAAGCCCTGAGTTCCAGGCTTACTTCATCTGCCAAAGGCATCCCAAAGGGAGTGCAGAAGTGCCACAACATGGCTGCTTTCACGGCTTTTCCCTTAGGAAGAACCCTAATACCCGACTGATTTACCTTCCTAGGGTTACTGTTAGGCTTAGACCTACGACTTTTAAAACCAGGAAGCCCTGGGCTTCAGGCACACTGCAGCTGTTAAAGGCATCCCAAGAGGGCCGCAGAAGTGACACAACTTGGCTGCCTCTTCTTCTATTCTCATGAGACCATCCCGAACCATAGGATGATTTTCCTTCCTAGGGTTAATGTTTGAGTTTCGCCTAGGGTAAGAGGTCTATTAACCAGAAAGACCTGAGTTCCAAGAACACAGCAGCTGCGAAGGACTAGCCAAGAAGAGAGCAAAAGTACCACAACATGCCTGCCTCCACAGCTTTTTCCTTGGGGACATGCCTAATTCCTGGCTGATTTGCCTTTCTCGTCTTAGGGTTGGGGTTCGGCCTAGGGCTAGGATTTTTAAAATCAGGAAGCCCTGAGTTCCAGGCACACTGGAGCTGTGAAAGGCATTCAAAAGGGAGTGCAGAAGTGCCACAACATGGTTGCTTTCGCGGCTTTTTCCTTGGCAAGAAGCTTAACACCAGGCTGATTTCCCTTCCCTTGGTTACTGTTAGGCTTAGGCCTAGGGCTAGGATTTTTAAAACTAGGAAGCCCTTAGCTCCAGGCACACTGCAGCTGTTCAAGGCATCCCAAGGGGAGTACAAAATTGCAACAACATGGCAGCTTTCACAGCTTTTTCCTTGGCACCATCCCTATACCTAGGCTGATTTATCTGCCTAGGGTTAGGGTTAGGGTTCAGCCTAGGGCTTGGAGATTTTAACCCGGAAGCCCTGAGTTCCAGGCTTACTGCATCTGCCAAAGGCATCCCAAAGGGAGTGCAAAAGTGCCACAACATGGCTGCTTTCACGGCTTTTCCCTTAGGAAGATCCCTAATACTCGGCTGATTTGCCTTCCTAGGGTTACTGTTAGGCTTAGGCCTAGGACTTTTAAAACCAGGAAGCCCTGGGCTCCAGGCACACTGCAGCTGCGAAAGGCATCCCAAGGGGAGCGCAAAAGTGACACAACTTGGCTGCCACAACTGATATTTCCATGAGACCATCCCGAACCATAGGCTGATTTTCCTTCCTAGGGTTAAGGTTTGAGTTACGCCTGGGGTAAGGGTTCTATTAACCAGAAAGCCCTGAGTTCCAAGAACATACCAGCTGCGAAGGACTTCCCAAGAGGTGCGCAAAAGTACCACAACATGCCTGCCTCCACAGCTTTTTCCTTGGGGACATGCCTAATTCCTGGCGGATTTGCCTTTCTCGTCTTAGGGTTGGGGTTCGGCCTAGGGCTAGGATTTTTTTAACTAGGAAGCCCTGAGTTCCAGGCTTACTTCATCTGCAAAAGGCATCCCAAAGGGAGTGCAGAAGTGTCACAACATGGCTGCTTTCACGGCTTTTCCCTTAGGAAGAACCCTAATACCCAGCTGATTTACCTTCCTAGGGTTACTGTTAGGCTTAGGCCTAGGACTTTTAAAACCAGGAAGCCCTGGGCTCCAGGCACACTGCAGCTGCGAAAGGCATCCCAAGGGGAGCGCAAAAGTGACACAACTTGGCTGCCACCACTGATATTTCCATGAGACCATCCCGAACCATAGGCTGATTTTCCTTCCTAGGGTTAAGGTTTGAGTTACGCCTAGGGTAAGGGTTCTATTAACCAGAAAGCCCTGAGTTCCAAGAACACAGCAGCTGCGAAGGACTACCCCAGAAGAGCGCAAAAGTACCACAACATGCCTGCCTCCACAGCTTTTTCCTTGGGGACATGCCTAATTCCTGGCTGATTTGCCTTTCTCGTCTTAGGGTTGGGGTTCGGCCTAGGGCTAGGATTTTTTTAACTAGGAAGCCCTGAGTTCCAGGCTTACTGCATCTCCCAAAAGCATCCCAAAGGGAGTGCAAAAGTGCCACAACATGGCTGCTTTCACGGCTTTTCCCTTAGGAAGAATACTAATACTCGGCTGATTTACCTTCCTAGGGTTACTGTTAGGCTTAGGCCTAGGACTTTCAAAACCAGGAAGCCCTGGGCTCCAGGCACGTGCAGCTGTTCAAGGCATCCCAAGAGGGCCGCAGAAGTGACACAACTTGGCTGCCTCTGCTGCTATTCTCATGAGACCATCCCGAACCATAGGCTGATTTTCCTCCCTAGGGTTAAGTTTTGAGTTACGCCTAGGGTAGGAGTTCTATTAACCAGAAAGCCCTGAGTTCCAAGAACACAGCAGCTGCGAAGGACTACCCAAGAAGAGTGCAAAAGTACCACAACGTGCCGGCATCCACAGCTTTTTCCTTGGGGACATGCCTAATTCCTGGCTGATTTGCCTTTCTCGTCTTAGGCTTGGGGTTCGGCCTAGGGCTAGGATTTTTTTAACTAGGAAGCCCTGAGTTCCAGGCTTACTTCATCTGCCAAAGGCATCCCAAAGGAAGTGCAGAAGTGCCACAACATGGCTGCTTTCACGGCTTTCCCCTTAGGAAGAACCCTAATACGCTGCTTATTTACCTTCCTAGGGTTACTGTTAGGCTTAGGCCTAGGACTTTTAAAACTAGGAAGCCCTTACATCCAGGCGCACTGCAGCTGTTTAGGGCATCCCACGGGGAGTACTAAAGTACCACAACATGGCAGCTATCACAGCTTTTTCCTTGGCACCATCCCTATACATAGGCTGATTTATCTGCCTACGGTTAGGGTTAGGGTTCAGCCTAGGGCTTGGAGTTTTTTAACCAGGAAGCCCTGAGTTCCAGGCTTACTGCATCTGCCAAATCCATCCCAAAGTGAGTGCAAAAGTGCCACAACATGGCTGCTTTCACGGCTTTTCCCTTAGGAAGAACCCTAATACCCGGCTGATTTACCTTCCTAGGGTTACTGTTAGGCTTAGGCCTAGGACTTTTAAAACCAGGAAGCCCTGGGCTCCAGGCACTCTGCAGCTGTGAAAGGCATCCCAAGGGGAGCGCAAAAGTGACACAACTTGTCTGCCACCACTGATATTTCCATGAGACAATCCCAAATCATACGCTGATTTTCCTTCCTAGGGTTAAGGTTTGAGTTACGCCGAGGGTAAGGGTTCTATTAACCAGAAAGCCCTGAGTTCCAAGAACACAGCAGCTGCGAAGGACTACCCCATAAGCGCGCAAAAGTACCACAACATGCCTGCCTCCACAGCTTTTTCCTTGGGGACATGCCTAATTCCTGGCTGACTTGCCTTTCTCGTCTTAGGGTTGGGGTTCGGGCTAGGGCTAGGATATTTTTAACTAGGAAGCCCTGAGTTCCAGGCTTACTGCATCTGCCAAAGGCATCCCAAAGGGAGTGCAGAAGTGCCACAACATGGCTGCTTTCACAGCTTTTCCCTTAGGAAGAACCCTAATACTCGGCTGATTTACCTTCCTAGGGTTACTGTTAGGCTTAGGCCTAGGACTTTTAAAACCAGGAAGCCCTGGGCTCCAGGCACACTGCAGCTGCAAAAGGCATCCCAAGGGGAGCGCAAAAGTGACACAACTTGGCTGCCACCACTGATATTTCCATGAGACCATCCCGAACCATAGGCTGATTTTCCTTCCTAGGGTTAAGGTTTGAGTTACGCCTAGGGTAAGGGTTCTATTAACCAGAAAGCCCTGAGTTCCAAGAACACAGCAGCTGCGAAGGACTACCCAAGAAAAGCGCAAAAGTTCCACAACATGCCTGCCTCCACTGCTTTTTCCTTGGGGACATGCCTAATTCCTGGCTGATTTGCCTTTCTCGTCTTAGGGTTGGGGTTCGGCCTAGGGCTAGGATTTTTTTAACTAGGAAGCCCTGAGTTCCAGGTTACTTCATCTGCCAAAAGCATCCCAAAGGGAGTGCAGAAGTGCCACAACATGGCTGCTTTCACGGCTTTTCCCTTAGGAAGAATACTAATACGCGGCTGATTTACCTTCCTAGGGTTACTGTTAGGCTTAGGCCTAGGACTTTTAAAACTAGGAAGCCCTTACATCCAGGAACACAGCAGCTGTTTAAGGCATCCCAAGGGGAGTACTAAAGTACCACAACATGGCAGCTTTCACAGCTTTTTCCTTTGCACCATCCCTATACATAGGCTGATTTATCTGCCTACGGTTAGGGTTAGGGTTCAGCCTAGGGCTTGGAGTTTTTTAACCAGGAAGCCCTGAGTTCCAGGCTTACTGCATCTGCCAAATGCATCCCAAAGGGAGTGCAAAAGTGCCACAACATGGCTGCTTTCACGGCTTTTCCCTTAGGAAGAACCCTAATACCCGGCTGATTTACCTTCCTAGGGTTACTGTTAGGCTTAGGCCTAGGACTTTTAAAACCAGGAAGCCCTGGGCTCCAGGTACTCTGCAGCTGCAAAAGGCATCCCAAGGGGAGCGCAAAAGTGACACATCTTGGCTGCCACCACTGATATTTCCATGAGACCATCCCGAACCATAGGCTGATTTTCCTTCCTAGGGTTAAGGTTTGAGTTACGCCTAGG
The DNA here is from genome assembly GCA_036010785.1 of Ammospiza maritima maritima. Taxonomy (NCBI): domain Eukaryota; kingdom Metazoa; phylum Chordata; class Aves; order Passeriformes; family Passerellidae; genus Ammospiza; species Ammospiza maritima. Next base: position 1,390,327 of record JAYKTQ010000067.1, read on the forward strand.
GTAAGGGTTCTATTAACCAGAAAGCCCTGAGTTCCAAGAACACAGCAGCTGTGAAGGACTACCCAAGAAGAGCGCAAAAGTACCACAACATGCCTGCCTCCACAGCTTTTTCCTTGGGGACATGCCTAATTCCTGGCTGATTTGCCTTTCTCGTCTTAGGCTTGGGGTTCGGCCTAGGGCTAGGACTTTTAAAATCAGGAAACCCTGAGTTCCAGGCACACTGGAGCTGTGAAAGGCATCCAAAAGGGAGTGCAAAAGTGCCACAACATGGCTGCTTTCACGGCTTTTTCCTTGGCAAGAAGCCTAACACCAGGCTGATTTCCCTTCCCAGGGTTACTGTAAGGCTTAGGCCTAGGGCTAGGATTTTTAAAACTAGGAAGCCCTTAGATCCAGGCACACTGCAGCTGTTCAAGGCATCCCAAGGGGAGTACAAAAGTGCAACAACATGGCAGCTTTCACAGCTTTTTCCTTGGCACCATCCCTATACGTAGGCTGATATTTCTGCCTAGGGTAAGGGTTAGGGTTCAGCCTAGGTCTTGGAGATTTTAAACCAGGAAGCCCTGAGTTCCAGGCTTACTGCATCTGCCAAAGGCATCCCAAAGGGAGTGCAGAAGTGCCACAACATGGCTGCTTTCACGGCTTTTCCCTTAGGAAGAACCCTAATACTCGGCTGATTTACCTTCCTAGGGTTACTGTTAGGCTTAGGCCTAGGACTTTTAAAACCAGGAAGCCCTGGGCTCCAGGCACTCTGCAGCTGCGAAAGGCATCCCAAGGGGAGCGCAAAAGTGACACAACTTGGCTGCCACCACTGATATTTCCATGAAACAATCCCGAACCATAGGCTGATTTTCTTTCCTAGGGTTAAGGTTTGAGTTACGCCTAGGGTAAGGGTTCTATTAACCAGAAAGCCCTGAGTTCCAAGAACACAGCAGCTGCGAAGGACTTCCCAAGAAGAGCGCAAAAGTACCACAACATGCCTGCCTCCACAGCTTTTTCCTTGGGGACATGCCTAATTCCTGGCTGATTTGCCTTTCTCGTCTTAGGCTTGGGGTTCGGCCCAGGGTTAGGATTTTTTTAACTAGGAAGCCCTGAGTTCCAGGCTTACTTCATCTGCCAAAGGCATCCCAAAGGGAGTGCAGAAGTGCCACAACATGGCTGCTTTCACGGCTTTTCCCTTAGGAAGAACCCTAATACGCGGCTGATTTACCTTCCTAGGGTTACTGTTAGGCTTAGACCTACGACTTTTAAAACCAGGAAGCCCTGGGCTTCAGGCACACTGCAGCTGTTAAAGGCATCCCAAGAGGGCCGCAGAAGTGACACAACTTGGCTGCCTCTTCTTCTATTCTCATGAGACCATCCCGAACCATAGGATGATTTTCCTTCCTAGGGTTAATGTTTGAGTTTCGCCTAGGGTAAGAGGTCTATTAACCAGAAAGACCTGAGTTCCAAGAACACAGCAGCTGCGAAGGACTAGCCAAGAAGAGAGCAAAAGTACCACAACATGCCTGCCTCCACAGCTTTTTCCTTGGGGACATGCCTAATTCCTGGCTGATTTGCCTTTCTCGTCTTAGGGTTGGGGTTCGGCCTAGGGCTAGGATTTTTAAAATCAGGAAGCCCTGAGTTCCAGGCACACTGGAGCTGTGAAAGGCATTCAATGGGAGTGCAGAAGTGCCACAACATGGTTGCTTTCACGGCTTTTCCCTTAGGAAGAACCCTAATACGCGGCTGATTTACCTTCCTATGTTTACTGTTAGGCTTAGGCCTAGGACTTTTTAAACCAGGAAGCCCTGGGCTCCAGGCACACTGCAGCTGTTCAAGGCATCCCAAGGGGAGTACAAAAGTGCAACAACATGGCAGCTTTCACAGCTTTTTCCTTGGCACCATCCCTATACCTAGGCTGATTTATCTGCCTAGGGTTAGGGTTAGGGTTCAGCCTAGGGCTTGGAGATTTTAACCCGGAAGCCCTGAGTTCCAGGCTTACTGCATCTGCCAAAGGCATCCCAAAGGGAGTGCAAAAGTGCCACAACATGGCTGCTTTCACGGCTTTTCCCTTAGGAAGAACCCTAATACTCGGCTGATTTACCTTCCTAGGGTTACTGTTAGGCTTAGGCCTAGGACTTTTAAAACCAGGAAGCCCTGGGCTCCAGGCACACTGCAGCTGCGAAAGGCATCCCAAGGGGAGCGCAAAAGTGACACAACTTGGCTGCCACCACTGATATTTCCATGAGACCATCCCGAACCATAGGCTGATTTTCCTTCCTAGGGTTAAGGTTTGAGTTACGCCTGGGGTAAGGGTTCTATTAACCAGAAAGCCCTGAGTTCCAAGAACATACCAGCTGCGAAGGACTTCCCAAGAGGTGCGCAAAAGTACCACAACATGCCTGCCTCCACAGCTTTTTCCTTGGGGACATGCCTAATTCCTGGCGGATTTGCCTTTCTCGTCTTAGGCTTGGGGTTCGGCCTAGGGCTAGGATTTTTTTAACTAGGAAGCCCTGAGTTCCAGGCTTACTTCATCTGCAAAAGGCATCCCAAAGGGAGTGCAGAAGTGTCACAACATGGCTGCTTTCACGGCTTTTCCCTTAGGAAGAACCCTAATACCCAGCTGATTTACCTTCCTAGGGTTACTGTTAGGCTTAGGCCTAGGACTTTTAAAACCAGGAAGACCTGGGCTCCAGGCACACTGCAGCTGCGAAAGGCATCCCAAGGGGAGCGCAAAAGTGACACAACTTGGCTGCCACCACTGATATTTCCATGAGACCATCCCGAACCATAGGCTGATTTTCCTTCCTAGGGTTAAGGTTTGAGTTACGCCTAGGGTAAGGGTTCTATTAACCAGAAAGCCCTGAGTTCCAAGAACACAGCAGCTGCGAAGGACTAGCCAAGAAGAGCGCAAAAGTACCACAACATGCCTGCCTCCACAGCTTTTTCCTTGGGGACATGCCTAATTCCTGGCTGATTTGCCTTTCTCGTCTTAGGGTTGGGGTTCGGCCTAGGGCTAGGATTTTTTTAACAAGGAAGCCCTGAGTTCCAGGCTTACTGCATCTCCCAAAAGCATCCCAAAGGGAGTGCAAAAGTGCCACAACATGGCTGCTTTCACGGCTTTTCCCTTAGGAAGAATACTAATACTCGGCTGATTTACCTTCCTAGGGTTACTGTTAGGCTTAGGCCTAGGACTTTCAAAACCAGGAAGCCCTGGGCTCCAGGCACGTGCAGCTGTTCAAGGCATCCCAAGAGGGCCGCAGAAGTGACACAACTTGGCTGCCTCTGCTGCTATTCTCATGAGACCATCCCGAACCATAGGCTGATTTTCCTTCCTAGGGTTAAGTTTTGAGTTACGACTAGGGTAAGAGTTCTATTAACCAGAAAGCCCTGAGTTCCAAGAACACAGCAGCTGCGAAGGACTAGCCAAGAAGAGCGCAAAAGTACCACAACGTGCCGGCCTCCACAGCTTTTTCCTTGGGGACATGCCTAATTCCTGGCTGATTTGCCTTTCTCGTCTTAGGGTTGGGGTTCGGCCTAGGGCTAGGATTTTTTTAACTAGGAAGCCCTGAGTTCCAGGCTTACTTCATCTGCCAAAGGCATCCCAAATGGAGTGCAGAAGTGTCACAACATGGCTGCTTTCACGGCTTTTCCCTTAGGAAGAACCCTAATACCCAGCTGATTTACCTTCCTAGGGTTACTGTTAGGCTTAGGCCTAGGACTTTTAAAACCAGGAAGACCTGGGCTCCAGGCACACTGCAGCTGCGAAAGGCATCCCAAGGGGAGCGCAAAAGTGACACAACTTGGCTGCCACCACTGATATTTCCATGAGACCATCCCGAACCATAGGCTGATTTTCCTTCCTAGGGTTAAGGTTTGAGTTACGCCTAGGGTAAGGGTTCTATTAACCAGAAAGCCCTGAGTTCCAAGAACACAGCAGCTGCGAAGGACTAGCCAAGAAGAGCGCAAAAGTACCACAACATGCCTGCCTCCACAGCTTTTTCCTTGGGGACATGCCTAATTCCTGGCTGATTTGCCTTTCTCGTCTTAGGGTTGGGGTTCGGCCTAGGGCTAGGATTTTTTTAACAAGGAAGCCCTGAGTTCCAGGCTTACTGCATCTCCCAAAAGCATCCCAAAGGGAGTGCAAAAGTGCCACAACATGGCTGCTTTCACGGCTTTTCCCTTAGGAAGAATACTAATACTCGGCTGATTTACCTTCCTAGGGTTACTGTTAGGCTTAGGCCTAGGACTTTCAAAACCAGGAAGCCCTGGGCTCCAGGCACGTGCAGCTGTTCAAGGCATCCCAAGAGGGCCGCAGAAGTGACACAACTTGGCTGCCTCTGCTGCTATTCTCATGAGACCATCCCGAACCATAGGCTGATTTTCCTTCCTAGGGTTAAGTTTTGAGTTACGACTAGGGTAAGAGTTCTATTAACCAGAAAGCCCTGAGTTCCAAGAACACAGCAGCTGCGAAGGACTAGCCAAGAAGAGCGCAAAAGTACCACAACGTGCCGGCCTCCACAGCTTTTTCCTTGGGGACATGCCTAATTCCTGGCTGATTTGCCTTTCTCGTCTTAGGGTTGGGGTTCGGCCTAGGGCTAGGATTTTTTTAACTAGGAAGCCCTGAGTTCCAGGCTTACTTCATCTGCCAAAGGCATCCCAAATGGAGTGCAGAAGTGCCACAACATGGCTGCTTTCACGGCTTTCCCCTTTAGGAAGAACCCTAATACGCGGCTGATTTACCTTCCTAGGGTTACTGTTAGGCTTAGGCCTAGGACTTTTAAAACTAGGAAGCCCTTACATCCAGGCGCACTGCAGCTGTTTAGGGCATCCCAAGGGGAGTACTAAAGTACCACAACATGGCAGCTTTCACAGCTTTTTCCTTGGCACCATCCCTATACATAGGCTGATTTATCTGCCTACGGTTAGGGTTAGGGTTCAGACTAGGGCTTGGAGTTTTTTAACCAGGAAGCCCTGAGTTCCAGTATTACTGCATCTGCCAAATCCATCCCAAAGGGAGTGCAAAAGTGCCACAACATGGCTGCTTTCACGGCTTTTCCCTTAGGAAGAACCCTAATACCCGGCTGATTTACCTTCCTAGGGTTACTGTTAGGCTTAGGCCTAGGACTTTTAAAACCAGGAAGCCCTGGGCTCCAGGCACTCTGCAGCTGTGAAAGGCATCCCAAGGGGAGCGCAAAAGTGACACAACTTGGCTGCCACCACTGATATTTCCATGAGACAATCCCAAATCATACGCTGATTTTCCTTCCTAGGGTTAAGGTTTGAGTTACGCCTAGGGTAAGGGTTCTATTAACCAGAAAGCCCTGAGTTCCAAGAACACAGCAGCTGCGAAGGACTACCCCAGAAGCGCGCAAAAGTACCACAACATGCCTGCCTCCACAGCTTTTTCCTTGGGGACATGCCTAATTCCTGGCTGACTTGCCTTTCTCGTCTTAGGGTTGGGGTTCGGGCTAGGGCTAGGATATTTTTAACTAGGAAGCCCTGAGTTCCAGGCTTACTGCATCTGCCAAAGGCATCCCAAAGGGAGTGCAGAAGTGCCACAACATGGCTGCTTTCACAGCTTTTCCCTTAGGAAGAACCCTAATACTCGGCTGATTTACCTTCCTAGGGTTACTGTTAGGCTTAGGCCTAGGACTTTTAAAACCAGGAAGCCCTGGGCTCCAGGCACACTGCAGCTGCGAAAGGCATCCCAAGGGGAGCGCAAAAGTGACACAACTTGGCTGCCACCACTGATATTTCCATGAGACCATTCCGAACCATAGGCTGATTTTCCTTCCTAGGGTTAAGTTTTGAGATACGCCTAGGGTAAGAGTTCTATTAACCAGAAAGCCCTGAGTTCCAAGAACACAGCAGCTGCGAAGGACTACCCAAGAAGAGCGCAAAAGTACCACAACGTGCCTGCCTCCACAGCTTTTTCCTTGGGGACATGCCTAATTCCTGGCTGATTTGCCTTTCTCGTCTTAGGGTTGGGGTTCGGCCTAGGGCTAGGATTTTTTTAACTAGGAAGCCCTGAGTTCCAGGCTTACTTCATCTGCCAAAGGCATCCCAAAGGGAGTGCAGAAGTGCCACAACATGGCTGCTTTCACGGCTTTCCCCTTAGGAAGAACCCTAATACGCGGCTGATTTACATTCCTAGGGTTACTGTTAGGCTTAGGCCTAGGACTTTTAAAACTAGGAAGCCCTTACATCCAGGCACACAGCAGCTGTTTAAGGCATCCCAAGGGGAGTACTAAAGTACCACAACATGGCAGCTTTCACAGCTTTTTCCTTTGCACCATCCCTATACATAGGCTGATTTATCTGCCTAGGGTAAGGGTTAGGGTTCAGCCTAGGGCTTGGAGTTTTTTAACCAGGAAGCCCTGAGTTCCAGGCTTACTGCATCTGCCAAATGCATCCCAAAGGGAGTGCAAAAGTGCCACAACATGGCTGCTTTCACGGCTTTTCCCTTAGGAAGAACCCTAATACGCGGCTGATTTACCTTCCTAGGGTTACTGTTACGCTTAGGCCTAGGACTTTTAAAACCAGGAAGCCCTGGGCTCCAGGCACTCTGCAGCTGCGAAAGGCATCCCAAGGGGAGCGCAAAAGTGACACAACTTGGCTGCCACCACTGATATTTCCATGAGACCATCCCGAACCATAGGCTGATTTTCCTTCCTAGGGTTAAGGTTTGAGTTACGCCTAGGGTAAGGGTTCTATTAACCAGAAAGCCCTGAGTTCCAAGAACACAGCAGCTGCGAAGGACTACCCAAGAAGAGCACAAAAGTACCACAACATGCCTGCCTCCACAGCTTTTTCCTTGGGGACATGCCTAATTCCTGGCTGATTTGCCTTTCTCGTCTTAGGCTTGGGGTTCGGCCTAGGGCTAGGACTTTTAAAATCAGGAAGCCCTGACTTCCAGGCACACTGGAGCTGTGAAAGGCATCCCAAAGGGAGTGCAGAAGTGCCACAACATGGTTGCTTTCATGGCTTTTTCCTTGGCAAGAAGCTTAACACCAGGCTGATTTCCCTTCCCAGGGTTACTGTAAGGCTTAGGTCTAGGGCTAGGGTTTTTAAAACTAGGAAGCCCTTAGTTCCAGGCACACTGCAGCTGTTCAAGGCATCCCAAGGGGAGTACAAAAGTGCAACAACATGGCAGCTTTCACAGCTTTTTCCTTGGCTCCATCCCTATAGCTAGACTGATTTATCTGCCTAGGGTTAGGGTTAGGGTTCAGCCTAGGGCTTGGAGTTTTTTAACCAGGAAGCCCTGAGTTCCAGGCTTACTGCATCTGCCAAAGGCATCCCAAAGGGAGTGCAGAAGTGCCACAACATGGCTGCTTTCACGGCTTTTCCCTTAGGAAGAACCCTAATACGCGGCTGATTTACCTTCCTAGGGTTACTGTTAGGCTTAGGCCTAGGACTTTTAAAACCAGGAAGCCCTGGGCTCCAGGCACACTGCAGCTGCGAAAGGCATCCCAAGGGGAGCGCAAAAGTGACGCAACTTGGCTGCCACCACTGATATTTCCATGAGACCATCCCGAAACATAGGCTGATTTTCCTTCCTAGGGTTAAGGTTTGAGTTACGCCTAGGGTAAGGGTTCTATTAACCAGAAAGCCCTGAGTTCCAAGAACACAGCAGCTGCGAAGGACTTCCCAAGAAGCGCGCAAAAGTACCACAACATGCCTGCCTCCACAGCTTTTTCCTTGGGGACATGCCTAATTCCTGGCTGATTTGCCTTTCTCGTCTTAGGGTTGGGGTTCGGCCTAGGGCTAGGATTTTTAAAATCAGGAAGCCCTTAGATCCAGGCACACTGCAGCTGTTCAAGGCATCCCAAGGGGAGTACAAAAGTGCAACAACATGGCAGCTTTCACAGCTTTTTCCTTGGCACCATCCCTATACCTAGGCTGATTTATCTGCCTAGGGTTAGGGTTAGGCTTCAGCCTAGGGCTTGGAGTTTTTTAACCAGGAAGCCCTGAGTTCCAGGCTTACTGCATCTGCCAAAGGCATCCCAAAGGGAGTGCAGAAGTGCCACAACATGGCTGCTTTCACGGCTTTTCCCTTAGGAAGAACCGTAATACCCGGCTGATTTACCTTCCTAGGGTTACTGTTAGGCTTAGGCCTAGGACTTTTAAAACCAGGACGCCCAGGGCTCCAGGCACTCTTCAGCTGCGAAAGGCATCCCAAGGGGAGCGCAAAAGTGACACAACTTGGCTGCCACCACTGATATTTCCATGAGACCATCCCGAACCATAGGCTGATTTTCTTTCCTAGGGTTAAGGTTTGAGTTACGCCTAGGGTAAGGGTTCTATTAACCAGAAAGCCCTGAGTTCCAAGAACACAGCAGCTGCGAAGGACTAGCCAAGAAGAGCGCAAAAGTACCACAACATGCCTGCCTCCACAGCTTTTTCCTTGGGGACATGCCTAATTCCTGGCTGATTTGCCTTTCTCGTCTTAGGCTTGGGGTTCGGCCTAGGGTTAGGATTTTTTTAACTAGGAAGCCCTGAGTTCCAGGCTTACTTCATCTGCCAAAGGCATCCCAAAGGGAGTGCAGAAGTGCCACAACATGGCTGCTTTCACGGCTTTTCCCTTAGGAAGAACCCTAATACGCGGCTGATTTACCTTCCTAGGGTTACTGTTAGGCTTAGGCCTAGGACTTTTTAAACCAGGAAGCCCTGGGCTCCAGGCACACTGCAGCTGCGAAAGGCATCCCAAGGGGAGCGCAAAAGTGACACAACTTGGCTGCCACCACTGATATTTCCATGAAACAATCCCGAACCATAGGCTGATTTTCTTTCCTAGGGTTAAGGTTTGAGTTACGCCTAGGGTAAGGGTTCTATTAACCAGAAAGCCCTGAGTTCCAAGAACACAGCAGCTGCGAAGGACTAGCCAAGAAGAGCGCAAAAGTACCACAACATGCCTGCCTCCACAGCTTTTTCCTTGGGGACATGCCTAATTCCTGGCTGATTTGCCTTTCTCGTCTTAGGGTTGGGGTTCGGCCTAGGGTAGGATTTTTAAAGTCAGGAAGCCCTGAGTTCCAGGCACACTGGAGCTGTGAAAGGCATCCCAAAGGGAGTGCAGAAGTGCCACAACATGGTTGCTTTCATGGCTTTTTCCTTGGCAAGAAGCTTAACACCAGGCTGATTTCCCTTCCCAGGGTTACTGTAAGGCTTAGGTCTAGGGCTAGGGTTTTTAAAACTAGGAAGCCCTTAGTTCCAGGCACACTGCAGCTGTTCAAGGCATCCCAAGGGGAGTACAAAAGTGCAACAACATGGCAGCTTTCACAGCTTTTTCCTTGGCTCCATCCCTATAGCTAGACTGATTTATCTGCCTAGGGTTAGGGTTAGGGTTCAGCCTAGGGCTTGGAGTTTTTTAACCAGGAAGCCCTGAGTTCCAGGCTTACTGCATCTGCCAAAGGCATCCCAAAGGGAGTGCAGAAGTGCCACAACATGGCTGCTTTCACGGCTTTTCCCTTAGGAAGAACCCTAATACGCGGCTGATTTACCTTCCTAGGGTTACTGTTAGGCTTAGGCCTAGGACTTTTAAAACCAGGAAGCCCTGGGCTCCAGGCACACTGCAGCTGCGAAAGGCATCCCAAGGGGAGCGCAAAAGTGACGCAACTTGGCTGCCACCACTGATATTTCCATGAGACCATCCCGAAACATAGGCTGATTTTCCTTCCTAGGGTTAAGGTTTGAGTTACGCCTAGGGTAAGGGTTCTATTAACCAGAAAGCCCTGAGTTCCAAGAACACAGCAGCTGCGAAGGACTTCCCAAGAAGCGCGCAAAAGTACCACAACATGCCTGCCTCCACAGCTTTTTCCTTGGGGACATGCCTAATTCCTGGCTGATTTGCCTTTCTCGTCTTAGGGTTGGGGTTCGGCCTAGGGCTAGGATTTTTAAAATCAGGAAGCCCTTAGATCCAGGCACACTGCAGCTGTTCAAGGCATCCCAAGGGGAGTACAAAAGTGCAACAACATGGCAGCTTTCACAGCTTTTTCCTTGGCACCATCCCTATACCTAGGCTGATTTATCTGCCTAGGGTTAGGGTTAGGCTTCAGCCTAGGGCTTGGAGTTTTTTAACCAGGAAGCCCTGAGTTCCAGGCTTACTGCATCTGCCAAAGGCATCCCAAAGGGAGTGCAGAAGTGCCACAACATGGCTGCTTTCACGGCTTTTCCCTTAGGAAGAACCGTAATACCCGGCTGATTTACCTTCCTAGGGTTACTGTTAGGCTTAGGCCTAGGACTTTTAAAACCAGGAAGCCCTGGGCTCCAGGCACACTGCAGCTGCGAAAGGCATCCCAAGGGGAGCGCAAAAGTGACACAACTTGGCTGCCACCACTGATATTTCCATGAGACCATCCCGAACCATAGGCTGATTTTCTTTCCTAGGGTTAAGGTTTGAGTTACGCCTAGGGTAAGGGTTCTATTAACCAGAAAGCCCTGAGTTCCAAGAACACAGCAGCTGCGAAGGACTAGCCAAGAAGAGCGCAAAAGTACCACAACATGCCTGCCTCCACAGCTTTTTCCTTGGGGACATGCCTAATTCCTGGCTGATTTGCCTTTCTCGTCTTAGGCTTGGGGTTCGGCCTAGGGTTAGGATTTTTTTAACTAGGAAGCCCTGAGTTCCAGGCTTACTTCATCTGCCAAAGGCATCCCAAAGGGAGTGCAGAAGTGCCACAACATGGCTGCTTTCACGGCTTTTCCCTTAGGAAGAACCCTAATACCCGACTGATTTACCTTCCTAGGGTTACTGTTAGGCTTAGACCTACGACTTTTAAAACCAGGAAGCCCTGGGCTTCAGGCACACTGCAGCTGTTAAAGGCATCCCAAGAGGGCCGCAGAAGTGACACAACTTGGCTGCCTCTTCTTCTATTCTCATGAGACCATCCCGAACCATAGGATGATTTTCCTTCCTAGGGTTAATGTTTGAGTTTCGCCTAGGGTAAGAGGTCTATTAACCAGAAAGACCTGAGTTCCAAGAACACAGCAGCTGCGAAGGACTAGCCAAGAAGAGAGCAAAAGTACCACAACATGCCTGCCTCCACAGCTTTTTCCTTGGGGACATGCCTAATTCCTGGCTGATTTGCCTTTCTCGTCTTAGGGTTGGGGTTCGGCCTAGGGCTAGGATTTTTAAAATCAGGAAGCCCTGAGTTCCAGGCACACTGGAGCTGTGAAAGGCATTCAAAAGGGAGTGCAGAAGTGCCACAACATGGTTGCTTTCGCGGCTTTTTCCTTGGCAAGAAGCTTAACACCAGGCTGATTTCCCTTCCCTTGGTTACTGTTAGGCTTAGGCCTAGGGCTAGGATTTTTAAAACTAGGAAGCCCTTAGCTCCAGGCACACTGCAGCTGTTCAAGGCATCCCAAGGGGAGTACAAAAGTGCAACAACATGGCAGCTTTCACAGCTTTTTCCTTGGCACCATCCCTATACATAGGCTGATTTATCTGCCTAGGGTTAGGGTTAGGGTTCAGCCTAGGGCTTGGAGATTTTAACCCGGAAGCCCTGAGTTCCAGGCTTACTGCATCTGCCAAAGGCATCCCAAAGGGAGTGCAAAAGTGCCACAACATGGCTGCTTTCACGGCTTTTCCCTTAGGAAGAACCCTAATACTCGGCTGATTTACCTTCCTAGGGTTACTGTTAGGCTTAGGCCTAGGACTTTTAAAACCAGGAAGCCCTGGGCTCCAGGCACACTGCAGCTGCGAAAGGCATCCCAAGGGGAGCGCAAAAGTGACACAACTTGGCTGCCACCACTGATATTTCCATGAGACCATCCCGAACCATAGGCTGATTTTCCTTCCTAGGGTTAAGGTTTGAGTTACGCCTGGGGTAAGGGTTCGATTAACCAGAAAGCCCTGAGTTCCAAGAACATACCAGCTGCGAAGGACTTCCCAAGAGGTGCGCAAAAGTACCACAACATGCCTGCCTCCACAGCTTTTTCCTTGGGGACATGCCTAATTCCTGGCGGATTTGCCTTTCTCGTCTTAGGGTTGGGCTTCGGCCTAGGGCTAGGATTTTTTTAACTAGGAAGCCCTGAGTTCCAGGCTTACTTCATCTGCAAAAGGCATCCCAAAGGGAGTGCAGAAGTGTCACAACATGGCTGCTTTCACGGCTTTTCCCTTAGGAAGAACCCTAATACCCGGCTGATTTACCTTCCTAGGGTTACTGTTAGGCTTAGGCCTAGGACTTTTAAAACCAGGAAGACCTGGGCTCCAGGCACATGCAGCTGTTAAAGGCATCCCAAGGGGAGCGCAAATGTGACACAACTTAGCTGCCACCACTGATATTTCCATGAGACAATCCCAAATCATAGGCTGATTTTCCTTCCTAGGGTTAAGGTTTGAGTTACGCCTAGGGTAAGGGTTCTATTAACCAGAAAGCCCTGAGTTCCAAGAACACAGCAGCTGCGACGGACTACCCCAGAAGAGCGCAAAAGTACCACAACATGCCTGCCTCCACAGCTTTTTCCTTGGGGACATGCCTAATTCCTGGCTGATTTGCCTTTCTCGTCTTAGGGTTGGGGTTCGGCCTAGGGCTAGGATTTTTTTAACTAGGAAGCCCTGAGTTCCAGGCTTACTGCATCTGCCAAAAGCATCCCAAAGGGAGTGCAGAAGTGCCACAACATGGCTGCTTTCACGGCTTTTCCCTTAGGAAGAACCCTAATACGCGGCTGATTTACCTTCCTAGGGTTACTGTTAGGCTTAGGCCTAGGACTTTTTAAACCAGGAAGCCCTGGGCTCCAGGCACACTGCAGCTGCGAAAGGCATCCCAAGGGGAGCGCAAAAGTGACACAACTTGGCTGCCACCACTGATATTTCCATGAGACCATCCCGAAACATAGGCTGATTTTCCTTCCTAGGGTTAAGGTTTGAGTTACGCCTAGGGTAAGGGTTCTATTAACCAGAAAGCCCTGAGTTCCAAGAACACAGCAGCTGTGAAGGACTAGCCAAGAAGAGCGCAAAAGTACCACAACATGCCTGCCTCCACAGCTTTTTCCTTGGGGACATGCCTAATTCCTGGCTGATTTGCCTTTCTCGTCTTAGGCTTGGGGTTCGGCCTAGGGCTAGGACTTTTAAAATCAGGAAGCCCTGAGTTCCAGGCACACTGGAGCTGTGAAAGACATCCAAAAGGGAGTGCAGAAGTGCCACAACATGGTTTCTTTCACGGCTTTTTCCGTGGCAAGAAGCCGAACACCAGGCTGATTTCCCTTCCCAGGGTTACAGTTAGGCTTAGGCCTAGGGCTAGGATTTTTAAAACTAGGAAGCCCTTAGATCCAGGCACACTGCAGCTGTTCAAGGCATCCCAAGGGGAGTACAAAAGTGCAACAACATGGCAGCTTTCACAGCTTTTTCCTTGGCACTATCCCTATACCTAGGCTGATTTATCTGCCTAGGGTTAGGGTTAGGCTTCAGCCTAGGGCTTGGAGTTTTTTAACCAGGAAGCCCTGAGTTCCAGGCTTACTGCATCTGCCAAAGGCATCCCAAAGGGAGTGCAAAAGTGCCACAACATGGCTGCTTTCACAGCTTTTCCCTTAGGAAGAACCCTAATACCCGACTGATTTACCTTCCTAGGGTTACTGTTAGGCTTAGGCCTAGGACTTTTAAAACCAGGAAGCCCTGGGCTCCAGGCACGTGCAGCTGTGAAAGGCATCCCAAGAGGGCCGCAGAAGTGACACAACTTGGCTGCCTCTGCTGCTATTCTCATGAGACCATCCCGAACCATAGGCTGATTTTCCTTCCTAGGGTTAAGGTTTGAGTTACGCCTAGGGTAAGAGTTCTATTAACCAGAAAGCCCTGAGTTCCAAGAACACAGCAGCTGCGAAGGACTACCCAAGAAGAGCGCAAAAGTACCACAACGTGCCTGCCTCCACAGCTTTTTCCTTGGGGACATGCCTAATTCCTGGCTGATTTGCCTTTTCATCTTAGGGTTGGGGTTCGGCCTAGGGCTAGGATTTTTAAAATCAGGAAGCCCTGACTTCCAGGCACACTGGAGCTGTGAAAGGCATCCAAAAGGGAGTGCAAAAGTGCCACAACATGGTTGCTTTCACGGCTTTTTCCTTGGCAAGAAGCTTAGCACCAGGCTGATTTCCCTTCCCAGGGTTACTGTTAGGCTTAGGCCTAGGGCTAGGATTTTTAAAACTAGGAAGCCCTGGGCTCCAGGCACACTGCAGCTGTTCAAGGCATCCCAAGGGGAGTACAAAAGTGCAACAACATGGCAGCTTTCACAGCTTTTTCCTTGGCACCATCCCTATACCTTGGCTTTTTTATCTGCCTAGGGTTAGGGTTAGGGTTCAGCCTAGGGCTTGGAGTTTTTTAACCAGGAAGCCCTGAGTTCCAGGCTTACTGCATCTGCCAAAGGCATCCCAAAGGGAGTGCAGAAGTGCCACAACATGGCTGCTTTCACGGCTTTTCCCTTAGGAAGAACCCTAATACGCGGCTGATTTACCTTCCTAGGATTACTGTTAGGCTTAGGCCTAGGACTTTTAAAACCAGGAAGCCCTGGGCTCTAGGCACACTGCAGCTGCGAAAGGCATCCCAAGGGGAGCGCAAAAGTGACACAACTTGGCTGCCTCTGCTGCTATTCTCATGAGACCATCCCGAACCATAGGCTGATTTTCCTTCCTAGGGTTAAGGTTTGAGTTACGCCTAGGGTAAGGGTTCTATTAACCAGAAAGCCCTGAGTTCCAAGAACACAGCAGCTGCGAAGGACTTCCCAAGAAGAGCGCAAAAGTAGCACAACATGCCTGCCTCCACAGCTTTTTCCTTGGGGACATGCCTAATTCCTGGCTGATTTGCCTTTCTCGTCTTAGGCTTGGGGTTCGGCCTAGGGCTAGGATTTTTTTAACTAGGAAGCCCTGAGTTCCAGGCTTACTTCATCTGCCAAAGGCATCCCAAAGGGAGTGCAGAAGTGCCACAACATGGCTGCTTTCACGGCTTTTCCCTTAGGAAGAACCCTAATACGCGGCTGATTTACCTTCCTAGGTTTACTGTTAGGCTTAGGCCTAGGACTTTTAAAACCAGGAAGCCCTGGGCTCCAGGCACACTGCAGCTGCGAAAGGCATCCCAAGGGGAGCGCAAAAGTGACACAACTTGGCTGCCACCACTGATATTTCCATGAGACCATCCCGAACCATAGGCTGATTTTCCTTCCTAGGGTTAAGGTTTGAGTTATGCCTTGGGTAAGGGTTCTATTAACCAGAAAGCCCTGAGTTCCAAGAATACAGCAGCTACGAAGGGCTAGCCAAGAAGAGCGCAAAAGTACCACAACATGCCTGCCTCCACAGCTTTTTCCTTGGGGACATGCCTAATTCCTGGCTGATTTGCCTTTCTCGTCTTAGGGTTGGGGTTCGGCCTAGGGCTAGGATTTTTAAAATCAGGAAGCCCTGAGTTCCAGGCACACTGGAGCTGTGAAAGGCATCCAAAAGGGAGTGCAGAAGTGCCGCAACATGGCTGCTTTCCCGGCTTTTTCCTTGGCAAGAAGCCTAACACCAGGCTGATTTACCTTCCTAGGGTTACTGTAAGGCTTAGGCCTAGGGCTAGGATTTTTAAAACTAGAAAGCCGTTAGCTCCAGGCACACTGCAGCTGTTCAAGGCATCCCAAGAGGGCCGCAGAAGTGACACAACTTGGCTGCCTCTGCTGCTATTCTCATGAGTCCATCCCGAACCATAGGCCGATTTTCCTTCCTAGGGTGAGGGTTAGAGTTACGCCTAGGGTTAGTGTTTTTTTAACCAGAAAGCCCTGAGTTCCAAGAACACAGCAGCTGCGAAGGACTACCCAAGAGGAGTGCAAAAGTGCCACATCATGGCTGTCTCCAGCGCTTTTTCCTTGGGACCATCATTGAACCTTGGCTTCTTTACTTGCCTCCAGTTGCACCTATGGTCACGCCAAGAGATAGGGATTTTAAATCAGTAAACCCTGAGCTCCAGACCCAGTGCAGCTGCAAAAGGCTTCCCAAGGGCAGCCAAAAATTGCCTCAACATGCTCCTTCCAGTGCTTTTTTCCTTGGGAACATCCCTATACCCAGGCTGATTTATCTGCCTAGGGTTAGGGTTAGGGTTCAGCCTAGAGATAGGATTTTTTCAAACAGGAAACCCTGAATTCCAGGCACACTGCAGCTGTTAAAGGCAGTGTTCTACGTCAACCGCAACTTAGTCTGAAATAAATGCTTTTTCCCTGAGAGCATCTGAGAGGTTTGCATGAAGCACTGATATCTGACATTTGCAATTTTGAATAGGAGAGGAGAAAGAAAATGGGAAGAAGTTTTTAATTTTAGTGGTTTCAATGTTAATTTCCGTACACTTTTTCAAAACTTGTCAGCTCAAATGCCCATCAACATCTTTTAGTCATCTGTAAGTCAGTATTCATATAAAATGTGCTTCAAATCAAAAGAATTTCAAATTTGCACTCCAAATTTCTATGCCTAGATTTATGATTTCCTACACATATTAGATGAAAGGAAGGCCTTTTTTACTGTGGGAGTGCTGGAACACTGGAACAGGTTGCCCAGGGAAGTTGTGGGTGTCCCATCCCTGAAAGTATTCAAGGTCAGCTTGGACGGGGCTTGGAGCAGCAACAAAGGAGAAGCTTGATGGTAGAGAAACAAAGTTGGACTATAGAAGAAACTGGGATTGAAGTATAGGAGCAAGTTTTCTCTCAGCTCTTGGGGTAAATTCAAAGTTGTACAAAATGACATTTATCTGTGCTATTCACTACTGTAACAGAAATGTTCATGAAAACTGTACAGAAGATAGCAAATTTTAAAAGAGATAAGAATTACAGCATAAAATCCATGGGATGGGTTACAACATGAGACACTCTCTAAGAGAAAATCTCTGTGTTTCAGCACTTCATCATGGTAAGATTTCATGAAGTGCCAAAGAAGGCGGCAAAATATCATTTGGGACGTTATTTCCTGGAATTCAGCCTGGCCATTAGTAGGAACTGGGTTTGAACACATCATGTAGATATACCACACACACTTGCCCTTCACTGAAAAATGACTGTTTACAACGAAGAAGCAATTGACGATCAAAATTGATTGAAAGCATCTTAAACATGTCAAGTATTTCATTGTAGATGATCTGTGATCCAAATGCTTCTTCCACCTTCGAGAGGGACAGAACAATTCTTCCATGTCATGACGGTTTAAAATTGTATCAACCAATGTTTTCTGCTGAAAAGATAGCATCTATTTTTTTCTATTTTTGGAAGAAAATATTCCTAGACATACAACAGGTGAGAACTAAGTAATTTTAAAGAAACAAATGAAAAGAAAATATTCTGTAAATAGAATGAAATGAAAAGCTGTGTTTTAAATAGGAGCTAAATATGAAACAGAATTTTTGTACCAGGCATTTGAATTACTGCACCAGCTCTTTTGCCCATCAAGAGAGGCGTTTAGCATTTCAGTCTTTTCCAAGGTGTTCATGATCTGCTATGCTGATCTCTGTGTGTGCCTAGGTGTGTGTGGAAGGGGGGGCATGTGAAGGGGAGTGTGTATGTTTGCTTTACAATTGTTGTGGCAGATTCATGCCTCAGCTCCACATTTTGTTTTAGACAGGTCACACAGAGTGGATGTGAAGTTTACTATCAACAAGAGATCAATTCCCAAATCATCCATTTCACTCTACCTTATAAATCATGTGCTTTGTTGCATATTTTATCAAATCTACTTTCAAGCCAGATGGAGGAAGGAGGATGTGGCAATCCCTCCACCATCTTGCAACTTTTATGCAAGTAGGTTTTCAAGAAAATCATCATTTCTCTTTGAAATATGTCTGGAACAGGCATGATGGTAGTGTCAACCTGTTGGAGTTTTTGTTGCTGGAAGAAGTTATACAAAAGGATTGGTTTTTACATTGACCAGTTACTGAATCAAGCTCAGGAATACATTGGAAATTCAACTGGGGCTTCCTTTCCCCGGCAGACTACTTCTAGAACGAGCTTGTACACTGAAGCTTACTCTTTTGCCCTCTTTTTGTTTCTTTCCTATTTTCTTGGCTTCTTTGCCACTCTCTAGACAATTTTGGAACTTTTTTCCCAACTCAAATGGTTTCAATAGTCTGATTGTGATCATACATTTTTACAAGGAATTTTTAAAATCTTTCCTCCAGTTAAGAAAGTCAAGGACTTAGGTCTTTTTCTTCCCTTATCAATATTGCAATGAAATTGATAAGTAAAGACCAACTCTTTCTTTTTGTTTTTAATCCATTCATCCATTTGGTGGACCAATAGTTGCCATTCTGATGGAAGTTGTCACTTCTTAACAATAGGCATTCTGTGACTATGTTGACAGCACTTTGGGTGAAGATCCTAACTGGTCTTAGATACACATAGGGAGAAATTTGCTCAGCCAGTGTCAGTCTTAAGCATGCGTATCAGAAGATCTTTCTAGAGCTGGGAATTTTCCCATGAAAGGGATTCAGTTAGGGAAGAGACACTTGCCCCAGAGGTTTACATTCTTCTTGAAGACTGCTTAAGGAACTTAGATGCCATGTCCATTTGGATCTGTGTCTGCACAGAACTTTGTCATGCCAGTGCTTGAAATGCATCTTGAAGAGAATTCACTAGCACAGAATGAATGAGAGTGGAAGGGGTTGGTGGGGCTAACCAGGCCCAACCCCCCTGCCTAAACCAGGATCCCTAGAGCCTCTTGCCCAGGATTCTATCTGGGTGTACTTTTAATGTCTTCAAAGATCCAGGCTCCACAATCTTTCTGGGCAGTCTGTGCCGTGGTTCACTCACCCTCACAGTAAAGAATCATTTCCTGATGTTCCTGTATTTCAGTGTGTGCCCACTGCTTCTTGTCTTTTCACTCAGCATCACTGAAAAGACACTGATTCCCTCCCCTTTGCACTATTGCTTCCATATGGATGTGTGCTGCCATGTAGAGATATGTCAAAAACCTCCCTGAAGCCCAGGCAGATAATATTCCCTTCATCTACCAGTCAAGTTGATTCATCAGAGGAGTTTAAAGTTATGTTCAGCATGAAATGCCCCTGAAAAATCATGCTAACTACATTATTGTGTCGTCTTTCATGTGCCTGGCAAGGTTTTCCAGGAAGAGCTGCTTCATCAACTTCCTGGGTATAAAAAAGAGGCTGGCTGGTTTGTACGATTGCGAGTCCTCCTAATTGCCTTTTTTGAAGATGAGTGTCATTTGCTTACATCCAGTCCTTAGCCTCTCTTGTCGTCTACATCTTAGCAAAAAGCTTTTCCACTATGTCTGGCAAGGAGAAATTGTGCCAGCACAGAAAACATCTCCCATCGTGTTCTAGACGTTGCACGGAGGTGTGCCGAGTGTTTGGCATGAAGAAAAGAAAAGTTGTCCAAAACAGCTTCCAATCGAATGTTCATGTGATTGGAAAAGTCAGGAGAGTGCAAAGGTACTGTTTTCTATCAGTTGGCAAGCTGCGCACACAATCCCAGTGTTGTACAGCTTCCTTCTTCACCTTTCCGAAGGTGCCGCTCTCTCCGGCTCCCGGAGGCGAAGAAGCGGCTTCTTCACGCAAAGACGATTGTGCCGCTCACTGTGCACTCCTTAGCGCGGCTTCTGCCGAAAGACGCCCGGGAGCGGCTCTTAGCTCCGGACAGCATCGTACCTTCGTCTTTAGCGTCTCTTCTCGTCTACATCTTAGCAAAAAGCTTTTCTACTATGTCTGGCGAGGAAAAACTGTGCCAGCACAGAAAACATCTCCCATCGTGTTCTAGACGTTGCACGGAGGTGTGCCGAGTGTTTGGCATGAAGGAAAGAAAAGTTGTCCAAAACAGCTTCCAATCGAATGTTCATGTGATTGGAAAAGTCAGGAGAGTGCAAAGGTACTGTTTTCTATCAGTTGGCAAGCTGCGCACACAATCCCAGTGTTGTACAGCTTCCTTCTTCACCTTTCCGAAGGTGCCGCTCTCTCCGGCTCCCGGAGGCGAAGAAGCGGCTTCTTCGCGCAAAGACGATTGTGCCGCTCACTGTGCACTCCTTAGCGCGGCTTCTGCCGAAAGACGCCCGGGAGCGGCTCTTAGCTCCGGACAGCATCATACCTTCGTCTTTAGCGTCTCTTCTCGTCTACATCTTAGCAAAAAGCTTTTCTACTATGTCTGGCAAGGAAAAACTGTGCCAGCACAGAAAACATCTCCCATCGTGTTCTAGACGTTGCACGATCCCTATACTTAGGCTGATTTTCCTTCCTGGGGATAGGGTTAGACTTCAGCCTAGGGCTTGGAGTATTTTAACTAGGAAGCCCTGAGTTCCAGGCTTACTGCATCTGCCAAAAGCATCCCAAAGGGAGTGCAGAAGTGCCACAACATGGCTGCTTTCACGGCTTTTCCCTTAGGAAGAACCCTAATACGCGGCTGATTTACCTTCCTTGGGTTACTGTTAGGCTTAGGCCTAGGACTTTTAAAACCAGGAAGCCCTAAGATCCAGGCACACTGCAGCTGTTCAAGGCATCCCAAGGGGAGTACTAAAGTACCACAACATGGCAGCTTTCACAGCTTTTTCCTTGGCACCATCCCTTTACATAGGCTGATTTATCTGCCTAGGGTTAGGGTTAGGGTTCAGCCTAGGGCTTGGAGTTTTTTAACCAGGAAGCCCTGAGTTCCAGGCTTACTGCATCTGCCAAAGGCATCCCAAAGGGAGTGCAAAAGTGCCACAACATGGCTGCTTTCACAGCTTTTCCCTTAGGAAGAACCCTAATACCCGGCTGATTTACCTTCCTAGGGTTACTGTTAGGCTTAGGCCTAGGACTTTTAAAACCAGGAAGCCCTGGGCTCCAGGCACACTGCACCTGTTAAAGGCATCCCAAGAGGGCCGCAGAAGTGAAACAACTTGGCTGCCTCTGCTTCTATTCTCATGAGACCATCCCGAACCATAGGCTGATTTTCCTTCCTAGGGTTAATGTTTGAGTTTTGCCTAGGTTTAAGAGGTCTATTAACCAGAAAGACCTGAGTTCCAAGAACACAGCAGCTGCGAAGGACTACCCAAGAAGAGCGCAAAAGTACCACAACATGCCTGCCTCCACAGCTTTTTCCTTGGGGACATGCCTAATTCCTGGCTGATTTGCCTTTCTCGTCTTAGGGTTGGGGTTCGGCCTAGGGCTAGGATTTTTTTAACTAGGAAGCCATGAGTTCCAGGCTTACTGCATCTGCCAAAGGCATCCCAAAGGGAGTGCAGAAGTGCCACAACATGGCTGCTTTCACGGCTTTTCCCTTAGGAAGAACCCTAATACGCGGCTGATTTACCTTCCTAGTCTTACTGTTAGGCTTAGGCCTAGGACTTTTAAAACCAGGAAGCCCTGGGCTCCAGGCACATGCAGCTGCGAAAGGCATCCCAAGGGGAGCGCAAAAGTGACACAACTTGGCTGCCACCACTGATATTTCCATGAGACCATCCCAAATCATAGGCGGATTTTCCTTCCTAGGATTAATGTTTGAGTTACGCCTAGGGTAAGGGTTCTATTAACCAGAAAGCCCTGAGTTCCAAGAACACAGCAGCTGCGAAGGACTACCCAAGAAGAGCGCAAAAGTACCACAACGTGCCTGCCTCCACAGCTTTTTCCTTTGGGACATGCCTAATTCCTGGCTGATTTGCCTTTCTCGTCTTAGGGTTGGGGTTCGGCCTAGGGCTAGGATTTTTTTAACTAGGAAGCCCTGAGTTCCAGGCTTACTGCATCTGTCAAAGGCATCCCAAAGGGAGTGCAGAAGTGCCACAACATGGCTGCTTTCACGGCTTTTCCCTTAGGAAGAACCCTAATACGCGGCTGATTTACCTTCCTAGGGTTACTGTTAGGCTTAGGCCTAGGACTTTTAAAACCAGGAAGCCCTGGGCTCCAGGCACACTGCAGCTGCGAAAGGCATCCCAAGGGGAGCGCAAAAGTGACGCAACTTGGCTGCCACCACTGATATTTCCATGAGACCATCCCGAACCATAGGCTGATTTTCCTTCCTAGGGTTAAGGTTTGAGTTATGCCTTGGGTAAGGGTTCTATTAACCAGAAAGCCCTGAGTTCCAAGAATACAGCAGCTACGAAGGACTAGCCAAGAAGAGCGCAAAAGTACCACAACATGCCTGCCTCCACAGCTTTTTCCTTGGGGACATGCCTAATTCCTGGCTGATTTGCCTTTCTCGTCTTAGGGTTGGGGTTCGGCCTAGGGCTAGGATTTTTAAAATCAGGAAGCCCTGAGTTCCAGGCACACTGGAGCTGAGAAAGGCATCCAAACGGAAGTGCAGAAGTGCCACAACATGGTTGCTTTCACGGCTTTTTCCTTGGCAAGAAGCCTAACACCAGGCTGATTTCCCTTCCCAGGGTTACTGTAAGGCTTAGGCCTAGGGCTAGGATTTTTAAAACTAGGAAGCCCTGGGCTCCAGGCACACTGCAGCTGTTCAAGGCATCCCAAGGGGAGTACAAAAGTGCAACAACATGGCAGCTTTCACAGCTTTTTCCTTGGCACCATCCCTATACCTAGGCTGATTTATCTGCCTAGGGTTAGGGTTAGGGTTCAGCCTAGGGCTTGGAGTTTTTTAACCAGGAAGCCCTGAGTTCCAGGCTTACTGCATCTGCCAAAGGCATCCCAAAGGGAGCGCAGAAGTGCCACAACATGGCTGCTTTCACGGCTTTTCCCTTAGGAAGAACCCTAATACGTGGCTGATTTACCTTCCTAGGGTTACTGTTAGGCTTAGGCCTAGGACTTTTAAAACCAGGAAGCCCTGGGCTCCAGGCACACTGCAGCTGCGAAAGGCATCCCAAGGGGAGCGCAAAAGTGACACAGCTTGGCTGCCTCTGCTGCTATTCTCATGAGACCATCCCGAACCATAGGCTGATTTTCCTTCCTAGGGTTAAGGTTTGAGTTACGCCTGGGGTAAGGGTTCTATTAACCAGAAAGCCCTGAGTTCCAAGAACACAGCAGCTGCGAAGGACTTCCCAAGAAGAGCGCAAAAGTACCACAACATGCCTGCCTCCACAGCTTTTTCCTTGGGGACATGCCTAATTCCTGGCTGATTTGCCTTTCTCGTCTTAGGGTTGGGGTTCGGCTTAGGGCTAGGAATTTTTAACTAGGAAGCCCTGAGTTCCAGGCTTACTTCATCTGCAGAAAGCATCCCAAAGGGAGTGCAGAAGTGCCACAACATGGCTGCTTTCACGGCTTTTCCCTTAGGAAGAACCCTAATACGCGGCTGATTTACCTTCCTAGGATTACTGTTAGGCTTAGGCTTAGGACTTTTAAAACCAGGAAGCCCTGGGCTCCAGGCACATGCAGCTGCGAAAGGTATCCCAAGAGGGCCGCAGAAGTGACATAACTTGGCTGCCTCTGCTTCTATTCTCATGAGACCATCCCGAACCATAGGCTGATTTTCCTTCCTAGGGTTAAGGTTTGAGTTACGCCTAGGGTAAGGGTTCTATTAACCAGAAAGCCCTGAGTTCCAAGAACACATCAGCTGCGAAGGACTACCCAAGAAGAGCGCAAAAGTACCACAACGTGCCTGCCTCCACAGCTTTTTCCTTGGGGACATGCCTAATTCCTGGCTGATTTGCCTTTCTCGTCTTAGGGTTGGGGTTCGGCCTAGGGCTAGGATATTTTTAACTAGGAAGCCCTGAGTTCCAGGCTTACTTCATCTGCCAAAGGCATCCCAAAGGGAGTGCAAAAGTGCCACAACATGGCTGCTTTCACGGCTTTTCCCTTAGGAAGAACCCTAATACCCGGCTGATTTACCTTCCTAGGGTTACTGTTAGGCTTCGACCTAGGACTTTTAAAACCAGGAAGCCCTGGGCTCCAGGCACACTGCAGCTGCGAAAGGCATCCCAAGGGGAGCGCAAAAGTGACACAACTTGGCTGCCTCTGCTGCTATTCTCATGAGACCATCCCGAACCATAGGCTGATTTTCCTTCCTAGGGTGAAGGTTTGAGTTACGCCTAGGGTAAGGGTTCTATTAACCAGAAAGCCCTGAGTTCCAAGAACACAGCAGCTGCGAAGGACTTCCCAAGAAGAGCGCAAAAGTACCACAACATGCCTGCCTCCACAGCTTTTTCCTTGGGGACATGCCTAATTCCTGGCTGATTTGCCTTTCTCGTCTTAGGGTTGGGGTTCGGCCTAGGGCTAGGATTTTTAAAATCAGGAAGCCCTGACTTCCAGGCACACTGGAGCTGTGAAAGGCATCCAAAAGGGAGTGCAGAAGTGCCACAACATGGCTGCTTTCACGGATTTTTCCTTGGCAAGAAGCCTAACACCAGGCTGATTTCCCTTCCCAGGGTTACTGTAAGGCTTAGTCCTAGGGCTAGGGTTTTTAAAACTAGGAAGCCCTTAGCCCCAGGCAAACTGCAGCTGTTCAAGGCATCCCAAGGGGAGTACAAAAGTGCAACAACATGGCAGCTTTCACAGCTTTTTCCTTGGCACCATCCCTATACCTAGGCTGATTTATCTGCCTAGGGTTAGGGTTAGGGTTCAGCCTAGGGCTTGGAGATTTTAACCCGGAAGCCCTGAGTTCCAGGCTTACTACATCTGCCAAAGGCATCCCAAAGGGAGTGCAAAAGTGCCACAACATGGCTGCTTTCACGGCTTTTCCCTTAGGAAGAACCCTAATACTCGGCTGATTTACCTTCCTAGGGTTACTGTTAGGCTTAGGCCTAGGACTTTTAAAACCAGGAAGCCCTGGGCTCCAGGCACATGCAGCTGTTAAAGGCATCCCAAGGGGAGCGCAAAAGTGACACAACTTGGCTGCCACCACTGATATTTCCATGAGACCATCCCGAACTATAGGCTGATTTTCCTTCCTAGGGTTAAGGTTTGAGTTACGCCTGGGGTAAGAGTTCTATTAACCAGAAAGCCCTGAGTTCCAAGAACACAGCAGCTGCGAAGGACTACCCAAGAAGAGCGCAAAAGTACCACAACGTGCCTGCCTCCACAGCTTTTTCCTTGGGGACATGCCTAATTCCTGGCTGATTTGCCTTTCTCGTCTTAGGGTTGGGGTTCGGCCTAGGGCTAGGATTTTTTTAACTAGGAAGCCCTGAGTTCCAGGCTTACTTCATCTGCCAAAAGCATCCGAAAGGGAGTGCAAAAGTGCCACAACATGGCTGCTTTCACGGCTTTTCCCTTAGGAAGAACCCTAATATGCGGCTGATTGACCTTCCTAGGGTTAATGTTAGGCTTAGGCCTAGGACTTTTAAAACCAGGAAGCCCTGGGCTCCAGGCACACTGCAGCTGCGAAAGGCATCCCAAGGGGAGCGCAAAAGTGACACAACTTGGCTGCCTCTGCTGCTATTCTCATGTGACCATCCCGAACCATAGGCTGATTTTCCTTCCTAGGGTTAAGGTTTGAGTTACGCCTGGGGTAAGGGTTCTATTAACCAGAAAGCCCTGAGTTCCAAGAACACAGCAGCTGCGAAGGACTACCCAAGAAGAGCGCAAAAGTACCACAACATGCCTGCGTCGACAGCTTTTTCCTTGGGGACATGCCTAATTCCTGGCTGATTTGCCTTTCTCGTCTTAGGGTTGGGGTTCGGCCTAGGGCTAGGATTTTTTTAACTAGGAAGCCCTGAGTTCCAGGCTTACTTCATCTGCAAAAAGCATCCCAATGGGAGTGCCGAAGTGCCACAACATGGCTGCTTTCACGGCTTTTCCCTTAGGAAGAACCCTAATATGCGGCTGATTTACCTTCCTAGGGTTACTGTTAGGCTTAGGCCTAGGACTTTTAAAACCAGGAAGCCCTGGGCTCCAGGCACACTGCAGCTGCGAAAGGCATCCCAAGGGGAGCGCAAAAGTGACACAACTTGGCTGCCTCTGCTGCTATTCTCATGAGACCATCCCGAACCATAGGCTGATTTTCCTTCCTAGGGTTAAGGTTTGACTTACGCCTAGGGTAAGGGTTCTATTAACCAGAAAGCCCTGAGTTCCAAGAACACAGCAGCTGCGAAGGACTAGCCAAGAAGAGCGCAAAAGTACCACAACATGCCTGCCTCCACAGCTTTTTCCTTGGGGACATGCCTAATTCCTGGCTGATTTGCCTTTCTCGTCTTAGGCTTGGGGTTCGGCCTAGGGCTAGGACTTTTAAAATCAGGAAGCCCTGAGTTCCAGGCACACTGGAGCTGTGAAAGGCATCCAAAAGGGAGTGCAAAAGTGCCACAACATGGTTGCTTTCACGGCTTTTTCCTTGGCAAGAAGCCTAACACCAGGCTGATTTCCCTTCCCAGGGTTACTGTAAGGCTTAGGCCTAGGGCTAGGATTTTTAAAACTAGGAAGCCCTGGGCTCCAGGCACACTGCAGCTGTTCAAGGCATCCCAAGGGGAGTACAAAAGTGCAACAACATGGCAGCTTTCACAGCTTTTTCCTTGGCACCATCCCTATACCTAGGCTGATTTATCTGCCTAGGGTTAGGGTTAGGGTTCAGCCTAGGGCTTGGAGTTTTTTAACCAGGAAGCCCTGAGTTCCAGGCTTACTGCATCTGCCAAAGGCATCCCAAAGGGAGCGCAGAAGTGCCACAACATGGCTGCTTTCACGGCTTTTCCCTTAGGAAGAACCCTAATACGTGGCTGATTTACCTTCCTAGGGTTACTGTTAGGCTTAGGCCTAGGACTTTTAAAACCAGGAAGCCCTGGGCTCCAGGCACACTGCAGCTGCGAAAGGCATCCCAAGGGGAGCGCAAAAGTGACACAACTTGGCTGCCTCTGCTGCTATTCTCATGAGACCATCCCGAACCATAGGCTGATTTTCCTTCCTAGGGTTAAGGTTTGAGTTACGCCTGGGGTAAGAGTTCTATTAACCAGAAAGCCCTGAGTTCCAAGAACACAGCAGCTGCGAAGGACTACCCAAGAAGAGCGCAAAAGTACCACAACGTGCCTGCCTCCACAGCTTTTTCCTTGGGGACATGCCTAATTCCTGGCTGATTTGCCTTTCTCGTCTTAGGGTTGGGGTTCGGCCTAGGGCTAGGATATTTTTAACTAGGAAGCCCTGAGTTCCAGGCTTACTTCATCTGCCAAAGGCATCCCAAAGGGAGTGCAAAAGTGCCACAACATGGCTGCTTTCACGGCTTTTCCCTTAGGAAGAACCCTAATACCCGGCTGATTTACCTTCCTAGGGTTACTGTTAGGCTTAGACCTAGGACTTTTAAAACCAGGAAGCCCTGGGCTCCAGGCACACTGCAGCTGCGAAAGGCATCCCAAGGGGAGCGCAAAAGTGACACAACTTGGCTGCCTCTGCTGCTATTCTCATGAGACCATCCCGAACCATAGGCTGATTTTCCTTCCTAGGGTTAAGGTTTGAGTTACGCCTGGGGTAAGAGTTCTATTAACCAGAAAGCCCTGAGTTCCAAGAACACAGCAGCTGCGAAGGACTACCCAAGAAGAGCGCAAAAGTACCACAACGTGCCTGCCTCCACAACTTTTTCCTTGGGGACATGCCTAATTCCTGGCTGATTTGCCTTTCTCGTCTTAGGGTTGGGGTTCGGCCTAGGGCTAGGATTTTTTTAACTAGGAAGCCCTGAGTTCCAGGCTTACTTCATCTGCCAAAAGCATCCCAAAGGGAGTGCAAAAGTGCCACAACATGGCTGCTTTCACGGCTTTTCCCTTAGGAAGAACCCTAATACGCGGCTGATTTACCTTCCTAGGGTTACTGTTAGGTTTAGGCCTAGGACTTTTAAAACCAGGAAGCCCTGGGCTCCAGGCACGTGCAGCTGTGAAAGGCATCCCAAGAGGGCCGCAGAAGTGACACAACTTGGCTGCCTCTGCTGCTATTCTCATGAGACCATCCCGAACCATAGGCTGATTTTCCTTCCTAGGGTTAAGGTTTGAGTTACGCCTGGGGTAAGAGTTCTATTAACCAGAAAGCCCTGAGTTCCAAGAACACAGCAGCTGCGAAGGACTACCCAAGAAGAGCGCAAAAGTACCACAACGTGCCTGCCTCCACAGCTTTTTCCTTGGGGACATGCCTAATTCCTGGCTGATTTGCCTTTCTCGTCTTAGGGTTGGGGTTCGGCCTAGGGCTAGGATTTTTTTAACTAGGAAGCCCTGAGTTCCAGACTTACTTCATCTGCCAAAAGCATCCCAAAGGGAGTGCAAAAGTGCCACAACATGGCTGCTTTCACGGCTTTTCCCTTAGGAAGAACCCTAATACGCGGCTGATTTACCTTCCTAGGGTTACTGTTAGGCTTAGGCCTAGGACTTTTAAAACCAGGAAGCCCTGGGCTCCAGGCACGTGCAGCTGTGAAAGGCATCCCAAGAGGGCCGCAGAAGTGACACAACTTGGCTGCCTCTGCTGCTATTCTCATGAGACCATCCCGAACCATAGGCTGATTTTCCTTCCTAGGGTGAAGGTTTGAGTTACGCCTAGGGTAAGAGTTCTATTAACCAGAAAGCCCTGAGTTCCAAGAACACAGCAGCTGCGAAGGACTACCCAAGAAGAGCGCAAAAGTACCACAACATGCCTGCCTCCACAGCTTTTTCCTTGGGGACATGCCTAATTCCTGGCTGATTTGCCTTTCTCGTCTTAGGCTTGGGGTTCGGCCTAGGGCTAGGACTTTTAAAATCAGGAAGCCCTGAGTTCCAGGCACACTGGAGCTGTGAAAGGCATCCAAAAGGGAGTGCAAAAGTGCCACAACATGGTTGCTTTCACGGCTTTTTCCTTGGCAAGAAGCCTAACACCAGGCTGATTTCCCTTCCCAGGGTTACTGTAAGGCTTAGGCCTAGGGCTAGGATTTTTAAAACTAGGAAGCCCTGGGCTCCAGGCACACTGCAGCTGTTCAAGGCATCCCAAGGGGAGTACAAAAGTGCAACAACATGGCAGCTTTCACAGCTTTTTCCTTGGCACCATCCCTATACCTAGGCTGATTTATCTGCCTAGGGTTAGGGTTAGGGTTCAGCCTAGGGCTTGGAGTTTTTTAACCAGGAAGCCCTGAGTTCCAGGCTTACTGCATCTGCCAAAGGCATCCCAAAGGGAGCGCAGAAGTGCCACAACATGGCTGCTTTCACGGCTTTTCCCTTAGGAAGAACCCTAATACGTGGCTGATTTACCTTCCTAGGGTTACTGTTAGGCTTAGGCCTAGGACTTTTAAAACCAGGAAGCCCTGGGCTCCAGGCACATGCAGCTGCGAAAGGCATCCCAAGAGGGCCGCAGAAGTGACACAACTTGGCTGCCTCTGCTTCTATTCTCATGAGACCATCCTGAACCATAGGCTGATTTTCCTTCCTAGGGTTAAGGTTTGAGTTACGCCTAGGGTAAGGGTTCTATTAACCAGAAAGCCCTGAGTTCCAAGAACACATCAGCTGCGAAGGACTACCCAAGAAGAGCGCAAAAGTACCACAACATGCCTGCCTCCACAGCTTTTTCCTTGGGGACATGCCTAATTCCTGGCTGATTTGCCTTTCTCGTCTTAGGGTTGGGGTTCGGCCTAGGGCTAGGATATTTTTAACTAGGAAGCCCTGAGTTCCAGGCTTACTTCATCTGCCAAAGGCATCCCAAAGGGAGTGCAAAAGTGCCACAACATGGCTGCTTTCACGGCTTTTCCCTTAGGAAGAACCCTAATACCCAGCTGATTTACCTTCCTAGGGTTACTGTTAGGCTTAGACCTAGGACTTTTAAAACCAGGAAGCCCTGGGCTCCAGGCACACTGCAGCTGCGAAAGGCATCCCAAGGGGAGCGCAAAAGTGACACAACTTGGCTGCCTCTGCTGCTATTCTCATGAGACCATCCCGAACCATAGGCTGATTTTCCTTCCTAGGGTGAAGGTTTGAGTTACGCCTAGGGTAAGAGTTCTATTAACCAGAAAGCCCTGAGTTCCAAGAACACAGCAGCTGCGAAGGACTTCCCAAGAAGAGCGCAAAAGTACCACAACATGCCTGCCTCCACAGCTTTTTCCTTGGGGACATGCCTAATTCCTGGCTGATTTGCCTTTCTCGTCTTAGGGTTGGGGTTCGGCCTAGGGCTAGGACTTTTAAAATCAGGAAGCCCTGAGTTCCAGGCACACTGGAGCTGTGAAAGGCATCCAAAAGGGAGTGCAAAAGTGCCACAACATGGTTGCTTTCACGGCTTTTTCCTTGGCAAGAAGCCTAACACCAGGCTGATTTCCCTTCCCAGGGTTACTGTAAGGCTTAGGCCTAGGGCTAGGATTTTTAAAACTAGGAAGCCCTGGGCTCCAGGCACACTGCAGCTGTTCAAGGCATCCCAAGGGGAGTACAAAAGTGCAACAACATGGCAGCTTTCACAGCTTTTTCCTTGGCACCATCCCTATACCTAGGCTGATTTATCTGCCTAGGGTTAGGGTTAGGGTTCAGCCTAGGGCTTGGAGTTTTTTAACCAGGAAGCCCTGAGTTCCAGGCTTACTGCATCTGCCAAAGGCATCCCAAAGGGAGCGCAGAAGTGCCACAACATGGCTGCTTTCACGGCTTTTCCCTTAGGAAGAACCCTAATACGTGGCTGATTTACCTTCCTAGGGTTACTGTTAGGCTTAGGCCTAGGACTTTTAAAACCAGGAAGCCCTGGGCTCCAGGCACACTGCAGCTGCGAAAGGCATCCCAAGGGGAGCGCAAAAGTGACACAGCTTGGCTGCCTCTGCTGCTATTCTCATGAGACCATCCCGAACCATAGGCTGATTTTCCTTCCTAGGGTTAAGGTTTGAGTTACGCCTGGGGTAAGGGTTCTATTAACCAGAAAGCCCTGAGTTCCAAGAACACAGCAGCTGCGAAGGACTTCCCAAGAAGAGCGCAAAAGTACCACAACATGCCTGCCTCCACAGCTTTTTCCTTGGGGACATGCCTAATTCCTGGCTGATTTGCCTTTCTCGTCTTAGGGTTGGGGTTCGGCCTAGGGCTAGGAATTTTTAACTAGGAAGCCCTGAGTTCCAGGCTTACTTCATCTGCAGAAAGCATCCCAAAGGGAGTGCAGAAGTGCCACAACATGGCTGCTTTCACGGCTTTTCCCTTAGGAAGAACCCTAATACGCGGCTGATTTACCTTCCTAGGGTTACTGTTAGGCTTAGGCTTAGGACTTTTAAAACCAGGAAGCCCTGGGCTCCAGGCACATGCAGCTGCGAAAGGCACCTCAAGAGGGCCGCAGAAGTGACACAACTTTGCTGCCTCTGCTTCTATTCTCATGAGACCATCCTGAACCATAGGCTGATTTTCCTTCCTAGGGTTAAGGTTTGAGTTACGCCTGGGGTAAGGGTTCTATTAACCAGAAAGCCCTGAGTTCCAAGAACACAGCAGCTGCGAAGGACTTCCCAAGAAGAGCGCAAAAGTACCACAACATGCCTGCCTCCACAGCTTTTTCCTTGGGGACATGCCTAATTCCTGGCTGATTTGCCTTTCTCGTCTTAGGGTTGGGGTTCGGCCTAGGGCTAGGATTTTTAAAATCAGGAAGCCCTGACTTCCAGGCACACTGGAGCTGTGAAAGGCATCCAAAAGGGAGTGCAGAAGTGCCACAACATGGCTGCTTTCACGGCTTTTTCCTTGGCAAGAAGCCTAACACCAGGCTGATTTCCCTTCCCAGGGTTACTGTAAGGCTTAGGCCTAGGGCTAGGGTTTTTAAAAGTAGGAAGCCCTTAGCCCCAGGCACACTGCAGCTGTTCAAGGCATCCCAAGGGGAGTACAAAAGTGCAACAACATGGCAGCTTTCACAGCTTTTTCCTTGGCACCATCCCTATACATAGGCTGATTTATCTGCCTAGGGTTAGGGTTAGGATTCAGCCTAGGGCTTGGAGATTTTAACCCGGAAGCCCTGAGTTCCAGGCTTACTACATCTGCCAAAGGCATCCCAAAGGGAGTGCAAAAGTGCCACAACATGGCTGCTTTCACGGCTTTTCCCTTAGGAAGAACCCTAATACTCGGCTGATTTACCTTCCTAGGGTTACTGTTAGGCTTAGGCCTAGGACTTTTAAAACCAGGAAGCCCTGGGCTCCAGGCACACTGCAGCTGCGAAAGGCATCCCAAGGGGAGCGCAAAAGTGACACAACTTGGCTGCCACCACTGATATTTCCATGAGACCATCCCGAACCATAGGCTGATTTTCCTTCCTAGGGTTAAGGTTTGAGTTACGCCTAGGGTAAGGGTTCTATTAACCAGAAAGCCCTGAGTTCCAAGAACACAGCAGCTGCGAAGGACTTCCCAAGAAGAGCGCAAAAGTACCACAACATGCCTGCCTCCACAGCTTTTTCCTTGGGGACATGCCTAATTTCTGGCTGATTTGCCTTTCTCGTCTTAGGGTTGGGGTTCGGCCTAGGGCTAGGACTTTTAAAATCAGGAAGTCCTGAGTTCCAGGCACACTGGAGCTGTGAAAGGCATCCAAAAGGGAGTGCAAAAGTGCCACAACATGGTTGCTTTCACGGCTTTTTCCTTGGCAAGAAGCCTAACACCAGGCTGATTTACCTTCCCAGGGTTACTGTTAGGCTTAGGCCTAGGGCTAGGATTTTTAAAACTAGGAAGCCCTGGGCTCCAGGCACACTGCAGCTGTTCAAGGCATCCCAAGGGGAGTACAAAAGTGCAACAACATGGCAGCTTTCACAGCTTTTTCCTTGGCACCATCCCTATACCTAGGCTGATTTATCTGCCTAGGGTTAGGGTTAGGGTTCAGCCTAGGGCTTGGAGTTCTTTAACCAGGAAGCCCTGAGTTCCAGGCTTACTGCATCTGCCAAAGGCATCCCAAAGGGAGTGCAAAAGTGCCACAACATGGCTGCTTTCACAGCTTTTCCCTTAGGAAGAACCCTAATACGCGGCTGATTTACCTTCCTAGGGTTACTGTTAGGCTTAGACCTAGGACTTTTAAAACCAGGAAGCCCTGGGCTCCAGGCACACTGCAGCTGTTAAAGGCATCCCAAGAGGGCCGCAGAAGTGACACAACTTGGCTGCCTCTGCTTCTATTCTCATGAGACCACACCGAACATTAGGCTGATTTTCCTTCCTAGGGTTAAGGTTTGAGTTACGCCTAGGGCAAGAGTTCTATTAACCAGAAAGCCCTGAGTTCCAAGAAAACAGCAGCTGTGAAGGACTACCCAAGAAGAGCGCAAAAGTACCACAACATGCCTGCGTCGACAGCTTTTTCCTTGGGGACATGCCTAATTCCTGGCTGATTTGCCTTTCTCGTCTTAGGGTTGGGGTTCGGCCTAGGGCTAGGAATTTTTAACTAGGAAGCCCTGAGTTCCAGGCTTACTTCATCTGCAAAAAGCATCCCAAAGGGAGTGCAAAAGTGCCACAACATGGCTGCTTTCACGGCTTTTCCCTTAGGAAGAACGCTAATACCCGGCTGATTTACCTTCCTAGGCTTACTGTTAGGCTTAGTCCTAGGACTTTTTAAACCAGGAAGCCCTGGGCTCCAGGCACACTGCAGCTGCGAAAGGCATCCCAAGGGGAGAGCAAAAGTGACACAACTTGGCTGCCTCTGCTGCTATTCTCATGAGACCATCCCGAACCATAGGCTGATTTTCCTTCCTAGGGTTAAGGTTTGAGTTACGCCTGGGGTAAGGGTTCTATTAACCAGAAAGCCCTGAGTTCCAAGAACACAGCAGCTGCGAAGGACTTCCCAAGAAGAGCGCAAAAGTACCACAACATGCCTGCCTCAACAGCTTTTTCCTTGGGGACATGCCTAATTCCTGGCTGATTTGCCTTTCTCGTCTTAGGCTTGGGGTTCGGCCTAGGGCTAGGATTTTTAAAATCAGGAAGCCCTGACTTCCAGGCACACTGGAGCTGTGAAAGGCATCCAAAAGGGAGTGCAGAAGTGCCACAACATGGCTGCTTTCACGGCTTTTTCCTTGGCAAGAAGCCTAACACCAGGCTGATTTCCCTTCCCAGGGTAACTGTAAGGCTTAGGCCTTGGGCAAAGATTTTTAAAACTAGGAAGCCCTTAGCTCCAGGCACACTGCAGCTGTTCAAGGCATCCCAAGGGGAGTACAAAAGTGCAACAACATGGCCGCTTTCACAGCTTTTTCCTTGGCACCATCCCTATACCTAGGCTGATTTATCTGCCTAGGGTTAGGGTTAGGGTTCAGCCTAGGGCTTGGAGATTTTAACCCGGAAGCCCTGAGTTCCAGGCTTACTTCATCTGCCAAAGGCATCCCAAAGGGAGTGCAGAAGTGCCACAACATGGCTGCTTTCACGGCTTTTCCCTTAGGAAGAACCCTAATACGCGGCTGATTTACCTTCCTAGGGTTACTGTTAGGCTTAGGCCTAGGACTTTTAAAACCAGGAAGCCCTGGGCTCCAGGCACACTGCAGCTGCGAAAGGCATCCCAAGGGGAGCGCAAAAGTGACACAACTTGGCTGCCTCTGCTGCTATTCTCATGAGACCATCCCGAACCATAGGCTGATTTTCCTTCCTAGGGTTAAGGTTTGACTTACGCCTAGGGTAAGGGTTCTATTAACCAGAAAGCCCTGAGTTCCAAGAACACAGCAGCTGCGAAGGACTTCCCAAGAAGAGCGCAAAAGTAGCACAACATGCCTGCCTCCACAGCTTTTTCCTTGGGGACATGCCTAATTCCTGGCTGATTTGCCTTTCTCGTCTTAGGGTTGGGGTTCGGCCTAGGGCTAGGATTTTTAAAATCAGGAAGCCCTGACTTCCAGGCACACTGGAGCTGTGAAAGGCATCCAAAAGGGAGTGCAGAAGTGCCACAACATGGTTGCTTTCACGGCTTTTTCCTTGGCAAGAAGCCTAACACCAGGCTGATTTCCCTTCCCAGGGTTACTGTTAGTCTTAGGCCTAAGGCTACGATTTTTAAAACTAGGAAGCCCTGGGCTCCAGGCACACTGCAGCTGTTCAAGGCATCCCAAGGGGAGTACAAAAGTGCAACAACATGGCAGCTTTCACAGCTTTTTCCTTGGCACCATCCCTATACCTAGGCTGATTTATCTGCCTAGGGTTAGGGTTAGGGTTCAGCCTAGGGCTTGGAGTTTTTTAACCAGGAAGCCCTGAGTTCCAGGCTTACTGCATCTGCCAAAGGCATCCCAAAGGGAGCGCAGAAGTGCCACAACATGGCTGCTTTCACGGCTTTTCCCTTAGGAAGAACCCTAATACGCGGCTGATTTACCTTCCTAGGGTTACTGTTAGGCTTAGGCTAAGGACTTTTAAAACTAGGAAGCCCTTAGATCCAGGCACACTGCAGCTGTTCAAGGCATCCCAAGGGGAGTACAAAAGTGCAACAACATGGCAGCTTTCACAGCTTTTTCCTTGGCACCATCCCTATACCTAGGCTGATTTATCTGCCTAGGGTTAGGGTTAGGGTTCAGCCTAGGGCTTGGAGTTTTTTAACCAGGAAGCCCTGAGTTCCAGGCTTACTGCATCTGACAAAGGCATCCCAAAGGGAGTGCAAAAGTGCCACAACAGGGCTGCTTTCACAGCTTTTCCCTTAGGAAGAACCGTAATACCTGGCTGATTTACCTTCCTAGGGCTACTGTTAGGCTTAGGCCTAGGACTTTTAAAACCAGGAAGCCCTGGGCTCCAGGCACACTGCAGCTGCGAAAGGCATCCCAAGGGGAGCGCAAAAGTGACACAACTTGGCTGCCTCTGCTGCTATTCTCATGAGACCATCCCGAACCATAGGCTGATTTTCCTTCCTAGGGTTAAGGTTTGAGTTACGCCTGGGGTAAGGGTTCTATTAACCAGAAAGCCCTGAGTTCCAAGAACACAGCAGCTGCGAAGGACTTCCCAAGAAGAGCGCAAAAGTACCACAACATGCCTGCCTCCACAGCTTTTTCCTTGGGGACATGCCTAATTCCTGGCTGATTTGCCTTTCTCGTCTTAGGCTTGGGGTTCGGCCTAGGGCTAGGATTTTTAAAATCAGGAAGCCCTGACTTCCAGGCACACTGGAGCTGTGAAAGGCATCCAAAAGGGAGTGCAGAAGTGCCACAACATGGTTGCTTTCACGGCTTTTTCCTTGGCAAGAAGCCTAACACCAGGCTGATTTACCTTCCTAGGGTTACTGTTAGTCTTAGGCCTAGGGCAAGGATTTTTAAAACTAGGAAGCCCTGGGCTCCAGGCACACTGCAGCTGTTCAAGGCATCCCAAGGGGAGTACAAAAGTGCAACAACATGGCAGCTTTCACAGCTTTTTCCTTGGCACCATCCCTATACCTAGGCTGATTTATCTGCCTAGGGTTAGAGTTAGGGTTCAGCCTAGGGCTTGGAGTTTTTTAACCAGGAAGCCCTGAGTTCCAGGCTTACTGCATCTGCCAAAGGCATCCCAAAGGGAGTGCAAAAGTGCCACAACATGGCTGCTTTCACAGCTTTTCCCTTAGGAAGAACCCTAATACGCGGCTGATTTACCTTCCTAGGGTTACTGTTAGGCTTAGACCTAGGACTTTTAAAACCAGGAAGCCCTGGGCTCCAGGCACACTGCAGCTGTTAAAGGCATCCCAAGAGGGCCGCAGAAGTGACACAACTTGGCTGCCTCTGCTTCTATTCTCATGAGACCATCCCGAACCATAGGCTGATTTTCCTTCCTAGGGTTAAGGTTTGAGTTACGCCTAGGGTAAGAGTTCTATTAACCAGAAAGCCCTGAGTTCCAAGAACACAGCAGCTGCGAAGGACTACCCAAGAAGAGCGCAAAAGTACCACAACATGCCTGCCTCCACAGCATTTTCCTTGGGGACATGCCTAATTCCTGGCTGATTTGCCTTTCTCGTCTTAGGCTTGGGGTTCGGCCTAGGGCTAGGATTTTTAAAATCAGGAAGCCCTGACTTCCAGGCACACTGGAG
This sequence comes from Ammospiza maritima maritima, assembly GCA_036010785.1. Taxonomy (NCBI): domain Eukaryota; kingdom Metazoa; phylum Chordata; class Aves; order Passeriformes; family Passerellidae; genus Ammospiza; species Ammospiza maritima. Next base: position 1,426,949 of record JAYKTQ010000067.1, read on the forward strand.
CTGTGAAAGGCATCCAAAAGGGAGTGCAGAAGTGCCACAACATGGCTGCTTTCACGGCTTTTTCCTTGGCAAGAAGCCTAACACCAGGCTGATTTCCCTTCCCAGGGTTACTGTAAGGCTTAGGCCTAGGGCTACGATTTTTAAAACTAGGAAGCCCTGGGCTCCAGGCACACTGCAGCTGTTCAAGGCATCCCAGGGGGAGTACAAAAGTGCAACAACATGGCAGCTTTCACAGCTTTTTCCTTGGCACCATCCCTATACCTAGGCTGATTTATCTGCCTAGGGTTAGGGTTAGGGTTCAGCCTAGGGCTTGGAGTTTTTTAACCAGGAAGCCCTGAGTTCCAGGCTTACTGCATCTGCCAAAGGCATCCCAAAGGGAGCGCAGAAGTGCCACAACATGGCTGCTTTCACGGCTTTTCCCTTAGGAAGAACCCTAATACGCGGCTGATTTACCTTCCTAGGGTTACTGTTAGGCTTAGGCCTAGGACTTTTAAAACCAGGAAGCCCTGGGCTCCAGGCACACTGCAGCTGCGAAAGGCATCCCAAGGGGAGCGCAAAAGTGACACAACTTGGCTGCCTCTGCTGCTATTCTCATGAGACCATCCCGAACCATAGGCTGATTTTCCTTCCTAGGGTTAAGGTTTGAGTTACGCCTAGGGTAAGGGTTCTATTAACCAGAAAGCCCTGAGTTCCAAGAACACATCAGCTGCGAAGGACTACCCAAGAAGAGCGCAAAAGTACCACAACGTGCCTGCCTCCACAGCTTTTTCCTTGGGGACATGCCTAATTCCTGGCTGATTTGCCTTTCTCGTCTTAGGCTTGGGGTTCGGCCTAGGGCTAGGATTTTTAAAATCAGGAAGCCCTGACTTCCAGGCACACTGGAGCTGTGAAAGGCATCCAAAAGGGAGTGCAGAAGTGCCACAACATGGCTGCTTTCACGGCTTTTTCCTTGGCAAGAAGCCTAACACCAGGCTGATTTCCCTTCCCAGGGTTACTGTAAGGCTTAGGCCTAGGGCTACGATTTTTAAAACTAGGAAGCCCTGGGCTCCAGGCACACTGCAGCTGTTCAAGGCATCCCAGGGGGAGTACAAAAGTGCAACAACATGGCAGCTTTCACAGCTTTTTCCTTGGCACCATCCCTATACCTAGGCTGATTTATCTGCCTAGGGTTAGGGTTAGGGTTCAGCCTAGGGCTTGGAGTTTTTTAACCAGGAAGCCCTGAGTTCCAGGCTTACTGCATCTGCCAAAGGCATCCCAAAGGGAGCGCAGAAGTGCCACAACATGGCTGCTTTCACGGCTTTTCCCTTAGGAAGAACCCTAATACGCGGCTGATTTACCTTCCTAGGGTTACTGTTAGGCTTAGGCCTAGGACTTTTAAAACCAGGAAGCCCTGGGCTCCAGGCACACTGCAGCTGCGAAAGGCATCCCAAGGGGAGCGCAAAAGTGACACAACTTGGCTGCCTCTGCTTCTATTCTCATGAGACCATCCCGAACCATAGGCTGATTTTCCTTCCTAGGGTTAAGTTTTGAGTTACGCCTAGGGTAAGGGTTCTATTAACCAGAAAGCCCTGAGTTCCAAGAACACAGCAGCTGCGAAGGACTACCCAAGAAGAGCGCAAAAGTACCACAACATGCCTGCCTCCACAGCTTTTTCCTTGGGGACATGCCTAATTCCTGGCTGATTTGCCTTTCTCGTCTTAGGGTTGGGGTTCGGCCTAGGGCTAGGAATTTTTAACTAGGAAGCCCTGAGTTCCAGGCTTACTTCATCTGCAAAAAGCATCCCAAAGGGAGTGCAGAAGTGCCACAACATGGCTGCTTTCACGGCTTTTCCCTTAGGAAGAACCCTAATACCCGGCTGTTTACCTTCCTAGGCTTACTGTTAGGCTTAGGCCTAGGACTTTTAAAACCAGGAAGCCCTGGGCTCCAGGCACACTGCAGCTGCGAAAGGCATCCCAAGGGGAGCGCAAAAGTGACACAACTTGGCTGCCTCTGCTGCTATTCTCATGAGACCATCCCGAACCATAGGCTGATTTTCCTTCCTAGGGTTAAGGTTTGAGTTACGCCTGGGGTAAGGGTTCTATTAACCAGAAAGCCCTGAGTTCCAAGAACACAGCAGCTGCGAAGGACTTCCCAAGAAGAGCGCAAAAGTACCACAACATGCCTGCCTCCACAGCTTTTTCCTTGGGGACATGCCTAATTCCTGGCTGATTTGCCTTTCTCGTCTTAGGCTTGGGGTTCGGCCTAGGGCTAGGATTTTTAAAATCAGGAAGCCCTGACTTCCAGGCACACTGGAGCTGTGAAAGGCATCCAAAAGGGAGTGCAGAAGTGCCACAACATGGTTGCTTTCACGGCTTTTTCCTTGGCAAGAAGCCTAACACCAGGCTGATTTACCTTCCTAGGGTTACTGTTAGTCTTAGGCCTAGGGCTACGATTTTTAAAACTAGGAAGCCCTGGGCTCCAGGCACACTGCAGCTGTTCAAGGCATCCCAAGGGGAGTACAAAAGTGCAACAACATGGCAGCTTTCACAGCTTTTTCCTTGGCACCATCCCTATACCTAGGCTGATTTATCTGCCTAGGGTTAGGGTTAGGGTTCAGCCTAGGGCTTGGAGTTTTTTAACCAGGAAGCCCTGAGTTCCAGGCTTACTGCATCTGCCAAAGGCATCCCAAAGGGAGTGCAAAAGTGCCACAACATGGCTGCTTTCACAGCTTTTCCCTTAGGAAGAACCCTAATACGCGGCTGATTTACCTTCCTAGGGTTACTGTTAGGCTTAGACCTAGGACTTTTAGAACCAGGAAGCCCTGGGCTCCAGGCACACTGCAGCTGTTAAAGGCATCCCAAGAGGGCCGCAGAAGTGACACAACTCTTCTGCCTCTGCTTCTATTCTCATGAGACCATCCCGAACCATAGGCTGATTTTCCTTCCTAGGGTTAAGGTTTGAGTTACGCCTAGGGTAAGGGTTCTATTAACCAGAAAGCCCTGAGTTCCAAGAACACATCAGCTGCGAAGGACTACCCAAGAAGAGCGCAAAAGTACCACAACGTGCCTGCCTCCACAGCTTTTTCCTTGGGGACATGCCTAATTCCTGGCTGATTTGCCTTTCTCGTCTTAGGCTTGGGGTTCGGCCTAGGGCTAGGATATTTTTAACTAGGAAGCCCTGAGTTCCAGGCTTACTTCATCTGCCAAAGGCATCCCAAAGGGAGTGCAAAAGTGCCACAACATGGCTGCTTTCACGGCTTTTCCCTTAGGAAGAACCCTAATACCCAGCTGATTTACCTTCCTCGGGTTACTGTTAGGCTTAGACCTAGGACTTTTAAAACCAGGAAGCCCTGGGCTCCAGGCACACTGCAGCTGCGAAAGGCATCCCAAGGGGAGCGCAAAAGTGACACAACTTGGCTGCCTCTGCTGCTATTCTCATGAGACCATCCCGAACCATAGGCTGATTTTCCTTCCTAGGGTTAAGGTTTGAGTTACGCCTAGGGTAAGGGTTCTATTAACCAGAAAGCCCTGAGTTCCAAGAACACAGCAGCTGCGAAGGACTTCCCAAGAAGAGCGCAAAAGTACCACAACATGCCTGCCTCCACAGCTTTTTCCTTGGGGACATGCCTAATTCCTGGCTGATTTGCCTTTCTCGTCTTAGGGTTGGGGTTCGGCCTAGGGCTAGGATTTTTAAAATCAGGAAGCCCTGACTTCCAGGCACACTGGAGCTGTGAAAGGCATCCAAAAGGGAGTGCAGAAGTGCCACAACATGGCTGCTTTCACGGCTTTTTCCTTGGCAAGAAGCCTACCACCAGGCTGATTTCCCTTCCCAGAGTTACTGTAAGGCTTAGGCCTAGGGCTAGGATTTTTAAACTAGGAAGCCCTTAGATCCAGGCACACTGCAGCTGTTCAAGGCAACCCAAGGGGAGTACAAAAGTGCAACAACATGGCAGCTTTCACAGCTTTTTCCTTGGCACCATCCCTATACCTAGGGTGATTTATCTGCCTAGGGTTAGGGTTAGGGTTCAGCCTAGGGCTTGGAGATTTTAACCCGGAAGCCCTGAGTTCCAGGCTTACTGCATCTGCCAAAGGCATCTCAAAGGGAGTGCAAAAGTGCCACAACATGGCTGCTTTCACGGCTTTTCCCTTAGGAAGAACCCTAATACTCGGCTGATTTACCTTCCTAGGGTTACTGTTAGGCTTAGGCCTAGGACTTTTAAAACCAGGAAGCCCTGGGCTCCAGGCACACTGCAGCTGCGAAAGGCATCCCAAGGGGAGCGCAAAAGTGACACAACTTGGCTGCCACCACTGATATTTCCATGAGACCATCCCGAACCATAGGCTGATGTTCCTTCCTAGGGTTAAGGTTTGAGTTACGCCTAGGGTAAGGGTTCTATTAACCAGAAAGCCCTGAGTTCCAAGAACACAGCAGCTGCGAAGGACTTCCCAAGAAGAGCGCAAAAGTACCACAACATGCCTGCCTCCACAGCTTTTTCCTTGGGGACATGCCTAATTCCTGGCTGATTTGCCTTTCTCGTCTTAGGGTTGGGGTTCGGCCTAGGGCTAGGATTTTTTTAACTAGGAAGCCCTGAGTTCCAGGCTTACTTCATCTGCCAAAGGCATCCCAAAGGGAGTGCAGAAGTGCCACAACATGGCTGCTTTCACGGCTTTTCCCTTAGGAAGAACCCTAATACGCGGCTGATTTACCTTCCTAGGTTTACTGTTAGGCTTAGGCCTAGGACTTTTAAAACCAGGAAGCCCTGGGCTCCAGGCACACTGCAGCTGCGAAAGGCATCCCAAGGGGAGCGCAAAAGTGACGCAACTTGGCTGCCACCGCTGATATTTCCATGAGACCATCCCGAACCATAGGCTGATTTTCCTTCCTAGGGTTAAGGTTTGAGTTACGCCTAGGGTAAGGGTTCTATTAACCAGAAAGACCTGAGTTCCAAGAACACAGCAGCTGCGAAGGACTACCCAAGAAGAGTGCAAAAGTACCACAACATGCCTGCCTCCACAGCTTTTTCCTTGGGGACATGCCTAATTCCTGGCTGATTTGCCTTTCTCGTCTTAGGCTTGGGGTTCGGCCTAGGGCTAGGACTTTTAAAATCAGGAAGCCCTGAGTTCCAGGCAAACTGGAGCTGTGAAAGGCATCCAAAAGGGAGTGCAAAAGTGCCACAACATGGCTGCTTTCCCGGCTTTTTCCTTGGCAAGAAGCCTAACACCATGCTGATTTACCTTCCTAGGGTTACTGTAAGGCTTAGGCCTAGGGCTAGGATTTTTAAAACTAGGAAGCCCTTAGCTCCAGGCACACTGCAGCTGTTCAAGGCATCCCAAGAGGGCCGCAGAAGTGACACAACTTGGCTGCCTCTGCTGCTATTCTCATGAGTCCATCCCGAACCATAGGCTGATTTTCCTTCCTAGGGTGAGGGTTAGAGTTACGCCTAGGGTTAGTGTTTTTATAACCAGAAAGCCCTGAGTTCCAAGAACACAGCAGCTGCCAAGGACTACCCAAGAGGAGTGCAAAAGTGCCACAACATGGCTGCCTCCAGCGCTTTTTCCTTGGGATCATCATTGAACCTAGGCTGATTTACTTGCCTCCAGTTGCACCTATGGTCACGCCAAGAGATAGGGATTTTAAATCAGTAAACCCTGAGCTCCAGACCCAGTGCAGCTGCAAAAGGCTTCCCAAGGGCAGCCAAAAATTGCCTCAACATGCTCCTTCCAGTGCTTTTTTCCTTGGGAACATCCCTATACCCAGGCTGATTTATCTGCCTAGGGTTAGGGTTAGGGTTCAGCCTAGAGATAGGATTTTTTCAAACAGGAAGCCCTGAATTCCAGGCACACTGCAGCTGTTAAAGGCAGTGTTCTACGTCAACCGCAACTTAGTCTGAAATAAATGCTTTTTCCCTGAGAGCATCTGAGAGGTTTGCATGAAGCACTGATATCTGACATTTGCAATTTTGAATAGGAGAGGAGAAAGAAAATGGGAAGAAGTTTTTAATTTTAGTGGTTTCAATGTTAATTTCCGTACACTTTTTCAAAACTTGTCAGCTCAAATGCCCATCAACATCTTTTAGTCATCTGTAAGTCAGTATTCATATAAAATGTGCTTCAAATCAAAAGAATTTCAAATTTGCACTCCAAATTTCTATGCCTAGATTTATGATTTCCTACACATATTAGATGAAAGGAAGGCCTTTTTTACTGTGGGAGTGCTGGAACACTGGAACAGGTTGCCCAGGGAAGTTGTGGGTGTCCCATCCCTGAAAGTATTCAAGGTCAGCTTGGACGGGGCTTGGAGCAGCAACAAAGGAGAAGCTTGATGGTAGAGAAACAAAGTTGGACTATAGAAGAAACTGGGATTGAAGTATAGGAGCAAGTTTTCTCTCAGCTCTTGGGGTAAATTCAAAGTTGTACAAAATGACATTTATCTGTGCTATTCACTACTGTAACAGAAATGTTCATGAAAACTGTACAGAAGATAGCAAATTTTAAAAGAGATAAGAATTACAGCATAAAATCCATGGGATGGGTTACAACATGAGACACTCTCTAAGAGAAAATCTCTGTGTTTCAGCACTTCATCATGGTAAGATTTCATGAAGTGCCAAAGAAGGCGGCAAAATATCATTCGGGACGTTATTTCCTGGAATTCAGCCTGGCCATTAGTAGGAACTGGGTTTGAACACATCATGTAGATATACCACACACACTTGCCCTTCACTGAAAAATGACTGTTTACAACAAAGAAGCAATTGACGATCAAAATTGATTGAAAGCATCTTAAACATGTCAAGTATTTCATTGTAGATGATCTGTGATCCAAATGCTTCTTCCACCTTCGAGAGGGACAGAACAATTCTTCCATATCATGATGGTTTAAAATTGTATCAACCAATGTTTTCTGCTGAAAAGATAGCATCTATTTTTTTCTATTTTTGGAAGAAAATATTCCTAGACATACAACAGGTGAGAACTAAGTAATTTTAAAGAAACAAATGAAAAGAAAATATTCTGTAAATAGAATGAAATGAAAAGCTGTGTTTTAAATAGGAGCTAAATATGAAACAGAATTTTTGTACCAGGCATTTGAATTACTGCACCAGCTCTTTTGCCCATCAAGAGAGGCGTTTAGCATTTCAGTCTTTTCCAAGGTGTTCATGATCTGCTATGCTGATCTCTGTGTGTGCCTAGGTGTGTGTGGAAGGGGGGGCATGTGAAGGGGAGTGTGTATGTTTGCTTTACAATTGTTGTGGCAGATTCATGCCTCAGCTCCACATTTTGTTTTAGAAAGGTCACACAGAGTGGATGTGAAGTTTACTATCAACAAGAGATCAATTCCCAAATCATCCATTTCACTCTACCTTATAAATCATGTGCTTTGTTGCATATTTTATCAAATCTACTTTCAAGCCAGATGGAGGAAGGAGGATGTGGCAATCCCTCCACCATCTTGCAACTTTTATGCAAGTAGGTTTTCAAGAAAATCATCATTTCTCTTTGAAATATGTCTGGAACAGGCATGATGGTAGTGTCAACCTGTTGGAGTTTTTGTTGCTGGAAGAAGTTATACAAAAGGATTGGTTTTTACATTGACCAGTTACTGAATCAAGCTCAGGAATACATTGGAAATTCAACTGGGGCTTCCTTTCCCCGGCAGACTACTTCTAGAACGAGCTTGTACACTGAAGCTTACTCTTTTGCCCTCTTTTTGTTTCTTTCCTATTTTCTTGGCTTCTTTGCCACTCTCTAGACAATTTTGGAACTTTTTTCCCAACTCAAATGGTTTCAATAGTCTGATTGTGATCATACATTTTTACAAGGAATTTTTAAAATCTTTCCTCCAGTTAAGAAAGTCAAGGACTTAGGTCTTTTTCTTCCCTTATCAATATTGCAATGAAATTGATAAGTAAAGACCAACTCTTTCTTTTTGTTTTTAACCCAAGCAGATAATTCCCATCCATTCATCCATTTGGTGGACCAATAGTTGCCATTCTGATGGAAGTTGTCACTTCTTAACAGTAGGCATTCTGTGACTATGTTGACAGCACTTTGGGTGAAGATCCTAACTGGTCTTAGATACACATAGGGAGAAATTTGCTCAGCCAGTGTCAGTCTTAAGCATGCGTATCAGAAGATCTTTCTAGAGCTGGGAATTTTCCCATGAAAGGGATTCAGTTAGGGAAGAGACACTTGCCCCAGAGGTTTACATTCTTCTTGAAGACTGCTTAAGGAACTTAGATGCCATGTCCATTTGGATCTGTGTCTGCACAGAACTTTGTCATGCCAGTGCTTGAAATGCATCTTGAAGAGAATTCACTAGCACAGAATGAATGAGAGTGGAAGGGGTTGGTGGGGCTAACCAGGCCCAAACCCCCTGCCTAAACCAGGATCCCTAGAGCCTCTTGCCCAGGATTCTATCTGGGTGTACTTTTAATGTCTTCAAAGATCCAGGCTCCACAATCTTTCTGGGCAGTCTGTGCCGTGGTTCACTCACCCTCACAGTAAAGAATCATTTCCTGATGTTCCTGTATTTCAGTGTGTGCCCACTGCCTCTTGTCTTTTCACTCAGCATCACTGAAAAGACACTGATTCCCTCCCCTTTGCACTATTGCTTCCATATGGATGTGTGCTGCCATGTAGAGATATGTCAAAAACCTCCCTGAAGCCCAGGCAGATAATATTCCCTTCATCTACCAGTCAAGTTGATTCATCAGAGGAGTTTAAAGTTATGTTCAGCATGAAATGCCCCTGAAAAATCATGCTAACTACATTATTGTGTCGTCTTTCATGTGCCTGGCAAGGTTTTCCAGGAAGAGCTGCTTCATCAACTTCCTGGGTATAAAAAAGAGGCTGGCTGGTTTGTACGATTGCGAGTCCTCCTAATTGCCTTTTTTGAAGATGAGTGTCACTTGCTTACATCCAGTCCTTAGCCTCTCTTGTCGTCTACATCTTAGCAAAAAGCTTTTCCACTATGTCTGGCAAGGAGAAATTGTGCCAGCACAGAAAACATCTCCCATCGTGTTCTAGACGTTGCACGGAGGTGTGCCGAGTGTTTGGCATGAAGGAAAGAAAAGTTGTCCAAAACAGCTTCCAATCGAATGTTCATGTGATTGGAAAAGTCAGGAGAGTGCAAAGGTACTGTTTTCTAGCAGTTGGCAAGCTGCGCACACAATCCCAGTGTTGTACAGCTTCCTTCTTCACCTTTCCGAAGGTGCCGCTCTCTCCGGCTCCCGGAGGCGAAGAAGCGGCTTCTTCGCGCAAAGACGATTGTGCCGCTCACTGTGCACTCCTTAGCGCGGCTTCTGCCGAAAGACGCCCGGGAGCGGCTCTTAGCTCCGGACAGCATCGTACCTTCGTCTTTAGCGTCTCTTCTCGTCTACATCTTAGCAAAAAGCTTTTCCACTATGTCTGGCGAGGAAAAACTGTGCCAGCACAGAAAACATCTCCCATCGTGTTCTAGACGTTGCACGGAGGTGTGCCGAGTGTTTGGCATGAAGGAAAGAAAAGTTGTCCAAAACAGCTTCCAATCGAATGTTCATGTGATTGGAAAAGTCAGGAGAGTGCAAAGGTACTGTTTTCTAGCAGTTGGCAAGCTGCGCACACAATCCCAGTGTTGTACAGCTTCCTTCTTCACCTTTCCGAAGGTGCCGCTCTCTCCGGCTCCCGGAGGCGAAGAAGCGGCTTCTTCGCGCAAAGACGATTGTGCCGCTCACTGTGCACTCCTTAGCGCGGCTTCTGCCGAAAGACGCCCGGGAGCGGCTCTTAGCTCCGGAGAGCATCGTACCTTCGTATTTAGCGTCTCTTCTCGTCTACATCTTAGCAAAAAGCTTTTCCACTATGTCTGGCGAGGAAAAACTGTGCCAGCACAGAAAACATCTCCCATCGTGTTCTAGACGTTGCACGGAGGTGTGCCGAGTGTTTGGCATGAAGGAAAGAAAAGTTGTCCAAAACAGCTTCCAATCGAATGTTCATGTGATTGGAAAAGTCAGGAGAGTGCAAAGGTACTGTTTTCTAGCAGTTGGCAAGCTGCGCACACAATCCCAGTGTTGTACAGCTTCCTTCTTCACCTTTCCGAAGGTGCCGCTCTCTCCGGCTCCCGGAGGCGAAGAAGCGGCTTCTTCGCGCAAAGACGATTGTGCCGCTCACTGTGCACTCCTTAGCGCGGCTTCTGCCGAAAGACGCCCGGGAGCGGCTCTTAGCTCCGGACAGCATCGTACCTTCGTCTTTAGCGTCTCTTCTCGTCTACATCTTAGCAAAAAGCTTTTCCACTATGTCTGGCGAGGAAAAACTGTCCCAGCACAGAAAACATCTCCCATCGTGTTCTAGACGTTGCACGATCCCTATACTTAGGCTGATTTCTTTCCTGGGGATAGGGTTAGGCTTCAGCCTAGGGCTTGGAGTATTTTAACCAGGAAGCCCTGAGTTCCAGGCTTACTGCATCTGCCAAAGGCATCCCAAAGGGAGTGCAGAAGTGCCACAACATGGTTGCTTTCACGGCTTTTCCCTTAGGAAGAACCCTAATACGCGGCTGATTTACCTTCCTAGGGTTACTGTTAGGCTTAGGCCTAGGACTTTTAAAACCAGGAAACCCTGGGCTCCAGGCACACTGCAGCTGCGAAAGGCATCCCAAGGGGAGCGCAAAAGTGACACAACTTGGCTGCCACCACTGATATTTCCATGAGACCATCCCGAACCATAGGCTGATTTTCCTTCCTAGGGTTAAGGTTTGACTTAGGCCTAGGGTAAGAGTTCTATTAACCAGAAAGCCCTGAGTTCCAAGAACACAGCAGCTGCGAAGGACTAGCCAAGAAGAGCGCAAAAGTACCACAACATGCCTGCCTCCACAGCTTTTTCCTTGGGGACATGCCTAATTCCTGGCTGATTTGCCTTTCTCGTCTTAGGGTTGGGGTTCGGCCTAGGGCTAGGATATTTTTAACTAGGAAGCCCTGAGTTCCAGGCTTACTGCATCTGCCAAAGGCATCCCAATGGGAGTGCAGAAGTGCCACAACATGGCTGCTTTCACGGCTTTTCCCTTAGGAAGAACCCTAATACGCGGCTGATTTACCTTCCTAGGGTTACTGTTAGGGTTAGGCCTAGGACTTTTAAAACCAGGAAGCCCTGGGCTCCAGGCACATGCAGCTGTGAAAGGCATCCCAAGAGGGCCGCAGAAGTGACACAACTTGGCTGCCTCTGCTGCTATTCTCATGAGACCATCCCGAACCATAGGCTGATTTTCCTTCCTAGGGTGAAGGTTTGACTTACGCCAAGCGTAAGGGTTCTATTAACCAGAAAGCCCTGAGTTCCAAGAACACAGCAGCTGCGAAGGACTAGCCAAGAAGAGCGCAAAAGTACCACAACATGCCTGCGTCGACAGCTTTTTCCTTGGGGACATGCCTAATTCCTGGCTGATTTGCCTTTCTCGTCTTAGGGTTGGGGTTCGGCCTAGGGCTAGGATTTTTAAAATCAGGAAGCCCTGAGTTCCAGGCACACTGGAGCTGTGAAAGGCATCCAAAAGGGAGTGCAAAAGTGCCACAACATGGTTGCTTTCAAGGGTTTTTCTTGGCAAGAGGCCTAACACCAGGCTGATTTACCTTCCCAGGGTTACTGAAAGGCTTAGGCTTAGGGGTAGGATTTTTAAAACTAGGAAGCCCTTAGCTCCAGGCTGCACTGCATCTGTTCAAGGCATCCCAAGAGGAGTAAAAAAGTGCAACAACATGGCAGCTTTCACAGCTTTTTCCTTGGCACCATCCCTATACCTAGGCTGATTTATCTGCCTAGGGTTAGGGTTAGGGTTCAGCCTAGGGCTTGGAGATTTTAACCCGGAAGCCCTGAGTTCCAGGCTTACTGCATCTGCCAAAGGCATCCCAAAGGGAGTGCAAAAGTGCCAAAACATGGCTGCTTTCACAGCTTTTCCCTTAGGAAGAACCCTAATACCCAGCTGAATTACCTTCCTAGGGTTACTGTTAGGCTTAGGCCTAGGACTTTTAAAACCAGGAAGCCCTGGGCTCCAGGCATATGCAGCTGTTAAAGGCATCCCAAGAGGGCCGCAGAAGTGACACAACTTGGCTGCCTCTGCTTCTATTCTCATGAGACCATCCTGAACCATAGGCAGATTTCCTTCCTAGGGTTAAGGTTTGAGTTACGCCTAGTGTAAGAGTTCTATTAACCAGAAAGCCCTGAGTTCCAAGAACACAGCAGCTGCGAAGGACTACCCAAGAAGAGCGCAAAAGTACCACAACGTGCCTGCCTCCACAGCTTTTTCCTTGGGGACATGCCTAATTCCTGGCTGATTTGCCTTTCTCGTCTTAGGGTTGGGGTTCGGCCTAGGGCTAGGATATTTTTAACTAGGAAGCCCTGAGTTCCAGGCTTACTGCATCTGCCAAAGGCATCCCAAAGGAAGTGCAGAAGTGCCACAACATGGCTGCTTTCACGGCTTTCCCCTTAGGAAGAACCCTAATACGCGGCTGATTTACCTTCCTAGGGTTACTGTTAGGCTTAGGCTAAGGACTTTTAAAACTAGGAAGCCCTTAGATCCAGGCACACTGCAGCTGTTCAAGGCATCCCAAGGGGAGTACAAAAGTGCAACAACATGGCAGCTTTCACAGCTTTTTCCTTGGCACCATCCCTATACCTAGGCTGATTTATCTGCCTAGGGTTAGGGTTAGGGTTCAGCCTAGGGCATGGACTTTTTTAACCAGGAAGCCCTGAGTTCCAGGCTTACTGCATCTGCCAAAGGCATCCCAAAGGGAGTGCAAAAGTGCCACAACAGGGCTGCTTTCACAGCTTTTCCCTTAGGAAGAACCGTAATACCTGGCTGATTTACCTTCCTAGAGTTACTGTTAGGCTTAGGCCTAGGACTTTTAAAACCAGGAAGCCCTGGGCTCCAGGCACACTGCAGCTGCGAAAGGCATCCCAAGGGGAGCGCAAAAGTGACACAACTTGGCTGCCACCACTGATATTTCCATGAGACAATCCCAAATCATAGGCTGATTTTCCTTCCTAGGGTTAAGGTTTGAGTTACGCCTAGGGTAAGGGTTCTATTAACCAGAAAGCCCTGAGTTCCAAGAACACAGCAGCTGCGAAGGACTACCCAAGAAGAGCGCAAAAGTACCACAACATGCCTGCCTCCACAGCTTTTTCGTTGGGGACATGCCTAATTCCTGGCTGATTTGCCTTTCTCGTCTTAGGGTTGGGGTTCGGCCTAGGGCTAGGATATTTTTAACTAGGAAGCCCTGAGTTCCAGGCTTACTGCATCTGCCAAAGGCATCCTAAAGGGAGTGCAGAAGTGCCACAACATGGCTGCTTTCACGGCTTTTCCCTTAGGAAGAACCCTAATACGCGGCTGATTTACCTTCCTAGGGTTACTGTTAGGCTTAGGCCTAGGACTTTTAAAACCAGGAAGCCCTGGGCTCCAGGCACGCTGCAGCTGTGAAAGGCATCCCAAGAGGGCCGCAGAAGTGACACAACTTGGCTGCCTCTGCTGCTATTCTCATGAGACCATCCCGAACCATAGGCTGATTTTCCTTCCTAGGGTTAAGGTTTGACTTACGCCTAGGGTAAGGGTTCTATTAACCAGAAAGCCCTGAGTTCCAAGAACACAGCAGCTGCGAAGGACTTCCCAAGAAGAGCGCAAAAGTACCACAACATGCCTGCGTCGACAGCTTTTTCCTTGGGGACATGCCTAATTCCTGGCTGATTTGCCTTTCTCGTCTTAGGGTTGGGGTTCGGCCTAGGGCTAGGATTTTTAAAATCAGGAAGCCCTGAGTTCCAGGCACACTAGAGCTGTGAAAGGCATCCAAAAGGGAGTGCAAAAGTGCCACAACATGGTTGCTTTCAAGGGTTTTTCTTGGCAAGAGGCCTAACACCAGGCTGATTTACCTTCCCAGGGTTACTGAAAGGCTTAGGCTTAGGGGTAGGATTTTTAAAACTAGGAAGCCCTTAGCTCCAGGCTGCACTGCATCTGTTCAAGGCATCCCAAGAGGAGTAAAAAAGTGCAACAACATGGCAGCTTTCACAGCTTTTTCCTTGGCACCATCCCTATACCTAGGCTGATTTATCTGCCTAGGGTTAGGGTTAGGGTTCAGCCTAGGGCTAGGGTTTTTTTAACTAGGATGCCCTGAGTTCCAGGCTTACTGCATCTGCCAAAGGCATCCCAAAGGGAGTGCAGAAGTGCCACAACATGGCTGCTTTCACGGCTTTTCCCTTAGGAAGAACCCTAATACGCGGCTGATTTACCTTCCTAGGGTTACTGTTAGGCTTAGGCCTAGGACTTTTAAAACCAGGAAGCCCTGGGCTCCAGGCACACTGCAGCTGCGAAAGGCATCCCAAGGGGAGCGCAAAAGTGACACAACTTGGCTGCCTCTGCTGCTATTCTCATGAGACCATCCCGAACCATAGGCTGATTTTCCTTCCTAGGGTTAAGGTTTGAGTTACGCCTGGGGTAAGGGTTCTATTAACCAGAAAGCCCTGAGTTCCAAGAACACAGCAGCTGCGAAGGACTTCCCAAGAAGAGCGCAAAAGTACCACAACATGCCTGCCTCCACAGCTTTTTCCTTGGGGACATGCCTAATTCCTGGCTGATTTGCCTTTCTCGTCTTAGGCTTGGGGTTCGGCCTAGGGCTAGGATTTTTAAAATCAGGAAGCCCAAACTTCCAGGCACACTGGAGCTGTGAAAGGCATCCAAAAGGGAGTGCAGAAGTGCCACAACATGGCTGCTTTCACGGCTTTTTCCTTGGCAAGAAGCCTAACACCAGGCTGATTTCCCTTCCCAGGGTTACTGTAAGGCTTAGGCCTAGGGCTAGGATTTTTAAAACTAGGAAGCCCTTAGCTCCAGGCACACTGCAGCTGTTCAAGGCATCCCAAGGGGAGTACAAAAGTGCAACAACATGGCAGCTTTCACAGCTTTTTCCTTGGCACCATCCCTATACCTAGGCTGATTTATCTGCCTAGGGTTAGGGTTAGGGTTCAGCCTAGGGCTTGGAGATTTTAACCCGGAAGCCCTGAGTTCCAGGCTTACTGCATCTGCCAAAGGCATCCCAAAGGGCGTGCAGAAGTGCCACAACATGGCTGCTTTCACGGCTTTTCCCTTAGGAAGAACCCTAATACGCGGCTGATTTACCTTCCTAGGGTTACTGTTAGGCTTAGGCCTAGGACTTTTAAAACCAGGAAGCCCTGGGCTCCAGGCACACTGCAGCTGCCAAAGGCATCCCAAGGGGAGCGCAAAAGTGACACAACTTGGCTGCCTCTGCTGCTATTCTCATGAGACCATCCCGAACCATAGGCTGATTTTCCTTCCTAGGGTTAAGGTTTGAGTTACGCCTAGGGTAAGGGTTCTATTAACCAGAAAGCCCTGAGTTCCAAGAACACAGCAGCTGCGAAGGACTACCCAAGAAGAGCGCAAAAGTACCACAACATGCCTGCCTCCACAGCTTTTTCCGTGGGGACATGCCTAATTCCTGGCTGATTTGCCTTTCTCGTCTTAGGGTTGGTGTTCAGCCTAGGGCTAGGAATTTTTAACTAGGAAGCCCTGAGTTCCAGGCTTACTTCATCTGCAAAAAGCATCCCAAAGGGAGTGCAGAAGTGCCACAACATGGCTGCTTTCACGGCTTTTCCCTTAGGAAGAACCCTAATACGCGGCTGATTTACCTTCCTAGAGTTACTGTTAGGCTTAGGCCTATGACTTTTAAAACCAGGAAGCCCTGGGCTCCAGGCACATGCAGCTTTTAAAGGCATCCCAAGGGGAGCGCAAAAGTGACACAACTTGGCTGCCACCACTGATATTTCCATGAGACAATCCCAAATCATAGGCTGATTTTCCTTCCTAGGGTTAAGGTTTGAGTTACGCCTAGGGTAAGGGTTCTATTAACCAGAAAGCCCTGAGTTCCAAGAACACAGCAGCTGCGAAGGACTACCCAAGAAGAGCGCAAAAGTACCACAACGTGCCTGCCTCCACAGCTTTTTCGTTGGGGACATGCCTAATTCCTGGCTGATTTGCCTTTCTCGTCTTAGGGTTGGGGTTCGGCCTAGGGCTAGGATATTTTTAACTAGGAAGCCCTGAGTTCCAGGCTTACTGCATCTGCCAAAGGCATCCCAAAGGGAGTGCAGAAGTGCCACAACATGGCTGCTTTCACGGCTTTTCCCTTAGGAAGAACCCTAATACGCGGCTGATTTACCTTCCTAGGGTTACTGTTAGGCTTAGGCCTAGGACTTTTAAAACCAGGAAGCCCTGGGCTCCAGGCACGCTGCAGCTGTGAAAGGCATCCCAAGAGCGCCGCAGAAGTGACACAACTTGGCTGCCTCTGCTGCTATTCTCATGAGACCATCCCGAACCATAGGCTGATTTTCCTTCCTAGGGTTAAGGTTTGAGTTACGCCTAGGGTAAGAGTTCTATTAACCAGAAAGCCCTGAGTTCCAAGAACACAGCAGCTGCGAAGGACTAGCCAAGAAGAGCGCAAAAGTACCACAACATGCCTGCCTCCACAGCTTTTTCCTTGGGGACATGCCTAATTCCTGGCTGATTTGCCTTTCTCGTCTTAGGCTTGGGGTTCGGCCTAGGGCTAGGATTTTTAAAATCAGGAAGCCCTGACTTCCAGGCACACTGGAGTTGTGAAAGGCATCCAAAAGGGAGTGCAAAAGTGCCACAACATGGTTGCTTTCACGGCTTTTTCCTTGGCAAGAAGCCTAACACCAGGCTGATTTCCCTTCCCAGGGTTACTGTAAGGCTTAGGCCTTGGGCTCGGATTTTTAAAACTAGGAAGCCCTGGGCTCCAGGCACACTGCAGCTGTTCAAGGCATCCCAAGGGGAGTACTAAAGTGCAACAACATGGCAGCTTTCACAGCTTTTTCCTTGGCACCATCCCTATACCTAGGCTGATTTATCTGCCTAGGGTTAGGGTTAGGGTTCAGCCTAGGGCTAGGGTTTTTTTAACTAGGATGCCCTGAGTTCCAGGCTTACTGCATCTGCCAAAGGCATCCCAAAGGGAGTGCAGAAGTGCCACAACATGGCTGCTTTCACGGCTTTTCCCTTAGGAAGAACCCTAATACGCGGCTGATTTACCTTCCTAGGGTTACTGTTAGGCTTAGGCCTAGGACTTTTAAAACCAGGAAGCCCTGGGCTCCAGGCACACTGCAGCTGCGAAAGGCATCCCAAGGGGAGCGCAAAAGTGACACAACTTGGCTGCCTCTGCTGCTATTCTCATGAGACCATCCCGAACCATAGGCTGATTTTCCTTCCTAGGGTTAAGGTTTGAGTTACGCCTGGGGTAAGGGTTCTATTAACCAGAAAGCCCTGAGTTCCAAGAACACAGCAGCTGCGAAGGACTTCCCAAGAAGAGCGCAAAAGTACCACAACATGCCTGCCTCCACAGCTTTTTCCTTGGGGACATGCCTAATTCCTGGCTGATTTGCCTTTCTCGTCTTAGGCTTGGGGTTCGGCCTAGGGCTAGGATTTTTAAAATCAGGAAGCCCTGAGTTCCAGGCACACTGGAGTTGTGAAAGGCATCCAAAAGGGAGTGCAAAAGTGCCACAACATGGTTGCTTTCACGGCTTTTTCCTTGGCAAGAAGCCTAACACCAGGCTGATTTCCCTTCCCAGGGTTACTGTAAGGCTTAGGCCTAGGGCTAGGATTTTTAAAACTAGGAAGCCCTGGGCTCCAGGCACACTGCAGCTGTTCAAGGCATCCCAAGGGGAGTACTAAAGTGCAACAACATGGCAGCTTTCACAGCTTTTTCCTTGGCACCATCCCTATACCTAGGCTGATTTATCTGCCTAGGGTTAGGGTTAGGATTCAGCCTAGGTCTTGGAGTTTTTTAACCAGGAAGCCCTGAGTTCCAGGCTTACTGCATCTGCCAAAGGCATCCCAAAGGGAGTGCAGAAGTGCCACAACATGGCTGCTTTCACGGCTTTTCCCTTAGGAAGAACCCTAATACCCGGCTGATTTACCTTCCTAGTGTTACTGTTAGGCTTAGGCCTAGGACTTTTAAAACCAGGAAGCCCTGGGCTCCAGGCACACTGCAGCTGCGAAAGGCATCCCAAGGGGAGCGCAAAAGTGACGCAACTTGGCTGCCACCACTGATATTTCCATGAGACCATCCCAAATCATAGGCTGATTTTCCTTCCTAGGGTTAAGGTTTGAGTTACGCCTAGGGTAAGGGTTCTATTAACCAGAAAGCCCTGAGTTCCAAGAACACAGCAGCTGCGAAGGACTACCCAAGAAGAGCGCAAAAGTACCACAACATGCCTGCCTCCACAGCTTTTTCCTTGGGGACATGCCTAATTCCTGGCTGATTTGCCTTTCTCGTCTTAGGGTTGGGGTTCGGCCTAGGGCTAGGAATTTTTAACTAGGAAGCCCTGAGTTCCAGGCTTACTGCATCTGCCAAAGGCATCCCAAAGGGAGTGCAGAAGTGCCACAACATGGCTGCTTTCACGGCTTTTCCCTTAGGAAGAACCCTAATACGCGGCTGATTTACCTTCCTAGGGTTACTGTTAGGCTTAGGCTAAGGACTTTTAAAAGTAGGAAGCCCTTAGATCCAGGCACACTGCAGCTGTTCAAGGCATCCCAAGGGGAGTACAAAAGTGCAACAACATGGCAGCTTTCACAGCTTTTTCCTTGGCACCATCCCTATACCTAGGCTGATTTATCTGCCTAGGGTTAGGGTTAGGGTTCAGCCTAGGGCTTGGAGTTTTTTAACCAGGAAGCCCTGAGTTCCAGGCTTACTGCATCTGACAAAGGCATCCCAAAGGGAGTGCAAAAGTGCCACAACATGGCTGCTTTCACAGCTTTTCCCTTAGGAAGAACTGTAATAGCTGGCTGATTTACCTTCCTAGAGTTACTGTTAGGCTTAGGCCTATGACTTTTAAAACCAGGAAGCCCTGGGCTCCAGGCACATGCAGCTGTTAAAGGCATCCCAAGGGGAGCGCAAAAGTGACACAACTTGGCTGCCACCACTGATATTTCCATGAGACAATCCCAAATCATAGGCTGATTTTCCTTCCTAGGGTTAAGGTTTGAGTTACGCCTAGGGTAAGGGTTCTATTAACCAGAAAGCCCTGAGTTCCAAGAACACAGCAGCTGCGAAGGACTACCCAAGAAGAGCGCAAAAGTACCACAACGTGCCTGCCTCCACAGCTTTTTCGTTGGGGACATGCCTAATTCCTGGCTGATTTGCCTTTCTCGTCTTAGGGTTGGGGTTCGGCCTAGGGTTAGGATATTTTTAACTAGGAAGCCCTGAGTTCCAGGCTTACTGCATCTGCCAAAGGCATCCCAAAGGGAGTGCAGAAGTGCCACAACATGGCTGCTTTCACGGCTTTTCCCTTAGGAAGAACCCTAATACGCGGCTGATTTACCTTCCTAGGGTTACTGTTAGGCTTAGGCCTAGGACTTTTAAAACCAGGAAGCCCTGGGCTCCAGGCACGCTGCAGCTGTGAAAGGCATCCCAAGAGGGCCGCAGAAGTGACACAACTTGGCTGCCTCTGCTGCTATTCTCATGAGACCATCCCGAACCATAGGCTGATTTTCCTTCCTAGGGTTAAGGTTTGAGTTACGCCTAGGGTAAGAGTTCTATTAACCAGAAAGCCCTGAGTTCCAAGAACACAGCAGCTGCGAAGGACTAGCCAAGAAGAGCGCAAAAGTACCACAACATGCCTGCCTCCACAGCTTTTTCCTTGGGGACATGCCTAATTCCTGGCTGATTTGCCTTTCTCGTCTTAGGCTTGGGGTTCGGCCTAGGGCTAGGATTTTTAAAATCAGGAAGCCCTGAGTTCCAGGCACACTGGAGTTGTGAAAGGCATCCAAAAGGGAGTGCAAAAGTGCCACAACATGGTTGCTTTCACGGCTTTTTCCTTGGCAAGAAGCCTAACACCAGGCTGATTTCCCTTCCCAGGGTTACTGTAAGGCTTAGGCCTTGGGCTCGGATTTTTAAAACTAGGAAGCCCTGGGCTCCAGGCACACTGCAGCTGTTCAAGGCATCCCAAGGGGAGTACTAAAGTGCAACAACATGGCAGCTTTCACAGCTTTTTCCTTGGCACCATCCCTATACCTAGGCTGATTTATCTGCCTAGGGTTAGGGTTAGGGTTCAGCCTAGGGCTAGGGTTTTTTTAACTAGGATGCCCTGAGTTCCAGGCTTACTGCATCTGCCAAAGGCATCCCAAAGGGAGTGCAGAAGTGCCACAACATGGCTGCTTTCACGGCTTTTCCCTTAGGAAGAACCCTAATACGCGGCTGATTTACCTTCCTAGGGTTACTGTTAGGCTTAGGCCTAGGACTTTTAAAACCAGGAAGCCCTGGGCTCCAGGCACACTGCAGCTGCGAAAGGCATCCCAAGGGGAGCGCAAAAGTGACACAACTTGGCTGCCTCTGCTGCTATTCTCATGAGACCATCCCGAACCATAGGCTGATTTTCCTTCCTAGGGTTAAGGTTTGAGTTACGCCTGGGGTAAGGGTTCTATTAACCAGAAAGCCCTGAGTTCCAAGAACACAGCAGCTGCGAAGGACTTCCCAAGAAGAGCGCAAAAGTACCACAACATGCCTGCCTCCACAGCTTTTTCCTTGGGGACATGCCTAATTCCTGGCTGATTTGCCTTTCTCGTCTTAGGCTTGGGGTTCGGCCTAGGGCTAGGATTTTTAAAATCAGGAAGCCCTGACTTCCAGGCACACTGGAGCTGTGAAAGGCATCCAAAAGGGAGTGCAGAAGTGCCACAACATGGCTGCTTTCACGGCTTTTTCCTTGGCAAGAAGCCTAACACCAGGCTGATTTCCCTTCCCAGGGTTACTGTAAGGCTTAGGCCTAGGGCTAGGATTTTTAAAACTAGGAAGCCCTTAGCTCCAGGCACACTGCAGCTGTTCAAGGCATCCCAAGGGGAGTACAATTGTGCAAAAACATGGCAGCTTTCACAGCTTTTTCCTTGGCACCATCCCTATACCTAGGCTGATTTATCTGCCTAGGGTTAGGGTTAGGGTTCAGCCTAGGGCTTGGAGATTTTAACCCGGAAGCCCTGAGTTCCAGGCTTACTGCATCTGCCAAAGGCATCCCAAAGGGAGTGCAGAAGTGCCACAACATGGCTGCTTTCACG
Organism: Ammospiza maritima maritima; assembly: GCA_036010785.1. NCBI lineage: Eukaryota > Metazoa > Chordata > Aves > Passeriformes > Passerellidae > Ammospiza > Ammospiza maritima. The sequence continues at coordinate 1,448,000 of JAYKTQ010000067.1, forward strand.
GCTTTTCCCTTAGGAAGAACCCTAATACGCGGCTGATTTACCTTCCTAGGGTTACTGTTAGGCTTAGGCCTAGGACTTTTAAAACCAGGAAGCCCTGGGCTCCAGGCACACTGCAGCTGCGAAAGGCATCCCAAGGGGAGCGCAAAAGTGACACAACTTGGCTGCCTCTGCTGCTATTCTCATGAGACCATCCCGAACCATAGGCTGATTTTCCTTCCTAGGGTTAAGGTTTGAGTTACGCCTAGGGTAAGGGTTCTATTAACCAGAAAGCCCTGAGTTCCAAGAACACAGCAGCTGCGAAGGACTACCCAAGAAGAGCGCAAAAGTACCACAACATGCCTGCCTCCACAGCTTTTTCCTTGGGGACATGCCTAATTCCTGGCTGATTTGCCTTTCTCGTCTTAGGGTTGGGGTTCGGCCTAGGGCTAGGAATTTTTAACTAGGAAGCCCTGAGTTCCAGGCTTACTGCATCTGCCAAAGGCATCCCAAAGGGAGTGCAGAAGTGCCACAACATGGCTGCTTTCACGGCTTTCCCCTTAGGAAGAACCCTAATACGCGGCTGATTTACCTTCCTAGGGTTACTGTTAGGCTTAGGCTAAGGACTTTTAAAAGTAGGAAGCCCTTAGATCCAGGCACACTGCAGCTGTTCAAGGCATCCCAAGGGGAGTACAAAAGTGCAACAACATGGCAGCTTTCACAGCTTTTTCCTTGGCACCATCCCTATACCTAGGCTGATTTATCTGCCTAGGGTTAGGGTTAGGGTTCAGCCTAGGGCTTGGAGTTTTTTAACCAGGAAGCCCTGAGTTCCAGGCTTACTGCATCTGACAAAGGCATCCCAAAGGGAGTGCAAAAGTGCCACAACATGGCTGCTTTCACAGCTTTTCCCTTAGGAAGAACTGTAATAGCTGGCTGATTTACCTTCCTAGAGTTACTGTTAGGCTTAGGCCTATGACTTTTAAAACCAGGAAGCCCTGGGCTCCAGGCACATGCAGCTGTTAAAGGCATCCCAAGGGGAGCGCAAAAGTGACACAACTTGGCTGCCACCACTGATATTTCCATGAGACAATCCCAAATCATAGGCTGATTTTCCTTCCTAGGGTTAAGGTTTGAGTTACGCCTAGGGTAAGGGTTCTATTAACCAGAAAGCCCTGAGTTCCAAGAACACAGCAGCTGCGAAGGACTACCCAAGAAGAGCGCAAAAGTACCACAACGTGCCTGCCTCCACAGCTTTTTCGTTGGGGACATGCCTAATTCCTGGCTGATTTGCCTTTCTCGTCTTAGGGTTGGGGTTCGGCCTAGGGTTAGGATATTTTTAACTAGGAAGCCCTGAGTTCCAGGCTTACTGCATCTGCCAAAGGCATCCCAAAGGGAGTGCAGAAGTGCCACAACATGGCTGCTTTCACGGCTTTTCCCTTAGGAAGAACCCTAATACGCGGCTGATTTACCTTCCTAGGGTTACTGTTAGGCTTAGGCCTAGGACTTTTAAAACCAGGAAGCCCTGGGCTCCAGGCACGCTGCAGCTGTGAAAGGCATCCCAAGAGGGCCGCAGAAGTGACACAACTTGGCTGCCTCTGCTGCTATTCTCATGAGACCATCCCGAACCATAGGCTGATTTTCCTTCCTAGGGTTAAGGTTTGAGTTACGCCTAGGGTAAGAGTTCTATTAACCAGAAAGCCCTGAGTTCCAAGAACACAGCAGCTGCGAAGGACTAGCCAAGAAGAGCGCAAAAGTACCACAACATGCCTGCCTCCACAGCTTTTTCCTTGGGGACATGCCTAATTCCTGGCTGATTTGCCTTTCTCGTCTTAGGCTTGGGGTTCGGCCTAGGGCTAGGATTTTTAAAATCAGGAAGCCCTGAGTTCCAGGCACACTGGAGTTGTGAAAGGCATCCAAAAGGGAGTGCAAAAGTGCCACAACATGGTTGCTTTCACGGCTTTTTCCTTGGCAAGAAGCCTAACACCAGGCTGATTTCCCTTCCCAGGGTTACTGTAAGGCTTAGGCCTTGGGCTCGGATTTTTAAAACTAGGAAGCCCTGGGCTCCAGGCACACTGCAGCTGTTCAAGGCATCCCAAGGGGAGTACTAAAGTGCAACAACATGGCAGCTTTCACAGCTTTTTCCTTGGCACCATCCCTATACCTAGGCTGATTTATCTGCCTAGGGTTAGGGTTAGGGTTCAGCCTAGGGCTAGGGTTTTTTTAACTAGGATGCCCTGAGTTCCAGGCTTACTGCATCTGCCAAAGGCATCCCAAAGGGAGTGCAGAAGTGCCACAACATGGCTGCTTTCACGGCTTTTCCCTTAGGAAGAACCCTAATACGCGGCTGATTTACCTTCCTAGGGTTACTGTTAGGCTTAGGCCTAGGACTTTTAAAACCAGGAAGCCCTGGGCTCCAGGCACACTGCAGCTGCGAAAGGCATCCCAAGGGGAGCGCAAAAGTGACACAACTTGGCTGCCTCTGCTGCTATTCTCATGAGACCATCCCGAACCATAGGCTGATTTTCCTTCCTAGGGTTAAGGTTTGAGTTACGCCTGGGGTAAGGGTTCTATTAACCAGAAAGCCCTGAGTTCCAAGAACACAGCAGCTGCGAAGGACTTCCCAAGAAGAGCGCAAAAGTACCACAACATGCCTGCCTCCACAGCTTTTTCCTTGGGGACATGCCTAATTCCTGGCTGATTTGCCTTTCTCGTCTTAGGCTTGGGGTTCGGCCTAGGGCTAGGATTTTTAAAATCAGGAAGCCCTGACTTCCAGGCACACTGGAGCTGTGAAAGGCATCCAAAAGGGAGTGCAGAAGTGCCACAACATGGCTGCTTTCACGGCTTTTTCCTTGGCAAGAAGCCTAACACCAGGCTGATTTCCCTTCCCAGGGTTACTGTAAGGCTTAGGCCTAGGGCTAGGATTTTTAAAACTAGGAAGCCCTTAGCTCCAGGCACACTGCAGCTGTTCAAGGCATCCCAAGGGGAGTACAATTGTGCAAAAACATGGCAGCTTTCACAGCTTTTTCCTTGGCACCATCCCTATACCTAGGCTGATTTATCTGCCTAGGGTTAGGGTTAGGGTTCAGCCTAGGGCTTGGAGATTTTAACCCGGAAGCCCTGAGTTCCAGGCTTACTGCATCTGCCAAAGGCATCCCAAAGGGAGTGCAGAAGTGCCACAACATGGCTGCTTTCACGGCTTTTCCCTTAGGAAGAACCCTAATACGCGGCTGATTTACCTTCCTAGGGTTACTGTTAGGCTTAGGCCTAGGACTTTTAAAACCAGGAAGCCCTGGGCTCCAGGCACACTGCAGCTGCGAAAGGCATCCCAAGGGGAGCGCAAAAGTGACACAACTTGGCTGCCTCTGCTGCTATTCTCATGAGACCATCCCGAACCATAGGCTGATTTTCCTTCCTAGGGTTAAGGTTTGAGTTACGCCTAGGGTAAGGGTTCTATTAACCAGAAAGCCCTGAGTTCCAAGAACACAGCAGCTGCGAAGGACTACCCAAGAAGAGCGCAAAAGTACCACAACATGCCTGGCTCCACAGCTTTTTCCGTGGGGACATGCCTAATTCCTGGCTGATTTGCCTTTCTCGTCTTAGGGTTGGTGTTCAGCCTAGGGCTAGGAATTTTTAATTAGGAAGCCCTGAGTTCCAGGCTTACTTCATCTGCAAAAAGCATCCCAAAGGGAGTGCAGAAGTGCCACAACATGGCTGCTTTCACGGCTTTTCCCTTAGGAAGAACCCTAATACGCGGCTGATTTACCTTCCTAGGGTTACTGTTAGGCTTAGGCCTAGGACTTTTAAAACCAGGAAGCCCTGGGCTCCAGGCACATGCAGCTGCGAAAGGCATCCCAAGAGGGCCGCAGAAGTGACACAACTTGGCTGCCTCTGCTTCTATTCTCATGAGACCATCCTGAACCATAGGCTGATTTTCCTTCCTAGGGTTAAGGTTTGAGTTACGCCTAGGGTAAGGGTTCTATTAACCAGAAAGCCCTGAGTTCCAAGAACACAGCAGCTGTGAAGGAATTCCCAAGAAGAGCGCAAAAGTACCACAACGTGCCTGCCTCCACAGCTTTTTCCTTGGGGACATGCCTAATTCCTGGCTGATTTGCCTTTCTCGTCTTAGGGTTGGGGTTCGGCCTAGGGCTAGGATATTTTTAACTAGGAAGCCCTGAGTTCCAGGCTTACTTCATCTGCCAAAGGCATCCCAAAGGGAGTGCAAAAGTGCCACAACATGGCTGCTTTCACGGCTTTTCCCTTAGGAAGAACCCTAATACCCAGCTGATTTACCTTCCTAGGGTTACTGTTAGGCTTAGACCTAGGACTTTTAAAACCAGGAAGCCCTGGGCTCCAGGCACACTGCAGCTGCGAAAGGCATCCCAAGGGGAGCGCAAAAGTGACACAACTTGGCTGCCTCTGCTGCTATTCTCATGAGACCATCCCGAACCATAGGCTGATTTTCCTTCCTAGGGTTAAGGTTTGAGTTACGCCTAGGGTAAGGGTTCTATTAACCAGAAAGCCCTGAGTTCCAAGAACACAGCAGCTGCGAAGGACTTCCCAAGAAGAGCACAAAAGTACCACAACATGCCTGCCTCCACAGCTTTTTCCTTGGGGACATGCCTAATTCCTGGCTGATTTGCCTTTCTCGTCTTAGGCTTGGGGTTCGGCCTAGGGCTAGGATTTTTAAAATCAGGAAGCCCTGACTTCCAGGCACACTGGAGCTGTGAAAGGCATCCAAAAGGGAGTGCAGAAGTGCCACAACATGGCTGCTTTCACGGCTTTTTCCTTGGCAAGAAGCCTAACACCAGGCTGATTTCCCTTCCCAGGGTTACTGTAAGGCTTAGGCCTAGGGCTAGGATTTTTAAAACTAGGAAGCCCTTAGCTCCAGGCACACTGCAGCTGTTCAAGGCATCCCAAGGGGAGTACAAAAGTGCAACAACATGGCAGCTTTCACAGCTTTTTCCTTGGCACCATCCCTATACCTAGGCTGATTTATCTGCCTAGGGTTAGGGTTAGGGTTCAGCCTAGGGCTTGGAGTTTTTTAACCAGGAAGCCCTGAGTTCCAGGCTTACTGCATCTGACAAAGGCATCCCAAAGGGAGTGCAAAAGTGCCACAACATGGCTGCTTTCACAGCTTTTCCCTTAGGAAGAACTGTAATAGCTGGCTGATTTACCTTCCTAGGGTTACTGTTAGGCTTAGGCCTATGACTTTTAAAACCAGGAAGCCCTGGGCTCCAGGCACATGCAGCTGTTAAAGGCATCCCAAGGGGAGCGCAAAAGTGACACAACTTGGCTGCCACCACTGATATTTCCATGAGACAATCCCAAATCATAGGCTGATTTTCCTTCCTAGGGTTAAGGTTTGAGTTACGCCTAGGGTAAGGGTTCTATTAACCAGAAAGCCCTGAGTTCCAAGAACACAGCAGCTGCGAAGGACTACCCAAGAAGAGCGCAAAAGTACCACAACGTGCCTGCCTCCACAGCTTTTTCGTTGGGGACATGCCTAATTCCTGGCTGATTTGCCTTTCTCGTCTTAGGGTTGGGGTTCGGCCTAGGGCTAGGATATTTTTAACTAGGAAGCCCTGAGTTCCAGGCTTACTTCATCTGCCAAAGGCATCCCAAAGGGAGTGCAAAAGTGCCACAACATGGCTGCTTTCACGGCTTTTCCCTTAGGAAGAACCCTAATACGCGGCTGATTTACCTTCCTAGGGTTACTGTTAGGCTTAGGCCTAGGACTTTTAAAACCAGGAAGCCCTGGGCTCCAGGCACGCTGCAGCTGTGAAAGGCATCCCAAGAGGGCCGCAGAAGTGACACAACTTGGCTGCCTCTGCTGCTATTCTCATGAGACCATCCCGAACCATAGGCTGATTTTCCTTCCTAGGGTTAAGGTTTGAGTTACGCCTAGGGTAAGAGTTCTATTAACCAGAAAGCCCTGAGTTCCAAGAACACAGCAGCTGCGAAGGACTAGCCAAGAAGAGCGCAAAAGTACCACAACATGCCTGCCTCCACAGCTTTTTCCTTGGGGACATGCCTAATTCCTGGCTGATTTGCCTTTCTCGTCTTAGGCTTGGGGTTCGGCCTAGGGCTAGGATTTTTAAAATCAGGAAGCCCTGAGTTCCAGGCACACTGGAGTTGTGAAAGGCATCCCAAAGGGAGTGCAGAAGTGCCACAACATGGTTGCTTTCACGGCTTTTTCCTTGGCAAGAAGCCTAACACCAGGCTGATTTCCCTTCCCAGGGTTACTGTAAGGCTTAGGCCTTGGGCTCGGATTTTTAAAACTAGGAAGCCCTGGGCTCCAGGCACACTGCAGCTGTTCAAGGCATCCCAAGGGGAGTACTAAAGTGCAACAACATGGCAGCTTTCACAGCTTTTTCCTTGGCACCATCCCTATACCTAGGCTGATTTATCTGCCTAGGGTTAGGGTTAGGGTTCAGCCTAGGGCTAGGGTGTTTTTAACTAGGATGCCCTGAGTTCCAGGCTTACTGCATCTGCCAAAGGCATCCCAAAGGGAGTGCAGAAGTGCCACAACATGGCTGCTTTCACGGCTTTTCCCTTAGGAAGAACCCTAATACGCGGCTGATTTACCTTCCTAGGGTTACTGTTAGGCTTAGGCCTAGGACTTTTAAAACCAGGAAGCCCTGGGCTCCAGGCACACTGCAGCTGCGAAAGGCATCCCAAGGGGAGCGCAAAAGTGACACAACTTGGCTGCCTCTGCTGCTATTCTCATGAGACCATCCCGAACCATAGGCTGATTTTCCTTCCTAGGGTTAAGGTTTGAGTTACGCCTGGGGTAAGGGTTCTATTAACCAGAAAGCCCTGAGTTCCAAGAACACAGCAGCTGCGAAGGACTTCCCAAGAAGAGCGCAAAAGTACCACAACATGCCTGCCTCCACAGCTTTTTCCTTGGGGACATGCCTAATTCCTGGCTGATTTGCCTTTCTCGTCTTAGGCTTGGGGTTCGGCCTAGGGCTAGGATTTTTAAAACCAGGAAGCCCTGACTTCCAGGCACACTGGAGCTGTGAAAGGCATCCAAAAGGGAGTGCAGAAGTGCCACAACATGGCTGCTTTCACGGCTTTTTCCTTGGCAAGAAGCCTAACACCAGGCTGATTTCCCTTCCCAGGGTTACTGTAAGGCTTAGGCCTAGGGCTAGGATTTTTAAAACTAGGAAGCCCTTAGCTCCAGGCACACTGCAGCTGTTCAAGGCATCCCAAGGGGAGTACAATTGTGCAACAACATGGCAGCTTTCACAGCTTTTTCCTTGGCACCATCCCTATACCTAGGCTGATTTATCTGCCTAGGGTTAGGGTTAGGGTTCAGCCTAGGGCTTGGAGATTTTAACCCGGAAGCCCTGAGTTCCAGGCTTACTGCATCTGCCAAAGGCATCCCAAAGGGAGTGCAGAAGTGCCACAACATGGCTGCTTTCACGGCTTTTCCCTTAGGAAGAACCCTAATACGCGGCTGATTTACCTTCCTAGGGTTACTGTTAGGCTTAGGCCTAGGACTTTTAAAACCAGGAAGCCCTGGGCTCCAGGCACACTGCAGCTGCGAAAGGCATCCCAAGGGGAGCGCAAAAGTGACACAACTTGGCTGCCTCTGCTGCTATTCTCATGAGACCATCCCGAACCATAGGCTGATTTTCCTTCCTAGGGTTAAGGTTTGAGTTACGCCTAGGGTAAGGGTTCTATTAACCAGAAAGCCCTGAGTTCCAAGAACACAGCAGCTGCAAAGGACTACCCAAGAAGAGCGCAAAAGTACCACAACATGCCTGCCTCCACAGCTTTTTCCGTGGGGACATGCCTAATTCCTGGCTGATTTGCCTTTCTCGTCTTAGGGTTGGTGTTCAGCCTAGGGCTAGGAATTTTTAACTAGGAAGCCCTGAGTTCCAGGCTTAATTCATCTGCAAAAAGCATCCCAAAGGGAGTGCAGAAGTGCCACAACATGGCTGCTTTCACGGCTTTTCCCTTAGGAAGAACCCTAATACGCGGCTGATTTACCTTCCTAGGTTTACTGTTAGGCTTAGGCCTAGGACTTTTAAAACCAGGAAGCCCTGGGCTCCAGGCACATTGCAGCTGCGAAAGGCATCCCAAGGGGAGCGCAAAAGTGACGCAACTTGGCTGCCACCACTGATATTTCCATGAGACCATCCCGAAACATAGGCTGATTTTCCTTCCTATGGTTAAGGTTTGAGTTACGCCTAGGGTAAGGGTTCTATTAACCAGAAAGACCTGAGTTCCAAGAACACAGCAGCTGCGAAGGACTACCCAAGAAGAGTGCAAAAGTACCACAACATGCCTGCCTCCACAGCTTTTTCCTTGGGGACATGCCTAATTCCTGGCTGATTTGCCTTTCTCGTCTTAGGCTTGGGGTTCGGCCTAGGGCTAGGACTTTTAAAATCAGGAAGCCCTGAGTTCCAGGCACACTGGAGCTGTGAAAGGCATCCAAAAGGGAGTGCAAAAGTGCCACAACATGGTTGCTTTCACGGCTTTTTCCTTGGCAAGAAGCTTAACACCAGGCTGATTGACCTTCCCAGGGTTACTGTAAGGCTTAGGCCTAGGGCTAGGATTTTTAAAACTAGGAAGCCCTTAGATCCAGGCACACTGCAGCTGTTCAAGGCATCCCAAGGGGAGTACAAAAGTGCAACAACATGGCAGCTTTCGCAGCTTTTTCCTTGGCACCATCCCTATACCTTGGCTGTTTTATCTGCCTAGGGTTAGGGTTAGGCTTCAGCCTAGGGCTTGGAGTATTTTAACCAGGAAGCCCTGAGTTCCAGGCTTACTGCATCTGCCAAAGGCATCCCAAAGGGAGTGCAGAAGTGCCACAACATGGTTGCTTTCACGGCTTTTCCCTTAGGAAGAACCCTAATACCTGGCTGATTTACCTTCCTAGGGTTACTGTTAGGCTTAGGCCTAGGACTTTTAAAACCAGGAAGCCCTGGGCTCCAGGCACACTGCAGCTGTTAAAGGCATCCCAAGGGGAGCGCAAAAGTGACACAACTTGGCTGCCACCACTGATATTTCCATGAGACCATTCCGAACCATAGGCTGATTTTCCTTCCTAGGGTTAAGGTTTGAGTTACGCCTAGGGTAAGAGTTCTATTAACCAGAAAGACCTGAGTTCCAAGAACACAGCAGCTGCGAAGGACTAGCCAAGAAGAGCGCAAAAGTACCACAACGTGCCTGCCTCCACAGCTTTTTCCTTGGGGACATGCCTAATTCCTGGCTGATTTGCCTTTCTCGTCTTAGGGTTGGGGTTCGGCCTAGGGCTAGGATATTTTTAACTAGGAAGCCCTGAGTTCCAGGATTACTGCATCTACCAAAGCCATCCCAAAGGGAGTGCAAAAGTGCCACAACATGGCTGCTTTCACGGCTTTTCCCTTAGGAAGAACCCTAATACGCGGCTGATTTACCTTCCTAGGGTTACTGTTAGGCTTAGGCCTAGGACTTTTAAAACCAGGAAGCCCTGGGCTCCAGGCACATGCAGCTGTTAAAGGCATCCCAAGAGGGCCGCAGAAGTGACACAACTTGGCTGCCTCTGCTGCTATTCTCATGAGACCATCCCGAACCATAGGCTGATTTTCCTTCCTAGGGTGAAGGTTTGAGTTACGCCTAGCGTAAGGGTTCTATTAACCAGAAAGCCCTGAGTTCCAAGAACACAGCAGCTGCGAAGGACTTCCCAAGAAGAGCGCAAAAGTACCACAACATGCCTGCCTCCACAGCTTTTTCCTTGGGGACATGCCTAATTCCTGGCTGATTTGCCTTTCTCGTCTTAGGGTTGGGGTTCGGCCTAGGGCTAGGATTTTTAAAATCAGGAAGCCCTGAGTTCCAGGCACACTGGAGCTGTGAAAGGCATCCAAAAGGGAGTGCAAAAGTGCCACAACATGGTTGCTTTCACGGCTTTTTCCTTGGCAAGAAGCTTAACACCAGGCTGATTTCCCTTCCCAGGGTTACTGTAAGTCCTAGGTCTTGTGCTAGGATTTTTAAAACTAGGAAGCCCTTAGATCCAGGCACACTGCAGCTGTTCAAGGCATCCCAAGGGGAGTAAAAAAGCGCAACAACATGGCAGCTTTCACAGCTTTTTCCTTGGCACCATCCCTATACCTAGGCTTATTTATCTGCCTAGGGTTAGGGTTAGGCTTCAGCCTAGGTCTTGGAGTTTTTTAACCAGGAAGCCCTGAGTTCCAGGCTTACTGCATCTGCCAAAGGCATCCCAAAGGGAGTGCAGAAGTGCCACAACATGGCTGCTTTCACGGCTTTTCCCTTAGGAAGAACCCTAATACGCGGCTGATTTACCTTCCTAGGGTTACTGTTAGGCTTAGGCCTAGGACTTTTAAAACCAGGAAGCCCTGGGCTCCAGGCACATGCAGCTGTTAAAGGCATCCCAAGGGGAGCGCAAAAGTGACACAACTTGGCTGCCACCACTGATATTTCCATGAGACAATCCCAAATCATAGGCTGATTTTCCTTCCTAGGGTTAAGGTTTGAGTTACGCCTAGGGTAAGGGTTCTATTAACCAGAAAGCCCTGAGTTCCAAGAACACAGCAGCTGCGAAGGACTACCCAAGAAGAGCGCAAAAGTACCACAACATGCCTGCCTCCACAGCTTTTTCCTTGGGGACATGCCTAATTCCTGGCTGATTTGCCTTTCTCGTCTTAGGCTTGGGGTTCGGCCTAGGGCTAGGACTTTTAAAATCAAAAAGCCCTGAGTTCCAGGCACACTGGAGCTGTGAAAGACATCCAAAAGGGAGTGCAGAAGTGCCACAACATGGTTGCTTTCACGGCTTTTTCCTTGGCAAGAAGCCTAACACCAGGCTGATTTACCTTCCTAGGGTTACAGTTAGGCTTAGGCCTAGGGCTAGGATTTTTAAAACTAGGAAGCCCTTAGATCCAGGCACACTGCAGCTGTTCAAGGCATCCCAAGGGGAGTACAAAAGTGCAACAACATGGCTGCTTTCACAGCTTTTCCCTTAGGAAGAACCCTAATACCCGACTGATTTACCTTCCTAGGGTTACTGTTAGGCTTAGACCTACGACTTTTAAAACCAGGAAGCCCTGGGCTTCAGGCACACTGCAGCTGTTAAAGGCATCCCAAGAGGGCCGCAGAAGTGACACAACTTGGCTGCCTCTGCTTCTATTCTCATGAGACCATCCCGAACCATAGGCTGATTTTCCTTCCTAGGCTTAAGGTTTGAGTTTCGCCTTGGGTAAGAGGTCTATTAACCAGAAAGACCTGAGTTCCAAGAACACAGCAGCTGCGAAGGACTAGCCAAGAAGAGCGCAAAAGTACCACAACATGCCTGCCTCCACAGCTTTTTCCTTGGGGACATGCCTAATTCCTGGCTGATTTGCCTTTCACGTCTTAGGGTTGGGGTTCGGCCTGGGGCTAGGATTTTTAAAATCAGGACGCCCTGACTTCCAGGCACACTGGAGCTGTGAAAGGCATCCAAAAGGGAGTGCAAAAGTGCCACAACATGGTTGCTTTCTCGGCTTTTTCCTTGGCAAGAAGCTTAACACCAGGCTGATTTCCCTTCCCTTGGTTACTGTTAGGCTTAGGCCTAGGGCTAGGATTTTTAAAACTAGGAAGCCCTGAGATCCAGGCACACTGCAGCTGTTCAAGGCATCCCAAGGGGAGTACAAAAGTGCAACAACATGGCAGCTTTCACAGCTTTTTCCTTGGCACCATCCCTATACGTAGGCTGATTTATCTGCCTAGGGTTAGGGTTAGGGTTCAGCCTAGGGCTTGGAGATTTTAACCAGGAAGCCCTGAGTTCCAGGCTTACTGCATCTGCCAAAGGCATCCCAAAGGGAGTGCAGAAGTGCAACAACATGGCTGCTTTCACAGCTTTTCCCTTAGGAAGAACCCTAATACTCGGCTGATTTACCTTCCTAGGGTTACTGTTAGGCTTAGGCCTAGGACTTTTAAAACCAGGAAGCCCTGGGCTCCAGGCACACTGCAGCTGCGAAAGGCATCCCAAGGGGAGCGCAAAAGTGACACAACTTGGCTGTCACCACTGATATTTCCATGAGACCATCCCAAATCATAGGCTGATTTTCCTTCCTAGGGTTAAGGTTTGAGTTACGCCCGCCTAGGGTAAGGGTTCTATTAACCAGAAAGCCCTGAGTTCCAAGAACACAGCAGCTGCGAAGGACTACCCAAGAAGAGCGCAAAAGTACCACAACGTGCCTGCCTCCACAGCTTTTTCCTTGGGGACATGCCTAATTCCTGGCTGATTTCCCTTTCTCGTCTTAGGGTTGGGGTTCGGCCTAGGGCTAGGATATTTTTAACTAGGAAGCCCTGAGTTCCAGGCTTACTGCATCTGCCAAAGGCATCCCAAAGGGAGTGCAAAAGTGCCACAACATGGCTGCTTTCACGGCTTTTCCCTTAGGAAGAACCCTAATACCCAGCTGATTTACCTTCCTAGGGTTACTGTTAGGCTTATGCCTAGGACTTTTAAAACCAGGAAGCCCTGGGCTCCAGGCACACTGCAGCTGTTAAAGGCATCCCAAGAGGGCTGCAGAAGTGACACAACTTGTCTGCCACCACTGATATTTCCATGAGACCATCCCGAACCATAGGCTGATTTTCCTTCCTAGGGTTAAGGTTTGAGTTACGCCTAGGGTAAGGGTTCTATTAACCAGAAAGCCCTGAGTTCCAAGAACACAGCAGCTGCAAAGGACTAGCCAAGAAGAGCGCAAAAGTACCACAACATGCCTGCCTCCACAGCTTTTTCCTTGGGGACATGCCTAATTCCTGGCTGATTTGCCTTTCTCGTCTTAGGCTTGGGGTTCGGCCTAGGGCTAGGATTTTTAAAGTCAGGAAGCCCTGAGTTCCAGGCACACTGGAGCTGTGAAAGGCATCCCAAAGGGAGTGCAGAAGTGCCACAACATGGTTGCTTTCACGGCTTTTTCCTTGGCAAGAAGCTTAACACCAGGCTGATTTCCCTTCCCAGGGTTACTGTTAGGCTTCGGCCTAGGGCTAGGGTTTTTAAAACTAGGAAGCCCTTAGTTCCAGGCACACTGCAGCTGTTCAAGGCATCCCAAGGGGAGTACAAAAGTGCAACAACATGGCAGCTTTCACAGCTTTTTCCTTGGCACCATCCCTATACCTAGGCTGATTTATCTGCCTAGGGTTAGGGTTAGGCTTCAGCCTAGGTCTTGGAGTTTTTTAACCAGGAAGCCCTGAGTTCCAGGCTTACTGCATCTGCCAAAGGCATCCCAAAGGGAGTGCAGAAGTGCCACAACATGGCTGCTTTCACGGCTTTCCCCTTAGGAAGAACCCTAATACGCGGCTGATTTACCTTCCTAGGGTTACTGTTAGGCTTAGGCCTAGGATTTTTAAAACTAGGAAGCCCTGGGCTCCAGGCACACTGCAGCTGTTCAAGGCATCCCAAGGGGAGTACAAAAGTGCAACAACATGGCAGCTTTCACAGCTTTTTCCTTGGCACCATCCCTATACATAGGCTGATTTATCTGCCTAGGGTTAGGGTTAGGCTTCAGCCTAGGGCTTGGAGTTTTTTAACCAGGAAGCCCTGAGTTCCAGGCTTACTGCATCTGCCAAATGCATCCCAAAGGGAGTGCAAAAGTGCCACAACATGGCTGCTTTCACGGCTTTTCCCTTAGGAAGAACCCTAATACCCGGCTGATTTACCTTCCTAGGGTTACTGTTAGGCTTAGGCCTAGGACTTTTAAAACCAGGAAGCCCTGGGCTCCAGGCACTCTGCAGCTGCGAAAGGCATCCCAAGGGGAGCGCAAAAGTGACACAACTTGGCTGCCACCCCTGATATTTCCATGAGACCATCCCGAACCATAGGCTGATTTTCCTTCCTAGGGTTAAGGTTTGAGTTACGCCTAGGGTAAGGGTTCTATTAACCAGAAAGCCCTGAGTTCCAAGAACACAGCAGCTGTGAAGGACTACCCAAGAAAAGCGCAAAAGTACCACAACATGCCTGCCTCCACAGCTTTTTCCTTGGGGACATGCCTAATTCCTGGCTGATTTGCCTTTCTCGTCTTAGGCTTGGGGTTCGGCCTAGGGCTAGGACTTTTAAAATCAGGAAACCCTGAGTTCCAGGCACACTGGAGCTGTGAAAGGCATCCAAAAGGGAGTGCAAAAGTGCCACAACATGGCTGCTTTCACGGCTTTTTCCTTGGCAAGAAGCCTAACACCAGGCTGATTTCCCTTCCCAGGGTTACTGTAAGGCTTAGGCCTAGGGCTAGGATTTTTAAAACTAGGAAGCCCTTAGATCCAGGCACACTGCAGCTGTTCAAGGCATCCCAAGGGGAGTACAAAAGTGCAACAACATGGCAGCTTTCACAACTTTTTCCTTGGCACCATCCCTATACCTAGGCTGATTTATCTGCCTAGGGTAAGGGTTAGGCTTCAGCCTAGGTCTTGGAGATGTTAAACCAGGAAGCCCTGAGTTCCAGGCTTACTGCATCTGCCAAAGGCATCCCAAAGGGAGTGCAGAAGTGCCACAACATGGCTGCTTTCACGGCTTTTCCCTTAGGAAGAACCCTAATACTCGGCTGATTTACCTTCCTAGGGTTACTGTTAGGCTTAGGCCTAGGACTTTTAAAACCAGGAAGCCCTGGGCTCCAGGCACTCTGCAGCTGCGAAAGGCATCCCAAGGGGAGCGCAAAAGTGACACAACTTGGCTGCCACCCCTGATATTTCCATGAGACCATCCCGAACCATAGGCTGATTTTCCTTCCTAGGGTTAAGGTTTGAGTTACGCCTAGGGTAAGGGTTCTATTAACCAGAAAGCCCTGAGTTCCAAGAACACAGCAGCTGTGAAGGACTACCCAAGAAAAGCGCAAAAGTACCACAACATGCCTGCCTCCACAGCTTTTTCCTTGGGGAAATGCCTAATTCCTGGCGGATTTGCCTTTCTCGTCTTAGGCTTGGGGTTCGGCCTAGGGCTAGGATATTATTAACTAGGAAGCCCTGAGTTCCAGGCTTACTTCATCTGCAAAAGGCATCCCAAAGGGAGTGCAGAAGTGTCACAACATGGCTGCTTTCACGGCTTTTCCCTTAGGAAGAACCTTAATACCCAGCTGATTTACCTTCCTAGGGTTACTGTTACGCTTAGGCCTAGGACTTTTAAAACCAGGAAGCCCTGGGCTCCAGGCACACTGCAGCTGCGAAAGGCATCCCAAGGGGAGCGCAAAAGTGACACAACTTTGCTGCCACCACTGATATTTCCATGAGACCATCCCGAAACATAGGCTGATTTTCCTTCCTAGGGTTAAGGTTTGAGTTACGCCTAGGGTAAGGGTTCTATTAACCAGAAAGCCCTGAGTTCCAAGAACACAGCAGCTGTGAAGGACTAGCCAAGAAGAGCGCAAAAGTACCACAACATGCCTGCCTCCACAGCTTTTTCCTTGGGGACATGCCTAATTCCTGGCTGATTTGCCTTTCTCGTCTTAGGCTTGGGGTTCGGCTTAGGGCTAGGAATTTTAAAATCAGGAAGCCCTGAGTTCCAGGCACACTGGAGCTGTGAAAGACATCCAAAAGGGAGTGCAGAAGTGCCACAACATGGTTGCTTTCACGGCTTTTTCCTTGGCAAGAAGCCTAACACCAGGCTGATTTCCCTTCCCAGGGTTACATTTAGGCTTAGGCCTAGGGCTAGGATTTTTAAAACTAGGAAGCCCTTAGATCCAGGCACACTGCAGCTGTTCAAGGCATCCCAAGGGGAGTACAAAAGTGCAACAAAATGGCTGCTTTCACAGCTTTTCCCTTAGGAAGAACCCTAATACCCGACTGATTTACCTTCCTAGGGTTACTGTTAGGCTTAGACCTACGACTTTTAAAACCAGGAAGCCCTGGGCTTCAGGCACACTGCAGCTGTTAAAGGCATCCCAAGAGGGCCGCAGAAGTGACACAACTTGGCTGCCTCTGCTTCTATTCTCATGAGACCATCTCGAACCATAGGCTGATTTTCCTTCCTAGGCTTAATGTTTGAGTTTCGCCTTGGGTAGGAGGTCTATTAACCAGAAAGACCTGAGTTCCAAGAACACAGCAGCTGCGAAGGACTAGCCAAGAAGAGCGCAAAAGTACCACAACATGCCTGCCTCCACAGCTTTTTCCTTGGGGACATGCCTAATTCCTGGCTGATTTGCCTTTCTCGTCTTAGGCTTGGGGTTCGGCCTAGGGTTAGGACTTTTAAAATAAGGAAGCCCTGAGTTCCAGGCACACTGGAGCTGTGAAAGGCATCCAAAAGGGAGTGCAAAAGTGCCACAACATGGTTGCTTTCACGGCTTTTTCCTTGGCAAGAAGCTTAACACCAGGCTGATTTCCCTTCCCTTGGTTACTGTTAGGCCTAGGCCTAGGGCTAGGATTTTTAAAACTAGGAAGCCCTGAGATCCAGGCACACTGCAGCTGTTCAAGGCATCCCAAGGGGAGTACAAAAGTGCAACAACATGGCAGCTTTCACAGCTTTTTCCTTGGCACCATCCCTATACGTAGGCTGATTTATCTGCCTAGGGTTAGGGTTAGGGTTCAGCCTAGGGCTTGGAGATTTTAACCAGGAAGCCCTGAGTTCCAGGCTTACTGCATCTGCCAAAGGCATCCCAAAGGGAGTGCAAAAGTGCCACAACATGGCTGCTTTCACGGCTTTTCCCTTAGGAAGAACCCTAATACTCGGCTGATTTACCTTCCTAGGGTTACTGTTAGGCTTAGGCCTAGGACTTTTAAAACCAGGAAGCCCTGGGCTCCAGGCACACTGCAGCTGCGAAAGGCATCCCAAGGGGAGCGAACAAGTGACACAACTTGGCTGCCACCACTGATATTTCCATGAGACCATCCCAAATCATAGGCTGATTTTCCTTCCTAGGGTTAAGGTTTGAGTTACGCCCGCCTAGGGTAAGGGTTCTATTAACCAGAAAGCCCTGAGTTCCAAGAACACAGCAGCTGCGAAGGACTTCCGAAGAAGAGCGCAAAAGTACCACAACGTGCCTGCCTCCACAGCTTTTTCCTTGGGGACATGCCTAATTCCTGGCTGATTTGCCTTTCTCGTCTTAGGGTTGGGGTTCGGCCTAGGGCTAGGATTTTTTTAACTAGGAAGCCCTGAGTTCCAGGCTTACTTCATCTGCCAAAGGCATCCCAAAGGGAGTGCAGAAGTGCCACAACATGGCTGCTTTCACGGCTTTTCCCTTAGGAAGAACCCTAATACGCGGCTGATTTACCTTCCTAGGGTTACTGTTAGGCTTAGGCCTAGGACTTTTAAAACCAGGAAGCCCTGGGCTCCAGGCATATGCAGCTGTTAAAGGCATCCCAAGAGGGCCGCAGAAGTGACACAACTTGGCTGCCTCTTCTTCTATTCTCATGAGACCATCCCGAACCATAGGCTGATTTTCCTTCCTAGGGTTAAGGTTTGAGTTACGCCTAGGGTAAGAGTTCTATTAACCAGAAAGCCCTGAGTTCCAAGAACACAGCAGCTGCGAAGGACTACCCAAGAAGAGCGCAAAAGTACCACAACGTGCCTGCCTCCACAGCTTTTTCCTTGGGGACATGCCTAATTCCTGGCTGATTTGCCTTTCTCGTCTTAGGGTTGGGGTTCGGCCTAGGGCTAGGATATTTTTAACTAGGAAGCCCTGAGTTCCAGGCTTACTGCATCTGCCAAAGGCATCCCAAAGGGAGTGCAAAAGTGCCACAACATGGCTGCTTTCACGGCTTTTCCCTTAGGAAGAACCCTAATACTCGGCTGA
Source organism: Ammospiza maritima maritima (assembly GCA_036010785.1). Classification (NCBI taxonomy): domain Eukaryota; kingdom Metazoa; phylum Chordata; class Aves; order Passeriformes; family Passerellidae; genus Ammospiza; species Ammospiza maritima. The sequence continues at coordinate 1,465,675 of JAYKTQ010000067.1, forward strand.
TTTACCTTCCTAGGGTTACTGTTAGGCTTAGGCCTAGGACTTTTAAAACCAGGAAGCCCTGGGCTCCAGGCACTCTGCAGCTGCGAAAGGCATCCCAAGAGGGCTGCAGAAGTGACACAACTTGGCTGCCACCACTGATATTTCCATGAGACCATCCCGAACCATAGGCTGATTTTCCTTCCTAGGGTTAAGGTTTGAGTTACGCCTAGGGTAAGGGTTCTATTAACCAGAAAGCCCTGAGTTCCAAGAACACAGCAGCTGCGAAGGACTACCCAAGAAGAGCGCAAAAGTACCACAACATGCCTGCCTCCACAGCTTTTTCCTTGGGGACATGCCTAATTCCTGGCTGATTTGCCTTTCTCGTCTTAGGCTTGGGGTTCGGCCTAGGGCTAGGCCTTTTAAAATAAGGAAGCTCTGAGTTCCAGGCACACTGGAGCTGTGAAAGGCATCCAAAAGGGAGTGCAAAAGTGCCACAACATGGTTGCTTTCACGGCTTTTTCCTTGGCAATAAGCTTAACACCAGGCTGATTTCTCTTCCCTTGGTTACTGTTAGGCCTAGGCCTAGGGCTAGGATTTTTAAAACTAGGAAGCCCTGAGATCCAGGCACACTGCAGCTGTTCAAGGCATCCCAAGGGGAGTACAAAAGTGCAACAACATGGCAGCTTTCACAGCTTTTTCCTTGGCACCATCCCTATACCTAGGCTGATTTATCTGCCTAGGGTTAGGGTTAGGGTTCAGCCTAGGGCTTGGAGATTTTAACCAGGAAGCCCTGAGTTCCAGGCTTACTGCATCTGCCAAAGGCATCCCAAAGGGAGTGCAAAAGTGCCACAACATGGCAGCTTTCACGGCTTTTCCCTTAGGAAGAACCCTAATACTCGGCTGATTTACCTTCCTAGGGTTACTGTTAGGCTTAGGCCTAGGACTTTTAAAACCAGGAAGCCCTGGGCTCCAGGCACACTGCAGCTGCGAAAGGCATCCCAAGGGGAGCGCACAAGTGACACAACTTGGCTGCCACCACTGATATTTCCATGAGACCATCCCAAATCATAGGCTGATTTTCCTTCCTAGGGTTAAGGTTTGAGTTACGCCCGCCTAGGGTAAGGGTTCTATTAACCAGAAAGCCCTGAGTTCCAAGAACACAGCAGCTGCGAAGGACTTCCGAAGAAGAGCGCAAAAGTACCACAACGTGCCTGCCTCCACAGCTTTTTCCTTGGGGACATGCCTAATTCCTGGCTGATTTGCCTTTCTCGTCTTAGGGTTGGGGTTCGGCCTAGGGCTAGGATTTTTTTAACTAGGAAGCCCTGAGTTCCAGGCTTACTTCATCTGCCAAAGGCATCCCAAAGGGAGTGCAGAAGTGCCACAACATGGCTGCTTTCACGGCTTTTCCCTTAGGAAGAACCCTAATACGCGGCTGATTTACCTTCCTAGGGTTACTGTTAGGATTAGGCCTAGGACTTTTAAAACCAGGAAGCCCTGGGCTCCAGGCATATGCAGCTGTTAAAGGCATCCCAAGAGGGCCGCAGAAGTGACACAACTTGGCTGCCACTGCTTCTATTCTCATGAGACCATCCCGAACCATAGGCTGATTTTCCTTCCTAGGGTTAAGGTTTGAGTTACGCCTAGGGTAAGAGTTCTATTAACCAGAAAGCCCTGAGTTCCAAGAACACAGCAGCTGCGAAGGACTACCCAAGAAGAGCGCAAAAGTACCACAACGTGCCTGCCTCCACAGCTTTTTCCTTGGGGACATGCCTAATTCCTGGCTGATTTGCCTTTCTCGTCTTAGGGTTGGGGTTCGGCCTAGGGCTAGGATATTTTTAAGTAGGAAGCCCTGAGTTCCAGGCTTACTGCATCTGCCAAAGGCATCCCAAAGGGAGTGCAAAAGTGCCACAACATGGCTGCTTTCACGGCTTTTCCCTTAGGAAGAACCCTAATACCCAGCTGATTTACCTTCCTAGGGTTACTGTTAGGCTTAGGCCTAGGACTTTTAAAACCAGGAAGCCCTGGGCTCCAGGCACTCTGCAGCTGCGAAAGGCATCCCAAGAGGGCTGCAGAAGTGACACAACTTGGCTGCCACCACTGATATTTCCATGAGACCATCCCGAACCATAGGCTGATTTTCCTTCCTAGGGTTAAGGTTTGAGTTACGCCTAGGGTAAGGGTTCTATTAACCAGAAAGCCCTGAGTTCCAAGAACACAGCAGCTGCGAAGGACTTCCCAAGAAGAGCGCAAAAGTACCACAACATGCCTGCCTCCACAGCTTTTTCCTTGGGGACATGCCTAATTCCTGGCTGATTTGCCTTTCTCGTCTTAGGGTTGGGGTTCGGCCTAGGGCTAGGATTTTTAAAGTCAGAAAGCCCTGAGTTCCAGGCACACTGGAGCTGTGAAAGGCATCCCAAAGGGAGTGCAGAAGTGCCACAACATGGTTGCTTTCACGGCTTTTTCCTTGGCAAGAAGCTTAACACCAGGCTGATTTCCCTTCCCAGGGTTACTGTAAGGCTTCGGCCTAGGGCTAGGGTTTTTAAAACTAGGAAGCCCTTAGTTCCAGGCACACTGCAGCTGTTCAAGGCATCCCAAGGGGAGTACAAAAGTGCAACAACATGGCAGCTTTCACAGCTTTTTCCTTGGCACCATCCCTATACCTAGGCTGATTTATCTGCCTAGGGTTAGGGTTAGGCTTCAGCCTAGGTCTTGGAGTTTTTTAACCAGGAAGCCCTGAGTTCCAGGCTTACTGCATCTGCCAAAGGCATCCCAAAGGGAGTGCAGAAGTGCCACAACATGGCTGCTTTCACGGCTTTCCCCTTAGGAAGAACCCTAATACGCGGCTGATTTACCTTCCTAGGGTTACTGTTAGGCTTAGGCCTAGGATTTTTAAAACTAGGAAGCCCTGGGCTCCAGGCACACTGCAGCTGTTCAAGGCATCCCAAGTGGAGTACAAAAGTGCAACAACATGGCAGCTTTCACAGCTTTTTCCTTGGCACCATCCCTATACATAGGCTGATTTATCTGCCTAGGGTTAGGGTTAGGGTTCAGCCTAGGGCTTGGAGTTTTTTAACCAGGAAGCCCTGAGTTCCAGGCTTACTGCATCTGCCAAATGCATCCCAAAGGGAGTGCAAAAGTGCCACAACATGGCTGCTTTCATGGCTTTTCCCTTAGGAAGAACCCTAATACCTGGCTGATTTACCTTCCTAGGGTTACTGTTAGGCTTAGGCCTAGGACTTTTAAAACCAGGAAGCCCTGGGCTCCAGGCACACTGCAGCTGTTAAAGGCATCCCAAGGGGAGCGCAAAAGTGACACAACTTGGCTGCCACCACTGATATTTCCATGAGACCATCCCGAACCATAGGCTGATTTTCCTTCCTAGGGTTAAGGTTTGAGTTACGCCTAGGGTAAGGGTTCTATTAACCAGAAAGCCCTGAGTTCCAAGAACACAGCAGCTGTGAAGGACTACCCAAGAAAAGCGCAAAAGTACCACAACATGCCTGCCTCCACAGCTTTTTCCTTGGGGACATGCCTAATTCCTGGCTGATTTGCCTTTCTCGTCTTAGGCTTGGGGTTCGGCCTAGGGCTAGGACTTTTAAAATCAGGAAACCCTGAGTTCCAGGCACACTGGAGCTGTGAAAGGCATCCAAAAGGGAGTGCAAAAGTGCCACAACATGGCTGCTTTCACGGCTTTTTCCTTGGCAAGAAGCCTAACACCAGGCTGATTTCCCTTCCCAGGGTTACTGTAAGGCTTAGGCCTAGGGCTAGGATTTTTAAAACTAGGAAGCCCTTAGATCCAGGCACACTGCAGCTGTTCAAGGCATCCCAAGGGGAGTACAAAAGTGCAACAACATGGCAGCTTTCACAACTTTTTCCTTGGCACCATCCCTATACCTAGGCTGATTTATCTGCCTAGGGTAAGGGTTAGGCTTCAGCCTAGGTCTTGGAGATTTTAAACCAGGAAGCCCTGAGTTCCAGGCTTACTGCATCTGCCAAAGGCATCCCAAAGGGAGTGCAGAAGTGCCACAACATGGCTGCTTTCACGGCTTTTCCCTTAGGAAGAACCCTAATACTCGGCTGATTTACCTTCCTAGGGTTACTGTTAGGCTTAGGCCTAGGACTTTTAAAACCAGGAAGCCCTGGGCTCCAGGCACTCTGCAGCTGCGAAAGGCATCCCAAGGGGAGCGCAAAAGTGACACAACTTGGCTGCCACCACTGATATTTCCATGAGACCATCCCCAACCATAGGCTGATTTTCCTTCCTAGGGTTAAGGTTTGAGTTACGCCTAGGGTAAGGGTTCTATTAACCAGAAAGCCCTGAGTTCCAAGAACACAGCAGCTGTGAAGGACTACCCAAGAAAAGCGCAAAAGTACCACAACATGCCTGCCTCCACAGCTTTTTCCTTGGGGACATGCCTAATTCCTGGCTGATTTGCCTTTCTCGTCTTAGGCTTGGGGTTCGGCCTAGGGCTAGGATTTTTTTAACTAGGAAGCCCTGAGTTCCAGGCTTACTTCATCTGCAAAAGGCATCCCAAAGGGAGTGCAGAAGTGTCACAACATGGCTGCTTTCACGGCTTTTCCCTTAGGAAGAACCTTAATACCCAGCTGATTTACCTTCCTAGGGTTACTGTTAGGCTTAGGCCTAGGACTTTTAAAATCAGGAAGCCCTGAGTTCCAGGCACACTGGAGCTGTGAAAGACATCCAAAAGGGAGTGCAGAAGTGCCACAACATGGTTGCTTTCACGGCTTTTTCCTTGGCAAGAAGCCTAACACCAGGCTGATTTCCCTTCCCAGGGTTACAGTTAGGCTTAGGCCTAGGGCTAGGATTTTTAAAACTAGGAAGCCCTTAGATCCAGGCACACTGCAGCTGTTCAAGGCATCCCAAGGGGAGTACAAAAGTGCAACAACATGGCTGCTTTCACAGCTTTTCCCTTAGGAAGAACCCTAATACCCGACTGATTTACCTTCCTAGGGTTACTGTTAGGCTTAGACCTACGACTTTTAAAACCAGGAAGCCCTGGGCTTCAGGCACACTGCAGCTGTTAAAGGCATCCCAAGAGGGCCGCAGAAGTTACACAACTTGGCTGCCTCTGCTTCTATTCTCATGAGACCATCCCGAACCATAGGCTGATTTTCCTTCCTAGGGTTAATGTTTGAGTTTCGCCTTGGGTAGGAGGTCTATTAACCAGAAAGACCTGAGTTCCAAGAACACAGCAGCTGCGAAGGACTAGCCAAGAAGAGCGCAAAAGTACCACAACATGCCTGCCTCCACAGCTTTTTCCTTGGGGACATGCCTAATTCCTGGCTGATTTGCCTTTCTCGTCTTAGGCTTGGGGTTCGGCCTAGGGCTAGGACTTTTAAAATAAGGAAGCCCTGAGTTCCAGGCACACTGGAGCTGTGAAAGGCATCCAAAAGGGAGTGCAAAAGTGCCACAACATGGTTGCTTTCACGGCTTTTTCCTTGGCAAGAAGCTTAACACCAGGCTGATTTCCCTTCCCTTGTTTACTGTTAGGCCTAGGCCTAGGGCTAGGATTTTTAAAATCAGGAAGCCCTGAGATCCAGGCACACTGCAGCTGTTCAAGGCATCCCAAGGGGAGTACAAAAGTGCAACAACATGGCAGCTTTCACAGCTTTTTCCTTGGCACCATCCCTATACGTAGGCTGATTTATCTGCCTAGGGTTAGGGTTAGGGTTCAGCCTAGGGCTTGGAGATTTTAACCAGGAAGCCCTGAGTTCCAGGCTTACTGCATCTGCCAAAGGCATCCCAAAGGGAGTGCAAAAGTGCCACAACATGGCTGCCTCCACAGCTTTTTCCTTGGGGACATGCCTAATTCCTGGCTGATTTGCCTTTCTCGTCTTAGGGTTGGGGTTCGGCCTAGGGCTAGGATTTTTTTAACTAGGAAGCCCTGAGTTCCAGGCTTACTTCATCTGCCAAAGGCATTCCAAAGGGAGTGCAGAAGTGCCACAACATGGCTGCTTTCACGGCTTTTCCCTTAGGAAGAACCCTAATACGCGGCTGATTTACCTTCCTAGGGTTACTGTTAGGCTTAGGCCTAGGACTTTTAAAACCAGGAAGCCCTGGGCTCCAGGCACTCTGCAGCTGCGAAAGGCATCCCAAGGGGAGCGCAAAAGTGACACAACTTGGCTGCCACCACTGATATTTCCATGAGACCATCCCCAACCATAGGCTGATTTTCCTTCCTAGGGTTAAGGTTTGAGTTACGCCTAGGGTAAGGGTTCTATTAACCAGAAAGCCCTGAGTTCCAAGAACACAGCAGCTGTGAAGGACTACCCAAGAAAAGCGCAAAAGTACCACAACATGCCTGCCTCCACAGCTTTTTCCTTGGGGACATGCCTAATTCCTGGCTGATTTGCCTTTCTCGTCTTAGGCTTGGGGTTCGGCCTAGGGCTAGGATTTTTTTAACTAGGAAGCCCTGAGTTCCAGGCTTACTTCATCTGCAAAAGGCATCCCAAAGGGAGTGCAGAAGTGTCACAACATGGCTGCTTTCACGGCTTTTCCCTTAGGAAGAACCTTAATACCCAGCTGATTTACCTTCCTAGGGTTACTGTTAGGCTTAGGCCTAGGACTTTTAAAATCAGGAAGCCCTGAGTTCCAGGCACACTGGAGCTGTGAAAGACATCCAAAAGGGAGTGCAGAAGTGCCACAACATGGTTGCTTTCACGGCTTTTTCCTTGGCAAGAAGCCTAACACCAGGCTGATTTCCCTTCCCAGGGTTACAGTTAGGCTTAGGCCTAGGGCTAGGATTTTTAAAACTAGGAAGCCCTTAGATCCAGGCACACTGCAGCTGTTCAAGGCATCCCAAGGGGAGTACAAAAGTGCAACAACATGGCTGCTTTCACAGCTTTTCCCTTAGGAAGAACCCTAATACCCGACTGATTTACCTTCCTAGGGTTACTGTTAGGCTTAGACCTACGACTTTTAAAACCAGGAAGCCCTGGGCTTCAGGCACACTGCAGCTGTTAAAGGCATCCCAAGAGGGCCGCAGAAGTTACACAACTTGGCTGCCTCTGCTTCTATTCTCATGAGACCATCCCGAACCATAGGCTGATTTTCCTTCCTAGGGTTAATGTTTGAGTTTCGCCTTGGGTAGGAGGTCTATTAACCAGAAAGACCTGAGTTCCAAGAACACAGCAGCTGCGAAGGACTAGCCAAGAAGAGCGCAAAAGTACCACAACATGCCTGCCTCCACAGCTTTTTCCTTGGGGACATGCCTAATTCCTGGCTGATTTGCCTTTCTCGTCTTAGGCTTGGGGTTCGGCCTAGGGCTAGGACTTTTAAAATAAGGAAGCCCTGAGTTCCAGGCACACTGGAGCTGTGAAAGGCATCCAAAAGGGAGTGCAAAAGTGCCACAACATGGTTGCTTTCACGGCTTTTTCCTTGGCAAGAAGCTTAACACCAGGCTGATTTCCCTTCCCTTGTTTACTGTTAGGCCTAGGCCTAGGGCTAGGATTTTTAAAATCAGGAAGCCCTGAGATCCAGGCACACTGCAGCTGTTCAAGGCATCCCAAGGGGAGTACAAAAGTGCAACAACATGGCAGCTTTCACAGCTTTTTCCTTGGCACCATCCCTATACGTAGGCTGATTTATCTGCCTAGGGTTAGGGTTAGGGTTCAGCCTAGGGCTTGGAGATTTTAACCAGGAAGCCCTGAGTTCCAGGCTTACTGCATCTGCCAAAGGCATCCCAAAGGGAGTGCAAAAGTGCCACAACATGGCTGCCTCCACAGCTTTTTCCTTGGGGACATGCCTAATTCCTGGCTGATTTGCCTTTCTCGTCTTAGGGTTGGGGTTCGGCCTAGGGCTAGGATTTTTTTAACTAGGAAGCCCTGAGTTCCAGGCTTACTTCATCTGCCAAAGGCATTCCAAAGGGAGTGCAGAAGTGCCACAACATGGCTGCTTTCACGGCTTTTCCCTTAGGAAGAACCCTAATACGCGGCTGATTTACCTTCCTAGGGTTACTGTTAGGCTTAGGCCTAGGACTTTTAAAACCAGGAAGCCCTGGGCTCCAGGCATATGCAGCTGTTAAAGGCATCCCAAGAGGGCCGCAGAAGTGACACAACTTGGCTGCCTCTGCTTCTATTCTCATGAGACCATCCCGAACCATAGGCTGATTTTCCTTCCTAGGGTTAAGGTTTGAGTTACGCCTAGGGTAAGAGTTCTATTAACCAGAAAGCCCTGAGTTCCAAGAACACAGCAGCTGCGAAGGACTACCCAAGAAGAGCGCAAAAGTACCACAACGTGCCTGCCTCCACAGCTTTTTCCTTGGGGACATGCCTAATTCCTGGCTGATTTGCCTTTCTCGTCTTAGGGTTGGGGTTCGGCCTAGGGCTAGGATATTTTTAACTAGGAAGCCCTGAGTTCCAGGCTTACTGCATCTGCCAAAGGCATCCCAAAGGGAGTGCAAAAGTGCCACAACATGGCTGCTTTCACGGCTTTTCCCTTAGGAAGAACCCTAATACCCAGCTGATTTACCTTCCTAGGGTTACTGTTAGGCTTAGGCCTAGGACTTTTAAAACCAGGAAGCCCTGGGCTCCAGGCACTCTGCAGCTGCGAAAGGCATCCCAAGAGGGCTGCAGAAGTGACACAACTTGGCTGCCACCACTGATATTTCCATGAGACCATCCCGAACCATAGGCTGATTTTCCTTCCTAGGGTTAAGGTTTGAGTTACGCCTGGGGTAAGGGTTCTATTAACCAGAAAGCCCTGAGTTCCAAGAACACAGCAGCTGCGAAGGACTTCCCAAGAAGAGCGCAAAAGTACCACAACATGCCTGCCTCCACAGCTTTTTCCTTGGGGACATGCCTAATTCCTGGCTGATTTGCCTTTCTCGTCTTAGGGTTGGGGTTCGGCCTAGGGCTAGGATTTTTAAAATCAGGAAGCCCTGACTTCCAGGCACACTGGAGCTGTGAAAGGCATCCAAAAGGGAGTGCAAAAGTGCCACAACATGGTTGCTTTCACGGCTTTTTCCTTGGCAAGAAGCTTAACACCAGGCTGATTTCCCTTCCCAGGGTTACTGTAAGGCTTAGGCCTAGGGCTAGGATTTTTAAAACTAGGAAGCCCTTAGATCCAGGCACACTGCAGCTGTTCAAGGCATCCCAAGGGGAGTACAAAAGTGCAACAACATGGCAGCTTTCACGGCTTTTCCCTTAGGAAGAACCCTAATACTCGGCTGATTTACCTTCCTAGGGTTACTGTTAGGCTTAGGCCTAGGACTTTTAAAACCAGGAAGCCCTGGGCTCCAGGCACACTGCAGCTGCGAAAGGCATCCCAAGGGGAGCGCAAAAGTGACACAACTTGGCTGCCACCACTGATATTTCCATGAGACCATCCCGAACCATAGGCTGATTTTCCTTCCTAGGGTTAAGGTTTGAGTTACGCCTAGGGTAAGGGTTCTATTAACCAGAAAGCCCTGAGTTCCAAGAACACAGCAGCTGCGAAGGACTACCCAAGAAAAGCGCAAAAGTTCCACACCATGCCTGCCTCCACAGCTTCTTCCTTGGGGACATGCCTAATTCCTGGCTGATTTGCCTTTCTCGTCTTAGGGTTGGGGTTCGGCCTAGGGCTAGGATTTTTTTAACTAGGAAGCCTTGAGTTCCAGGCTTACTGCATCTCCCAAAAGCATCCGAAAGGGAGTGCAGAAGTGCCACAACATGGCTGCTTTCACGGCTTTTCCCTTAGGAAGAATACTAATACGCGGCTGATTTACCTTCCTAGGGTTACTGTTAGGCTTAGGCCTAGGACTTTTAAAACCAGGAAGCCCTGGGCTCCAGGCACGTGCAGCTGTTCAAGGCATCCCAAGAGGGCCGCAGAAGTGACACAACTTGGCTGCCTCTGCTGCTATTCTCATGAGACCATCCCGAACCATAGGCTGATTTTCCTTCCTAGGGTTAAGGTTTGAGTTACGCCTAGGGTAAGAGTTCTATTAACCAGAAAGCCCTGAGTTCCAAGAACACAGCAGCTGCGAAGGACTACCCAAGAAGAGCGCAAAAGTACCACAACGTGCCTGCCTCCACAGCTTTTTCCTTGGGGACATGCCTAATTCCTGGCTGATTTGCCTTTCTCATCTTAGGGTTGGGGTTCGGCCTAGGGCTAGGATTTTTTTAACTAGGAAGCCCTGAGTTCCAGCCTTACTTCATCTGCCAAAGGCATCCAAAAGGGAGTGCAGAAGTGCCACAACATGGCGGCTTTCACGGCTTTCCCCTTAGGAAGAACCCTAATACGCGGCTGCTTTACCTTCCTAGGGTTACTGTTAGGCTTAGGCCTAGGACTTTTAAAACTAGGAAGCCCTTACATCCAGGCACACAGCAGCTGTTTAAGGCATCCCAAGGGGAGTACTAAAGTACCACAACATGGCAGCTTTCACAGCTTTTTCCTTGGCACCATCCCTATACATAGGCTGATTTATCTTCCTAGGGTTAGGGTTAGGGTTCAGCCTAGGGCTTGGAGTTTTTTAACCAGGAAGCCCTGAGTTCCAGGCTTACTGCATCTGCCAAATGCATCCCAAAGGGAGTGCAAAAGTGCCACAACATGGCTGCTTTCACGGCTTTTTCCTTGGCAAGAAGCCTAACACCAGGCTGATTTCCCTTCCCAGGGTTACTGTAAGGCTTAGGCCTAGGGCTAGGATTTTTAAAACTAGGAAGCCCTTAGATCCAGGCACACTGCAGCTGTTCAAGGCATCCCAAGGGGAGTACAAAAGTGCAACAACATGGCAGCTTTCACAGCTTTTTCCTTGGCACCATCCCTATACCTAGGCTGATTTATCTGCCTAGGGTAAGGGTTAGGCTTCAGCCTAGGTCTTGGAGTTTTTTAACCAGGAAGCCCTGAGTTCCAGGCTTACTGCATCTGCCAAAGGCATCCCAAAGGGAGTGCAAAAGTGCCACAACATGGCTGCTTTCACGGCTTTTCCCTTAGGAAGAACCCTAATACGCGGCTGATTTACCTTCCTAGGCTTACTGTTAGGCTTAGGCCTAGGACTTTTAAAACCAGGAAGCCCTGGGCTCCAGGCACACTGCAGCTGCGAAAGGCATCCCAAGGGGAGCGCAAAAGTGACGCAACTTGGCTGCCACCACTGATATTTCCATGAGACCATCCCGAAACATAGGCTGATTTTCCTTCCTAGGGTTAAGGTTTGAGTTACGCCTAGGGTAAGGGTTCTATTAACCAGAAAGCCCTGAGTTCCAAGAACACAGCAGCTGCGAAGGACTTCCCAAGAAGCGCGAAAAAGTACCACAACATGCCTGCCTCCACAGCTTTTTCCTTGGGGACATGCCTAATTCCTGGCTGATTTGCCTTTCTCGTCTTAGGGTTGGGGTTCGGCCTAGGGCTAGGATTTTTAAAATCAGGAAGCCCTGAGTTCCAGGCACACTGGAGCTGTGAAAGGCATCCCAAAGGGAGTGCAAAAGTGCCACAACATGGCTGCTTTCACGGCTTATTCCTTGGCAAGAAGCCTAACACCCGGCTGATTTCCCTTCCCAGGGTTACTGTTAGGTTTAGGCCTAGGGCTAGGGTTTTTAAAACTAGGAAGCTCTTAGTTCCAGGCACACTGCAGCTGTTCAAGGCATCCCAAGGGGAGTACAAAAGTGCAACAACATGGCAGCTTTCACAGCTTTTTCCTTGGCACTATCCCTATACCTAGGCTGATTTATCTGCCTAGGGTTAGGGTTAGGCTTCAGCCTAGGTCTTGGAGTTTTTTAACCAGGAAGCCCTGAGTTCCAGGCTTACTGCATCTGCCAAAGGCATCCCAAAGGGAGTGCAGAAGTGCCACAACATGGCTGCTTTCACGGCTTTTCCCTTAGGAAGAACCCTAATACTCGGCTGATTTACCTTCCTAGGGTTACTGTTAGGCTTAGGCCTAGGACTTTTAAAACCAGGAAGCCCTGGGCTCCAGGCACACTGCAGCTGCGAAAGGCATCCCAAGGGGAGCGCAAAAGTGACACAACTTGGCTGCCACCACTGATATTTCCATGAGACCATCCCGAACCATAGGCTGATTTTCCTTCCTAGGGTTAAGGTTTGAGTTACGCCTAGGGTAAGGGTTCTATTAACCAGAAAGCCCTGAGTTCCAAGAACACAGCAGCTGCGAAGGACTACCCAAGAAAAGCGCAAAAGTTCCACACAATGCCTGCCTCCACAGCTTTTTCCTTGGGGACATGCCTAATTCCTGGCTGATTTGCCTTTCTCGTCTTAGGGTTGGGGTTCGGCCTAGGGCTAGGATTTTTTTAACTAGGAAGCCCTGAGTTCCAGGCTTACTGCATCTCCCAAAAGCATCCCAAAGGGAGTGCAGAAGTGCCACAACATGGCTGCTTTCACGGCTTTTCCCTTAGGAAGAATACTAATACGCGGCTGATTTACCTTCCTAGGGTTACTGTTAGGCTTAGGCCTAGGACTTTTAAAACCAGGAAGCCCTGGGCTCCAGGCACGTGCAGCTGTTCAAGGCATCCCAAGAGGGCCGCAGAAGTGACACAACTTGGCTGCCTCTGCTGCTATTCTCATGAGACCATCCCGAACCATAGGCTGATTTTCCTTCCTAGGGTTAAGTTTTGAGTTACGCCTAGGGTAAGAGTTCTATTAACCAGAAAGCCCTGAGTTCCAAGAACACAGCAGCTGCGAAGGACTACCCAAGAAGAGCGCAAAAGTACCACAACGTGCCTGCCTCCACAGCTTTTTCCTTGGGGACATGCCTAATTCCTGGCTGATTTGCCTTTCTCGTCTTAGGGTTGGGGTTCGGCCTAGGGCTAGGATTTTTTTAACTAGGAAGCCCTGAGTTCCAGCCTTACTTCATCTGCCAAAGGCATCCAAAAGGGAGTGCAGAAGTGCCACAACATGGCGGCTTTCACGGCTTTCCCCTTAGGAAGAACCCTAATACGCGGCTGATTTACCTTCCTAGGGTTACTGTTAGGCTTAGGCCTAGGACTTTTAAAACTAGGAAGCCCTTACATCCAGGCACACTGCAGCTGTTTAAGGCATCCCAAGGGGAGTACTAAAGTACCACAACATGGCAGCTTTCACAGCTTTTTCCTTGGCACCATCCCTATACATAGGCTGATTTATCTGCCTAGGGTTAGGGTTAGGGTTCAGCCTAGGGCTTGGAGTTTTTTAACCAGGAAGCCCTGAGTTCCAGGCTTACTGCATCTGCCAAATGCATCCCAAAGGGAGTGCAAAAGTGCCACAACATGGCTGCTTTCACGGCTTTTCCCTTAGGAAGAACCCTAATACTCGGCTGATTTACCTTCCTAGGGTTACTGTTAGGCTTAGGCCTAGGACTTTTAAAACCAGGAAGCCCTGGGCTCCAGGCACTCTGCAGCTGCGAAAGGCATCCCAAGGGGAGCGCAAAAGTGACACAACTTGGCTGCCACCACTGATATTTCCATGAGACCATCCAGAACCATAGGCTGATTTTCCTTCCTAGGGTTAAGGTTTGAGTTACGCCTAGGGTAAGGGTTCTATTAACCAGAAAGCCCTGAGTTCCAAGAACACAGCAGCTGTGAAGGACTACCCAAGAAAAGCGCAAAAGTACCACAACATGCCTGCCTCCACAGCTTTTTCCTTGGGGACATGCCTAATTCCTGGCTGATTTGCCTTTCTCGTCTTAGGCTTGGGGTTCGGCCTAGGGCTAGGACTTTTAAAATCAGGAAACCCTGAGTTCCAGGCACACTGGAGCTGTGAAAGGCATCCAAAAGGGAGTGCAAAAGTGCCACAAAATGGCTGCTTTCACGGCTTTTTCCTTGGCAAGAAGCCTAACACCTGGCTGATTTCCCTTCCCAGGGTTACTGTAAGGCTTAGGCCTAGGGCTAGGATTTTTAAAACTAGGAAGCCCTTAGATCCAGGCAAACTGCAGCTGTTCAAGGCATCCCAAGGGGAGTACAAAAGTGCAACAACATGGCAGCTTTCACAGCTTTTTCCTTGGCACCATCCCTATACCTAGGCTGATTTATCTGCCTAGGGTAAGGGTTAGGCTTCAGCCTAGGTCTTGGAGATTTTAAACCAGGAAGCCCTGAGTTCCAGGCTTACTGCATCTGCCAAAGGCATCCCAAAGGGAGTGCAGAAGTGCCACAACATGGCTGCTTTCACGGCTTTTCCCTTAGGAAGAACCCTAATACTCGGCTGATTTACCTTCCTAGGGTTACTGTTAGGCTTAGGCCTAGGACTTTTAAAACCAGGAAGCCCTGGGCTCCAGGCACTCTGCAGCTGCGAAAGGCATCCCAAGGGGAGCGCAAAAGTGACACAACTTGGCTGCCACCACTGATATTTCCATGAGACCATCCCGAACCATAGGCTGATTTTCTTTCCTAGGGTTAATGTTTGAGTTACGCCTAGGGTAAGGGTTCTATTAACCAGAAAGCCCTGAGTTCCAAGAACACAGCAGCTGCGAAGGACTAGCCAAGAAGAGCGCAAAAGTACCACAACATGCCTGCCTCCACAGCTTTTTCCTTGGGGACATGCCTAATTCCTGGCTGATTTGCCTTTCTCGTCTTAGGCTTGGGGTTCGGGCTAGGGCTAGGATTTTTTTAACTAGGAAGCCCTGAGTTCCAGGCTTACTGCATCTCCCAAAAGCACGCCCAAAGGGAGTGCAAAAGTGCCACAACATGGCTGCTTTCACGGCTTTTCCCTTAGGAAGAATACTAATACTCGGCTGATTTACCTTCCTAGGGTTACTGTTAGGCTTAGGCCTAGGACTTTTAAAACCAGGAAGCCCTGGGCTCCAGGCACGTGCAGCTGTTCAAGGCATCCCAAGAGGGCCGCAGAAGTGACACAACTTGGCTGCCTCTGCTGCTATTCTCATGAGACCATCCCGAACCATAGGCTGATTTTCCTTCCTAGGGTTAAGTTTTGAGTTACGCCTAGGGTAAGAGTTCTATTAACCAGAAAGCCCTGAGTTCCAAGAACACAGCAGCTGCGAAGGACTACCCAAGAAGAGCGCAAAAGTACCACAACGTGCCTGCCTCCACAGCTTTTTCCTTGGGGACATGCCTAATTCCTGGCTGATTTGCCTTTCTCGTCTTAGGGTTGGGGTTCGGCCTAGGGCTAGGATATTTTTAACTAGGAAGCCCTGAGTTCCAGGCTTACTGCATCTGCCAAAGGCATCCCAAAGGGAGTGCAAAAGTGCCACAACATGGTTGCTTTCACGGCTTTTCCCTTAGGAAGAACCCTAATACCCAGCTGATTTACCTTCCTAGGGTTACTGTTAGGCTTAGGCCTAGGACTTTTAAAACCAGGAAGCCCTGGGCTCCAGGCACACTGCAGCTGTTAAAGGCATCCCAAGAGGGCTGCAGAAGTGACACAACTTGGCTGCCACCACTGATATTTCCATGAGACCATCCCGAACCATAGGCTGATTTTCCTTCCTAGGGTTAAGGTTTGAGTTACGCCTAGGGTAAGGGTTCTATTAACCAGAAAGCCCTGAGTTCCAAGAACACAGCAGCTGCGAAGGACTTCCCAAGAAGAGCGCAAAAGTACCACAACATGCCTGCCTCCACAGCTTTTTCCTTGGGGACATGCCTAATTCCTGGCTGATTTGCCTTTCTCGTCTTAGGGTTGGGGTTCGGCCTAGGGCTAGGATTTTTTTAACTAGGAAGCCCTGAGTTCCAGGCTTACTTCATCTGCCAAAGGCATCCCAAAGGGAGTGCAGAAGTGCCACAACATGGCTGCTTTCACGGCTTTTCCCTTAGGAAGAACCCTAATACCCGGCTGATTTACCTTCCTAGGTTTACTGTTAGGCTTAGGCCTAGGACTTTTAAAACCAGGAAGCCCTGGGCTCCAGGCACACTGCAGCTGCGAAAGGCATCCCAAGGGGAGCGCAAAAGTGACACAACTTGGCTGCCACCACTGATATTTCCATGAGACCATCCCGAACCATAGGCTGATTTTCCTTCCTAGGGTTAAGGTTTGAGTTACGCCTGGGGTAAGGGTTCTATTAACCAGAAAGCCCTGAGTTCCAAGAACACAGCAGCTGCGAAGGACTAGCCAAGAAGAGCGCAAAAGTACCACAACATGCCTGCCTCCACAGCTTTTTCCTTGGGGACATGCCTAATTCCTGGCTGATTTGCCTTTCTCGTCTTAGGGTTGGGGTTCGGCCTAGGGCTAGGATTTTTAAAATCAGGAAGCCCTGAGTTCCAGGCACACTGGAGCTGTGAAAGGCATCCAAAAGGGAGTGCAAAAGTGCCACAACATGGCTGCTTTCCCGGCTTTTTCCTTGGCAAGAAGCCTAACACCAGGCTGATTTACCTTCCTAGGGTTACTGTAAGGCTTAGGCCTAGGGCTAGGATTTTTAAAACTAGAAAGCCCTTAGTTCCAGGCACACTGCAGCTGTTCAAGGCATCCCAAGAGGGCCGCAGAAGTGACACAACTTGGCTGCCTCTGCTGCTATTCTCATGAGTCCATCCCGAACCATAGGCTGATTTTCCTTCCTAGGGTGAGGGTTAGAGTTACGCCTAGGGTTAGTGTTTTTTTAACCAGAAAGCCCTGAGTTCCAAGAACACAGCAGCTGCCAAGGACTACCCAAGAGGAGTGCAAAAGTGCCACAACATGGCTGCCTCCAGCGCTTTTTCCTTGGGACCATCATTGAACCTAGGCTGATTTACTTGCCTCCAGTTGCACCTATGGTCACGCCAAGAGATAGGGATTTTAAATCAGTAAACCCTGAGCTCCAGACCCAGTGCAGCTGCAAAAGGCTTCCCAAGGGCAGCCAAAAATTGCCTCAACATGCTCCTTCCAGTGCTTTTTTCCTTGGGAACATCCCTATACCCAGGCTGATTTATCTGCCTAGGGTTAGGGTTAGGGTTCAGCCTAGAGATAGGATTTTTTCAAACAGGAAGCCCTGAATTCCAGGCACACTGCAGCTGTTAAAGGCAGTGTTCTACGTCAACCGCAACTTAGTCTGAAATAAATGCTTTTTCCCTGAGAGCATCTGAGAGGTTTGCATGAAGCACTGATATCTGACATTTGCAATTTTGAATAGGAGAGGAGAAAGAAAATGGGAAGAAGTTTTTAATTTTAGTGGTTTCAATGTTAATTTCCGTACACTTTTTCAAAACTTGTCAGCTCAAATGCCCATCAACATCTTTTAGTCCTCTGTAAGTCAGTATTCATATAAAATGTGCTTCAAATCAAAAGAATTTCAAATTTGCACTCCAAATTTCTATGCCTAGATTTATGATTTCCTACACATATTAGATGAAAGGAAGGCCTTTTTTACTGTGGGAGTGCTGGAACACTGGAACAGGTTGCCCAGGGAAGTTGTGGGTGTCCCATCCCTGAAAGTATTCAAGGTCAGCTTGGACGGGGCTTGGAGCAGCAACAAAGGAGAAGCTTGATGGTAGAGAAACAAAGTTGGACTATAGAAGAAACTGGGATTGAAGTATAGGAGCAAGTTTTCTCTCAGCTCTTGGGGTAAATTCAAAGTTGTACAAAATGACATTTATCTGTGCTATTCACTACTGTAACAGAAATGTTCATGAAAACTGTACAGAAGATAGCAAATTTTAAAAGAGATAAGAATTACAGCATAAAATCCATGGGATGGGTTACAACATGAGACACTCTCTAAGAGAAAATCTCTGTGTTTCAGCACTTCATCATGGTAAGATTTCATGAAGTGCCAAAGAAGGCGGCAAAATATCATTCGGGACGTTATTTCCTGGAATTCAGCCTGGCCATTAGTAGGAACTGGGTTTGAACACATCATGTAGATATACCACACACACTTGCCCTTCACTGAAAAATGACTGTTTACAACGAAGAAGCAATTGACGATCAAAATTGATTGAAAGCATCTTAAACATGTCAAGTATTTCATTGTAGATGATCTGTGATCCAAATGCTTCTTCCACCTTCGAGAGGGACAGAACAATTCTTCCATGTCATGATGGTTTAAAATTGTATCAACCAATGTTTTCTGCTGAAAAGATAGCATCTATTTTTTTCTATTTTTGGAAGAAAATATTCCTAGACATACAACAGGTGAGAACTAAGTAATTTTAAAGAAACAAATGAAAAGAAAATATTCTGTAAATAGAATGAAATGAAAAGCTGTGTTTTAAATAGGAGCTAAATATGAAACAGAATTTTTGTACCAGGCATTTGAATTACTGCACCAGCTCTTTTGCCCATCAAGAGAGGCGTTTAGCATTTCAGTCTTTTCCAAGGTGTTCATGATCTGCTATGCTGATCTCTGTGTGTGCCTAGGTGTGTGTGGAAGGGGGGGCATGTGAAGGGGAGTGTGTATGTTTGCTTTACAATTGTTGTGGCAGATTCATGCCTCAGCTCCACATTTTGTTTTAGAAAGGTCACACAGAGTGGATGTGAAGTTTACTATCAACAAGAGATCAATTCCCAAATCATCCATTTCACTCTACCTTATAAATCATGTGCTTTGTTGCATATTTTATCAAATCTACTTTCAAGCCAGATGGAGGAAGGAGGATGTGGCAATCCCTCCACCATCTTGCAACTTTTATGCAAGTAGGTTTTCAAGAAAATCATCATTTCTCTTTGAAATATGTCTGGAACAGGCATGATGGTAGTGTCAACCTGTTGGAGTTTTTGTTGCTGGAAGAAGTTATACAAAAGGATTGGTTTTTACATTGACCAGTTACTGAATCAAGCTCAGGAATACATTGGAAATTCAACTGGGGCTTCCTTTCCCCGGCAGACTACTTCTAGAACGAGCTTGTACACTGAAGCTTACTCTTTTGCCCTCTTTTTGTTTCTTTCCTATTTTCTTGGCTTCTTTGCCACTCTCTAGACAATTTTGGAACTTTTTTCCCAACTCAAATGGTTTCAATAGTCTGATTGTGATCATACATTTTTACAAGGAATTTTTAAAATCTTTCCTCCAGTTAAGAAAGTCAAGGACTTAGGTCTTTTTCTTCCCTTATCAATATTGCAATGAAATTGATAAGTAAAGACCAACTCTTTCTTTTTGTTTTTAACCCAAGCAGATAATTCCCATCCATTCATCCATTTGGTGGACCAATAGTTGCCATTCTGATGGAAGTTGTCACTTCTTAACAATAGGCATTCTGTGACTATGTTGACAGCACTTTGGGTGAAGATCCTAACTGGTCTTAGATACACATAGGGAGAAATTTGCTCAGCCAGTGTCAGTCTTAAGCATGCGTATCAGAAGATCTTTCTAGAGCTGGGAATTTTCCCATGAAAGGGATTCAGTTAGGGAAGAGACACTTGCCCCAGAGGTTTACATTCTTCTTGAAGACTGCTTAAGGAACTTAGATGCCATGTCCATTTGGATCTGTGTCTGCACAGAACTTTGTCATGCCAGTGCTTGAAATGCATCTTGAAGAGAATTCACTAGCACAGAATGAATGAGAGTGGAAGGGGTTGGTGGGGCTAACCAGGCCCAACCCCCCTGCCTAAACCAGGATCCCTAGAGCCTCTTGCCCAGGATTCTATCTGGGTGTACTTTTAATGTCTTCAAAGATCCAGGCTCCACAATCTTTCTGGGCAGTCTGTGCCGTGGTTCACTCACCCTCACAGTAAAGAATCATTTCCTGATGTTCCTGTATTTCAGTGTGTGCCCACTGCCTCTTGTCTTTTCACTCAGCATCACTGAAAAGACACTGATTCCCTCCCCTTTGCACTATTGCTTCCATATGGATGTGTGCTGCCATGTAGAGATATGTCAAAAACCTCCCTGAAGCCCAGGCAGGTAATATTCCCTTCATCTACCAGTCAAGTTAATTCATCAGAGGAGTTTAAAGTTATGTTCAGCATGAAATGCCCCTGAAAAATCATGCTAACTACATTATTGTGTCGTCTTTCATGTGCCTGGCAAGGTTTTCCAGGAAGAGCTGCTTCATCAACTTCCTGGGTATAAAAAAGAGGCTGGCTGGTTTGTACGATTGCGAGTCCTCCGAATTGCCTTTTTTGAAGATGAGTGTCATTTGCTTACATCCAGTCCTTAGCCTCTCTTGTCGTCTACATCTTAGCAAAAAGCTTTTCCACTATGTCTGGCAAGGAGAAATTGTGCCAGCACAGAAAACATCTCCCATCGTGTTCTAGACGTTGCACGGAGGTGTGCCGAGTGTTTGGCATGAAGGAAAGAAAAGTTGTCCAAAACAGCTTCCAATCGAATGTTCATGTGATTGGAAAAGTCAGGAGAGTGCAAAGGTACTGTTTTCTAGCAGTTGGCAAGCTGCGCACACAATCCCAGTGTTGTACAGCTTCCTTCTTCACCTTTCCGAAGGTGCCGCTCTCTCCGGCTCCCGGAGGCGAAGAAGCGGCTTCTTCGCGCAAAGACGATTGTGCCGCTCACTGTGCACTCCTTAGCGCGGCTTCTGCCGAAAGACGCCCGGGAGCGGCTCTTAGCTCCGGACAGCATCGTACCTTCGTCTTTAGCGTCTCTTCTCGTCTACATCTTAGCAAAAAGCTTTTCTACTATGTCTGGCGAGGAAAAACTGTGCCAGCACAGAAAACATCTCCCATCGTGTTCTAGACGTTGCACGGAGGTGTGCCGAGTGTTTGGCATGAAGGAAAGAAAAGTTGTCCAAAACAGCTTCCAATCGAATGTTCATGTGATTGGAAAAGTCAGGAGAGTGCAAAGGTACTGTTTTCTATCAGTTGGCAAGCTGCGCACACAATCCCAGTGTTGTACAGCTTCCTTCTTCACCTTTCCGAAGGTGCCGCTCTCTCCGGCTCCCGGAGGCGAAGAAGCGGCTTCTTCGCGCAAAGACGATTGTGCCGCTCACTGTGCACTCCTTAGCGCGGCTTCTGCCGAAAGACGCCCGGGAGCGGCTCTTAGCTCCGGACAGCATCGTACCTTCGTCTTTAGCGTCTCTTCTCGTCTACATCTTAGCAAAAAGCTTTTCCACTATGTCTGGCGAGGAAAAACTGTGCCAGCACAGAAAACATCTCCCATCGTGTTCTAGACGTTGCACGGAGGTGTGCCGAGTGTTTGGCATGAAGAAAACAAAAGTTGTCCAAAACAGCCTCCAATCGAATGTTCATGTGATTGGAAAAGTCAGGAGAGTGCAAAGGTACTGTTTTCTAGCAGTTGGCAAGCTGCGCACACAATCCCAGTGTTGTACAGCTTCCTTCTTCACCTTTCCGAAGGTGCCGCTCTCTCCGGCTCCCGGAGGCGAAGAAGCGGCTTCTTCGCGCAAAGACGATTGTGCCGCTCACTGTGCACTCCTTAGCGCGGCTTCTGCCGAAAGACGCCCGGGAGCGGCTCTTAGCTCCGGACAGCATCGTACCTTCGTCTTTAGCGTCTCTTCTCGTCTACATCTTAGCAAAAAGCTTTTCCACTATGTCTGGCGAGGAAAAACTGTGCCAGCACAGAAAACATCTCCCATCGTGTTCTAGACGTTGCACGGAGGTGTGCCGAGTGTTTGGCATGAAGAAAAGAAAAGTTGTCCAAAACAGCTTCCAATCGAATGTTCATGTGATTGGAAAAGTCAGGAGAGTGCAAAGGTACTGTTTTCTAGCAGTTGGCAAGCTGCGCACACAATCCCAGTGTTGTACAGCTTCCTTCTTCACCTTTCCGAAGGTGCCGCTCTCTCCGGCTCCCGGAGGCGAAGAAGCGGCTTCTTCGCGCAAAGACGATTGTGCCGCTCACTGTGCACTCCTTAGTGCGGCTTCTGCCGAAAGACGCCCGGGAGCGCCTCTTAGCTCCGGAGAGCATCGTACCTACGTCTTTAGCGTCTCTTCTCGTCTACATCTTAGCAAAAAGCTTTTCTACTATGTCTGGTGAGGAAAAACTGTGCCAGCACAGAAAACATCTCCCATCGTGTTCTAGACGTTGCACGGAGGTGTGCCGAGTGTTTGGCATGAAGGAAAGAAAAGTTGTCCAAAACAGCTTCCAATCGAATGTTCATGTGATTGGAAAAGTCAGGAGAGTGCAAAGGTACTGTTTTCTATCAGCTGGCAAGCTGCGCACACAATCCCAGTGTTGTACAGCTTCCTTCTTCACCTTTCCGAAGGTGCCGCTCTCTCCGGCTCCCGGAGGCGAAGAAGCGGCTTCTTCGCGCAAAGACGATTGTGCCGCTCACTGTGCACTCCTTAGCGCGGCTTCTGCCGAAAGACGCCCGGGAGCGGCTCTTAGCTCCGGACAGCATCATACCGTCGTCTTTAGCGTCTCTTCTCGTCTACATCTTAGCAAAAAGCTTTTCTACTATGTCTGGCAAGGAAAAACTGTGCCAGCACAGAAAACATCTCCCATCGTGTTCTAGACGTTGCACGATCCCTATACTTAGGCTGATTTCTTTCCTGGGGATAGGGTTAGACTTCAGCCTAGGGCTTGGAGTATTTTAACCAGGAAGCCCTGAGTTCCAGGCTTACTGCATCTGCCAAAGGCATCCCAAAGGGAGTGCAGAAGTGCCACAACATGGCTGCTTTCACGGCTTTTCCCTTAGGAAGAACCCTAATACGCGGCTGATTTACCTTCCTAGGGTTACTGTTAGGCTTAGGCCTAGGACTTTTAAAACCAGGAAGCCCTGGGCTCCAGGCACTCTGCAGCTGCGAAAGGCATCCCAAGGGGAGCGCAAAAGTGACACAACTTGGCTGCCACCACTGATATTTCCATGAGACCATCCCGAACCATAGGCTGATTTTCTTTCCTAGGGTTAAGGTTTGAGTTACGCTTAGGGTAAGGGTTCTATTAACCAGAAAGCCCTGAGTTCCAAGAACACAGCAGCTGCGAAGGACTAGCCAAGAAGAGCGCAAAAGTACCACAACATGCCTGCCTCCACAGCTTTTTCCTTGGGGACATGCCTAATTCCTGGCTGATTTGCCTTTCTCGTCTTAGGGTTGGGGTTCGGCCTAGGGCTAGGATTTTTAAAATCAGGAAGCCCTGAGTTCCAGGCACACTGGAGCTGTGAAAGTCATCCAAAAGGGAGTGCAAAAGTGCCACAACATGGTTGCTTTCACGGCTTTTTCCTTGGCAAGAAGCCTAACACCAGGCTGATTTACCTTCCCAGGGTTACTGTAAGGCTTAGGTCTTGGGCTAGGATTTTTAAAACTAGGAAGCCCTTAGCTCCAGGCACACTGCATCTGTTCAAGGCATCCCAAGAGGAGTAAAAAAGTACAACAACATGGCAGCTTTCACAGCTTTTTCCTTGGCACCATCCCTATACCTAGTCTGATTTATCTGCCTAGGGTTAGGGTTAGGGTTCAGCCTAGGGCTTGGAGTTTTTTAACCAGGAAGCCCTGAGTTCCAGGCTTACTGCATCTGCCAAAGGCATCCCAAAGGGAGTGCAGAAGTGCCACAACATGGCTGCTTTCACGGCTTTTCCCTTAGGAAGAACCCTAATACCCAGCTGATTTACCTTCCTAGGGTTACTGTTAGGCTTAGGCCTAGGACTTTTAAAAGCAAGAAGCCCTGGGCTCCAGGCATATGCAGCTGTTAAAGGCATCCCAAGAGGGCCGCAGAAGTGACACAACTTGGGTGCCTCTGCTTCTATTCTCATGAGACCATCCTGAACCATAGGCAGATTTCCTTCCTAGGGTTAAGGTTTGAGTTTCGCCTAGGGTAAGAGTTCTATTAACCAGAAAGCCCTGAGTTCCAAGAACACAGCAGCTGCGAAGGACTACCCAAGAAGAGCGCAAAAGTACCACAACATGCCTGCCTCCACAGCTTTGTCCTTGGGGACATGCCTAATTCCTGGCTGATTTGCCTTTCTCGTCTTAGGGTTGGGGTTCGGCCTAGGGCTAGGATTTTTTTAACTAGGAAGCCCTGAGTTCCAGGCTTACTGCATCTGCCAAAGGCATCCCAAAGGAGTGCAGAAGTGCCACAACATGGCTGCTTTCACGGCTTTTCCCTTAGGAAGAACCCTAATACTCGGCTGATTTACCTTCCTAGGGTTACTGTTAGGCTTAGGCCTAGGACTTTTTAAACCAGGAAGCCCTGGGCTCCAGGCACACTGCAGCTGCGAAAGGCATCCCAAGGGGAGCGCAAAAGTGACACAACTTGGCTGCCACCACTGATATTTCCATGAGACCATCCCGAACCATAGACTGATTTTCTTTCCTAGGGTTAAGGTTTGAGTTACGCCTGGGGTAAGCGTTCTATTAACCAGAAAGCCCTGAGTTCCAAGAACACAGCAGCTGCGAAAGACTAGCCAAGAAGAGCGCAAAAGTACCACAACGTGCCTGCATCCACAGCTTTTTCCTTGGGGACATGCCTAATTCCTGGCTGATTTGCCTTTCTCGTCTTAGGGTTGGTGTTCGGCGTAGGGCTAGGATTTTTTTAACTAGGAAGCCCTGAGTTCCAGGCTTACTTCATCTGCCAAAGGCATCCTAAAGGGAGTGCAGAAGTGCCACAACATGGCTGCTTTCACGGCTTTCCCCTTAGGAAGAACCCTAATACCCGGCTGATTTACCTTCCTAGGGTTACTGTTAGGCTTAGGCTAAGGACTTTTAAAACTAGGAAGCCCTGAGATCCAGGCACACTGCAGCTGTTCAAGGCATCCCAAGGGGAGTACAAAAGTGCAACAACATGGCAGCTTTCACAGCTTTTTCCTTGGCACCATCCCTATACCTAGGATGATTTATCTGCCTAGGGTTAGGGTTAGGGTTCAGCCTAGGGCTTGGAGTTTTTTAACCAGGAAGCATTGAGTTCCAGGCTTACTGCATCTGACAAAGGCATCCCAAAGGGAGTGCAAAAGTGCCACAACATGGCTGCTTTCACAGCTTTTCCCTTAGGAAGAACCGTAATACCTGGCTGATTTACCTTCCTAGGGTTACTGTTAGGCTTAGGCCTAGGACTTTTAAAACCAGGAAGCCCTGGGCTCCAGGCACATGCTGCTGCGAAAGGCATCCAGGGGAGCGCAAAAGTGACACAACTTGGCTGCCACCACTGATATTTCCATGAGACAATCACAAATCATAGGCTGATTTTCCTTCCTAGGTTTAAGGTTTGAGTTACGCCTAGGGTAAGGGTTCTATTAACCAGAAAGCCCTGAGTTCCAAGAACACAGCAGCTGCGAAGGACTACCCCAGAAGCGCGCAAAAGTACCACAACATGCCTGCCTCCACAGCTTTTTCCTTGGGGACATGCCTAATTCCTGGCTGATTTGCCTTTCTCGTCTTAGGGTTGGGGTTCGGCCTAGGGCTAGGATATTTTTAACTAGGAAGCCCTGAGTTCCAGGCTTACTGCATCTGCCAAAGGCATCCCAAAGGGAGTGCAGAAGTGCCACAACATGGCTGCTTTCACGGCTTTTCCCTTAGGAAGAACCCTAATACGCGGCTGATTTACCTTCCTAGGGTTACTGTTAGGCTTAGGCCTAGGACTTTTAAAACCAGGAAGCCCTGGGCTCCAGGCACACTGCAGCTGCGAAAGGCATCCCAAGGGGAGCGCAAAAGTGACACAACTTGGCTGCCACCACTGATATTTCCATGAGACCATCCCGAACCATAGGCTGATTTTCCTTCCTAGGGTTAAGGTTTGAGTTACGCCTAGGGTAAGGGTTCTATTAACCAGAAAGCCCTGAGTTCCAAGAACACAGCAGCTGCGAAGGACTACCCAAGAAAAGCGCAAAAGTACCACAACATGCCTGCCTCCACAGCTTTTTCCTTGGGGACATGCCTAATTCCTGGCTGATTTGCCTTTCTCGTCTTAGGGTTGGGGTTCGGCCTAGGGCTAGGATTTTTTTAACTAGGAAGCCCTGAGTTCCAGGCTTACTGCATCTGCCAAAGGCATCCCAAAGGGAGTGCAGAAGTGCCACAACATGGCTGCTTTCACGGCTTTTCCCTTAGGAAGAACCCTAATACTCGGCTGATTTACCTTCCTAGGGTTACTGTTAGGCTTAGGCCTAGGACTTTTAAAACCAGGAAGCCCTGGGCTCCAGGCACACTGCAGCTGCGAAAGGCATCCCAAGGGGAGCGCAAAAGTGACACAACTTGGCTGCCACCACTGATATTTCCATGAGACCATCCCGAACCATAGACTGATTTTCTTTCCTAGGGTTAAGGTTTGAGTTACGCCTGGGGTAAGGGTTCTATTAACCAGAAAGCCCTGAGTTCCAAGAACACAGCAGCTGCGAAGGACTACCCAAGAAGAGCGCAAAAGTACCACAACGTGCCTGCCTCCACAGCTTTTTCCTTGGGGACATGCCTAATTCCTGGCTGATTTGCCTTTCTCGTCTTAGGGTTGGGGTTCGGCCTAGGGCTAGGATATTTTTAACCCGGAAGCCCTGAGTTCCAGGCTTACTGCATCTGCCAAAGGCATCCCAAAGGGAGTGCAGAAGTGCCACAACATGGCTGCTTTCACGGCTTTCCCCTTAGGAAGAACCCTAATACGCGGCTGATTTACCTTCCTAGGGTTACTGTTAGGCTTAGGCCTAGGACTTTTAAAACCAGGAAGCCCTGGGCTCCAGGCACACTGCAGCTGCGAAAGGCATCCCAAGGGGAGCGCAAAAGTGACACAACTTGGCTGCCACTACTGATATTTCCATGAGACCATCCCGAACCATAGGCTGATTTTCCTTCCTAGGGTTAAGGTTTGAGTTACGCCTAGGGTAAGGGTTCTATTAACCAGAAAGCCCTGAGTTCCAAGAACACAGCAGCTGCGAAGGACTACCCAAGAAAAGCGCAAAAGTACCACAACATGCCTGCCTCCACAGCTTTTTCCTTGGGGACATGCCTAATTCCTGGCTGATTTGCCTTTCTCGTCTTAGGGTTGGGGTTCGGCCTAGGGCTAGGATTTTTTTAACTAGGAAGCCCTGAGTTCCAGGCTTACTGCATCTCCCAAAAGCATCCCAAAGGGAGTGCAAAAGTGCAACAACATGGCTGCTTTCACGGCTTTTCCCTTAGGAAGAACCCTAATACGCGGCTGATTTACCTTCCTAGGGTTACTGTTAGGCTTAGGCCTAGGACTTTTAAAACCAGGAAGCCCTGGGCTCCAGGCACGTGCAGCTGTTCAAGGCATCCCAAGAGGGCCGCAGAAGTGACACAACTTGGCTGCCTCTGCTGTTATTCTCATGAGACCATCCCGAACCATAGGCTGATTTTCCTTCCTAGGGTTAAGTTTTGAGTTACGCCTAGGGTAAGAGTTCTATTATCCAGAAAGCCCTGAGTTCCAAGAACACAGCAGCTGCGAAGGACTACCCAAGAAGAGCGCAAAAGTACCACAACGTGCCTGCCTCCACAGCTTTGTCCTTGGGGACATGCCTAATTCCTGGCTGATTTGCCTTTCTCGTCTTAGGGTTGGGGTTCGGCCTAGGGCTAGGATTTTTTTAACTAGGAAGCCCTGAGTTCCAGGCTTACTTCATCTGCCAAAGGCATCCCAAAGGGAGTGCAGAAGTGCCACAACATGGCTGCTTTCACGGCTTTCCCCTTAGGAAGAACCCTAATACGCGGCTGATTTACCTTCCTAGGGTTACTGTTAGGCTTAGGCCTAGGACTTTTAAAACTAGGAAGCCCTTACATCCAGGCGCACGGCAGCTGTTTAAGGCATCCCAAGGGGAGTACTAAAGTACCACAACATGGCAGCTTTCACAGCTTTTTCCTTGGCACCATCCCTATACATAGGCTGATATTTCTGCCTAGGGTTAGGGTTAGGGTTCAGCCTAGGGCTTGGAGTTTTTTAACCAGGAAGCCCTGAGTTCCAGGCTTACTGCATCTGCCAAATGCATCCCAAAGGGAGTGCAAAAGTGCCACAACATGGCTGCTTTCACGGCTTTTCCCTTAGGAAGAACCCTAATACGCGGCTGATTTACCTTCCTAGGGTTACTGTTAGGCTTAGGCCTAGGACTTTTAAAACCAGGAAGCCCTGGGCTCCAGGCACTCTGCAGCTGTGAAAGGCATCCCAAGGGGAGCGCAAAAGTGACACAACTTGGCTGCCACCACTGATATTTCCATGAGACAATCCCAAATCATAGGCTGATTTTCCTTCCTAGGGTTAAGGTTTGAGTTACGCCTAGGGTAAGGGTTCTATTAACCAGAAAGCCCTGAGTTCCAAGAACACAGCAGCTGTGAAGGACTACCCCAGAAGCGCGCAAAAGTACCACAACATGCCTGCGTCGACAGCTTTTTCCTTGGGGACATGTCTAATTCCTGGCTGACTTGCTTTTCTCGTCTTAGGGTTGGGGTTCGGGCTAGGGCTAGGATATTTTTAACTAGGAAGCCCTGAGTTCCAGGCTTACTGCATCTGCCAAAGGCATCCCAAAGGGAGTGCAGAAGTGCCACAACATGGCTGCTTTCACGGCTTTTCCCTTAGGAAGAACCCTAATACTCGGCTGATTTACCTTCCTAGGGTTACTGTTAGGCTTAGGCCTAGGACTTTTAAAACCAGGAAGCCCTGGGCTCCAGGCACACTGCAGCTGCGAAAGGCATCCCAAGGGGAGCGCAAAAGTGACACAACTTGGCTGCCTCTGCTGCTATTCTCATGAGACCATCCCGAACCATAGGCTGATTTTCCTTCCTAGGGTTAAGGTTTGAGTTACGCCTAGGGTAAGGGTTCTATTAACCAGAAAGCCCTGAGTTCCAAGAACACAGCAGCTGCGAAGGACTACCCAAGAAAAGCGCAAAAGTTCCACAACATGCCTGCCTCCACAGCTTTTTCCTTGGGGACATGCCTAATTCCTGGCTGATTTGCCTTTCTCGTCTTAGGGTTGGGTTTCAGCCTAGGGCTAGGATTTTTTTAACTAGGAAGCCCTGAGTTCCAGGTTACTTCATCTGCCAAAAGCATCCCAAAGGGAGTGCAGAAGTGCCACAACATGGCTGCTTTCACGGCTTTTCCCTTAGGAAGAATACTAATACGCGGCTGATTTACCTTCCTAGGGTTACTGTTAGGCTTAGGCCTAGGACTTTTAAAACCAGGAAGCCCTGGGCTCCAGGCACGTGCAGCTGTTCAAGGTATCCCAAGAGGGCCACAGAAGTGACACAACTTGGCTGCCTCTGCTGCTATTCTCATGAGACCATCCCGAACCATAGGCTGATTTTCCTTCCTAGGGTTAAGTTTTGAGTTACGCCTAGGGTAAGAGTTCTATTAACCAGAAAGCCCTGAGTTCCAAGAACACAGCAGCTGCGAAGGACTACCCAAGAAGAGCGCAAAAGTACCACAACGTGCCTGCCTCCACAGCTTTTTCCTTGGGGACATGCCTAATTCCTGGCTGATTTGCCTTTCTCGTCTTAGGGTTGGGGTTCGGCCTAGGGCTAGGATTTTTTTAACTAGGAAGCCCTGAGTTCCAGTCTTACTTCATCTGCCAAAGGCATCCCAAAGGGAGTGCAGAAGTGTCCCAACATGGCTGCTTTCACGGCTTTCCCCTTAGGAAGAACCCTAATACGCGGCTGATTTACCTTCCTAGGGTTACTGTTAGGCTTAGGCCTAGGACTTTTAAAACTAGGAAGCCCTTACATCCAGGCACACTGCAGCTGTTTAAGGCATCCCAAGGGGAGTACTAAAGTACCACAACATGGCAGCTTTCACAGCTTTTTCCTTGGCACCATCCCTATATATAGGCTGATTTATCTGCCTAGGGTTAGGGTTAGGGTTCAGCCTAGGGCTTGGAGTTTTTTAACCAGGAAGCCCTGAGTTCCAGGCTTACTGCATCTGCCAAATGCATCCCAAAGGGAGTGCAAAAGTGCCACAACATGGCTGCTTTCACGGCTTTTCCCTTAGGAAGAACCCTAATACTCGGCTGATTTACCTTCCTAGGGTTACTGTTAGGCTTAGGCCTAGGACTTTTAAAACCAGGAAGCCCTGGGCTCCAGGCACTCTGCAGCTGCGAAAGGCATCCCAAGGGGAGCGCAAAAGTGACACAACTTGGCTGCCACCACTGATATTTCCATGAGACCATCCCGAACCATAGGCTGATTTTCTTTCCTAGGGTTAATGTTTGAGTTACGCCTAGGGTAAGGGTTCTATTAACCAGAAAGCCCTGAGTTCCAAGAACACAGCAGCTGCGAAGGACTAGCCAAGAAGAGCGCAAAAGTACCACAACATGCCTGCCTCCACAGCTTTTTCCTTGGGGACATGCCTAATTCCTGGCTGATTTGCCTTTCTCGTCTTAGGGTTGGGGTTCGGCCTAGGGCTAGGATTTTTTTAACTAGGAAGCCCTGAGTTCCAGGCTTACTGCATCTGCCAAAGGCATCCCAAAGGGAGTGCAGAAGTGCCACAACATGGCTGCTTTCACGGCTTTTCCCTTAGGAAGAACCCTAATACTCGGCTGATTTACCTTCCTAGGGTTACTGTTAGGCTTAGGCCTAGGACTTTTAAAACCAGGAAGCCCTGGGCTCCAGGCACACTGCAGCTGCGAAAGGCATCCCAAGGGGAGCGCAAAAGTGACACAACTTGGCTGCCACCACTGATATTTCCATGAGACCATCCCGAACCATAGACTGATTTTCTTTCCTAGGGTTAAGGTTTGAGTTACGCCTGGGGTAAGCGTTCTATTAACCAGAAAGCCCTGAGTTCCAAGAACACAGCAGCTGCGAAGGACTAGCCAAGAAGAGCGCAAAAGTACCACAACGTGCCTGCATCCACAGCTTTTTCCTTGGGGACATGCCTAATTCCTGGCTGATTTGCCTTTCTCGTCTTAGGGTTGGTGTTCGGCGTAGGGCTAGGATTTTTTTAACTAGGAAGCCCTGAGTTCCAGGCTTACTTCATCTGCCAAAGGCATCCTAAAGGGAGTGCAGAAGTGCCACAACATGGCTGCTTTCACGGCTTTCCCCTTAGGAAGAACCCTAATACCCGGCTGATTTACCTTCCTAGGGTTACTGTTAGGCTTAGGCTAAGGACTTTTAAAACTAGGAAGCCCTTAGATCCAGGCACACTGCAGCTGTTCAAGGCATCCCAAGGGGAGTACAAAAGTGCAACAACATGGCAGCTTTCACAGCTTTTTCCTTGGCACCATCCCTATACCTAGGATGATTTATCTGCCTAGGGTTAGGGTTAGGGTTCAGCCTAGGGCTTGGAGTTTTTTAACCAGGAAGCATTGAGTTCCAGGCTTACTGCATCTGACAAAGGCATCCCAAAGGGAGTGCAAAAGTGCCACAACATGGCTGCTTTCACAGCTTTTCCCTTAGGAAGAACCGTAATACCTGGCTGATTTACCTTCCTAGGGTTACTGTTAGGCTTAGGCCTAGGACTTTTAAAACCAGGAAGCCCTGGGCTCCAGGCACATGCTGCTGCGAAAGGCATCCAGGGGAGCGCAAAAGTGACACAACTTGGCTGCCACCACTGATATTTCCATGAGACAATCACAAATCATAGGCTGATTTTCCTTCCTAGGTTTAAGGTTTGAGTTACGCCTAGGGTAAGGGTTCTATTAACCAGAAAGCCCTGAGTTCCAAGAACACAGCAGCTGCGAAGGACTACCCCAGAAGCGCGCAAAAGTACCACAACATGCCTGCCTCCACAGCTTTTTCCTTGGGGACATGCCTAATTCCTGGCTGATTTGCCTTTCTCGTCTTAGGGTTGGGGTTCGGCCTAGGGCTAGGATATTTTTAACCCGGAAGCCCTGAGTTCCAGGCTTACTGCATCTGCCAAAGGCATCCCAAAGGGAGTGCAGAAGTGCCACAACATGGCTGCTTTCACGGCTTTTCCCTTAGGAAGAACCCTAATACGCGGCTGATTTACCTTCCTAGGGTTACTGTTAGGCTTAGGCCTAGGACTTTTAAAACCAGGAAGCCCTGGGCTCCAGGCACACTGCAGCTGCGAAAGGCATCCCAAGGGGAGCGCAAAAGTGACACAACTTGGCTGCCACCACTGATATTTCCATGAGACCATCCCGAACCATAGGCTGATTTTCCTTCCTAGGGTTAAGGTTTGAGTTACGC
Source organism: Ammospiza maritima maritima (assembly GCA_036010785.1). Lineage (NCBI taxonomy): Eukaryota > Metazoa > Chordata > Aves > Passeriformes > Passerellidae > Ammospiza > Ammospiza maritima. The sequence goes on from JAYKTQ010000067.1 coordinate 1,497,404, forward strand.
CTAGGGTAAGGGTTCTATTAACCAGAAAGCCCTGAGTTCCAAGAACACAGCAGCTGCGAAGGACTACCCAAGAAAAGCGCAAAAGTACCACAACATGCCTGCCTCCACAGCTTTTTCCTTGGGGACATGCCTAATTCCTGGCTGATTTGCCTTTCTCGTCTTAGGGTTGGGGTTCGGCCTAGGGCTAGGATTTTTTTAACTAGGAAGCCCTGAGTTCCAGGCTTACTGCATCTGCCAAAGGCATCCCAAAGGGAGTGCAGAAGTGCCACAACATGGCTGCTTTCACGGCTTTTCCCTTAGGAAGAACCCTAATACTCGGCTGATTTACCTTCCTAGGGTTACTGTTAGGCTTAGGCCTAGGACTTTTAAAACCAGGAAGCCCTGGGCTCCAGGCACACTGCAGCTGCGAAAGGCATCCCAAGGGGAGCGCAAAAGTGACACAACTTGGCTGCCACCACTGATATTTCCATGAGACCATCCCGAACCATAGACTGATTTTCTTTCCTAGGGTTAAGGTTTGAGTTACGCCTGGGGTAAGGGTTCTATTAACCAGAAAGCCCTGAGTTCCAAGAACACAGCAGCTGCGAAGGACTACCCAAGAAGAGCGCAAAAGTACCACAACGTGCCTGCCTCCACAGCTTTTTCCTTGGGGACATGCCTAATTCCTGGCTGATTTGCCTTTCTCGTCTTAGGGTTGGGGTTCGGCCTAGGGCTAGGATATTTTTAACCCGGAAGCCCTGAGTTCCAGGCTTACTGCATCTGCCAAAGGCATCCCAAAGGGAGTGCAGAAGTGCCACAACATGGCTGCTTTCACGGCTTTCCCCTTAGGAAGAACCCTAATACGCGGCTGATTTACCTTCCTAGGGTTACTGTTAGGCTTAGGCCTAGGACTTTTAAAACCAGGAAGCCCTGGGCTCCAGGCACACTGCAGCTGCGAAAGGCATCCCAAGGGGAGCGCAAAAGTGACACAACTTGGCTGCCACTACTGATATTTCCATGAGACCATCCCGAACCATAGGCTGATTTTCCTTCCTAGGGTTAAGGTTTGAGTTACGCCTAGGGTAAGGGTTCTATTAACCAGAAAGCCCTGAGTTCCAAGAACACAGCAGCTGCGAAGGACTACCCAAGAAAAGCGCAAAAGTACCACAACATGCCTGCCTCCACAGCTTTTTCCTTGGGGACATGCCTAATTCCTGGCTGATTTGCCTTTCTCGTCTTAGGGTTGGGGTTCGGCCTAGGGCTAGGATTTTTTTAACTAGGAAGCCCTGAGTTCCAGGCTTACTGCATCTCCCAAAAGCATCCCAAAGGGAGTGCAAAAGTGCAACAACATGGCTGCTTTCACGGCTTTTCCCTTAGGAAGAACCCTAATACGCGGCTGATTTACCTTCCTAGGGTTACTGTTAGGCTTAGGCCTAGGACTTTTAAAACCAGGAAGCCCTGGGCTCCAGGCACGTGCAGCTGTTCAAGGCATCCCAAGAGGGCCGCAGAAGTGACACAACTTGGCTGCCTCTGCTGTTATTCTCATGAGACCATCCCGAACCATAGGCTGATTTTCCTTCCTAGGGTTAAGTTTTGAGTTACGCCTAGGGTAAGAGTTCTATTATCCAGAAAGCCCTGAGTTCCAAGAACACAGCAGCTGCGAAGGACTACCCAAGAAGAGCGCAAAAGTACCACAACGTGCCTGCCTCCACAGCTTTGTCCTTGGGGACATGCCTAATTCCTGGCTGATTTGCCTTTCTCGTCTTAGGGTTGGGGTTCGGCCTAGGGCTAGGATTTTTTTAACTAGGAAGCCCTGAGTTCCAGGCTTACTTCATCTGCCAAAGGCATCCCAAAGGGAGTGCAGAAGTGCCACAACATGGCTGCTTTCACGGCTTTCCCCTTAGGAAGAACCCTAATACGCGGCTGATTTACCTTCCTAGGGTTACTGTTAGGCTTAGGCCTAGGACTTTTAAAACTAGGAAGCCCTTACATCCAGGCGCACGGCAGCTGTTTAAGGCATCCCAAGGGGAGTACTAAAGTACCACAACATGGCAGCTTTCACAGCTTTTTCCTTGGCACCATCCCTATACATAGGCTGATATTTCTGCCTAGGGTTAGGGTTAGGGTTCAGCCTAGGGCTTGGAGTTTTTTAACCAGGAAGCCCTGAGTTCCAGGCTTACTGCATCTGCCAAATGCATCCCAAAGGGAGTGCAAAAGTGCCACAACATGGCTGCTTTCACGGCTTTTCCCTTAGGAAGAACCCTAATACGCGGCTGATTTACCTTCCTAGGGTTACTGTTAGGCTTAGGCCTAGGACTTTTAAAACCAGGAAGCCCTGGGCTCCTGGCACTCTGCAGCTGTGAAAGGCATCCCAAGGGGAGCGCAAAAGTGACACAACTTGGCTGCCACCACTGATATTTCCATGAGACAATCCCAAATCATAGGCTGATTTTCCTTCCTAGGGTTAAGGTTTGAGTTACGCCTAGGGTAAGGGTTCTATTAACCAGAAAGCCCTGAGTTCCAAGAACACAGCAGCTGCGAAGGACTACCCAAGAAGAGCGCAAAAGTACCACAACGTGCCTGCCTCCACAGCTTTTTCCTTGGGGACATGCCTAATTCCTGGCTGATTTGCCTTTCTCGTCTTAGGGTTGGGGTTCGGCCTAGGGCTAGGATATTTTTAACCCGGAAGCCCTGAGTTCCAGGCTTACTGCATCTGCCAAAGGCATCCCAAAGGGAGTGCAGAAGTGCCACAACATGGCTGCTTTCACGGCTTTCCCCTTAGGAAGAACCCTAATACGCGGCTGATTTACCTTCCTAGGGTTACTGTTAGGCTTAGGCCTAGGACTTTTAAAACCAGGAAGCCCTGGGCTCCAGGCACACTGCAGCTGCGAAAGGCATCCCAAGGGGAGCGCAAAAGTGACACAACTTGGCTGCCACTACTGATATTTCCATGAGACCATCCCGAACCATAGGCTGATTTTCCTTCCTAGGGTTAAGGTTTGAGTTACGCCTAGGGTAAGGGTTCTATTAACCAGAAAGCCCTGAGTTCCAAGAACACAGCAGCTGCGAAGGACTACCCAAGAAAAGCGCAAAAGTACCACAACATGCCTGCCTCCACAGCTTTTTCCTTGGGGACATGCCTAATTCCTGGCTGATTTGCCTTTCTCGTCTTAGGGTTGGGGTTCGGCCTAGGGCTAGGATTTTTTTAACTAGGAAGCCCTGAGTTCCAGGCTTACTGCATCTCCCAAAAGCATCCCAAAGGGAGTGCAAAAGTGCAACAACATGGCTGCTTTCACGGCTTTTCCCTTAGGAAGAACCCTAATACGCGGCTGATTTACCTTCCTAGGGTTACTGTTAGGCTTAGGCCTAGGACTTTTAAAACCAGGAAGCCCTGGGCTCCAGGCACGTGCAGCTGTTCAAGGCATCCCAAGAGGGCCGCAGAAGTGACACAACTTGGCTGCCTCTGCTGTTATTCTCATGAGACCATCCCGAACCATAGGCTGATTTTCCTTCCTAGGGTTAAGTTTTGAGTTACGCCTAGGGTAAGAGTTCTATTATCCAGAAAGCCCTGAGTTCCAAGAACACAGCAGCTGCGAAGGACTACCCAAGAAGAGCGCAAAAGTACCACAACGTGCCTGCCTCCACAGCTTTGTCCTTGGGGACATGCCTAATTCCTGGCTGATTTGCCTTTCTCGTCTTAGGGTTGGGGTTCGGCCTAGGGCTAGGATTTTTTTAACTAGGAAGCCCTGAGTTCCAGGCTTACTTCATCTGCCAAAGGCATCCCAAAGGGAGTGCAGAAGTGCCACAACATGGCTGCTTTCACGGCTTTCCCCTTAGGAAGAACCCTAATACGCGGCTGATTTACCTTCCTAGGGTTACTGTTAGGCTTAGGCCTAGGACTTTTAAAACTAGGAAGCCCTTACATCCAGGCGCACGGCAGCTGTTTAAGGCATCCCAAGGGGAGTACTAAAGTACCACAACATGGCAGCTTTCACAGCTTTTTCCTTGGCACCATCCCTATACATAGGCTGATATTTCTGCCTAGGGTTAGGGTTAGGGTTCAGCCTAGGGCTTGGAGTTTTTTAACCAGGAAGCCCTGAGTTCCAGGCTTACTGCATCTGCCAAATGCATCCCAAAGGGAGTGCAAAAGTGCCACAACATGGCTGCTTTCACGGCTTTTCCCTTAGGAAGAACCCTAATACGCGGCTGATTTACCTTCCTAGGGTTACTGTTAGGCTTAGGCCTAGGACTTTTAAAACCAGGAAGCCCTGGGCTCCTGGCACTCTGCAGCTGTGAAAGGCATCCCAAGGGGAGCGCAAAAGTGACACAACTTGGCTGCCACCACTGATATTTCCATGAGACAATCCCAAATCATAGGCTGATTTTCCTTCCTAGGGTTAAGGTTTGAGTTACGCCTAGGGTAAGGGTTCTATTAACCAGAAAGCCCTGAGTTCCAAGAACACAGCAGCTGCGAAGGACTACCCCAGAAGCGCGCAAAAGTACCACAACATGCCTGCGTCGACAGCTTTTTCCTTGGGGACATGTCTAATTCCTGGCTGACTTGCTTTTCTCGTCTTAGGGTTGGGGTTCGGGCTAGGGCTAGGATATTTTTAACTAGGAAGCCCTGAGTTCCAGGCTTACTGCATCTGCCAAAGGCATCCCAAAGGGAGTGCAGAAGTGCCACAACATGGCTGCTTTCACGGCTTTTCCCTTAGGAAGAACCCTAATACTCGGCTGATTTACCTTCCTAGGGTTACTGTTAGGCTTAGGCCTAGGACTTTTAAAACCAGGAAGCCCTGGGCTCCAGGCACACTGCAGCTGCGAAAGGCATCCCAAGGGGAGCGCAAAAGTGACACAACTTGGCTGCCACCACTGATATTTCCATGAGACCATCCCGAACCATAGGCTGATTTTCTTTCCTAGGGTTAAGGTTTGAGTTACGCCTAGGGTAAGGGTTCTATTAACCAGAAAGCCCTGAGTTCCAAGAACACAGCAGCTGCGAAGGACTAGCCAAGAAGAGCGCAAAAGTACCACAACATGCCTGCCTCCACAGCTTTTTCCTTGGGGACATGCCTAATTCCTGGCTGATTTGCCTTTCTCGTCTTAGGGTTGGGGTTCGGCCTAGGGCTAGGATTTTTTTAACCCGGAAGCCCTGAGTTCCAGGCTTACTGCATCTGCCAAAGGCATCCCAAAGGGAGTGCAGAAGTGCCACAACATGGCTGCTTTCACGGCTTTTCCCTTAGGAAGAACCCTAATACTCGGCTGATTTACCTTCCTAGGGTTACTGTTAGGCTTAGGCCTAGGACTTTTAAAACCAGGAAGCCCTGGGCTCCAGGCACACTGCAGCTGCGAAAGGCATCCCAAGGGGAGCGCAAAAGTGACACAACTTGGCTGCCACCACTGATATTTCCATGAGACCATCCCGAACCATAGACTGATTTTCTTTCCTAGGGTTAAGGTTTGAGTTACGCCTGGGGTAAGCGTTCTATTAACCAGAAAGCCCTGAGTTCCAAGAACACAGCAGCTGCGAAGGACTAGCCAAGAAGAGCGCAAAAGTACCACAACGTGCCTGCATCCACAGCTTTTTCCTTGGGGACATGCCTAATTCCTGGCTGATTTGCCTTTCTCGTCTTAGGGTTGGTGTTCGGCGTAGGGCTAGGATTTTTTTAACTAGGAAGCCCTGAGTTCCAGGCTTACTTCATCTGCCAAAGGCATCCTAAAGGGAGTGCAGAAGTGCCACAACATGGCTGCTTTCACGGCTTTCCCCTTAGGAAGAACCCTAATACCCGGCTGATTTACCTTCCTAGGGTTACTGTTAGGCTTAGGCTAAGGACTTTTAAAACTAGGAAGCCCTTAGATCCAGGCACACTGCAGCTGTTCAAGGCATCCCAAGGGGAGTACAAAAGTGCAACAACATGGCAGCTTTCACAGCTTTTTCCTTGGCACCATCCCTATACCTAGGATGATTTATCTGCCTAGGGTTAGGGTTAGGGTTCAGCCTAGGGCTTGGAGTTTTTTAACCAGGAAGCATTGAGTTCCAGGCTTACTGCATCTGACAAAGGCATCCCAAAGGGAGTGCAAAAGTGCCACAACATGGCTGCTTTCACAGCTTTTCCCTTAGGAAGAACCGTAATACCTGGCTGATTTACCTTCCTAGGGTTACTGTTAGGCTTAGGCCTAGGACTTTTAAAACCAGGAAGCCCTGGGCTCCAGGCACATGCTGCTGCGAAAGGCATCCAGGGGAGCGCAAAAGTGACACAACTTGGCTGCCACCACTGATATTTCCATGAGACAATCACAAATCATAGGCTGATTTTCCTTCCTAGGTTTAAGGTTTGAGTTACGCCTAGGGTAAGGGTTCTATTAACCAGAAAGCCCTGAGTTCCAAGAACACAGCAGCTGCGAAGGACTACCCCAGAAGCGCGCAAAAGTACCACAACATGCCTGCCTCCACAGCTTTTTCCTTGGGGACATGCCTAATTCCTGGCTGATTTGCCTTTCTCGTCTTAGGGTTGGGGTTCGGCCTAGGGCTAGGATATTTTTAACCCGGAAGCCCTGAGTTCCAGGCTTACTGCATCTGCCAAAGGCATCCCAAAGGGAGTGCAGAAGTGCCACAACATGGCTGCTTTCACGGCTTTTCCCTTAGGAAGAACCCTAATACGCGGCTGATTTACCTTCCTAGGGTTACTGTTAGGCTTAGGCCTAGGACTTTTAAAACCAGGAAGCCCTGGGCTCCAGGCACACTGCAGCTGCGAAAGGCATCCCAAGGGGAGCGCAAAAGTGACACAACTTGGCTGCCACCACTGATATTTCCATGAGACCATCCCGAACCATAGGCTGATTTTCCTTCCTAGGGTTAAGGTTTGAGTTACGCCTAGGGTAAGGGTTCTATTAACCAGAAAGCCCTGAGTTCCAAGAACACAGCAGCTGCGAAGGACTACCCAAGAAAAGCGCAAAAGTACCACAACATGCCTGCCTCCACAGCTTTTTCCTTGGGGACATGCCTAATTCCTGGCTGATTTGCCTTTCTCGTCTTAGGGTTGGGGTTCGGCCTAGGGCTAGGATTTTTTTAACTAGGAAGCCCTGAGTTCCAGGCTTACTGCATCTGCCAAAGGCATCCCAAAGGGAGTGCAGAAGTGCCACAACATGGCTGCTTTCACGGCTTTTCCCTTAGGAAGAACCCTAATACTCGGCTGATTTACCTTCCTAGGGTTACTGTTAGGCTTAGGCCTAGGACTTTTAAAACCAGGAAGCCCTGGGCTCCAGGCACACTGCAGCTGCGAAAGGCATCCCAAGGGGAGCGCAAAAGTGACACAACTTGGCTGCCACCACTGATATTTCCATGAGACCATCCCGAACCATAGACTGATTTTCTTTCCTAGGGTTAAGGTTTGAGTTACGCCTGGGGTAAGGGTTCTATTAACCAGAAAGCCCTGAGTTCCAAGAACACAGCAGCTGCGAAGGACTACCCAAGAAGAGCGCAAAAGTACCACAACGTGCCTGCCTCCACAGCTTTTTCCTTGGGGACATGCCTAATTCCTGGCTGATTTGCCTTTCTCGTCTTAGGGTTGGGGTTCGGCCTAGGGCTAGGATATTTTTAACCCGGAAGCCCTGAGTTCCAGGCTTACTGCATCTGCCAAAGGCATCCCAAAGGGAGTGCAGAAGTGCCACAACATGGCTGCTTTCACGGCTTTCCCCTTAGGAAGAACCCTAATACGCGGCTGATTTACCTTCCTAGGGTTACTGTTAGGCTTAGGCCTAGGACTTTTAAAACCAGGAAGCCCTGGGCTCCAGGCACACTGCAGCTGCGAAAGGCATCCCAAGGGGAGCGCAAAAGTGACACAACTTGGCTGCCACTACTGATATTTCCATGAGACCATCCCGAACCATAGGCTGATTTTCCTTCCTAGGGTTAAGGTTTGAGTTACGCCTAGGGTAAGGGTTCTATTAACCAGAAAGCCCTGAGTTCCAAGAACACAGCAGCTGCGAAGGACTACCCAAGAAAAGCGCAAAAGTACCACAACATGCCTGCCTCCACAGCTTTTTCCTTGGGGACATGCCTAATTCCTGGCTGATTTGCCTTTCTCGTCTTAGGGTTGGGGTTCGGCCTAGGGCTAGGATTTTTTTAACTAGGAAGCCCTGAGTTCCAGGCTTACTGCATCTCCCAAAAGCATCCCAAAGGGAGTGCAAAAGTGCAACAACATGGCTGCTTTCACGGCTTTTCCCTTAGGAAGAACCCTAATACGCGGCTGATTTACCTTCCTAGGGTTACTGTTAGGCTTAGGCCTAGGACTTTTAAAACCAGGAAGCCCTGGGCTCCAGGCACGTGCAGCTGTTCAAGGCATCCCAAGAGGGCCGCAGAAGTGACACAACTTGGCTGCCTCTGCTGTTATTCTCATGAGACCATCCCGAACCATAGGCTGATTTTCCTTCCTAGGGTTAAGTTTTGAGTTACGCCTAGGGTAAGAGTTCTATTATCCAGAAAGCCCTGAGTTCCAAGAACACAGCAGCTGCGAAGGACTACCCAAGAAGAGCGCAAAAGTACCACAACGTGCCTGCCTCCACAGCTTTGTCCTTGGGGACATGCCTAATTCCTGGCTGATTTGCCTTTCTCGTCTTAGGGTTGGGGTTCGGCCTAGGGCTAGGATTTTTTTAACTAGGAAGCCCTGAGTTCCAGGCTTACTTCATCTGCCAAAGGCATCCCAAAGGGAGTGCAGAAGTGCCACAACATGGCTGCTTTCACGGCTTTCCCCTTAGGAAGAACCCTAATACGCGGCTGATTTACCTTCCTAGGGTTACTGTTAGGCTTAGGCCTAGGACTTTTAAAACTAGGAAGCCCTTACATCCAGGCGCACGGCAGCTGTTTAAGGCATCCCAAGGGGAGTACTAAAGTACCACAACATGGCAGCTTTCACAGCTTTTTCCTTGGCACCATCCCTATACATAGGCTGATATTTCTGCCTAGGGTTAGGGTTAGGGTTCAGCCTAGGGCTTGGAGTTTTTTAACCAGGAAGCCCTGAGTTCCAGGCTTACTGCATCTGCCAAATGCATCCCAAAGGGAGTGCAAAAGTGCCACAACATGGCTGCTTTCACGGCTTTTCCCTTAGGAAGAACCCTAATACGCGGCTGATTTACCTTCCTAGGGTTACTGTTAGGCTTAGGCCTAGGACTTTTAAAACCAGGAAGCCCTGGGCTCCAGGCACTCTGCAGCTGTGAAAGGCATCCCAAGGGGAGCGCAAAAGTGACACAACTTGGCTGCCACCACTGATATTTCCATGAGACAATCCCAAATCATAGGCTGATTTTCCTTCCTAGGGTTAAGGTTTGAGTTACGCCTAGGGTAAGGGTTCTATTAACCAGAAAGCCCTGAGTTCCAAGAACACAGCAGCTGCGAAGGACTACCCCAGAAGCGCGCAAAAGTACCACAACATGCCTGCGTCGACAGCTTTTTCCTTGGGGACATGTCTAATTCCTGGCTGACTTGCTTTTCTCGTCTTAGGGTTGGGGTTCGGGCTAGGGCTAGGATATTTTTAACTAGGAAGCCCTGAGTTCCAGGCTTACTGCATCTGCCAAAGGCATCCCAAAGGGAGTGCAGAAGTGCCACAACATGGCTGCTTTCACGGCTTTTCCCTTAGGAAGAACCCTAATACTCGGCTGATTTACCTTCCTAGGGTTACTGTTAGGCTTAGGCCTAGGACTTTTAAAACCAGGAAGCCCTGGGCTCCAGGCACACTGCAGCTGCGAAAGGCATCCCAAGGGGAGCGCAAAAGTGACACAACTTGGCTGCCACTACTGATATTTCCATGAGACCATCCCGAACCATAGGCTGATTTTCCTTCCTAGGGTTAAGGTTTGAGTTACGCCTAGGGTAAGGGTTCTATTAACCAGAAAGCCCTGAGTTCCAAGAACACAGCAGCTGCGAAGGACTACCCAAGAAAAGCGCAAAAGTCCACAACATGCCTGCCTCCACAGCTTTTTCCTTGGGGACATGCCTAATTCCTGGCTGATTTGCCTTTCTCGTCTTAGGGTTGGGTTTCAGCCTAGGGCTAGGATTTTTTTAACTAGGAAGCCCTGAGTTCCAGGTTACTTCATCTGCCAAAAGCATCCCAAAGGGAGTGCAGAAGTGCCACAACATGGCTGCTTTCACGGCTTTTCCCTTAGGAAGAATACTAATACGCGGCTGATTTACCTTCCTAGGGTTACTGTTAGGCTTAGGCCTAGGACTTTTAAAACCAGGAAGCCCTGGGCTCCAGGCACGTGCAGCTGTTCAAGGTATCCCAAGAGGGCCACAGAAGTGACACAACTTGGCTGCCTCTGCTTCTATTCTCATGAGACCATCCCGAACCATAGGCTGATTTTCCTTCCTAGGGTTAAGTTTTGAGTTACGCCTAGGGTAAGAGTTCTATTAACCAGAAAGCCCTGAGTTCCAAGAACACAGCAGCTGCGAAGGACTACCCAAGAAGAGCGCAAAAGTACCACAACGTGCCTGCCTCCACAGCTTTTTCCTTGGGGACATGCCTAATTCCTGGCTGATTTGCCTTTCTCGTCTTAGGGTTGGGGTTCGGCCTAGGGCTAGGATTTTTTTAACTAGGAAGCCCTGAGTTCCAGTCTTACTTCATCTGCCAAAGGCATCCCAAAGGGAGTGCAGAAGTGTCCCAACATGGCTGCTTTCACGGCTTTCCCCTTAGGAAGAACCCTAATACGCGGCTGATTTACCTTCCTAGGGTTACTGTTAGGCTTAGGCCTAGGACTTTTAAAACTAGGAAGCCCTTACATCCAGGCACACTGCAGCTGTTTAAGGCATCCCAAGGGGAGTACTAAAGTACCACAACATGGCAGCTTTCACAGCTTTTTCCTTGGCACCATCCCTATATATAGGCTGATTTATCTGCCTAGGGTTAGGGTTAGGGTTCAGCCTAGGGCTTGGAGTTTTTTAACCAGGAAGCCCTGAGTTCCAGGCTTACTGCATCTGCCAAATGCATCCCAAAGGGAGTGCAAAAGTGCCACAACATGGCTGCTTTCACGGCTTTTCCCTTAGGAAGAACCCTAATACTCGGCTGATTTACCTTCCTAGGGTTACTGTTAGGCTTAGGCCTAGGACTTTTAAAACCAGGAAGCCCTGGGCTCCAGGCACTCTGCAGCTGCGAAAGGCATCCCAAGGGGAGCGCAAAAGTGACACAACTTGGCTGCCACCACTGATATTTCCATGAGACCATCCCGAACCATAGGCTGATTTTCTTTCCTAGGGTTAAGGTTTGAGTTACGCCTAGGGTAAGGGTTCTATTAACCAGAAAGCCCTGAGTTCCAAGAACACAGCAGCTGCGAAGGACTAGCCAAGAAGAGCGCAAAAGTACCACAACATGCCTGCCTCCACAGCTTTTTCCTTGGGGACATGCCTAATTCCTGGCTGATTTGCCTTTCTCGTCTTAGGGTTGGGGTTCGGCCTAGGGTTAGGATTTTTTTAACTAGGAAGCCCTGAGTTCCAGGCTTACTACATCTGCCAAAAGCATCCCAAAGGGAGTGCAGAAGTGCCACAACATGGCTGCTTTCACAGCTTTTCCTTAGGAAGAACCCTAATACCCGAATGATTTACCTTCCTAGGGTTACTGTTAGGCTTAGACCTAGGACTTTTAAAACCAGGAAGCCCTGGGCTTCAGGCACACTGCAGCTGTTAAAGGCATCCCAAGAGGGCCGCAGAAGTGACACAACTTGGCTGCCTCTGCTTCTATTCTCATGAGACCATCCCGAACCATAGGCTGATTTTCCTTCCTAGGGTGAAAGTTTGAGTTTCGCCTAGGGTAAGAGGTCTATTAACCAGAAAGACCTGAGTTCCAAGAACACAGCAGCTGCGAAGGACTAGCCAAGAAGAGAGCAAAAGTACCACAACATGCCTGCCTCCACAGCTTTTTCCTTGGGGACATGCCTAATTCCTGGCTGATTTGCCTTTCTCGTCTTAGGGTTGGGGTTCAGCCTAGGGCTAGGATTTTTAAAATCAGGAAGCCCTGAGTTCCAGGCACACTGGAGCTGTGAAAGGCATCCAAAAGGGAGTGCAAAAGTGCCACAAAATGGCTGCTTTCACGGCTTTTTCCTTGGCAAGAAGCCTAACACCTGGCTGATTTCCCTTCCCAGGGTTACTGTAAGGCTTAGGCCTAGGGCTAGGATTTTTAAAACTAGGAAGCCCTTAGATCCAGGCAAACTGCAGCTGTTCAAGGCATCCCAAGGGGAGTACAAAAGTGCAACAACATGGCAGCTTTCACAGCTTTTTCCTTGGCACCATCCCTATACCTAGGCTGATTTATCTGCCTAGGGTAAGGGTTAGGCTTCAGCCTAGGTCTTGGAGATTTTAAACCAGGAAGCCCTGAGTTCCAGGCTTACTGCATCTGCCAAAGGCATCCCAAAGGGAGTGCAGAAGTGCCACAACATGGCTGCTTTCACGGCTTTTCCCTTAGGAAGAACCCTAATACTCGGCTGATTTACCTTCCTAGGGTTACTGTTAGGCTTAGGCCTAGGACTTTTAAAACCAGGAAGCCCTGGGCTCCAGGCACTCTGCAGCTGCGAAAGGCATCCCAAGGGGAGCGCAAAAGTGACACAACTTGGCTGCCACCACTGATATTTCCATGAGACCATCCCGAACCATAGGCTGATTTTCTTTCCTAGGGTTAATGTTTGAGTTACGCCTAGGGTAAGGGTTCTATTAACCAGAAAGCCCTGAGTTCCAAGAACACAGCAGCTGCGAAGGACTAGCCAAGAAGAGCGCAAAAGTACCACAACATGCCTGCCTCCACAGCTTTTTCCTTGGGGACATGCCTAATTCCTGGCTGATTTGCCTTTCTCGTCTTAGGCTTGGGGTTCGGGCTAGGGCTAGGATTTTTTTAACTAGGAAGCCCTGAGTTCCAGGCTTACTGCATCTCCCAAAAGCACGCCCAAAGGGAGTGCAAAAGTGCCACAACATGGCTGCTTTCACGGCTTTTCCCTTAGGAAGAATACTAATACTCGGCTGATTTACCTTCCTAGGGTTACTGTTAGGCTTAGGCCTAGGACTTTTAAAACCAGGAAGCCCTGGGCTCCAGGCACGTGCAGCTGTTCAAGGCATCCCAAGAGGGCCGCAGAAGTGACACAACTTGGCTGCCTCTGCTGCTATTCTCATGAGACCATCCCGAACCATAGGCTGATTTTCCTTCCTAGGGTTAAGTTTTGAGTTACGCCTAGGGTAAGAGTTCTATTAACCAGAAAGCCCTGAGTTCCAAGAACACAGCAGCTGCGAAGGACTACCCAAGAAGAGCGCAAAAGTACCACAACGTGCCTGCCTCCACAGCTTTTTCCTTGGGGACATGCCTAATTCCTGGCTGATTTGCCTTTCTCGTCTTAGGGTTGGGGTTCGGCCTAGGGCTAGGATATTTTTAACTAGGAAGCCCTGAGTTCCAGGCTTACTGCATCTGCCAAAGGCATCCCAAAGGGAGTGCAAAAGTGCCACAACATGGTTGCTTTCACGGCTTTTCCCTTAGGAAGAACCCTAATACCCAGCTGATTTACCTTCCTAGGGTTACTGTTAGGCTTAGGCCTAGGACTTTTAAAACCAGGAAGCCCTGGGCTCCAGGCACACTGCAGCTGTTAAAGGCATCCCAAGAGGGCTGCAGAAGTGACACAACTTGGCTGCCACCACTGATATTTCCATGAGACCATCCCGAACCATAGGCTGATTTTCCTTCCTAGGGTTAAGGTTTGAGTTACGCCTAGGGTAAGGGTTCTATTAACCAGAAAGCCCTGAGTTCCAAGAACACAGCAGCTGCGAAGGACTTCCCAAGAAGAGCGCAAAAGTACCACAACATGCCTGCCTCCACAGCTTTTTCCTTGGGGACATGCCTAATTCCTGGCTGATTTGCCTTTCTCGTCTTAGGGTTGGGGTTCGGCCTAGGGCTAGGATTTTTTTAACTAGGAAGCCCTGAGTTCCAGGCTTACTTCATCTGCCAAAGGCATCCCAAAGGGAGTGCAGAAGTGCCACAACATGGCTGCTTTCACGGCTTTTCCCTTAGGAAGAACCCTAATACCCGGCTGATTTACCTTCCTAGGTTTACTGTTAGGCTTAGGCCTAGGACTTTTAAAACCAGGAAGCCCTGGGCTCCAGGCACACTGCAGCTGCGAAAGGCATCCCAAGGGGAGCGCAAAAGTGACACAACTTGGCTGCCACCACTGATATTTCCATGAGACCATCCCGAACCATAGGCTGATTTTCCTTCCTAGGGTTAAGGTTTGAGTTACGCCTGGGGTAAGGGTTCTATTAACCAGAAAGCCCTGAGTTCCAAGAACACAGCAGCTGCGAAGGACTAGCCAAGAAGAGCGCAAAAGTACCACAACATGCCTGCCTCCACAGCTTTTTCCTTGGGGACATGCCTAATTCCTGGCTGATTTGCCTTTCTCGTCTTAGGGTTGGGGTTCGGCCTAGGGCTAGGATTTTTAAAATCAGGAAGCCCTGAGTTCCAGGCACACTGGAGCTGTGAAAGGCATCCAAAAGGGAGTGCAAAAGTGCCACAACATGGCTGCTTTCCCGGCTTTTTCCTTGGCAAGAAGCCTAACACCAGGCTGATTTACCTTCCTAGGGTTACTGTAAGGCTTAGGCCTAGGGCTAGGATTTTTAAAACTAGAAAGCCCTTAGTTCCAGGCACACTGCAGCTGTTCAAGGCATCCCAAGAGGGCCGCAGAAGTGACACAACTTGGCTGCCTCTGCTGCTATTCTCATGAGTCCATCCCGAACCATAGGCTGATTTTCCTTCCTAGGGTGAGGGTTAGAGTTACGCCTAGGGTTAGTGTTTTTTTAACCAGAAAGCCCTGAGTTCCAAGAACACAGCAGCTGCCAAGGACTACCCAAGAGGAGTGCAAAAGTGCCACAACATGGCTGCCTCCAGCGCTTTTTCCTTGGGACCATCATTGAACCTAGGCTGATTTACTTGCCTCCAGTTGCACCTATGGTCACGCCAAGAGATAGGGATTTTAAATCAGTAAACCCTGAGCTCCAGACCCAGTGCAGCTGCAAAAGGCTTCCCAAGGGCAGCCAAAAATTGCCTCAACATGCTCCTTCCAGTGCTTTTTTCCTTGGGAACATCCCTATACCCAGGCTGATTTATCTGCCTAGGGTTAGGGTTAGGGTTCAGCCTAGAGATAGGATTTTTTCAAACAGGAAGCCCTGAATTCCAGGCACACTGCAGCTGTTAAAGGCAGTGTTCTACGTCAACCGCAACTTAGTCTGAAATAAATGCTTTTTCCCTGAGAGCATCTGAGAGGTTTGCATGAAGCACTGATATCTGACATTTGCAATTTTGAATAGGAGAGGAGAAAGAAAATGGGAAGAAGTTTTTAATTTTAGTGGTTTCAATGTTAATTTCCGTACACTTTTTCAAAACTTGTCAGCTCAAATGCCCATCAACATCTTTTAGTCCTCTGTAAGTCAGTATTCATATAAAATGTGCTTCAAATCAAAAGAATTTCAAATTTGCACTCCAAATTTCTATGCCTAGATTTATGATTTCCTACACATATTAGATGAAAGGAAGGCCTTTTTTACTGTGGGAGTGCTGGAACACTGGAACAGGTTGCCCAGGGAAGTTGTGGGTGTCCCATCCCTGAAAGTATTCAAGGTCAGCTTGGACGGGGCTTGGAGCAGCAACAAAGGAGAAGCTTGATGGTAGAGAAACAAAGTTGGACTATAGAAGAAACTGGGATTGAAGTATAGGAGCAAGTTTTCTCTCAGCTCTTGGGGTAAATTCAAAGTTGTACAAAATGACATTTATCTGTGCTATTCACTACTGTAACAGAAATGTTCATGAAAACTGTACAGAAGATAGCAAATTTTAAAAGAGATAAGAATTACAGCATAAAATCCATGGGATGGGTTACAACATGAGACACTCTCTAAGAGAAAATCTCTGTGTTTCAGCACTTCATCATGGTAAGATTTCATGAAGTGCCAAAGAAGGCGGCAAAATATCATTCGGGACGTTATTTCCTGGAATTCAGCCTGGCCATTAGTAGGAACTGGGTTTGAACACATCATGTAGATATACCACACACACTTGCCCTTCACTGAAAAATGACTGTTTACAACGAAGAAGCAATTGACGATCAAAATTGATTGAAAGCATCTTAAACATGTCAAGTATTTCATTGTAGATGATCTGTGATCCAAATGCTTCTTCCACCTTCGAGAGGGACAGAACAATTCTTCCATGTCATGATGGTTTAAAATTGTATCAACCAATGTTTTCTGCTGAAAAGATAGCATCTATTTTTTTCTATTTTTGGAAGAAAATATTCCTAGACATACAACAGGTGAGAACTAAGTAATTTTAAAGAAACAAATGAAAAGAAAATATTCTGTAAATAGAATGAAATGAAAAGCTGTGTTTTAAATAGGAGCTAAATATGAAACAGAATTTTTGTACCAGGCATTTGAATTACTGCACCAGCTCTTTTGCCCATCAAGAGAGGCGTTTAGCATTTCAGTCTTTTCCAAGGTGTTCATGATCTGCTATGCTGATCTCTGTGTGTGCCTAGGTGTGTGTGGAAGGGGGGGCATGTGAAGGGGAGTGTGTATGTTTGCTTTACAATTGTTGTGGCAGATTCATGCCTCAGCTCCACATTTTGTTTTAGAAAGGTCACACAGAGTGGATGTGAAGTTTACTATCAACAAGAGATCAATTCCCAAATCATCCATTTCACTCTACCTTATAAATCATGTGCTTTGTTGCATATTTTATCAAATCTACTTTCAAGCCAGATGGAGGAAGGAGGATGTGGCAATCCCTCCACCATCTTGCAACTTTTATGCAAGTAGGTTTTCAAGAAAATCATCATTTCTCTTTGAAATATGTCTGGAACAGGCATGATGGTAGTGTCAACCTGTTGGAGTTTTTGTTGCTGGAAGAAGTTATACAAAAGGATTGGTTTTTACATTGACCAGTTACTGAATCAAGCTCAGGAATACATTGGAAATTCAACTGGGGCTTCCTTTCCCCGGCAGACTACTTCTAGAACGAGCTTGTACACTGAAGCTTACTCTTTTGCCCTCTTTTTGTTTCTTTCCTATTTTCTTGGCTTCTTTGCCACTCTCTAGACAATTTTGGAACTTTTTTCCCAACTCAAATGGTTTCAATAGTCTGATTGTGATCATACATTTTTACAAGGAATTTTTAAAATCTTTCCTCCAGTTAAGAAAGTCAAGGACTTAGGTCTTTTTCTTCCCTTATCAATATTGCAATGAAATTGATAAGTAAAGACCAACTCTTTCTTTTTGTTTTTAACCCAAGCAGATAATTCCCATCCATTCATCCATTTGGTGGACCAATAGTTGCCATTCTGATGGAAGTTGTCACTTCTTAACAATAGGCATTCTGTGACTATGTTGACAGCACTTTGGGTGAAGATCCTAACTGGTCTTAGATACACATAGGGAGAAATTTGCTCAGCCAGTGTCAGTCTTAAGCATGCGTATCAGAAGATCTTTCTAGAGCTGGGAATTTTCCCATGAAAGGGATTCAGTTAGGGAAGAGACACTTGCCCCAGAGGTTTACATTCTTCTTGAAGACTGCTTAAGGAACTTAGATGCCATGTCCATTTGGATCTGTGTCTGCACAGAACTTTGTCATGCCAGTGCTTGAAATGCATCTTGAAGAGAATTCACTAGCACAGAATGAATGAGAGTGGAAGGGGTTGGTGGGGCTAACCAGGCCCAACCCCCCTGCCTAAACCAGGATCCCTAGAGCCTCTTGCCCAGGATTCTATCTGGGTGTACTTTTAATGTCTTCAAAGATCCAGGCTCCACAATCTTTCTGGGCAGTCTGTGCCGTGGTTCACTCACCCTCACAGTAAAGAATCATTTCCTGATGTTCCTGTATTTCAGTGTGTGCCCACTGCCTCTTGTCTTTTCACTCAGCATCACTGAAAAGACACTGATTCCCTCCCCTTTGCACTATTGCTTCCATATGGATGTGTGCTGCCATGTAGAGATATGTCAAAAACCTCCCTGAAGCCCAGGCAGGTAATATTCCCTTCATCTACCAGTCAAGTTGATTCATCAGAGGAGTTTAAAGTTATGTTCAGCATGAAATGCCCCTGAAAAATCATGCTAACTACATTATTGTGTCGTCTTTCATGTGCCTGGCAAGGTTTTCCAGGAAGAGCTGCTTCATCAACTTCCTGGGTATAAAAAAGAGGCTGGCTGGTTTGTACGATTGCGAGTCCTCCGAATTGCCTTTTTTGAAGATGAGTGTCATTTGCTTACATCCAGTCCTTAGCCTCTCTTGTCGTCTACATCTTAGCAAAAAGCTTTTCCACTATGTCTGGCAAGGAGAAATTGTGCCAGCACAGAAAACATCTCCCATCGTGTTCTAGACGTTGCACGGAGGTGTGCCGAGTGTTTGGCATGAAGGAAAGAAAAGTTGTCCAAAACAGCTTCCAATCGAATGTTCATGTGATTGGAAAAGTCAGGAGAGTGCAAAGGTACTGTTTTCTAGCAGTTGGCAAGCTGCGCACACAATCCCAGTGTTGTACAGCTTCCTTCTTCACCTTTCCGAAGGTGCCGCTCTCTCCGGCTCCCGGAGGCGAAGAAGCGGCTTCTTCGCGCAAAGACGATTGTGCCGCTCACTGTGCACTCCTTAGCGCGGCTTCTGCCGAAAGACGCCCGGGAGCGGCTCTTAGCTCCGGACAGCATCGTACCTTCGTCTTTAGCGTCTCTTCTCGTCTACATCTTAGCAAAAAGCTTTTCCACTATGTCTGGCGAGGAAAAACTGTGCCAGCACAGAAAACATCTCCCATCGTGTTCTAGACGTTGCACGGAGGTGTGCCGAGTGTTTGGCATGAAGGAAAGAAAAGTTGTCCAAAACAGCTTCCAATCGAATGTTCATGTGATTGGAAAAGTCAGGAGAGTGCAAAGGTACTGTTTTCTAGCAGTTGGCAAGCTGCGCACACAATCCCAGTGTTGTACAGCTTCCTTCTTCACCTTTCCGAAGGTGCCGCTCTCTCCGGCTCCCGGAGGCGAAGAAGCGGCTTCTTCGCGCAAAGACGATTGTGCCGCTCACTGTGCACTCCTTAGCGCGGCTTCTGCCGAAAGACGCCCGGGAGCGGCTCTTAGCTCCGGACAGCATCGTACCTTCGTCTTTAGCGTCTCTTCTCGTCTACATCTTAGCAAAAAGCTTTTCCACTATGTCTGGCGAGGAAAAACTGTGCCAGCACAGAAAACATCTCCCATCGTGTTCTAGACGTTGCACGGAGGTGTGCCGAGTGTTTGGCATGAAGGAAAGAAAAGTTGTCCAAAACAGCTTCCAATCGAATGTTCATGTGATTGGAAAAGTCAGGAGAGTGCAAAGGTACTGTTTTCTATCAGCTGGCAAGCTGCGCACACAATCCCAGTGTTGTACAGCTTCCTTCTTCACCTTTCCGAAGGTGCCGCTCTCTCCGGCTCCCGGAGGCGAAGAAGCGGCTTCTTCGCGCAAAGACGATTGTGCCGCTCACTGTGCACTCCTTAGCGCGGCTTCTGCCGAAAGACGCCCGGGAGCGGCTCTTAGCTCCGGACAGCATCATACCTTCGTCTTTAGCGTCTCTTCTCGTCTACATCTTAGCAAAAAGCTTTTCTACTATGTCTGGCAAGGAAAAACTGTGCCAGCACAGAAAACATCTCCCATCGTGTTCTAGACGTTGCACGATCCCTATACTTAGGCTGATTTCTTTCCTGGGGATAGGGTTAGACTTCAGCCTAGGGCTTGGAGTATTTTAACCAGGAAGCCCTGAGTTCCAGGCTTACTGCATCTGCCAAAGGCATCCCAAAGGGAGTGCAGAAGTGCCACAACATGGCTGCTTTCACGGCTTTCCCCTTAGGAAGAACCCTAATACCCGGCTGATTTACCTTCCTAGGGTTACTGTTAGGCTTAGGCCTAGGACTTTTAAAACCAGGAAGCCCTGGGCTCCAGGCACTCTGCAGCTGCGAAAGGCATCCCAAGGGGAGCGCAAAAGTGACACAACTTGGCTGCCACCACTGATATTTCCATGAGACCATCCCGAACCATAGGCTGATTTTCTTTCCTAGGGTTAAGGTTTGAGTTACGCTTAGGGTAAGGGTTCTATTAACCAGAAAGCCCTGAGTTCCAAGAACACAGCAGCTGCGAAGGACTAGCCAAGAAGAGCGCAAAAGTACCACAACATGCCTGCCTCCACAGCTTTTTCCTTGGGGACATGCCTAATTCCTGGCTGATTTGCCTTTCTCGTCTTAGGGTTGGGGTTCGGCCTAGGGCTAGGATTTTTAAAATCAGGAAGCCCTGAGTTCCAGGCACACTGGAGCTGTGAAAGTCATCCAAAAGGGAGTGCAAAAGTGCCACAACATGGTTGCTTTCACGGCTTTTTCCTTGGCAAGAAGCCTAACACCAGGCTGATTTACCTTCCCAGGGTTACTGTAAGGCTTAGGTCTTGGGCTAGGATTTTTAAAACTAGGAAGCCCTTAGCTCCAGGCACACTGCATCTGTTCAAGGCATCCCAAGAGGAGTAAAAAAGTACAACAACATGGCAGCTTTCACAGCTTTTTCCTTGGCACCATCCCTATACCTAGGCTGATTTATCTGCCTAGGGTTAGGGTTAGGGTTCAGCCTAGGGCTTGGAGTTTTTTAACCAGGAAGCCCTGAGTTCCAGGCTTACTGCATCTGCCAAAGGCATCCCAAAGGGAGTGCAGAAGTGCCACAACATGGCTGCTTTCACGGCTTTTCCCTTAGGAAGAACCCTAATACCCAGCTGATTTACCTTCCTAGGGTTACTGTTAGGCTTAGGCCTAGGACTTTTAAAAGCAAGAAGCCCTGGGCTCCAGGCATATGCAGCTGTTAAAGGCATCCCAAGAGGGCCGCAGAAGTGACACAACTTGGGTGCCTCTGCTTCTATTCTCATGAGACCATCCTGAACCATAGGCAGATTTCCTTCCTAGGGTTAAGGTTTGAGTTACGCCTAGGGTAAGAGTTCTATTAACCAGAAAGCCCTGAGTTCCAAGAACACAGCAGCTGCGAAGGACTAGCCAAGAAGAGCGCAAAAGTACCACAACATGCCTGCCTCCACAGCTTTTTCCTTGGGGACATGCCTAATTCCTGGCTGATTTGCCTTTCTCGTCTTAGGGTTGGGGTTCGGACTAGGGCTAGGATTTTTTTAACTAGGAAGCCCTGAGTTCCAGGCTTACTGCATCTGCCAAAGGCATCCCAAAGGGAGTGCAGAAGTGCCACAACATGGCTGCTTTCACGGCTTTTCCCTTAGGAAGAACCCTAATACTCGGCTGATTTACCTTCCTAGGGTTACTGTTAGGCTTAGGCCTAGGACTTTTAAAACCAGGAAGCCCTGGGCTCCAGGCACACTGCAGCTGCGAAAGGCATCCCAAGGGGAGCGCAAAAGTGACACAACTTGGCTGCCACCACTGATATTTCCATGAGACCATCCCGAACCATAGACTGATTTTCTTTCCTAGGATTAAGGTTTGAGTTACGCCTGGGGTAAGCGTTCTATTAACCAGAAAGCCCTGAGTTCCAAGAACACAGCAGCTGCGAAGGACTAGCCAAGAAGAGCGCAAAAGTACCACAACGTGCCTGCCTCCACAGCTTTGTCCTTGGGGACATGCCTAATTCCTGGCTGATTTGCCTTTCTCGTCTTAGGGTTGGTGTTCGGCGTAGGGCTAGGATTTTTTTAACTAGGAAGCCCTGAGTTCCAGGCTTACTTCATCTGCCAAAGGCATCCTAAAGGGAGTGCAGAAGTGCCACAACATGGCTGCTTTCACGGCTTTCCCCTTAGGAAGAACCCTAATACCCGGCTGATTTACCTTCCTAGGGTTACTGTTAGGCTTAGGCTAAGGACTTTTAAAACTAGGAAGCCCTTAGATCCAGGCACACTGCAGCTGTTCAAGGCATCCCAAGGGGAGTACAAAAGTGCAACAACATGGCAGCTTTCACAGCTTTTTCCTTGGCACCATCCCTATACCTAGGATGATTTATCTGCCTAGGGTTAGGGTTAGGGTTCAGCCTAGGGCTTGGAGTTTTTTAACCAGGAAGCATTGAGTTCCAGGCTTACTGCATCTGACAAAGGCATCCCAAAGGGAGTGCAAAAGTGCCACAACATGGCTGCTTTCACAGCTTTTCCCTTAGGAAGAACCGTAATACCTGGCTGATTTACCTTCCTAGGGTTACTGTTAGGCTTAGGCCTAGGACTTTTAAAACCAGGAAGCCCTGGGCTCCAGGCACATGCTGCTGCGAAAGGCATCCAGGGGAGCGCAAAAATGACACAACTTGGCTGCCACCACTGATATTTCCATGAGACAATCACAAATCATAGGCTGATTTTCCTTCCTAGGTTTAAGGTTTGAGTTACGCCTAGGGTAAGGGTTCTATTAACCAGAAAGCCCTGAGTTCCAAGAACACAGCAGCTGCGAAGGACTACCCCAGAAGCGCGCAAAAGTACCACAACATGCCTGCCTCCACAGCTTTTTCCTTGGGGACATGCCTAATTCCTGGCTGATTTGCCTTTCTCGTCTTAGGGTTGGGGTTCGGCCTAGGGCTAGGATTTTTAAAATCAGGAAGCCCTGAGTTCCAGGCACACTGGAGCTGTGAAAGTCATCCAAAAGGGAGTGCAAAAGTGCCACAACATGGTTGCTTTCACGGCTTTTTCCTTGGCAAGAAGCCTAACACCAGGCTGATTTACCTTCCCAGGGTTACTGTAAGGCTTAGGTCTTGGGCTAGGATTTTTAAAACTAGGAAGCCCTTAGCTCCAGGCACACTGCATCTGTTCAAGGCATCCCAAGAGGAGTAAAAAAGTACAACAACATGGCAGCGTTCACAGCTTTTTCCTTGGCACCATCCCTATACCTAGGCTGATTTATCTGCCTAGGGTTAGGGTTAGGGTTCAGCCTAGGGCTTGGAGTTTTTTACCCAGGAAGCCCTGAGTTCCAGGCTTACTGCATCTGCCAAAGGCATCCCAAAGGGAGTGCAGAAGTGCCACAACATGGCTGCTTTCACGGCTTTTCCCTTAGGAAGAACCCTAATACCCAGCTGATTTACCTTCCTAGGGTTACTGTTAGGCTTAGGCCTAGGACTTTTAAAAGCAAGAAGCCCTGGGCTCCAGGCATATGCAGCTGTTAAAGGCATCCCAAGAGGGCCGCAGAAGTGACACAACTTGGGTGCCTCTGCTTCTATTCTCATGAGACCATCCTGAACCATAGGCAGATTTCCTTCCTAGGGTTAAGGTTTGAGTTACGCCTAGGGTAAGAGTTCTATTAACCAGAAAGCCCTGAGTTCCAAGAACACAGCAGCTGCGAAGGACTACCCAAGAAGAGCGCAAAAGTACCACAACATGCCTGCCTCCACAGCTTTGTCCTTGGGGACATGCCTAATTCCTGGCTGATTTGCCTTTCTCGTCTTAGGGTTGGGGTTCGGACTAGGGCTAGGATTTTTTTAACTAGGAAGCCCTGAGTTCCAGGCTTACTGCATCTGCCAAAGGCATCCCAAAGGGAGTGCAGAAGTGCCACAACATGGCTGCTTTCACGGCTTTTCCCTTAGGAAGAACCCTAATACTCGGCTGATTTACCTTCCTAGGGTTACTGTTAGGCTTAGGCTAAGGACTTTTAAAACTAGGAAGCCCTTAGATCCAGGCACACTGCAGCTGTTCAAGGCATCCCAAGGGGAGTACAAAAGTGCAACAACATGGCAGCTTTCACAGCTTTTTCCTTGGCACCATCCCTATACCTAGGATGATTTATCTGCCTAGGGTTAGGGTTAGGGTTCAGCCTAGGGCTTGGAGTTTTTTAACCAGGAAGCATTGAGTTCCAGGCTTACTGCATCTGACAAAGGCATCCCAAAGGGAGTGCAAAAGTGCCACAACATGGCTGCTTTCACAGCTTTTCCCTTAGGAAGAACCGTAATACCTGGCTGATTTACCTTCCTAGGGTTACTGTTAGGCTTAGGCCTAGGACTTTTAAAACCAGGAAGCCCTGGGCTCCAGGCACATGCTGCTGCGAAAGGCATCCAGGGGAGCGCAAAAATGACACAACTTGGCTGCCACCACTGATATTTCCATGAGACAATCACAAATCATAGGCTGATTTTCCTTCCTAGGTTTAAGGTTTGAGTTACGCCTAGGGTAAGGGTTCTATTAACCAGAAAGCCCTGAGTTCCAAGAACACAGCAGCTGCGAAGGACTACCCCAGAAGCGCGCAAAAGTACCACAACATGCCTGCCTCCACAGCTTTTTCCTTGGGGACATGCCTAATTCCTGGCTGATTTGCCTTTCTCGTCTTAGGGTTGGGGTTCGGCCTAGGGCTAGGATTTTTAAAATCAGGAAGCCCTGAGTTCCAGGCACACTGGAGCTGTGAAAGTCATCCAAAAGGGAGTGCAAAAGTGCCACAACATGGTTGCTTTCACGGCTTTTTCCTTGGCAAGAAGCCTAACACCAGGCTGATTTACCTTCCCAGGGTTACTGTAAGGCTTAGGTCTTGGGCTAGGATTTTTAAAACTAGGAAGCCCTTAGCTCCAGGCACACTGCATCTGTTCAAGGCATCCCAAGAGGAGTAAAAAAGTACAACAACATGGCAGCGTTCACAGCTTTTTCCTTGGCACCATCCCTATACCTAGGCTGATTTATCTGCCTAGGGTTAGGGTTAGGGTTCAGCCTAGGGCTTGGAGTTTTTTAACCAGGAAGCCCTGAGTTCCAGGCTTACTGCATCTGCCAAAGGCATCCCAAAGGGAGTGCAGAAGTGCCACAACATGGCTGCTTTCACGGCTTTTCCCTTAGGAAGAACCCTAATACCCAGCTGATTTACCTTCCTAGGGTTACTGTTAGGCTTAGGCCTAGGACTTTTAAAAGCAAGAAGCCCTGGGCTCCAGGCATATGCAGCTGTTAAAGGCATCCCAAGAGGGCCGCAGAAGTGACACAACTTGGGTGCCTCTGCTTCTATTCTCATGAGACCATCCTGAACCATAGGCAGATTTCCTTCCTAGGGTTAAGGTTTGAGTTACGCCTAGGGTAAGAGTTCTATTAACCAGAAAGCCCTGAGTTCCAAGAACACAGCAGCTGCGAAGGACTACCCAAGAAGAGCGCAAAAGTACCACAACATGCCTGCCTCCACAGCTTTGTCCTTGGGGACATGCCTAATTCCTGGCTGATTTGCCTTTCTCGTCTTAGGGTTGGGGTTCGGACTAGGGCTAGGATTTTTTTAACTAGGAAGCCCTGAGTTCCAGGCTTACTGCATCTGCCAAAGGCATCCCAAAGGGAGTGCAGAAGTGCCACAACATGGCTGCTTTCACGGCTTTTCCCTTAGGAAGAACCCTAATACTCGGCTGATTTACCTTCCTAGGGTTACTGTTAGGCTTAGGCCTAGGACTTTTAAAACCAGGAAGCCCTGGGCTCCAGGCACACTGCAGCTGCGAAAGGCATCCCAAGGGGAGCGCAAAAGTGACACAACTTGGCTGCCACCACTGATATTTCCATGAGACCATCCCGAACCATAGACTGATTTTCTTTCCTAGGATTAAGGTTTGAGTTACGCCTGGGGTAAGCGTTCTATTAACCAGAAAGCCCTGAGTTCCAAGAACACAGCAGCTGCGAAGGACTAGCCAAGAAGAGCGCAAAAGTACCACAACGTGCCTGCCTCCACAGCTTTGTCCTTGGGGACATGCCTAATTCCTGGCTGATTTGCCTTTCTCGTCTTAGGGTTGGTGTTCGGCGTAGGGCTAGGATTTTTTTAACTAGGAAGCCCTGAGTTCCAGGCTTACTTCATCTGCCAAAGGCATCCTAAAGGGAGTGCAGAAGTGCCACAACATGGCTGCTTTCACGGCTTTCCCCTTAGGAAGAACCCTAATACCCGGCTGATTTACCTTCCTAGGGTTACTGTTAGGCTTAGGCTAAGGACTTTTAAAACTAGGAAGCCCTTAGATCCAGGCACACTGCAGCTGTTCAAGGCATCCCAAGGGGAGTACAAAAGTGCAACAACATGGCAGCTTTCACAGCTTTTTCCTTGGCACCATCCCTATACCTAGGATGATTTATCTGCCTAGGGTTAGGGTTAGGCTTCAGCCTAGGGCTTGGAGTTTTTTAACCAGGAAGCATTGAGTTCCAGGCTTACTGCATCTGCCAAAGGCATCCCAAAGGGAGTGCAAAAGTGCCACAACATGGCTGCTTTCACAGCTTTTCCCTTAGGAAGAACCGTAATACCTGGCTGATTTACCTTCCTAGGGTTACTGTTAGGCTTAGGCCTAGGACTTTTAAAACCAGGAAGCCCTGGGCTCCAGGCACATGCTGCTGCGAAAGGCATCCAGGGGAGCGCAAAAGTGACACAACTTGGCTGCCACCACTGATATTTCCATGAGACAATCACAAATCATAGGCTGATTTTCCTTCCTAGGTTTAAGGTTTGAGTTACGCCTAGCGTAAGGGTTCTATTAACCAGAAAGCCCTGAGTTCCAAGAACACAGCAGCTGCGAAGGACTACCCCAGAAGCGCGCAAAAGTACCACAACATGCCTGCCTCCACAGCTTTTTCCTTGGGGACATGCCTAATTCCTGGCTGATTTGCCTTTCTCGTCTTAGGGTTGGGGTTCGGCCTAGGGCTAGGATATTTTTAACCCGGAAGCCCTGAGTTCCAGGCTTACTGCATCTGCCAAAGGCATCCCAAAGGGAGTGCAGAAGTGCCACAACATGGCTGCTTTCACGGCTTTTCCCTTAGGAAGAACCCTAATACGCGGCTGATTTACCTTCCTAGGGTTACTGTTAGGCTTAGGCCTAGGACTTTTAAAACCAGGAAGCCCTGGGCTCCAGGCACACTGCAGCTGCGAAAGGCATCCCAAGGGGAGCGCAAAAGTGACACAACTTGGCTGCCACCACTGATATTTCCATGAGACCATCCCGAACCATAGGCTGATTTTCCTTCCTAGGGTTAAGGTTTGAGTTACGCCTAGGGTAAGGGTTCTATTAACCAGAAAGCCCTGAGTTCCAAGAACACAGCAGCTGCGAAGGACTACCCAAGAAAAGCGCAAAAGTACCACAACATGCCTGCCTCCACAGCTTTTTCCTTGGGGACATGCCTAATTCCTGGCTGATTTGCCTTTCTCGTCTTAGGGTTGGGGTTCGGCCTAGGGCTAGGATTTTTTTAACTAGGAAGCCCTGAGTTCCAGGCTTACTGCATCTGCCAAAGGCATCCCAAAGGGAGTGCAGAAGTGCCACAACATGGCTGCTTTCACGGCTTTTCCCTTAGGAAGAACCCTAATACTCGGCTGATTTACCTTCCTAGGGTTACTGTTAGGCTTAGGCCTAGGACTTTTAAAACCAGGAAGCCCTGGGCTCCAGGCACACTGCAGCTGCGAAAGGCATCCCAAGGGGAGCGCAAAAGTGACACAACTTGGCTGCCACCACTGATATTTCCATGAGACCATCCCGAACCATAGACTGATTTTCTTTCCTAGGGTTAAGGTTTGAGTTACGCCTGGGGTAAGCGTTCTATTAACCAGAAAGCCCTGAGTTCCAAGAACACAGCAGCTGCGAAGGACTAGCCAAGAAGAGCGCAAAAGTACCACAACGTGCCTGCCTCCACAGCTTTTTCCTTGGGGACATGCCTAATTCCTGGCTGATTTGCCTTTCTCGTCTTAGGGTTGGTGTTCGGCGTAGGGCTAGGATATTTTTAACCCGGAAGCCCTGAGTTCCAGGCTTACTTCATCTGCCAAAGGCATCCTAAAGGGAGTGCAGAAGTGCCACAACATGGCTGCTTTCACGGCTTTCCCCTTAGGAAGAACCCTAATACCCGGCTGATTTACCTTCCTAGGGTTACTGTTAGGCTTAGGCTAAGGACTTTTAAAACTAGGAAGCCCTTAGATCCAGGCACACTGCAGCTGTTCAAGGCATCCCAAGGGGAGTACAAAAGTGCAACAACATGGCAGCTTTCACAGCTTTTTCCTTGGCACCATCCCTATACCTAGGATGATTTATCTGCCTAGGGTTAGGGTTAGGGTTCAGCCTAGGGCTTGGAGTTTTTTAACCAGGAAGCATTGAGTTCCAGGCTTACTGCATCTGCCAAAGGCATCCCAAAGGGAGTGCAAAAGTGCCACAACATGGCTGCTTTCACAGCTTTTCCCTTAGGAAGAACCGTAATACCTGGCTGATTTACCTTCCTAGGGTTACTGTTAGGCTTAGGCCTAGGACTTTTAAAACCAGGAAGCCCTGGGCTCCAGGCACATGCTGCTGCGAAAGGCATCCAGGGGAGCGCAAAAGTGACACAACTTGGCTGCCACCACTGATATTTCCATGAGACAATCACAAATCATAGGCTGATTTTCCTTCCTAGGTTTAAGGTTTGAGTTACGCCTAGGGTAAGGGTTCTATTAACCAGAAAGCCCTGAGTTCCAAGAACACAGCAGCTGCGAAGGACTACCCCAGAAGCGCGCAAAAGTACCACAACATGCCTGCCTCCACAGCTTTTTCCTTGGGGACATGCCTAATTCCTGGCTGATTTGCCTTTCTCGTCTTAGGGTTGGGGTTCGGCCTAGGGCTAGGATATTTTTAACCCGGAAGCCCTGAGTTCCAGGCTTACTGCATCTGCCAAAGGCATCCCAAAGGGAGTGCAGAAGTGCCACAACATGGCTGCTTTCACGGCTTTTCCCTTAGGAAGAACCCTAATACGCGGCTGATTTACCTTCCTAGGGTTACTGTTAGGCTTAGGCCTAGGACTTTTAAAACCAGGAAGCCCTGGGCTCCAGGCACACTGCAGCTGCGAAAGGCATCCCAAGGGGAGCGCAAAAGTGACACAACTTGGCTGCCACCACTGATATTTCCATGAGACCATCCCGAACCATAGGCTGATTTTCCTTCCTAGGGTTAAGGTTTGAGTTACGCCTAGGGTAAGGGTTCTATTAACCAGAAAGCCCTGAGTTCCAAGAACACAGCAGCTGCGAAGGACTACCCAAGAAAAGCGCAAAAGTACCACAACATGCCTGCCTCCACAGCTTTTTCCTTGGGGACATGCCTAATTCCTGGCTGATTTGCCTTTCTCGTCTTAGGGTTGGGGTTCGGCCTAGGGCTAGGATTTTTTTAACTAGGAAGCCCTGAGTTCCAGGCTTACTGCATCTGCCAAAGGCATCCCAAAGGGAGTGCAGAAGTGCCACAACATGGCTGCTTTCACGGCTTTTCCCTTAGGAAGAACCCTAATACTCGGCTGATTTACCTTCCTAGGGTTACTGTTAGGCTTAGGCCTAGGACTTTTAAAACCAGGAAGCCCTGGGCTCCAGGCACACTGCAGCTGCGAAAGGCATCCCAAGGGGAGCGCAAAAGTGACACAACTTGGCTGCCACCACTGATATTTCCATGAGACCATCCCGAACCATAGACTGATTTTCTTTCCTAGGGTTAAGGTTTGAGTTACGCCTGGGGTAAGCGTTCTATTAACCAGAAAGCCCTGAGTTCCAAGAACACAGCAGCTGCGAAGGACTAGCCAAGAAGAGCGCAAAAGTACCACAACGTGCCTGCCTCCACAGCTTTTTCCTTGGGGACATGCCTAATTCCTGGCTGATTTGCCTTTCTCGTCTTAGGGTTGGGGTTCGGGCTAGGGCTAGGATATTTTTAACCCGGAAGCCCTGAGTTCCAGGCTTACTGCATCTGCCAAAGGCATCCCAAAGGGAGTGCAGAAGTGCCACAACATGGCTGCTTTCACGGCTTTCCCCTTAGGAAGAACCCTAATACGCGGCTGATTTACCTTCCTAGGGTTACTGTTAGGCTTAGGCCTAGGACTTTTAAAACCAGGAAGCCCTGGGCTCCAGGCACACTGCAGCTGCCAAAGGCATCCCAAGGGGAGCGCAAAAGTGACACAACTTGGCTGCCACTACTGATATTTCCATGAGACCATCCCGAACCATAGGCTGATTTTCCTTCCTAGGGTTAAGGTTTGAGTTACGCCTAGGGTAAGGGTTCTATTAACCAGAAAGCCCTGAGTTCCAAGAACACAGCAGCTGCGAAGGACTACCCAAGAAAAGCGCAAAAGTACCACAACATGCCTGCCTCCACAGCTTTTTCCTTGGGGACATGCCTAATTCCTGGCTGATTTGCCTTTCTCGTCTTAGGGTTGGGGTTCGGCCTAGGGCTAGGATTTTTTTAACTAGGAAGCCCTGAGTTCCAGGCTTACTGCATCTCCCAAAAGCATCCCAAAGGGAGTGCAAAAGTGCAACAACATGGCTGCTTTCACGGCTTTTCCCTTAGGAAGAAACCTAATACGCGGCTGATTTACCTTCCTAGGGTTACTGTTAGGCTTAGGCCTAGGACTTTTAAAACCAGGAAGCCCTGGGCTCCAGGCACGTGCAGCTGTTCAAGGCATCCCAAGAGGGCCGCAGAAGTGACACAACTTGGCTGCCTCTGCTGTTATTCTCATGAGACCATCCCGAACCATAGGCTGATTTTCCTTCCTAGGGTTAAGTTTTGAGTTACGCCTAGGGTAAGAGTTCTATTATCCAGAAAGCCCTGAGTTCCAAGAACACAGCAGCTGCGAAGGACTACCCAAGAAGAGCGCAAAAGTACCACAACGTGCCTGCCTCCACAGCTTTGTCCTTGGGGACATGCCTAATTCCTGGCTGATTTGCCTTTCTCGTCTTAGGGTTGGGGTTCGGCCTAGGGCTAGGATTTTTTTAACTAGGAAGCCCTGAGTTACAGGCTTACTTCATCTGCCAAAGGCATCCCAAAGGGAGTGCAGAAGTGCCACAACATGGCTGCTTTCACGGCTTTCCCCTTAGGAAGAACCCTAATACGCGGCTGATTTACCTTCCTAGGGTTACTGTTAGGCTTAGGCCTAGGACATTTAAAACTAGGAAGCCCTTACATCCAGGCGCACGGCAGCTGTTTAAGGCATCCCAAGGGGAGTACTAAAGTACCACAACATGGCAGCTTTCACAGCTTTTTCCTTGGCACCATCCCTATATATAGGCTGATTTATCTGCCTAGGGTTAGGGTTAGGGTTCAGCCTAGGGCTTGGAGTTTTTTAACCAGGAAGCCCTGAGTTCCAGGCTTACTGCATCTGCCAAATGCATCCCAAAGGGAGTGCAAAAGTGCCACAACATGGCTGCTTTCACGGCTTTTCCCTTAGGAAGAACCCTAATACCCGGCTGATTTACCTTCCTAGGGTTACTGTTAGGCTTAGGCCTAGGACTTTTAAAACCAGGAAGCCCTGGGCTCCAGGCACTCTGCAGCTGTGAAAGGCATCCCAAGGGGAGCGCAAAAGTGACACAACTTGGCTGCCACCACTGATATTTCCATGAGACAATCCCAAATCATAGGCTGATTTTCCTTCCTAGGGTTAAGGTTTGAGTTATGCCTAGGGTAAGGGTTCTATTAACCAGAAAGCCCTGAGTTCCAAGAACACAGCAGCTGCGAAGGACTACCCCAGAAGCGCGCAAAAGTACCACAACATGCATGCGTCGACAGCTTTTTCCTTGGGGACATGCCTAATTCCTGGCTGACTTGCTTTTCTCGTCTTAGGGTTGGGGTTCGGGCTAGGGCTAGGATATTTTTAACCCGGAAGCCCTGAGTTCCAGGCTTACTGCATCTGCCAAAGGCATCCCAAAGGGAGTGCAGAAGTGCCACAACATGGCTGCTTTCACGGCTTTTCCCTTAGGAAGAACCCTAATACTCGGCTGATTTACCTTCCTAGGGTTACTGTTAGGCTTAGGCCTAGGACTTTTAAAACCAGGAAGCCCTGGGCTCCAGGCACACTGCAGCTGCGAAAGGCATCCCAAGGGGAGCGCAAAAGTGACACAACTTGGCTGCCACCACTGATATTTCCATGAGACCATCCCGAACCATAGGCTGATTTTCCTTCCTAGGGTTAAGGTTTGAGTTACGCCTAGGGTAAGGGTTCTATTAACCAGAAAGCCCTGAGTTCCAAGAACACAGCAGCTGCGAAGGACTACCCAAGAAAAGCGCAAAAGTTCCACAACATGCCTGCCTCCACAGCTTTTTCCTTGGGGACATGCCTAATTCCTGGCTGATTTGCCTTTCTCGTCTTAGGGTTGGGTTTCAGCCTAGGGCTAGGATTTTTTTAACTAGGAAGCCGTGAGTTCCAGGTTACTTCATCTGCCAAAAGCATCCCAAAGGGAGTGCAGAAGTGCCACAACATGGCTGCTTTCACGGCTTTTCCCTTAGGAAGAATACTAATACGCGGCTGATTTACCTTCCTAGGGTTACTGTTAGGCTTAGGCCTAGGACTTTTAAAACCAGGAAGCCCTGGGCTCCAGGCACGTGCAGCTGTTCAAGGTATCCCAAGAGGGCCACAGAAGTGACACAACTTGGCTGCCTCTGCTGCTATTCTCATGAGACCATCCCGAACCATAGGCTGATTTTCCTTCCTAGGGTTAAGTTTTGAGTTACGCCTAGGGTAAGAGTTCTATTAACCAGAAAGCCCTGACTTCCAAGAACACAGCAGCTGCGAAGGACTACCCAAGAAGAGCGCAAAAGTACCACAACGTGCCTGCCTCCACAGCTTTTTCCTTGGGGACATGCCTAATTCCTGGCTGATTTGCCTTTCTCGTCTTAGGGTTGGGGTTCGGCCTAGGGCTAGGATTTTTTTAACTAGGAAGCCCTGAGTTCCAGTCTTATTTCATCTGCCAAAGGCATCCCAAAGGGAGTGCAGAAGTGTCCCAACATGGCTGCTTTCACGGCTTTCCCCTTAGGAAGAACCCTAATACGCGGCTGATTTACCTTCCTAGGGTTACTGTTAGGCTTAGGCCTAGGACTTTTAAAACTAGGAAGCCCTTACATCCAGGCACACTGCAGCTGTTTAAGGCATCCCAAGGGGAGTACTAAAGTACCACAACATGGCAGCTTTCACAGCTTTTTCCTTGGCACCATCCCTATACATAGGCTGATTTATCTGCCTAGGGTTAGGGTTAGGGTTCAGCCTAGGGCTTGGAGTTTTTTAACCAGGAAGCCCTGAGTTCCAGGCTTACTGCATCTGCCAAATGCATCCCAAAGGGAGTGCAAAAGTGCCACAACATGGCTGCTTTCACGGCTTTTCCCTTAGGAAGAACCCTAATACTCGGCTGATTTACCTTCCTAGGGTTACTGTTAGGCTTAGGCCTAGGACTTTTAAAACCAGGAAGCCCTGGGCTCCAGGCACTCTGCAGCTGCGAAAGGCATCCCAAGGGGAGCGCAAAAGTGACACAACTTGGCTGCCACCACTGATATTTCCATGAGACCATCCCGAACCATAGGCTGATTTTCTTTCCTAGGGTTAAGGTTTGAGTTACGCCTAGGGTAAGGGTTCTATTAACCAGAAAGCCCTGAGTTCCAAGAACACAGCAGCTGCGAAGGACTAGCCAAGAAGAGCGCAAAAGTACCACAACATGCCTGCCTCCACAGCTTTTTCCTTGGGGACATGCCTAATTCCTGGCTGATTTGCCTTTCTCGTCTTAGGGTTGGGGTTCGGCCTAGGGTTAGGATTTTTTTAACTAGGAAGCCCTGAGTTCCAGGCTTACTACATCTGCCAAAAGCATCCCAAAGGGAGTGCAGAAGTGCCACAACATGGCTGCTTTCACAGCTTTTCCTTAGGAAGAACCCTAATACCCGACTGATTTACCTTCCTAGGGTTACTGTTAGGCTTAGACCTAGGACTTTTAAAACCAGGAAGCCCTGGGCTTCAGGCACACTGCAGCTGTTAAAGGCATCCCAAGAGGGCCGCAGAAGTGACACAACTTGGCTGCCTCTGCTTCTATTCTCATGAGACCATCCCGAACCATAGGCTGATTTTCCTTCCTAGGGTGAAGGTTTGAGTTTCGCCTAGGGTAAGAGGTCTATTAACCAGAAAGACCTGAGTTCCAAGAACACAGCAGCTGCGAAGGACTAGCCAAGAAGAGAGCAAAAGTACCACAACATGCCTGCCTCCACAGCTTTTTCCTTGGGGACATGCCTAATTCCTGGCTGATTTGCCTTTCTCGTCTTAGGGTTGGGGTTCAGCCTAGGGCTAGGATTTTTAAAATCAGGAAGCCCTGAGTTCCAGGCACACTGGAGCTGTGAAAGGAATCCAAAAGGGAGTGCAGAAGTGCCACAACATGGTTGCTTTCGCGGCTTTTTCCTTGGCAAGAAGCTTAACCCCAGGCTGATTTCCCTTCCCTTGGTTACTGTTAGGCTTAGGCCTAGGGCTAGGATTTTTAAAACTAGGAAGCCCTTAGCTCCAGGCACACTGCAGCTGTTCAAGGCATCCCAAGGGGAGTACAAAAGTGCAACAACATGGCAGCTTTCACAGCTTTTTCCTTGGCACCATCCCTATACCTAGGCTGATTTATCTGCCTGGGGTTAGGGTTAGGGTTCAGCCTAGGTCTTGGAGATTTTAACCCGGAAGCCCTGAGTTCCAGGCTTACTGCATCTGCCAAAGGCATCCCAAAGGGAGTGCAAAAGTGCCACAACATGGCTGCTTTCACGGCTTTTCCCTTAGGAAGAACCCTAATACTCGGCTGATTTACCTTCCTAGGGTTACTGTTAGGCTTAGGCCTAGGACTTTTAAAACCAGGAAGCCCTGGGCTCCAGGCACACTGCAGCTGCGAAAGGCATCCCAAGGGGAGCGCAAAAGTGACACAACTTGGCTGCCACCACTGATATTTCCATGAGACCATCCCGAACCATAGGCTGATTTTGCTTCCTAGGGTTAAGGTTTGAGTTACGCCTGGGGTAAGGGTTCTATTAACCAGAAAGCCCTGAGTTCCAAGAACATACCAGCTGCGAAGGACTTCCCAAGAGGTGCGCAAAAGTACCACAACATGCCTGCCTCCACAGCTTTTTCCTTGGGGACATGCCTAATTCCTGGCGGATTTGCCTTTCTCGTCTTAGGCTTGGGGTTCGGCCTAGGGCTAGGATTTTTTTAACTAGGAAGCCCTGAGTTCCAGGCTTACTTCATCTGCAAAAGGCATCCCAAAGGGAGTGCAGAAGTGTCACAACATGGCTGCTTTCACGGCTTTTCCCTTAGGAAGAACCCTAATACCCAGCTGATTTACCTTCCTAGGGTTACTGTTAGGCTTAGGCCTAGGACTTTTAAAACCAGGAAGCCCTGGGCTCCAGGCACACTGCAGCTGCGAAAGGCATCCCAAGGGGAGCGCAAAAGTGACACAACTTGGCTGCCACCACTGATATTTCCATGAGACCATCCCGAACCATAGGCTGATTTTCCTTCCTAGGGTTAAGGTTTGAGTTACGCCTAGGGTAAGGGTTCTATTAACCAGAAAGCCCTGAGTTCCAAGAACACAGCAGCTGCGAAGGACTAGCCAAGAAGAGCGCAAAAGTACCACAACATGCCTGCCTCCACAGCTTTTTCCTTGGGGACATGCCTAATTCCTGGCTGATTTGCCTTTCTCGTCTTAGGGTTGGGGTTCGGCCTAGGGCTAGGATTTTTTTAACTAGGAAGCCCTGAGTTCCAGGCTTACTGCATCTCCCAAAAGCATCCCAAAGGGAGTGCAAAAGTGCCACAACATGGCTGCTTTCACGGCTTTTCCCTTAGGAAGAATACTAATACTCGGCTGATTTACCTTCCTAGGGTTACTGTTAGGCTTAGGCCTAGGACTTTCAAAACCAGGAAGCCCTGGGCTCCAGGCGCACTGCAGCTGTTTAGGGCATCCCACGGGGAGTACTAAAGTACCACAACATGGCAGCTTTCACAGCTTTTTCCTTGGCACCATCCCTATACCTAGGCTGATTTATCTGCCTACGGTTAGGGTTAGGGTTCAGCCTATGGCTTGGAGTTTTTTAACCAGGAAGCCCTGAGTTCCAGGCTTACTGCATCTGCCAAATCCATCCCAAAGTGAGTGCAAAAGTGCCACAACATGGCTGCTTTCACGGCTTTTCCCTTAGGAAGAACCGTAATACCCGGCTGATTTACCTTCCTAGGGTTACTGTTAGGCTTAGGCCTAGGACTTTTAAAACCAGGAAGCCCTGGGCACCAGGCACTCTGCAGCTGTGAAAGGCATCCCAAGGGGAGCGCAAAAGTGACACAACTTGTCTGCCACCACTGATATTTCCATGAGACAATCCCAAATCATACGCTGATTTTCCTTCCTAGGGTTAAGGTTTGAGTTACGCCTAGGGTAAGGGTTCTATTAACCAGAAAGCCCTGAGTTCCAAGAACACAGCAGCTGCGAAGGACTACCCCATAAGCGCGCAAAAGTACCACAACATGCCTGCCTCCACAGCTTTTTCCTTGGGGACATGCCTAATTCCTGGCTGACTTGCCTTTCTCGTCTTAGGGTTGGGGTTCGGGCTAGGGCTAGGATATTTTTAACTAGGAAGCCCTGAGTTCCAGGCTTACTTCATCTGCCAAAGGCATCCCAAAGGGAGTGCAGAAGTGCCACAACATGGCTGCTTTCACAGCTTTTCCCTTAGGAAGAACCCTAATACTCGGCTGATTTACCTTCCTAGGGTTACTGTTAGGCTTAGGCCTAGGACTTTTAAAACCAGGAAGCCCTGGGCTCCAGGCACACTGCAGCTGCGAAAGGCATCCCAAGGGGAGCGCAAAAGTGACACAACTTGGCTGCCACCACTGATATTTCCATGAGACCATCCCGAACCATAGGCTGATTTTCCTTCCTAGGGTTAAGGTTTGAGTTACGCCTAGGGTAAGGGTTCTATTAACCAGAAAGCCCTGAGTTCCAAGAACACAGCAGCTGCGAAGGACTACCCAAGAAAAGCGCAAAAGTTCCACAACATGCCTGCCTCCACAGCTTTTTCCTTGGGGACATGCCTAATTCCTGGCTGATTTGCCTTTCTCGGCTTAGGGTTGGGGTTCGGCCTAGGGCTAGGATTTTTTTAACTAGGAAGCCCTGAGTTCCAGGTTACTTCATCTGCCAAAAGCATCCCAAAGGGAGTGCAGAAGTGCCACAACATGGCTGCTTTCACGGCTTTTCCCTTAGGAAGAATACTAATACGCGGCTGATTTACCTTCCTAGGGTTACTGTTAGGCTTAGGCCTAGGACTTTTAAAACCAGGAAGCCCTGGGCTCCAGGCACGTGCAGCTGTTCAAGGCATCCCAAGAGGGCCGCAGAAGTGACACAACTTGGCTGCCTCTGCTGCTATTCTCATGAGACCATCCCGAACCATAGGCTGATTTTCCTTCCTAGGGTTAAGTTTTGAGATACGCCTAGGGTAAGAGTTCTATTAACCAGAAAGCCCTGAGTTCCAAGAACACAGCAGCTGCGAAGGACTACCCAAGAAGAGCGCAAAAGTACCACAACGTGCCTGCCTCCACAGCTTTTTCCTTGGGGACATGCCTAATTCCTGGCTGATTTGCCTTTCTCGTCTTAGGGTTGGGGTTCGGCCTAGGGCTAGGATTTTTTTAACTAGGAAGCCCTGAGTTCCAGTCTTACTTCATCTGCCAAAGGCATCCCAAAGGGAGTGCAGAAGTGCCACAACATGGCTGCTTTCACGGCTTTCCCCTTAGGAAGAACCCTAATACGCGGCTGATTTACATTCCTAGGGTTACTGTTAGGCTTAGGCCTAGGACTTTTAAAACTAGGAAGCCCTTACATCCAGGCACACAGCAGCTGTTTAAGGCATCCCAAGGGGAGTACTAAAGTACCACAACATGGCAGCTTTCACAGCTTTTTCCTTTGCACCATCCCTATACATAGGCTGATTTATCTGCCTACGGTTAGGGTTAGGGTTCAGCCTAGGGCTTGGAGTTTTTTAACCAGGAAGCCCTGAGTTCCAGGCTTACTGCATCTGCCAAATGCATCCCAAAGGGAGTGCAAAAGTGCCACAACATGGCTGCTTTCACGGCTTTTCCCTTAGGAAGAACCCTAATACGTGGCTGATTTACCTTCCTAGGGTTACTGTTAGGCTTAGGCCTAGGACTTTTAAAACCAGGAAGCCCTGGGCTCCAGGCACTCTGCAGCTGCGAAAGGCATCCCAAGGGGAGCGCAAAAGTGACACATCTTGGCTGCCACCACTGATATTTCCATGAGACCATCCCGAACCATAGGCTGATTTTCCTTCCTAGGGTTAAGGTTTGAGTTACGCCTAGGGTAAGGGTTCTATTAACCAGAAAGCCCTGAGTTCCAAGAACACAGCAGCTGTGAAGGACTACCCAAGAAGAGCGCAAAAGTACCACAACATGCCTGCCTCCACAGCTTTTTCCTTGGGGACATGCCTAATTCCTGGCTGATTTGCCTTTCTCGTCTTAGGCTTGGGGTTCGGCCTAGGGCTAGGACTTTTAAAATCAGGAAACCCTGAGTTCCAGGCACACTGGAGCTGTGAAAGGCATCCAAAAGGGAGTGCAAAAGTGCCACAACATGGCTGCTTTCACGGCTTTTTCCTTGGCAAGAAGCCTAACACCAGGCTGATTTCCCTTCCCAGGGTTACTGTAAGGCTTAGGCCTAGGGCTAGGATTTTTAAAACTAGGAAGCCCTTAGATCCAGGCACACTGCAGCTGTTCAAGGCATCCCAAGGGGAGTACAAAAGTGCAACAACATGGCAGCTTTCACAGCTTTTTCCTTGGCACCATCCCTATACGTAGGCTGATATTTCTGCCTAGGGTAAGGGTTAGGGTTCAGCCTAGGTCTTGGAGATTTTAAACCAGGAAGCCCTGAGTTCCAGGCTTACTGCATCTGCCAAAGGCATCCCAAAGGGAGTGCAGAAGTGCCACAACATGGCTGCTTTCACGGCTTTTCCCTTAGGAAGAACCCTAATACTCGGCTGATTTACCTTCCTAGGGTTACTGTTAGGCTTAGGCCTAGGACTTTTAAAACCAGGAAGCCCTGGGCTCCAGGCACTCTGCAGCTGCGAAAGGCATCCCAAGGGGAGCGCAAAAGTGACACAACTTGGCTGCCACCACTGATATTTCCATGAAACAATCCCGAAACATAGGCTGATTTTCTTTCCTAGGGTTAAGGTTTGAGTTACGCCTAGGGTAAGGGTTCTATTAACCAGAAAGCCCTGAGTTCCAAGAACACAGCAGCTGCGAAGGACTTCCCAAGAAGAGCGCAAAAGTACCACAACATGCCTGCCTCCACAGCTTTTTCCTTGGGGACATGCCTAATTCCTGGCTGATTTGCCTTTCTCGTCTTAGGCTTGGGGTTCGGCCCAGGGTTAGGATTTTTTTAACTAGGAAGCCCTGAGTTCCAGGCTTACTTCATCTGCCAAAGGCATCCCAAAGGGAGTGCAGAAGTGCCACAACATGGCTGCTTTCACGGCTTTTCCCTTAGGAAGAACCCTAATACCCGACTGATTTACCTTCCTAGGGTTACTGTTAGGCTTAGACCTACGACTTTTAAAACCAGGAAGCCCTGGGCTTCAGGCGCACTGCAGCTGTTAAAGGCATCCCAAGAGGGCCGCAGAAGTGACACAACTTGGCTGCCTCTTCTTCTATTCTCATGAGACCATCCCGAACCATAGGATGATTTTCCTTCCTAGGGTTAATGTTTGAGTTTCGCCTAGGGTAAGAGGTCTATTAACCAGAAAGACCTGAGTTCCAAGAACACAGCAGCTGCGAAGGACTAGCCAAGAAGAGAGCAAAAGTACCACAACATGCCTGCCTCCACAGCTTTTTCCTTGGGGACATGCCTAATTCCTGGCTGATTTGCCTTTCTCGTCTTAGGGTTGGGGTTCGGCCTAGGGCTAGGATTTTTTTAACTAGGAAGCCCTGAGTTCCAGGCTTACTTCATCTGCCAAAGGCATCCCAAAGGAAGTGCAGAAGTGCCACAACATGGCTGCTTTCACGGCTTTCCCCTTAGGAAGAACCCTAATACGCTGCTTATTTACCTTCCTAGGGTTACTGTTAGGCTTAGGCCTAGGACTTTTAAAACTAGGAAGCCCTTACATCCAGGCGCACTGCAGCTGTTTAGGGCATCCCACGGGGAGTACTAAAGTACCACAACATGGCAGCTATCACAGCTTTTTCCTTGGCACCATCCCTATACATAGGCTGATTTATCTGCCTACGGTTAGGGTTAGGGTTCAGCCTAGGGCTTGGAGTTTTTTAACCAGGAAGCCCTGAGTTCCAGGCTTACTGCATCTGCCAAATCCATCCCAAAGTGAGTGCAAAAGCGCCACAACATGGCTGCTTTCACGGCTTTTCCCTTAGGAAGAACCCTAATACCCGGCTGATTTACCTTCCTAGGGTTACTGTTAGGCTTAGGCCTAGGACTTTTAAAACCAGGAAGCCCTGGGCTCCAGGCACTCTGCAGCTGTGAAAGGCATCCCAAGGGGAGCGCAAAAGTGACACAACTTGTCTGCCACCACTGATATTTCCATGAGACAATCCCAAATCATACGCTGATTTTCCTTCCTAGGGTTAAGGTTTGAGTTACGCCGAGGGTAAGGGTTCTATTAACCAGAAAGCCCTGAGTTCCAAGAACACAGCAGCTGCGAAGGACTACCCCATAAGCGCGCAAAAGTACCACAACATGCCTGCCTCCACAGCTTTTTCCTTGGGGACATGCCTAATTCCTGGCTGACTTGCCTTTCTCGTCTTAGGGTTGGGGTTCGGGCTAGGGCTAGGATATTTTTAACTAGGAAGCCCTGAGTTCCAGGCTTACTGCATCTGCCAAAGGCATCCCAAAGGGAGTGCAGAAGTGCCACAACATGGCTGCTTTCACAGCTTTTCCCTTAGGAAGAACCCTAATACTCGGCTGATTTACCTTCCTAGGGTTACTGTTAGGCTTAGGCCTAGGACTTTTAAAACCAGGAAGCCCTGGGCTCCAGGCACACTGCAGCTGCAAAAGGCATCCCAAGGGGAGCGCAAAAGTGACACAACTTGGCTGCCACCACTGATATTTCCATGAGACCATCCCGAACCATAGGCTGATTTTCCTTCCTAGGGTTAAGGTTTGAGTTACGCCTAGGGTAAGGGTTCTATTAACCAGAAAGCCCTGAGTTCCAAGAACACAGCAGCTGCGAAGGACTACCCAAGAAAAGCGCAAAAGTTCCACAACATGCCTGCCTCCACTGCTTTTTCCTTGGGGACATGCCTAATTCCTGGCTGATTTGCCTTTCTCGTCTTAGGGTTGGGGTTCGGCCTAGGGCTAGGATTTTTTTAACTAGGAAGCCCTGAGTTCCAGGTTACTTCATCTGCCAAAAGCATCCCAAAGGGAGTGCAGAAGTGCCACAACATGGCTGCTTTCACGGCTTTTCCCTTAGGAAGAATACTAATACGCGGCTGATTTACCTTCCTAGGGTTACTGTTAGGCTTAGGCCTAGGACTTTTAAAACTAGGAAGCCCTTACATCCAGGCACACAGCAGCTGTTTAAGGCATCCCAAGGGGAGTACTAAAGTACCACAACATGGCAGCTTTCACAGCTTTTTCCTTTGCACCATCCCTATACATAGGCTGATTTATCTGCCTACGGTTAGGGTTAGGGTTCAGCCTAGGGCTTGGAGTTTTTTAACCAGGAAGCCCTGAGTTCCAGGCTTACTGCATCTGCCAAATGCATCCCAAAGGGAGTGCAAAAGTGCCACAACATGGCTGCTTTCACGGCTTTTCCCTTAGGAAGAACCCTAATACCCGGCTGATTTACCTTCCTAGGGTTACTGTTAGGCTTAGGCCTAGGACTTTTAAAACCAGGAAGCCCTGGGCTCCAGGTACTCTGCAGCTGCAAAAGGCATCCCAAGGGGAGCGCAAAAGTGACACATCTTGGCTGCCACCACTGATATTTCCATGAGACCATCCCGAACCATAGGCTGATTTTCCTTCCTAGGGTTAAGGTTTGAGTTACGCCTAGGGTAAGGGTTCTATTAACCAGAAAGCCCTGAGTTCCAAGAACACAGCAGCTGTGAAGGACTACCCAAGAAGAGCGCAAAAGTACCACAACATGCCTGCCTCCACAGCTTTTTCCTTGGGGACATGCCTAATTCCTGGCTGATTTGCCTTTCTCGTCTTAGGCTTGGGGTTCGGCCTAGGGCTAGGACTTTTAAAATCAGGAAACCCTGAGTTCCAGGCACACTGGAGCTGTGAAAGGCATCCAAAAGGGAGTGCAAAAGTGCCACAACATGGCTGCTTTCACGGCTTTTTCCTTGGCAAGAAGCCTAACACCAGGCTGATTTCCCTTCCCAGGGTTACTGTAAGGCTTAGGCCTAGGGCTAGGATTTTTAAAACTAGGAAGCCCTTAGATCCAGGCACACTGCAGCTGTTCAAGGCATCCCAAGGGGAGTACAAAAGTGCAACAACATGGCAGCTTTCACAGCTTTTTCCTTGGCACCATCCCTATACGTAGGCTGATATTTCTGCCTAGGGTAAGGGTTAGGGTTCAGCCTAGGTCTTGGAGATTTTAAACCAGGAAGCCCTGAGTTCCAGGCTTACTGCATCTGCCAAAGGCATCCCAAAGGGAGTGCAGAAGTGCCACAACATGGCTGCTTTCACGGCTTTTCCCTTAGGAAGAACCCTAATACTCGGCTGATTTACCTTCCTAGGGTTACTGTTAGGCTTAGGCCTAGGACTTTTAAAACCAGGAAGCCCTGGGCTCCAGGCACTCTGCAGCTGCGAAAGGCATCCCAAGGGGAGCGCAAAAGTGACACAACTTGGCTGCCACCACTGATATTTCCATGAAACAATCCCGAACCATAGGCTGATTTTCTTTCCTAGGGTTAAGGTTTGAGTTACGCCTAGGGTAAGGGTTCTATTAACCAGAAAGCCCTGAGTTCCAAGAACACAGCAGCTGCGAAGGACTTCCCAAGAAGAGCGCAAAAGTACCACAACATGCCTGCCTCCACAGCTTTTTCCTTGGGGACATGCCTAATTCCTGGCTGATTTGCCTTTCTCGTCTTAGGCTTGGGGTT
Source organism: Ammospiza maritima maritima (assembly GCA_036010785.1). NCBI lineage: Eukaryota > Metazoa > Chordata > Aves > Passeriformes > Passerellidae > Ammospiza > Ammospiza maritima. The sequence continues at coordinate 1,540,157 of JAYKTQ010000067.1, forward strand.
CGGCCCAGGGTTAGGATTTTTTTAACTAGGAAGCCCTGAGTTCCAGGCTTACTTCATCTGCCAAAGGCATCCCAAAGGGAGTGCAGAAGTGCCACAACATGGCTGCTTTCACGGCTTTTCCCTTAGGAAGAACCCTAATACGCGGCTGATTTACCTTCCTAGGGTTACTGTTAGGCTTAGACCTACGACTTTTAAAACCAGGAAGCCCTGGGCTTCAGGCACACTGCAGCTGTTAAAGGCATCCCAAGAGGGCCGCAGAAGTGACACAACTTGGCTGCCTCTTCTTCTATTCTCATGAGACCATCCCGAACCATAGGATGATTTTCCTTCCTAGGGTTAATGTTTGAGTTTCGCCTAGGGTAAGAGGTCTATTAACCAGAAAGACCTGAGTTCCAAGAACACAGCAGCTGCGAAGGACTAGCCAAGAAGAGAGCAAAAGTACCACAACATGCCTGCCTCCACAGCTTTTTCCTTGGGGACATGCCTAATTCCTGGCTGATTTGCCTTTCTCGTCTTAGGGTTGGGGTTCGGCCTAGGGCTAGGATTTTTAAAATCAGGAAGCCCTGAGTTCCAGGCACACTGGAGCTGTGAAAGGCATTCAATGGGAGTGCAGAAGTGCCACAACATGGTTGCTTTCACGGCTTTTCCCTTAGGAAGAACCCTAATACGCGGCTGATTTACCTTCCTATGTTTACTGTTAGGCTTAGGCCTAGGACTTTTTAAACCAGGAAGCCCTGGGCTCCAGGCACACTGCAGCTGTTCAAGGCATCCCAAGGGGAGTACAAAAGTGCAACAACATGGCAGCTTTCACAGCTTTTTCCTTGGCACCATCCCTATACCTAGGCTGATTTATCTGCCTAGGGTTAGGGTTAGGGTTCAGCCTAGGGCTTGGAGATTTTAACCCGGAAGCCCTGAGTTCCAGGCTTACTGCATCTGCCAAAGGCATCCCAAAGGGAGTGCAAAAGTGCCACAACATGGCTGCTTTCACGGCTTTTCCCTTAGGAAGAACCCTAATACTCGGCTGATTTACCTTCCTAGGGTTACTGTTAGGCTTAGGCCTAGGACTTTTAAAACCAGGAAGCCCTGGGCTCCAGGCACACTGCAGCTGCGAAAGGCATCCCAAGGGGAGCGCAAAAGTGACACAACTTGGCTGCCACCAATGATATTTCCATGAGACCATCCCGAACCATAGGCTGATTTTCCTTCCTAGGGTTAAGGTTTGAGTTACGCCTGGGGTAAGGGTTCTATTAACCAGAAAGCCCTGAGTTCCAAGAACATACCAGCTGCGAAGGACTTCCCAAGAGGTGCGCAAAAGTACCACAACATGCCTGCCTCCACAGCTTTTTCCTTGGGGACATGCCTAATTCCTGGCGGATTTGCCTTTCTCGTCTTAGGCTTGGGGTTCGGCCTAGGGCTAGGATTTTTTTAACTAGGAAGCCCTGAGTTCCAGGCTTACTTCATCTGCAAAAGGCATCCCAAAGGGAGTGCAGAAGTGTCACAACATGGCTGCTTTCACGGCTTTTCCCTTAGGAAGAACCCTAATACCCAGCTGATTTACCTTCCTAGGGTTACTGTTAGGCTTAGGCCTAGGACTTTTAAAACCAGGAAGACCTGGGCTCCAGGCACACTGCAGCTGCGAAAGGCATCCCAAGGGGAGCGCAAAAGTGACACAACTTGGCTGCCACCACTGATATTTCCATGAGACCATCCCGAACCATAGGCTGATTTTCCTTCCTAGGGTTAAGGTTTGAGTTACGCCTAGGGTAAGGGTTCTATTAACCAGAAAGCCCTGAGTTCCAAGAACACAGCAGCTGCGAAGGACTAGCCAAGAAGAGCGCAAAAGTACCACAACATGCCTGCCTCCACAGCTTTTTCCTTGGGGACATGCCTAATTCCTGGCTGATTTGCCTTTCTCGTCTTAGGGTTGGGGTTCGGCCTAGGGCTAGGATTTTTTTAACAAGGAAGCCCTGAGTTCCAGGCTTACTGCATCTCCCAAAAGCATCCCAAAGGGAGTGCAAAAGTGCCACAACATGGCTGCTTTCACGGCTTTTCCCTTAGGAAGAATACTAATACTCGGCTGATTTACCTTCCTAGGGTTACTGTTAGGCTTAGGCCTAGGACTTTCAAAACCAGGAAGCCCTGGGCTCCAGGCACGTGCAGCTGTTCAAGGCATCCCAAGAGGGCCGCAGAAGTGACACAACTTGGCTGCCTCTGCTGCTATTCTCATGAGACCATCCCGAACCATAGGCTGATTTTCCTTCCTAGGGTTAAGTTTTGAGTTACGACTAGGGTAAGAGTTCTATTAACCAGAAAGCCCTGAGTTCCAAGAACACAGCAGCTGCGAAGGACTAGCCAAGAAGAGCGCAAAAGTACCACAACGTGCCGGCCTCCACAGCTTTTTCCTTGGGGACATGCCTAATTCCTGGCTGATTTGCCTTTCTCGTCTTAGGGTTGGGGTTCGGCCTAGGGCTAGGATTTTTTTAACTAGGAAGCCCTGAGTTCCAGGCTTACTTCATCTGCCAAAGGCATCCCAAATGGAGTGCAGAAGTGTCACAACATGGCTGCTTTCACGGCTTTTCCCTTAGGAAGAACCCTAATACCCAGCTGATTTACCTTCCTAGGGTTACTGTTAGGCTTAGGCCTAGGACTTTTAAAACCAGGAAGACCTGGGCTCCAGGCACACTGCAGCTGCGAAAGGCATCCCAAGGGGAGCGCAAAAGTGACACAACTTGGCTGCCACCACTGATATTTCCATGAGACCATCCCGAACCATAGGCTGATTTTCCTTCCTAGGGTTAAGGTTTGAGTTACGCCTAGGGTAAGGGTTCTATTAACCAGAAAGCCCTGAGTTCCAAGAACACAGCAGCTGCGAAGGACTAGCCAAGAAGAGCGCAAAAGTACCACAACATGCCTGCCTCCACAGCTTTTTCCTTGGGGACATGCCTAATTCCTGGCTGATTTGCCTTTCTCGTCTTAGGGTTGGGGTTCGGCCTAGGGCTAGGATTTTTTTAACAAGGAAGCCCTGAGTTCCAGGCTTACTGCATCTCCCAAAAGCATCCCAAAGGGAGTGCAAAAGTGCCACAACATGGCTGCTTTCACGGCTTTTCCCTTAGGAAGAATACTAATACTCGGCTGATTTACCTTCCTAGGGTTACTGTTAGGCTTAGGCCTAGGACTTTCAAAACCAGGAAGCCCTGGGCTCCAGGCACGTGCAGCTGTTCAAGGCATCCCAAGAGGGCCGCAGAAGTGACACAACTTGGCTGCCTCTGCTGCTATTCTCATGAGACCATCCCGAACCATAGGCTGATTTTCCTTCCTAGGGTTAAGTTTTGAGTTACGACTAGGGTAAGAGTTCTATTAACCAGAAAGCCCTGAGTTCCAAGAACACAGCAGCTGCGAAGGACTAGCCAAGAAGAGCGCAAAAGTACCACAACGTGCCGGCCTCCACAGCTTTTTCCTTGGGGACATGCCTAATTCCTGGCTGATTTGCCTTTCTCGTCTTAGGGTTGGGGTTCGGCCTAGGGCTAGGATTTTTTTAACTAGGAAGCCCTGAGTTCCAGGCTTACTTCATCTGCCAAAGGCATCCCAAATGGAGTGCAGAAGTGCCACAACATGGCTGCTTTCACGGCTTTCCCCTTAGGAAGAACCCTAATACGCGGCTGATTTACCTTCCTAGGGTTACTGTAAGGCTTAGGCCTAGGACTTTTAAAACTAGGAAGCCCTTACATCCAGGCGCACTGCAGCTGTTTAGGGCATCCCAAGGGGAGTACTAAAGTACCACAACATGGCAGCTTTCACAGCTTTTTCCTTGGCACCATCCCTATACATAGGCTGATTTATCTGCCTACGGTTAGGGTTAGGGTTCAGACTAGGGCTTGGAGTTTTTTAACCAGGAAGCCCTGAGTTCCAGTATTACTGCATCTGCCAAATCCATCCCAAAGGGAGTGCAAAAGTGCCACAACATGGCTGCTTTCACGGCTTTTCCCTTAGGAAGAACCCTAATACCCGGCTGATTTACCTTCCTAGGGTTACTGTTAGGCTTAGGCCTAGGACTTTTAAAACCAGGAAGCCCTGGGCTCCAGGCACTCTGCAGCTGTGAAAGGCATCCCAAGGGGAGCGCAAAAGTGACACAACTTGTCTGCCACCACTGATATTTCCATGAGACAATCCCAAATCATACGCTGATTTTCCTTCCTAGGGTTAAGGTTTGAGTTACGCCTAGGGTAAGGGTTCTATTAACCAGAAAGCCCTGAGTTCCAAGAACACAGCAGCTGCGAAGGACTACCCCAGAAGCGCGCAAAAGTACCACAACATGCCTGCCTCCACAGCTTTTTCCTTGGGGACATGCCTAATTCCTGGCTGACTTGCCTTTCTCGTCTTAGGGTTGGGGTTCGGGCTAGGGCTAGGATATTTTTAACTAGGAAGCCCTGAGTTCCAGGCTTACTGCATCTGCCAAAGGCATCCCAAAGGGAGTGCAGAAGTGCCACAACATGGCTGCTTTCACAGCTTTTCCCTTAGGAAGAACCCTAATACTCGGCTGATTTACCTTCCTAGGGTTACTGTTAGGCTTAGGCCTAGGACTTTTAAAACCAGGAAGCCCTGGGCTCCAGGCACACTGCAGCTGCGAAAGGCATCCCAAGGGGAGCGCAAAAGTGACACAACTTGGCTGCCACCACTGATATTTCCATGAGACCATCCCGAACCATAGGCTGATTTTCCTTCCTAGGGTTAAGTTTTGAGATAGGCCTAGGGTAAGAGTTCTATTAACCAGAAAGCCCTGAGTTCCAAGAACACAGCAGCTGCGAAGGACTACCCAAGAAGAGCGCAAAAGTACCACAACGTGCCTGCCTCCACAGCTTTTTCCTTGGGGACATGCCTAATTCCTGGCTGATTTGCCTTTCTCGTCTTAGGGTTGGGGTTCGGCCTAGGGCTAGGATTTTTTTAACTAGGAAGCCCTGAGTTCCAGGCTTACTTCATCTGCCAAAGGCATCCCAAAGGGAGTGCAGAAGTGCCACAACATGGCTGCTTTCACGGCTTTCCCCTTAGGAAGAACCCTAATACGCGGCTGATTTACATTCCTAGGGTTACTGTTAGGCTTAGGCCTAGGACTTTTAAAACTAGGAAGCCCTTACATCCAGGCACACAGCAGCTGTTTAAGGCATCCCAAGGGGAGTACTAAAGTACCACAACATGGCAGCTTTCACAGCTTTTTCCTTTGCACCATCCCTATACATAGGCTGATTTATCTGCCTAGGGTAAGGGTTAGGGTTCAGCCTAGGGCTTGGAGTTTTTTAACCAGGAAGCCCTGAGTTCCAGGCTTACTGCATCTGCCAAATGCATCCCAAAGGGAGTGCAAAAGTGCCACAACATGGCTGCTTTCACGGCTTTTCCCTTAGGAAGAACCCTAATACGCGGCTGATTTACCTTCCTAGGGTTACTGTTACGCTTAGGCCTAGGACTTTTAAAACCAGGAAGCCCTGGGCTCCAGGCACTCTGCAGCTGCGAAAGGCATCCCAAGGGGAGCGCAAAAGTGACACAACTTGGCTGCCACCACTGATATTTCCATGAGACCATCCCGAACCATAGGCTGATTTTCCTTCCTAGGGTTAAGGTTTGAGTTACGCCTAGGGTAAGGGTTCTATTAACCAGAAAGCCCTGAGTTCCAAGAACACAGCAGCTGCGAAGGACTACCCAAGAAGAGCACAAAAGTACCACAACATGCCTGCCTCCACAGCTTTTTCCTTGGGGACATGCCTAATTCCTGGCTGATTTGCCTTTCTCGTCTTAGGCTTGGGGTTCGGCCTAGGGCTAGGACTTTTAAAATCAGGAAACCCTGAGTTCCAGGCACACTGGAGCTGTGAAAGGAATCCAAAAGGGAGTGCAAAAGTGCCACAACATTGCTGCTTTCACGGCTTTTTCCTTGGCAAGAAGCCTAACACCAGGCTGATTTCCCTTCCCAGGGTTACTGTAAGGCTTAGGCCTAGGGCTAGGATTTTTAAAACTAGGAAGCCCTTAGATCCAGGCACACTGCAGCTGTTCAAGGCATCCCAAGGGGAGTACAAAAGTGCAACAACATGGCAGCTTTCACAGCTTTTTCCTTGGCACCATCCCTATACCTAGGCTGATATTTCTGCCTAGGGTAAGGGTTAGGGTTCAGCCTAGGTCTTGGAGATTTTAAACCAGGAAGCCCTGAGTTCCAGGCTTACTGCATCTGCCAAAGGCATCCCAAAGGGAGTGCAGAAGTGCCACAACATGGCTGCTTTCACGGCTTTTCCCTTAGGAAGAACCCTAATACTCGGCTGATTTACCTTCCTAGGGTTACTGTTAGGCTTAGGCCTAGGACTTTTAAAACCAGGAAGCCCTGGGCTCCAGGCACTCTGCAGCTGCGAAAGGCATCCCAAGGGGAGCGCAAAAGTGACACAACTTGGCTGCCACCACTGATATTTCCATGAAACAATCCCGAACCATAGGCTGATTTTCTTTCCTAGGGTTAAGGTTTGAGTTACGCCTAGGGTAAGGGTTCTATTAACCAGAAAGCCCTGAGTTCCAAGAACACAGCAGCTGCGAAGGACTACCCAAGAAGAGCGCAAAAGTACCACAACATGCCTGCCTCCACAGCTTTTTCCTTGGGGACATGCCTAATTCCTGGCTGATTTGCCTTTCTCGTCTTAGGGTTGGGGTTCGGCCTAGGGTAGGATTTTTAAAGTCAGGAAGCCCTGAGTTCCAGGCACACTGGAGCTGTGAAAGGCATCCCAAAGGGAGTGCAGAAGTGCCACAACATGGTTGCTTTCATGGCTTTTTCCTTGGCAAGAAGCTTAACACCAGGCTGATTTCCCTTCCCAGGGTTACTGTAAGGCTTAGGTCTAGGGCTAGGGTTTTTAAAACTAGGAAGCCCTTAGTTCCAGGCACGCTGCAGCTGTTCAAGGCATCCCAAGGGGAGTACAAAAGTGCAACAACATGGCAGCTTTCACAGCTTTTTCCTTGGCTCCATCCCTATAGCTAGACTGATTTATCTGCCTAGGGTTAGGGTTAGGGTTCAGCCTAGGGCTTGGAGTTTTTTAACCAGGAAGCCCTGAGTTCCAGGCTTACTGCATCTGCCAAAGGCATCCCAAAGGGAGTGCAGAAGTGCCACAACATGGCTGCTTTCACGGCTTTTCCCTTAGGAAGAACCCTAATACGCGGCTGATTTACCTTCCTAGGGTTACTGTTAGGCTTAGGCCTAGGACTTTTAAAACCAGGAAGCCCTGGGCTCCAGGCACACTGCAGCTGCGAAAGGCATCCCAAGGGGAGCGCAAAAGTGACGCAACTTGGCTGCCACCACTGATATTTCCATGAGACCATCCCGAAACATAGGCTGATTTTCCTTCCTAGGGTTAAGGTTTGAGTTACGCCTAGGGTAAGGGTTCTATTAACCAGAAAGCCCTGAGTTCCAAGAACACAGCAGCTGCGAAGGACTTCCCAAGAAGCGCGCAAAAGTACCACAACATGCCTGCCTCCACAGCTTTTTCCTTGGGGACATGCCTAATTCCTGGCTGATTTGCCTTTCTCGTCTTAGGGTTGGGGTTCGGCCTAGGGCTAGGATTTTTAAAATCAGGAAGCCCTTAGATCCAGGCACACTGCAGCTGTTCAAGGCATCCCAAGGGGAGTACAAAAGTGCAACAACATGGCAGCTTTCACAGCTTTTTCCTTGGCACCATCCCTATACCTAGGCTGATTTATCTGCCTAGGGTTAGAGTTAGGCTTCAGCCTAGGGCTTGGAGTTTTTTAACCAGGAAGCCCTGAGTTCCAGGCTTACTGCATCTGCCAAAGGCATCCCAAAGGGAGTGCAGAAGTGCCACAACATGGCTGCTTTCACGGCTTTTCCCTTAGGAAGAACCGTAATACCCGGCTGATTTACCTTCCTAGGGTTACTGTTAGGCTTAGGCCTAGGACTTTTAAAACCAGGACGCCCAGGGCTCCAGGCACTCTTCAGCTGCGAAAGGCATCCCAAGGGGAGCGCAAAAGTGACACAACTTGGCTGCCACCACTGATATTTCCATGAGACCATCCCGAACCATAGGCTGATTTTCTTTCCTAGGGTTAAGGTTTGAGTTACGCCTAGGGTAAGGGTTCTATTAACCAGAAAGCCCTGAGTTCCAAGAACACAGCAGCTGCGAAGGACTAGCCAAGAAGAGCGCAAAAGTACCACAACATGCCTGCCTCCACAGCTTTTTCCTTGGGGACATGCCTAATTCCTGGCTGATTTGCCTTTCTCGTCTTAGGCTTGGGGTTCGGCCTAGGGTTAGGATTTTTTTAACTAGGAAGCCCTGAGTTCCAGGCTTACTTCATCTGCCAAAGGCATCCCAAAGGGAGTGCAGAAGTGCCACAACATGGCTGCTTTCACGGCTTTTCCCTTAGGAAGAACCCTAATACGCGGCTGATTTACCTTCCTAGGGTTACTGTTAGGCTTAGGCCTAGGACTTTTTAAACCAGGAAGCCCTGGGCTCCAGGCACACTGCAGCTGCGAAAGGCATCCCAAGGGGAGCGCAAAAGTGACACAACTTGGCTGCCACCACTGATATTTCCATGAAACAATCCCGAACCATAGGCTGATTTTCTTTCCTAGGGTTAAGGTTTGAGTTACGCCTAGGGTAAGGGTTCTATTAACCAGAAAGCCCTGAGTTCCAAGAACACAGCAGCTGCGAAGGACTAGCCAAGAAGAGCGCAAAAGTACCACAACATGCCTGCCTCCACAGCTTTTTCCTTGGGGACATGCCTAATTCCTGGCTGATTTGCCTTTCTCGTCTTAGGGTTGGGGTTCGGCCTAGGGTAGGATTTTTAAAGTCAGGAAGCCCTGAGTTCCAGGCACACTGGAGCTGTGAAAGGCATCCCAAAGGGAGTGCAGAAGTGCCACAACATGGTTGCTTTCATGGCTTTTTCCTTGGCAAGAAGCTTAACACCAGGCTGATTTCCCTTCCCAGGGTTACTGTAAGGCTTAGGTCTAGGGCTAGGGTTTTTAAAACTAGGAAGCCCTTAGTTCCAGGCACACTGCAGCTGTTCAAGGCATCCCAAGGGGAGTACAAAAGTGCAACAACATGGCAGCTTTCACAGCTTTTTCCTTGGCTCCATCCCTATAGCTAGACTGATTTATCTGCCTAGGGTTAGGGTTAGGGTTCAGCCTAGGGCTTGGAGTTTTTTAACCAGGAAGCCCTGAGTTCCAGGCTTACTGCATCTGCCAAAGGCATCCCAAAGGGAGTGCAGAAGTGCCACAACATGGCTGCTTTCACGGCTTTTCCCTTAGGAAGAACCCTAATACGCGGCTGATTTACCTTCCTAGGGTTACTGTTAGGCTTAGGCCTAGGACTTTTAAAACCAGGAAGCCCTGGGCTCCAGGCACACTGCAGCTGCGAAAGGCATCCCAAGGGGAGCGCAAAAGTGACGCAACTTGGCTGCCACCACTGATATTTCCATGAGACCATCCCGAAACATAGGCTGATTTTCCTTCCTAGGGTTAAGGTTTGAGTTACGCCTAGGGTAAGGGTTCTATTAACCAGAAAGCCCTGAGTTCCAAGAACACAGCAGCTGCGAAGGACTTCCCAAGAAGCGCGCAAAAGTACCACAACATGCCTGCCTCCACAGCTTTTTCCTTGGGGACATGCCTAATTCCTGGCTGATTTGCCTTTCTCGTCTTAGGGTTGGGGTTCGGCCTAGGGCTAGGATTTTTAAAATCAGGAAGCCCTTAGATCCAGGCACACTGCAGCTGTTCAAGGCATCCCAAGGGGAGTACAAAAGTGCAACAACATGGCAGCTTTCACAGCTTTTTCCTTGGCACCATCCCTATACCTAGGCTGATTTATCTGCCTAGGGTTAGGGTTAGGCTTCAGCCTAGGGCTTGGAGTTTTTTAACCAGGAAGCCCTGAGTTCCAGGCTTACTGCATCTGCCAAAGGCATCCCAAAGGGAGTGCAGAAGTGCCACAACATGGCTGCTTTCACGGCTTTTCCCTTAGGAAGAACCGTAATACCCGGCTGATTTACCTTCCTAGGGTTACTGTTAGGCTTAGGCCTAGGACTTTTAAAACCAGGAAGCCCTGGGCTCCAGGCACACTGCAGCTGCGAAAGGCATCCCAAGGGGAGCGCAAAAGTGACACAACTTGGCTGCCTCTGCTGCTATTCTCATGAGACCATCCCGAACCATAGGCTGATTTTCTTTCCTAGGGTTAAGGTTTGAGTTACGCCTAGGGTAAGGGTTCTATTAACCAGAAAGCCCTGAGTTCCAAGAACACAGCAGCTGCGAAGGACTAGCCAAGAAGAGCGCAAAAGTACCACAACATGCCTGCCTCCACAGCTTTTTCCTTGGGGACATGCCTAATTCCTGGCTGATTTGCCTTTCTCGTCTTAGGCTTGGGGTTCGGCCTAGGGTTAGGATTTTTTTAACTAGGAAGCCCTGAGTTCCAGGCTTACTTCATCTGCCAAAGGCATCCCAAAGGGAGTGCAGAAGTGCCACAACATGGCTGCTTTCACGGCTTTTCCCTTAGGAAGAACCCTAATACCCGACTGATTTACCTTCCTAGGGTTACTGTTAGGCTTAGACCTACGACTTTTAAAACCAGGAAGCCCTGGGCTTCAGGCACACTGCAGCTGTTAAAGGCATCCCAAGAGGGCCGCAGAAGTGACACAACTTGGCTGCCTCTTCTTCTATTCTCATGAGACCATCCCGAACCATAGGATGATTTTCCTTCCTAGGGTTAATGTTTGAGTTTCGCCTAGGGTAAGAGGTCTATTAACCAGAAAGACCTGAGTTCCAAGAACACAGCAGCTGCGAAGGACTAGCCAAGAAGAGAGCAAAAGTACCACAACATGCCTGCCTCCACAGCTTTTTCCTTGGGGACATGCCTAATTCCTGGCTGATTTGCCTTTCTCGTCTTAGGGTTGGGGTTCGGCCTAGGGCTAGGATTTTTAAAATCAGGAAGCCCTGAGTTCCAGGCACACTGGAGCTGTGAAAGGCATTCAAAAGGGAGTGCAGAAGTGCCACAACATGGTTGCTTTCGCGGCTTTTTCCTTGGCAAGAAGCTTAACACCAGGCTGATTTCCCTTCCCTTGGTTACTGTTAGGCTTAGGCCTAGGGCTAGGATTTTTAAAACTAGGAAGCCCTTAGCTCCAGGCACACTGCAGCTGTTCAAGGCATCCCAAGGGGAGTACAAAAGTGCAACAACATGGCAGCTTTCACAGCTTTTTCCTTGGCACCATCCCTATACATAGGCTGATTTATCTGCCTAGGGTTAGGGTTAGGGTTCAGCCTAGGGCTTGGAGATTTTAACCCGGAAGCCCTGAGTTCCAGGCTTACTGCATCTGCCAAAGGCATCCCAAAGGGAGTGCAAAAGTGCCACATCATGGCTGCTTTCACGGCTTTTCCCTTAGGAAGAACCCTAATACTCGGCTGATTTACCTTCCTAGGGTTACTGTTAGGCTTAGGCCTAGGACTTTTAAAACCAGGAAGCCCTGGGCTCCAGGCACACTGCAGCTGCGAAAGGCATCCCAAGGGGAGCGCAAAAGTGACACAACTTGGCTGCCACCACTGATATTTCCATGAGACCATCCCGAACCATAGGCTGATTTTCCTTCCTAGGGTTAAGGTTTGAGTTACGCCTGGGGTAAGGGTTCGATTAACCAGAAAGCCCTGAGTTCCAAGAACATACCAGCTGCGAAGGACTTCCCAAGAGGTGCGCAAAAGTACCACAACATGCCTGCCTCCACAGCTTTTTCCTTGGGGACATGCCTAATTCCTGGCGGATTTGCCTTTCTCGTCTTAGGGTTGGGCTTCGGCCTAGGGCTAGGATTTTTTTAACTAGGAAGCCCTGAGTTCCAGGCTTACTTCATCTGCAAAAGGCATCCCAAAGGGAGTGCAGAAGTGTCACAACATGGCTGCTTTCACGGCTTTTCCCTTAGGAAGAACCCTAATACCCGGCTGATTTACCTTCCTAGGGTTACTGTTAGGCTTAGGCCTAGGACTTTTAAAACCAGGAAGACCTGGGCTCCAGGCACATGCAGCTGTTAAAGGCATCCCAAGGGGAGCGCAAATGTGACACAACTTAGCTGCCACCACTGATATTTCCATGAGACAATCCCAAATCATAGGCTGATTTTCCTTCCTAGGGTTAAGGTTTGAGTTACGCCTAGGGTAAGGGTTCTATTAACCAGAAAGCCCTGAGTTCCAAGAACACAGCAGCTGCGACGGACTACCCCAGAAGAGCGCAAAAGTACCACAACATGCATGCCTCCACAGCTTTTTCCTTGGGGACATGCCTAATTCCTGGCTGATTTGCCTTTCTCGTCTTAGGGTTGGGGTTCGGCCTAGGGCTAGGATTTTTTTAACTAGGAAGCCCTGAGTTCCAGGCTTACTGCATCTGCCAAAAGCATCCCAAAGGGAGTGCAGAAGTGCCACAACATGGCTGCTTTCACGGCTTTTCCCTTAGGAAGAACCCTAATACGCGGCTGATTTACCTTCCTAGGGTTACTGTTAGGCTTAGGCCTAGGACTTTTTAAACCAGGAAGCCCTGGGCTCCAGGCACACTGCAGCTGCGAAAGGCATCCCAAGGGGAGCGCAAAAGTGACACAACTTGGCTGCCACCACTGATATTTCCATGAGACCATCCCGAAACATAGGCTGATTTTCCTTCCTAGGGTTAAGGTTTGAGTTACGCCTAGGGTAAGGGTTCTATTAACCAGAAAGCCCTGAGTTCCAAGAACACAGCAGCTGTGAAGGACTAGCCAAGAAGAGCGCAAAAGTACCACAACATGCCTGCCTCCACAGCTTTTTCCTTGGGGACATGCCTAATTCCTGGCTGATTTGCCTTTCTCGTCTTAGGCTTGGGGTTCGGCCTAGGGCTAGGACTTTTAAAATCAGGAAGCCCTGAGTTCCAGGCACACTGGAGCTGTGAAAGACATCCAAAAGGGAGTGCAGAAGTGCCACAACATGGTTTCTTTCACGGCTTTTTCCGTGGCAAGAAGCCGAACACCAGGCTGATTTCCCTTCCCAGGGTTACAGTTAGGCTTAGGCCTAGGGCTAGGATTTTTAAAACTAGGAAGCCCTTAGATCCAGGCACACTGCAGCTGTTCAAGGCATCCCAAGGGGAGTACAAAAGTGCAACAACATGGCAGCTTTCACAGCTTTTTCCTTGGCACTATCCCTATACCTAGGCTGATTTATCTGCCTAGGGTTAGGGTTAGGCTTCAGCCTAGGGCTTGGAGTTTTTTAACCAGGAAGCCCTGAGTTCCAGGCTTACTGCATCTGCCAAAGGCATCCCAAAGGGAGTGCAAAAGTGCCACAACATGGCTGCTTTCACAGCTTTTCCCTTAGGAAGAACCCTAATACCCGACTGATTTACCTTCCTAGGGTTACTGTTAGGCTTAGGCCTAGGACTTTTAAAACCAGGAAGCCCTGGGCTCCAGGCACGTGCAGCTGTGAAAGGCATCCCAAGAGGGCCGCAGAAGTGACACAACTTGGCTGCCTCTGCTGCTATTCTCATGAGACCATCCCGAACCATAGGCTGATTTTCCTTCCTAGGGTTAAGGTTTGAGTTACGCCTAGGGTAAGAGTTCTATTAACCAGAAAGCCCTGAGTTCCAAGAACACAGCAGCTGCGAAGGACTACCCAAGAAGAGCGCAAAAGTACCACAACGTGCCTGCCTCCACAGCTTTTTCCTTGGGGACATGCCTAATTCCTGGCTGATTTGCCTTTTCATCTTAGGGTTGGGGTTCGGCCTAGGGCTAGGATTTTTAAAATCAGGAAGCCCTGACTTCCAGGCACACTGGAGCTGTGAAAGGCATCCAAAAGGGAGTGCAAAAGTGCCACAACATGGTTGCTTTCACGGCTTTTTCCTTGGCAAGAAGCTTAGCACCAGGCTGATTTCCCTTCCCAGGGTTACTGTTAGGCTTAGGCCTAGGGCTAGGATTTTTAAAACTAGGAAGCCCTGGGCTCCAGGCACACTGCAGCTGTTCAAGGCATCCCAAGGGGAGTACAAAAGTGCAACAACATGGCAGCTTTCACAGCTTTTTCCTTGGCACCATCCCTATACCTTGGCTTTTTTATCTGCCTAGGGTTAGGGTTAGGGTTCAGCCTAGGGCTTGGAGTTTTTTAACCAGGAAGCCCTGAGTTCCAGGCTTACTGCATCTGCCAAAGGCATCCCAAAGGGAGTGCAGAAGTGCCACAACATGGCTGCTTTCACGGCTTTTCCCTTAGGAAGAACCCTAATACGCGGCTGATTTACCTTCCTAGGATTACTGTTAGGCTTAGGCCTAGGACTTTTAAAACCAGGAAGCCCTGGGCTCTAGGCACACTGCAGCTGCGAAAGGCATCCCAAGGGGAGCGCAAAAGTGACACAACTTGGCTGCCTCTGCTGCTATTCTCATGAGACCATCCCGAACCATAGGCTGATTTTCCTTCCTAGGGTTAAGGTTTGAGTTACGCCTAGGGTAAGGGTTCTATTAACCAGAAAGCCCTGAGTTCCAAGAACACAGCAGCTGCGAAGGACTTCCCAAGAAGAGCGCAAAAGTAGCACAACATGCCTGCCTCCACAGCTTTTTCCTTGGGGACATGCCTAATTCCTGGCTGATTTGCCTTTCTCGTCTTAGGCTTGGGGTTCGGCCTAGGGCTAGGATTTTTTTAACTAGGAAGCCCTGAGTTCCAGGCTTACTTCATCTGCCAAAGGCATCCCAAAGGGAGTGCAGAAGTGCCACAACATGGCTGCTTTCACGGCTTTTCCCTTAGGAAGAACCCTAATACGCGGCTGATTTACCTTCCTAGGTTTACTGTTAGGCTTAGGCCTAGGACTTTTAAAACCAGGAAGCCCTGGGCTCCAGGCACACTGCAGCTGCGAAAGGCATCCCAAGGGGAGCGCAAAAGTGACACAACTTGGCTGCCACCACTGATATTTCCATGAGACCATCCCGAACCATAGGCTGATTTTCCTTCCTAGGGTTAAGGTTTGAGTTATGCCTTGGGTAAGGGTTCTATTAACCAGAAAGCCCTGAGTTCCAAGAATACAGCAGCTACGAAGGACTAGCCAAGAAGAGCGCAAAAGTACCACAACATGCCTGCCTCCACAGCTTTTTCCTTGGGGACATGCCTAATTCCTGGCTGATTTGCCTTTCTCGTCTTAGGGTTGGGGTTCGGCCTAGGGCTAGGATTTTTAAAATCAGGAAGCCCTGAGTTCCAGGCACACTGGAGCTGTGAAAGGCATCCAAAAGGGAGTGCAGAAGTGCCGCAACATGGCTGCTTTCCCGGCTTTTTCCTTGGCAAGAAGCCTAACACCAGGCTGATTTACCTTCCTAGGGTTACTGTAAGGCTTAGGCCTAGGGCTAGGATTTTTAAAACTAGAAAGCCGTTAGCTCCAGGCACACTGCAGCTGTTCAAGGCATCCCAAGAGGGCCGCAGAAGTGACACAACTTGGCTGCCTCTGCTGCTATTCTCATGAGTCCATCCCGAACCATAGGCCGATTTTCCTTCCTAGGGTGAGGGTTAGAGTTACGCCTAGGGTTAGTGTTTTTTTAACCAGAAAGCCCTGAGTTCCAAGAACACAGCAGCTGCGAAGGACTACCCAAGAGGAGTGCAAAAGTGCCACATCATGGCTGTCTCCAGCGCTTTTTCCTTGGGACCATCATTGAACCTTGGCTTCTTTACTTGCCTCCAGTTGCACCTATGGTCACGCCAAGAGATAGGGATTTTAAATCAGTAAACCCTGAGCTCCAGACCCAGTGCAGCTGCAAAAGGCTTCCCAAGGGCAGCCAAAAATTGCCTCAACATGCTCCTTCCAGTGCTTTTTTCCTTGGGAACATCCCTATACCCAGGCTGATTTATCTGCCTAGGGTTAGGGTTAGGGTTCAGCCTAGAGATAGGATTTTTTCAAACAGGAAACCCTGAATTCCAGGCACACTGCAGCTGTTAAAGGCAGTGTTCTACGTCAACCGCAACTTAGTCTGAAATAAATGCTTTTTCCCTGAGAGCATCTGAGAGGTTTGCATGAAGCACTGATATCTGACATTTGCAATTTTGAATAGGAGAGGAGAAAGAAAATGGGAAGAAGTTTTTAATTTTAGTGGTTTCAATGTTAATTTCCGTACACTTTTTCAAAACTTGTCAGCTCAAATGCCCATCAACATCTTTTAGTCATCTGTAAGTCAGTATTCATATAAAATGTGCTTCAAATCAAAAGAATTTCAAATTTGCACTCCAAATTTCTATGCCTAGATTTATGATTTCCTACACATATTAGATGAAAGGAAGGCCTTTTTTACTGTGGGAGTGCTGGAACACTGGAACAGGTTGCCCAGGGAAGTTGTGGGTGTCCCATCCCTGAAAGTATTCAAGGTCAGCTTGGACGGGGCTTGGAGCAGCAACAAAGGAGAAGCTTGATGGTAGAGAAACAAAGTTGGACTATAGAAGAAACTGGGATTGAAGTATAGGAGCAAGTTTTCTCTCAGCTCTTGGGGTAAATTCAAAGTTGTACAAAATGACATTTATCTGTGCTATTCACTACTGTAACAGAAATGTTCATGAAAACTGTACAGAAGATAGCAAATTTTAAAAGAGATAAGAATTACAGCATAAAATCCATGGGATGGGTTACAACATGAGACACTCTCTAAGAGAAAATCTCTGTGTTTCAGCACTTCATCATGGTAAGATTTCATGAAGTGCCAAAGAAGGCGGCAAAATATCATTTGGGACGTTATTTCCTGGAATTCAGCCTGGCCATTAGTAGGAACTGGGTTTGAACACATCATGTAGATATACCACACACACTTGCCCTTCACTGAAAAATGACTGTTTACAACGAAGAAGCAATTGACGATCAAAATTGATTGAAAGCATCTTAAACATGTCAAGTATTTCATTGTAGATGATCTGTGATCCAAATGCTTCTTCCACCTTCGAGAGGGACAGAACAATTCTTCCATGTCATGACGGTTTAAAATTGTATCAACCAATGTTTTCTGCTGAAAAGATAGCATCTATTTTTTTCTATTTTTGGAAGAAAATATTCCTAGACATACAACAGGTGAGAACTAAGTAATTTTAAAGAAACAAATGAAAAGAAAATATTCTGTAAATAGAATGAAATGAAAAGCTGTGTTTTAAATAGGAGCTAAATATGAAACAGAATTTTTGTACCAGGCATTTGAATTACTGCACCAGCTCTTTTGCCCATCAAGAGAGGCGTTTAGCATTTCAGTCTTTTCCAAGGTGTTCATGATCTGCTATGCTGATCTCTGTGTGTGCCTAGGTGTGTGTGGAAGGGGGGGCATGTGAAGGGGAGTGTGTATGTTTGCTTTACAATTGTTGTGGCAGATTCATGCCTCAGCTCCACATTTTGTTTTAGACAGGTCACACAGAGTGGATGTGAAGTTTACTATCAACAAGAGATCAATTCCCAAATCATCCATTTCACTCTACCTTATAAATCATGTGCTTTGTTGCATATTTTATCAAATCTACTTTCAAGCCAGATGGAGGAAGGAGGATGTGGCAATCCCTCCACCATCTTGCAACTTTTATGCAAGTAGGTTTTCAAGAAAATCATCATTTCTCTTTGAAATATGTCTGGAACAGGCATGATGGTAGTGTCAACCTGTTGGAGTTTTTGTTGCTGGAAGAAGTTATACAAAAGGATTGGTTTTTACATTGACCAGTTACTGAATCAAGCTCAGGAATACATTGGAAATTCAACTGGGGCTTCCTTTCCCCGGCAGACTACTTCTAGAACGAGCTTGTACACTGAAGCTTACTCTTTTGCCCTCTTTTTGTTTCTTTCCTATTTTCTTGGCTTCTTTGCCACTCTCTAGACAATTTTGGAACTTTTTTCCCAACTCAAATGGTTTCAATAGTCTGATTGTGATCATACATTTTTACAAGGAATTTTTAAAATCTTTCCTCCAGTTAAGAAAGTCAAGGACTTAGGTCTTTTTCTTCCCTTATCAATATTGCAATGAAATTGATAAGTAAAGACCAACTCTTTCTTTTTGTTTTTAATCCATTCATCCATTTGGTGGACCAATAGTTGCCATTCTGATGGAAGTTGTCACTTCTTAACAATAGGCATTCTGTGACTATGTTGACAGCACTTTGGGTGAAGATCCTAACTGGTCTTAGATACACATAGGGAGAAATTTGCTCAGCCAGTGTCAGTCTTAAGCATGCGTATCAGAAGATCTTTCTAGAGCTGGGAATTTTCCCATGAAAGGGATTCAGTTAGGGAAGAGACACTTGCCCCAGAGGTTTACATTCTTCTTGAAGACTGCTTAAGGAACTTAGATGCCATGTCCATTTGGATCTGTGTCTGCACAGAACTTTGTCATGCCAGTGCTTGAAATGCATCTTGAAGAGAATTCACTAGCACAGAATGAATGAGAGTGGAAGGGGTTGGTGGGGCTAACCAGGCCCAACCCCCCTGCCTAAACCAGGATCCCTAGAGCCTCTTGCCCAGGATTCTATCTGGGTGTACTTTTAATGTCTTCAAAGATCCAGGCTCCACAATCTTTCTGGGCAGTCTGTGCCGTGGTTCACTCACCCTCACAGTAAAGAATCATTTCCTGATGTTCCTGTATTTCAGTGTGTGCCCACTGCTTCTTGTCTTTTCACTCAGCATCACTGAAAAGACACTGATTCCCTCCCCTTTGCACTATTGCTTCCATATGGATGTGTGCTGCCATGTAGAGATATGTCAAAAACCTCCCTGAAGCCCAGGCAGATAATATTCCCTTCATCTACCAGTCAAGTTGATTCATCAGAGGAGTTTAAAGTTATGTTCAGCATGAAATGCCCCTGAAAAATCATGCTAACTACATTATTGTGTCGTCTTTCATGTGCCTGGCAAGGTTTTCCAGGAAGAGCTGCTTCATCAACTTCCTGGGTATAAAAAAGAGGCTGGCTGGTTTGTACGATTGCGAGTCCTCCTAATTGCCTTTTTTGAAGATGAGTGTCATTTGCTTACATCCAGTCCTTAGCCTCTCTTGTCGTCTACATCTTAGCAAAAAGCTTTTCCACTATGTCTGGCAAGGAGAAATTGTGCCAGCACAGAAAACATCTCCCATCGTGTTCTAGACGTTGCACGGAGGTGTGCCGAGTGTTTGGCATGAAGAAAAGAAAAGTTGTCCAAAACAGCTTCCAATCGAATGTTCATGTGATTGGAAAAGTCAGGAGAGTGCAAAGGTACTGTTTTCTAGCAGTTGGCAAGCTGCGCACACAATCCCAGTGTTGTACAGCTTCCTTCTTCACCTTTCCGAAGGTGCCGCTCTCTCCGGCTCCCGGAGGCGAAGAAGCGGCTTCTTCACGCAAAGACGATTGTGCCGCTCACTGTGCACTCCTTAGCGCGGCTTCTGCCGAAAGACGCCCGGGAGCGGCTCTTAGCTCCGGACAGCATCGTACCTTCGTCTTTAGCGTCTCTTCTCGTCTACATCTTAGCAAAAAGCTTTTCTACTATGTCTGGCGAGGAAAAACTGTGCCAGCACAGAAAACATCTCCCATCGTGTTCTAGACGTTGCACGGAGGTGTGCCGAGTGTTTGGCATGAAGGAAAGAAAAGTTGTCCAAAACAGCTTCCAATCGAATGTTCATGTGATTGGAAAAGTCAGGAGAGTGCAAAGGTACTGTTTTCTATCAGTTGGCAAGCTGCGCACACAATCCCAGTGTTGTACAGCTTCCTTCTTCACCTTTCCGAAGGTGCCGCTCTCTCCGGCTCCCGGAGGCGAAGAAGCGGCTTCTTCGCGCAAAGACGATTGTGCCGCTCACTGTGCACTCCTTAGCGCGGCTTCTGCCGAAAGACGCCCGGGAGCGGCTCTTAGCTCCGGACAGCATCATACCTTCGTCTTTAGCGTCTCTTCTCGTCTACATCTTAGCAAAAAGCTTTTCTACTATGTCTGGCAAGGAAAAACTGTGCCAGCACAGAAAACATCTCCCATCGTGTTCTAGACGTTGCACGATCCCTATACTTAGGCTGATTTTCCTTCCTGGGGATAGGGTTAGACTTCAGCCTAGGGCTTGGAGTATTTTAACTAGGAAGCCCTGAGTTCCAGGCTTACTGCATCTGCCAAAAGCATCCCAAAGGGAGTGCAGAAGTGCCACAACATGGCTGCTTTCACGGCTTTTCCCTTAGGAAGAACCCTAATACGCGGCTGATTTACCTTCCTTGGGTTACTGTTAGGCTTAGGCCTAGGACTTTTAAAACCAGGAAGCCCTAAGATCCAGGCACACTGCAGCTGTTCAAGGCATCCCAAGGGGAGTACTAAAGTACCACAACATGGCAGCTTTCACAGCTTTTTCCTTGGCACCATCCCTATACATAGGCTGATTTATCTGCCTAGGGTTAGGGTTAGGGTTCAGCCTAGGGCTTGGAGTTTTTTAACTAGGATGCCCTGAGTTCCAGGCTTACTGCATCTGCCAAAGGCATCCCAAAGGGAGTGCAAAAGTGCCACAACATGGCTGCTTTCACGGCTTTTCCCTTAGGAAGAACCCTAATACCCGGCTGATTTACCTTCCTAGGGTTACTGTTAGGCTTAGGCCTAGGACTTTTAAAACCAGGAAGCCCTGGGCTCCAGGCACACTGCACCTGTTAAAGGCATCCCAAGAGGGCCGCAGAAGTGAAACAACTTGGCTGCCTCTGCTTCTATTCTCATGAGACCATCCCGAACCATAGGCTGATTTTCCTTCCTAGGGTTAATGTTTGAGTTTTGCCTAGGTTTAAGAGGTCTATTAACCAGAAAGACCTGAGTTCCAAGAACACAGCAGCTGCGAAGGACTACCCAAGAAGAGCGCAAAAGTACCACAACATGCCTGCCTCCACAGCTTTTTCCTTGGGGACATGCCTAATTCCTGGCTGATTTGCCTTTCTCGTCTAAGGGTTGGGGTTCGGCCTAGGGCTAGGATTTTTTTAACTAGGAAGCCATGAGTTCCAGGCTTACTGCATCTGCCAAAGGCATCCCAAAGGGAGTGCAGAAGTGCCACAACATGGCTGCTTTCACGGCTTTTCCCTTAGGAAGAACCCTAATACGCGGCTGATTTACCTTCCTAGTCTTACTGTTAGGCTTAGGCCTAGGACTTTTAAAACCAGGAAGCCCTGGGCTCCAGGCACTCTGCAGCTGCGAAAGGCATCCCAAGGGGAGCGCAAAAGTGACACAACTTGGCTGCCACCACTGATATTTCCATGAGACCATCCCAAATCATAGGCGGATTTTCCTTCCTAGGATTAATGTTTGAGTTACGCCTAGGGTAAGGGTTCTATTAACCAGAAAGCCCTGAGTTCCAAGAACACAGCAGCTGCGAAGGACTACCCAAGAAGAGCGCAAAAGTACCACAACATGCCTGCCTCCACAGCTTTTTCCTTTGGGACATGCCTAATTCCTGGCTGATTTGCCTTTCTCGTCTTAGGGTTGGGGTTCGGCCTAGGGCTAGGATTTTTTTAACTAGGAAGCCCTGAGTTCCAGGCTTACTGCATCTGTCAAAGGCATCCCAAAGGGAGTGCAGAAGTGCCACAACATGGCTGCTTTCACGGCTTTTCCCTTAGGAAGAACCCTAATACGCGGCTGATTTACCTTCCTAGGGTTACTGTTAGGCTTAGGCCTAGGACTTTTAAAACCAGGAAGCCCTGGGCTCCAGGCACACTGCAGCTGCGAAAGGCATCCCAAGGGGAGCGCAAAAGTGACGCAACTTGGCTGCCACCACTGATATTTCCATGAGACCATCCCGAACCATAGGCTGATTTTCCTTCCTAGGGTTAAGGTTTGAGTTATGCCTTGGGTAAGGGTTCTATTAACCAGAAAGCCCTGAGTTCCAAGAATACAGCAGCTACGAAGGACTAGCCAAGAAGAGCGCAAAAGTACCACAACATGCCTGCCTCCACAGCTTTTTCCTTGGGGACATGCCTAATTCCTGCCTGATTTGCCTTTCTCGTCTTAGGGTTGGGGTTCGGCCTAGGGCTAGGATTTTTAAAATCAGGAAGCCCTGAGTTCCAGGCACACTGGAGCTGAGAAAGGCATCCAAACGGAAGTGCAGAAGTGCCACAACATGGCTGCTTTCCCGGCTTTTTCCTTGGCAAGAAGCCTAACACCAGGCTGATTTACCTTCCTAGGGTTACTGTAAGGCTTAGGCCTAGGGCTAGGATTTTTAAAACTAGAAAGCCGTTAGCTCCAGGCACACTGCAGCTGTTCAAGGCATCCCAAGAGGGCCGCAGAAGTGACACAACTTGGCTGCCTCTGCTGCTATTCTCATGAGTCCATCCCGAACCATAGGCTGATTTTCCTTCCTAGGGTGAGGGTTAGAGTTACTCCTAGGGTTAGTGTATTTTAACCAGAAAGCCCTGAGTTCCAAGAACACAGCAGCTGCGAAGGACTACCCAAGAGGAGTGCAAAAGTGCCACATCATGGCTGTCTCCAGCGCTTTTTCCTTGGGACCATCATTGAACCTAGGCTTCTTTACTTGCCTCCAGTTGCACCTATGGTCACGCCAAGAGATAGGGATTTTAAATCAGTTAGCCCTGAGCTCCAGACCCAGTGCAGCTGCAAAAGGCTTCCCAAGGGCAGCCAAAAATTGCCTCAACATGCTCCTTCCAGTGCTTTTTTCCTTGGGAACATCCCTATACCCAGGCTGATTTATCTGCCTAGGGTTAGGGTTAGGGTTCAGCCTAGAGATAGGATTTTTTCAAACAGGAAACCCTGAATTCCAGGCACACTGCAGCTGTTAAAGGCAGTGTTCTACGTCAACCGCAACTTAGTCTGAAATAAATGCTTTTTCCCTGAGAGCATCTGAGAGGTTTGCATGAAGCACTGATATCTGACATTTGCAATTTTGAATAGGAGAGGAGAAAGAAAATGGGAAGAAGTTTTTAATTTTAGTGGTTTCAATGTTAATTTCCGTACACTTTTTCAAAACTTGTCAGCTCAAATGCCCATCAACATCTTTTAGTCATCTGTAAGTCAGTATTCATATAAAATGTGCTTCAAATCAAAAGAATTTCAAATTTGCACTCCAAATTTCTATGCCTAGATTTATGATTTCCTACACATATTAGATGAAAGGAAGGCCTTTTTTACTGTGGGAGTGCTGGAACACTGGAACAGGTTGCCCAGGGAAGTTGTGGGTGTCCCATCCCTGAAAGTATTCAAGGTCAGCTTGGACGGGGCTTGGAGCAGCAACAAAGGAGAAGCTTGATGGTAGAGAAACAAAGTTGGACTATAGAAGAAACTGGGATTGAAGTATAGGAGCAAGTTTTCTCTCAGCTCTTGGGGTAAATTCAAAGTTGTACAAAATGACATTTATCTGTGCTATTCACTACTGTAACAGAAATGTTCATGAAAACTGTACAGAAGATAGCAAATTTTAAAAGAGATAAGAATTACAGCATAAAATCCATGGGATGGGTTACAACATGAGACACTCTCTAAGAGAAAATCTCTGTGTTTCAGCACTTCATCATGGTAAGATTTCATGAAGTGCCAAAGAAGGCGGCAAAATATCATTTGGGACGTTATTTCCTGGAATTCAGCCTGGCCATTAGTAGGAACTGGGTTTGAACACATCATGTAGATATACCACACACACTTGCCCTTCACTGAAAAATGACTGTTTACAACGAAGAAGCAATTGACGATCAAAATTGATTGAAAGCATCTTAAACATGTCAAGTATTTCATTGTAGATGATCTGTGATCCAAATGCTTCTTCCACCTTCGAGAGGGACAGAACAATTCTTCCATGTCATGACGGTTTAAAATTGTATCAACCAATGTTTTCTGCTGAAAAGATAGCATCTATTTTTTTCTATTTTTGGAAGAAAATATTCCTAGACATACAACAGGTGAGAACTAAGTAATTTTAAAGAAACAAATGAAAAGAAAATATTCTGTAAATAGAATGAAATGAAAAGCTGTGTTTTAAATAGGAGCTAAATATGAAACAGAATTTTTGTACCAGGCATTTGAATTACTGCACCAGCTCTTTTGCCCATCAAGAGAGGCGTTTAGCATTTCAGTCTTTTCCAAGGTGTTCATGATCTGCTATGCTGATCTCTGTGTGTGCCTAGGTGTGTGTGGAAGGGGGGGCATGTGAAGGGGAGTGTGTATGTTTGCTTTACAATTGTTGTGGCAGATTCATGCCTCAGCTCCACATTTTGTTTTAGACAGGTCACACAGAGTGGATGTGAAGTTTACTATCAACAACAGATCAATTCCCAAATCATCCATTTCACTCTACCTTATAAATCATGTGCTTTGTTGCATATTTTATCAAATCTACTTTCAAGCCAGATGGAGGAAGGAGGATGTGGCAATCCCTCCACCATCTTGCAACTTTTATGCAAGTAGGTTTTCAAGAAAATCATCATTTCTCTTTGAAATATGTCTGGAACAGGCATGATGGTAGTGTCAACCTGTTGGAGTTTTTGTTGCTGGAAGAAGTTATACAAAAGGATTGGTTTTTACATTGACCAGTTACTGAATCAAGCTCAGGAATACATTGGAAATTCAACTGGGGCTTCCTTTCCCCGGCAGACTACTTCTAGAACGAGCTTGTACACTGAAGCTTACTCTTTTGCCCTCTTTTTGTTTCTTTCCTATTTTCTTGGCTTCTTTGCCACTCTCTAGACAATTTTGGAACTTTTTTCCCAACTCAAATGGTTTCAATAGTCTGATTGTGATCATACATTTTTACAAGGAATTTTTAAAATCTTTCCTCCAGTTAAGAAAGTCAAGGACTTAGGTCTTTTTCTTCCCTTATCAATATTGCAATGAAATTGATAAGTAAAGACCAACTCTTTCTTTTTGTTTTTAATCCATTCATCCATTTGGTGGACCAATAGTTGCCATTCTGATGGAAGTTGTCACTTCTTAACAATAGGCATTCTGTGACTATGTTGACAGCACTTTGGGTGAAGATCCTAACTGGTCTTAGATACACATAGGGAGAAATTTGCTCAGCCAGTGTCAGTCTTAAGCATGCGTATCAGAAGATCTTTCTAGAGCTGGGAATTTTCCCATGAAAGGGATTCAGTTAGGGAAGAGACACTTGCCCCAGAGGTTTACATTCTTCTTGAAGACTGCTTAAGGAACTTAGATGCCATGTCCATTTGGATCTGTGTCTGCACAGAACTTTGTCATGCCAGTGCTTGAAATGCATCTTGAAGAGAATTCACTAGCACAGAATGAATGAGAGTGGAAGGGGTTGGTGGGGCTAACCAGGCCCAACCCCCCTGCCTAAACCAGGATCCCTAGAGCCTCTTGCCCAGGATTCTATCTGGGTGTACTTTTAATGTCTTCAAAGATCCAGGCTCCACAATCTTTCTGGGCAGTCTGTGCCGTGGTTCACTCACCCTCACAGTAAAGAATCATTTCCTGATGTTCCTGTATTTCAGTGTGTGCCCACTGCTTCTTGTCTTTTCACTCAGCATCACTGAAAAGACACTGATTCCCTCCCCTTTGCACTATTGCTTCCATATGGATGTGTGCTGCCATGTAGAGATATGTCAAAAACCTCCCTGAAGCCCAGGCAGATAATATTCCCTTCATCTACCAGTCAAGTTGATTCATCAGAGGAGTTTAAAGTTATGTTCAGCATGAAATGCCCCTGAAAAATCATGCTAACTACATTATTGTGTCGTCTTTCATGTGCCTGGCAAGGTTTTCCAGGAAGAGCTGCTTCATCAACTTCCTGGGTATAAAAAAGAGGCTGGCTGGTTTGTACGATTGCGAGTCCTCCTAATTGCCTTTTTTGAAGATGAGTGTCATTTGCTTACATCCAGTCCTTAGCCTCTCTTGTCGTCTACATCTTAGCAAAAAGCTTTTCCACTATGTCTGGCAAGGAGAAATTGTGCCAGCACAGAAAACATCTCCCATCGTGTTCTAGACGTTGCACGGAGGTGTGCCGAGTGTTTGGCATGAAGAAAAGAAAAGTTGTCCAAAACAGCTTCCAATCGAATGTTCATGTGATTGGAAAAGTCAGGAGAGTGCAAAGGTACTGTTTTCTATCAGTTGGCAAGCTGCGCACACAATCCCAGTGTTGTACAGCTTCCTTCTTCACCTTTCCGAAGGTGCCGCTCTCTCCGGCTCCCGGAGGCGAAGAAGCGGCTTCTTCACGCAAAGACGATTGTGCCGCTCACTGTGCACTCCTTAGCGCGGCTTCTGCCGAAAGACGCCCGGGAGCGGCTCTTAGCTCCGGACAGCATCGTACCTTCGTCTTTAGCGTCTCTTCTCGTCTACATCTTAGCAAAAAGCTTTTCTACTATGTCTGGCGAGGAAAAACTGTGCCAGCACAGAAAACATCTCCCATCGTGTTCTAGACGTTGCACGGAGGTGTGCCGAGTGTTTGGCATGAAGGAAAGAAAAGTTGTCCAAAACAGCTTCCAATCGAATGTTCATGTGATTGGAAAAGTCAGGAGAGTGCAAAGGTACTGTTTTCTATCAGTTGGCAAGCTGCGCACACAATCCCAGTGTTGTACAGCTTCCTTCTTCACCTTTCCGAAGGTGCCGCTCTCTCCGGCTCCCGGAGGCGAAGAAGCGGCTTCTTCGCGCAAAGACGATTGTGCCGCTCACTGTGCACTCCTTAGCGCGGCTTCTGCCGAAAGACGCCCGGGAGCGGCTCTTAGCTCCGGACAGCATCATACCTTCGTCTTTAGCGTCTCTTCTCGTCTACATCTTAGCAAAAAGCTTTTCTACTATGTCTGGCAAGGAAAAACTGTGCCAGCACAGAAAACATCTCCCATCGTGTTCTAGACGTTGCACGATCCCTATACTTAGGCTGATTTTCCTTCCTGGGGATAGGGTTAGACTTCAGCCTAGGGCTTGGAGTATTTTAACTAGGAAGCCCTGAGTTCCAGGCTTACTGCATCTGCCAAAAGCATCCCAAAGGGAGTGCAGAAGTGCCACAACATGGCTGCTTTCACGGCTTTTCCCTTAGGAAGAACCCTAATACGCGGCTGATTTACCTTCCTTGGGTTACTGTTAGGCTTAGGCCTAGGACTTTTAAAACCAGGAAGCCCTAAGATCCAGGCACACTGCAGCTGTTCAAGGCATCCCAAGGGGAGTACTAAAGTACCACAACATGGCAGCTTTCACAGCTTTTTCCTTGGCACCATCCCTATACATAGGCTGATTTATCTGCCTAGGGTTAGGGTTAGGGTTCAGCCTAGGGCTTGGAGTTTTTTAACCAGGAAGCCCTGAGTTCCAGGCTTACTGCATCTGCCAAAGGCATCCCAAAGGGAGTGCAAAAGTGCCACAACATGGCTGCTTTCACGGCTTTTCCCTTAGGAAGAACCCTAATACCCGGCTGATTTACCTTCCTAGGGTTACTGTTAGGCTTAGGCCTAGGACTTTTAAAACCAGGAAGCCCTGGGCTCCAGGCACACTGCACCTGTTAAAGGCATCCCAAGAGGGCCGCAGAAGTGAAACAACTTGGCTGCCTCTGCTTCTATTCTCATGAGACCATCCCGAACCATAGGCTGATTTTCCTTCCTAGGGTTAATGTTTGAGTTTTGCCTAGGTTTAAGAGGTCTATTAACCAGAAAGACCTGAGTTCCAAGAACACAGCAGCTGCGAAGGACTACCCAAGAAGAGCGCAAAAGTACCACAACATGCCTGCCTCCACAGCTTTTTCCTTGGGGACATGCCTAATTCCTGGCTGATTTGCCTTTCTCGTCTAAGGGTTGGGGTTCGGCCTAGGGCTAGGATTTTTTTAACTAGGAAGCCATGAGTTCCAGGCTTACTGCATCTGCCAAAGGCATCCCAAAGGGAGTGCAGAAGTGCCACAACATGGCTGCTTTCACGGCTTTTCCCTTAGGAAGAACCCTAATACGCGGCTGATTTACCTTCCTAGTCTTACTGTTAGGCTTAGGCCTAGGACTTTTAAAACCAGGAAGCCCTGGGCTCCAGGCACTCTGCAGCTGCGAAAGGCATCCCAAGGGGAGCGCAAAAGTGACACAACTTGGCTGCCACCACTGATATTTCCATGAGACCATCCCAAATCATAGGCGGATTTTCCTTCCTAGGATTAATGTTTGAGTTACGCCTAGGGTAAGGGTTCTATTAACCAGAAAGCCCTGAGTTCCAAGAACACAGCAGCTGCGAAGGACTACCCAAGAAGAGCGCAAAAGTACCACAACATGCCTGCCTCCACAGCTTTTTCCTTTGGGACATGCCTAATTCCTGGCTGATTTGCCTTTCTCGTCTTAGGGTTGGGGTTCGGCCTAGGGCTAGGATTTTTTTAACTAGGAAGCCCTGAGTTCCAGGCTTACTGCATCTGTCAAAGGCATCCCAAAGGGAGTGCAGAAGTGCCACAACATGGCTGCTTTCACGGCTTTTCCCTTAGGAAGAACCCTAATACGCGGCTGATTTACCTTCCTAGGGTTACTGTTAGGCTTAGGCCTAGGACTTTTAAAACCAGGAAGCCCTGGGCTCCAGGCACACTGCAGCTGCGAAAGGCATCCCAAGGGGAGCGCAAAAGTGACGCAACTTGGCTGCCACCACTGATATTTCCATGAGACCATCCCGAACCATAGGCTGATTTTCCTTCCTAGGGTTAAGGTTTGAGTTATGCCTTGGGTAAGGGTTCTATTAACCAGAAAGCCCTGAGTTCCAAGAATACAGCAGCTACGAAGGACTAGCCAAGAAGAGCGCAAAAGTACCACAACATGCCTGCCTCCACAGCTTTTTCCTTGGGGACATGCCTAATTCCTGCCTGATTTGCCTTTCTCGTCTTAGGGTTGGGGTTCGGCCTAGGGCTAGGATTTTTAAAATCAGGAAGCCCTGAGTTCCAGGCACACTGGAGCTGAGAAAGGCATCCAAACGGAAGTGCAGAAGTGCCACAACATGGCTGCTTTCCCGGCTTTTTCCTTGGCAAGAAGCCTAACACCAGGCTGATTTACCTTCCTAGGGTTACTGTAAGGCTTAGGCCTAGGGCTAGGATTTTTAAAACTAGAAAGCCGTTAGCTCCAGGCACACTGCAGCTGTTCAAGGCATCCCAAGAGGGCCGCAGAAGTGACACAACTTGGCTGCCTCTGCTGCTATTCTCATGAGTCCATCCCGAACCATAGGCTGATTTTCCTTCCTAGGGTGAGGGTTAGAGTTACTCCTAGGGTTAGTGTATTTTAACCAGAAAGCCCTGAGTTCCAAGAACACAGCAGCTGCGAAGGACTACCCAAGAGGAGTGCAAAAGTGCCACATCATGGCTGTCTCCAGCGCTTTTTCCTTGGGACCATCATTGAACCTAGGCTTCTTTACTTGCCTCCAGTTGCACCTATGGTCACGCCAAGAGATAGGGATTTTAAATCAGTTAGCCCTGAGCTCCAGACCCAGTGCAGCTGCAAAAGGCTTCCCAAGGGCAGCCAAAAATTGCCTCAACATGCTCCTTCCAGTGCTTTTTTCCTTGGGAACATCCCTATACCCAGGCTGATTTATCTGCCTAGGGTTAGGGTTAGGGTTCAGCCTAGAGATAGGATTTTTTCAAACAGGAAACCCTGAATTCCAGGCACACTGCAGCTGTTAAAGGCAGTGTTCTACGTCAACCGCAACTTAGTCTGAAATAAATGCTTTTTCCCTGAGAGCATCTGAGAGGTTTGCATGAAGCACTGATATCTGACATTTGCAATTTTGAATAGGAGAGGAGAAAGAAAATGGGAAGAAGTTTTTAATTTTAGTGGTTTCAATGTTAATTTCCGTACACTTTTTCAAAACTTGTCAGCTCAAATGCCCATCAACATCTTTTAGTCATCTGTAAGTCAGTATTCATATAAAATGTGCTTCAAATCAAAAGAATTTCAAATTTGCACTCCAAATTTCTATGCCTAGATTTATGATTTCCTACACATATTAGATGAAAGGAAGGCCTTTTTTACTGTGGGAGTGCTGGAACACTGGAACAGGTTGCCCAGGGAAGTTGTGGGTGTCCCATCCCTGAAAGTATTCAAGGTCAGCTTGGACGGGGCTTGGAGCAGCAACAAAGGAGAAGCTTGATGGTAGAGAAACAAAGTTGGACTATAGAAGAAACTGGGATTGAAGTATAGGAGCAAGTTTTCTCTCAGCTCTTGGGGTAAATTCAAAGTTGTACAAAATGACATTTATCTGTGCTATTCACTACTGTAACAGAAATGTTCATGAAAACTGTACAGAAGATAGCAAATTTTAAAAGAGATAAGAATTACAGCATAAAATCCATGGGATGGGTTACAACATGAGACACTCTCTAAGAGAAAATCTCTGTGTTTCAGCACTTCATCATGGTAAGATTTCATGAAGTGCCAAAGAAGGCGGCAAAATATCATTTGGGACGTTATTTCCTGGAATTCAGCCTGGCCATTAGTAGGAACTGGGTTTGAACACATCATGTAGATATACCACACACACTTGCCCTTCACTGAAAAATGACTGTTTACAACGAAGAAGCAATTGACGATCAAAATTGATTGAAAGCATCTTAAACATGTCAAGTATTTCATTGTAGATGATCTGTGATCCAAATGCTTCTTCCACCTTCGAGAGGGACAGAACAATTCTTCCATGTCATGACGGTTTAAAATTGTATCAACCAATGTTTTCTGCTGAAAAGATAGCATCTATTTTTTTCTATTTTTGGAAGAAAATATTCCTAGACATACAACAGGTGAGAACTAAGTAATTTTAAAGAAACAAATGAAAAGAAAATATTCTGTAAATAGAATGAAATGAAAAGCTGTGTTTTAAATAGGAGCTAAATATGAAACAGAATTTTTGTACCAGGCATTTGAATTACTGCACCAGCTCTTTTGCCCATCAAGAGAGGCGTTTAGCATTTCAGTCTTTTCCAAGGTGTTCATGATCTGCTATGCTGATCTCTGTGTGTGCCTAGGTGTGTGTGGAAGGGGGGGCATGTGAAGGGGAGTGTGTATGTTTGCTTTACAATTGTTGTGGCAGATTCATGCCTCAGCTCCACATTTTGTTTTAGACAGGTCACACAGAGTGGATGTGAAGTTTACTATCAACAACAGATCAATTCCCAAATCATCCATTTCACTCTACCTTATAAATCATGTGCTTTGTTGCATATTTTATCAAATCTACTTTCAAGCCAGATGGAGGAAGGAGGATGTGGCAATCCCTCCACCATCTTGCAACTTTTATGCAAGTAGGTTTTCAAGAAAATCATCATTTCTCTTTGAAATATGTCTGGAACAGGCATGATGGTAGTGTCAACCTGTTGGAGTTTTTGTTGCTGGAAGAAGTTATACAAAAGGATTGGTTTTTACATTGACCAGTTACTGAATCAAGCTCAGGAATACATTGGAAATTCAACTGGGGCTTCCTTTCCCCGGCAGACTACTTCTAGAACGAGCTTGTACACTGAAGCTTACTCTTTTGCCCTCTTTTTGTTTCTTTCCTATTTTCTTGGCTTCTTTGCCACTCTCTAGACAATTTTGGAACTTTTTTCCCAACTCAAATGGTTTCAATAGTCTGATTGTGATCATACATTTTTACAAGGAATTTTTAAAATCTTTCCTCCAGTTAAGAAAGTCAAGGACTTAGGTCTTTTTCTTCCCTTATCAATATTGCAATGAAATTGATAAGTAAAGACCAACTCTTTCTTTTTGTTTTTAATCCATTCATCCATTTGGTGGACCAATAGTTGCCATTCTGATGGAAGTTGTCACTTCTTAACAATAGGCATTCTGTGACTATGTTGACAGCACTTTGGGTGAAGATCCTAACTGGTCTTAGATACACATAGGGAGAAATTTGCTCAGCCAGTGTCAGTCTTAAGCATGCGTATCAGAAGATCTTTCTAGAGCTGGGAATTTTCCCATGAAAGGGATTCAGTTAGGGAAGAGACACTTGCCCCAGAGGTTTACATTCTTCTTGAAGACTGCTTAAGGAACTTAGATGCCATGTCCATTTGGATCTGTGTCTGCACAGAACTTTGTCATGCCAGTGCTTGAAATGCATCTTGAAGAGAATTCACTAGCACAGAATGAATGAGAGTGGAAGGGGTTGGTGGGGCTAACCAGGCCCAACCCCCCTGCCTAAACCAGGATACCTAGAGCCTCTTGCCCAGGATTCTATCTGGGTGTACTTTTAATGTCTTCAAAGATCCAGGCTCCACAATCTTTCTGGGCAGTCTGTGCCGTGGTTCACTCACCCTCACAGTAAAGAATCATTTCCTGATGTTCCTGTATTTCAGTGTGTGCCCACTGCTTCTTGTCTTTTCACTCAGCATCACTGAAAAGACACTGATTCCCTCCCCTTTGCACTATTGCTTCCATATGGATGTGTGCTGCCATGTAGAGATATGTCAAAAACCTCCCTGAAGCCCAGGCAGATAATATTCCCTTCATCTACCAGTCAAGTTGATTCATCAGAGGAGTTTAAAGTTATGTTCAGCATGAAATGCCCCTGAAAAATCATGCTAACTACATTATTGTGTCGTCTTTCATGTGCCTGGCAAGGTTTTCCAGGAAGAGCTGCTTCATCAACTTCCTGGGTATAAAAAAGAGGCTGGCTGGTTTGTACGATTGCGAGTCCTCCTAATTGCCTTTTTTGAAGATGAGTGTCATTTGCTTACATCCAGTCCTTAGCCTCTCTTGTCGTCTACATCTTAGCAAAAAGCTTTTCCACTATGTCTGGCAAGGAGAAATTGTGCCAGCACAGAAAACATCTCCCATCGTGTTCTAGACGTTGCACGGAGGTGTGCCGAGTGTTTGGCATGAAGGAAAGAAAAGTTGTCCAAAACAGCTTC
The DNA here is from genome assembly GCA_036010785.1 of Ammospiza maritima maritima. NCBI lineage: Eukaryota > Metazoa > Chordata > Aves > Passeriformes > Passerellidae > Ammospiza > Ammospiza maritima. The sequence continues at coordinate 1,572,875 of JAYKTQ010000067.1, forward strand.
CAATCGAATGTTCATGTGATTGGAAAAGTCAGGAGAGTGCAAAGGTACTGTTTTCTATCAGTTGGCAAGCTGCGCACACAATCCCAGTGTTGTACAGCTTCCTTCTTCACCTTTCCGAAGGTGCCGCTCTCTCCGGCTCCCGGAGGCGAAGAAGCGGCTTCTTCGCGCAAAGACGATTGTGCCGCTCACTGTGCACTCCTTAGCGCGGCTTCTGCCGAAAGACGCCCGGGAGCGGCTCTTAGCTCCGGACAGCATCGTACCTTCGTCTTTAGCGTCTCTTCTCGTCTACATCTTAGCAAAAAGCTTTTCTACTATGTCTGGCGAGGAAAAACTGTGCCAGCACAGAAAACATCTCCCATCGTGTTCTAGACGTTGCACGGAGGTGTGCCGAGTGTTTGGCATGAAGGAAAGAAAAGTTGTCCAAAACAGCTTCCAATCGAATGTTCATGTGATTGGAAAAGTCAGGAGAGTGCAAAGGTACTGTTTTCTAGCAGTTGGCAAGCTGCGCACACAATCCCAGTGTTGTACAGCTTCCTTCTTCACCTTTCCGAAGGTGCCGCTCTCTCCGGCTCCCGGAGGCGAAGAAGCGGCTTCTTCGCGCAAAGACGATTGTGCCGCTCACTGTGCACTCCTTAGCGCGGCTTCTGCCGAAAGACGCCCGGGAGCGGCTCTTAGCTCCGGACAGCATCATACCTTCGTCTTTAGCGTCTCTTCTCGTCTACATCTTAGCAAAAAGCTTTTCTACTATGTCTGGCAAGGAAAAACTGTGCCAGCACAGAAAACATCTCCCATCGTGTTCTAGACGTTGCACGATCCCTATACTTAGGCTGATTTTCCTTCCTGGGGATAGGGTTAGACTTCAGCCTAGGGCTTGGAGTATTTTAACCAGGAAGCCCTGAGTTCCAGGCTTACTGCATCTGCCAAAAGCATCCCAAAGGGAGTGCAGAAGTGCCACAACATGGCTGCTTTCACGGCTTTTCCCTTAGGAAGAACCCTAATACGCGGCTGATTTACCTTCCTTGGGTTACTGTTAGGCTTAGGCCTAGGACTTTTAAAACCAGGAAGCCCTGGGCTCCAGGCACATGCAGCTGTTAAAGGCATCCCAAGAGGGCCGCAGAAGTGACACAACTTGGCTGCCTCTGCTGCTATTCTCATGAGACCATCCCGAACCATAGGCTTATTTTCCTTCCTAGGGTGAAGGTTTGAGTTACGCCTAGGGTAAGGGTTCTATTAACCAGAAAGCCCTGAGTTCCAAGAACACAGCAGCTGCGAAGGACTACCCAAGAAGAGCACAAAAGTACCACAACATGCCTGCCTCCACAGCTTTTTCCTTGGGGACATACCTAATTCCTGGCTGATTTGCCTTTCTCGTCTTAGGGTTGGGGTTCGGCCTAGGGCTAGGATTTTTAAAATCAGGAAGCCCTGAGTTCCAGGCACACTGGAGCTGTGAAAGGCATCCAAAAGGGAGTGCAGAAGTGCCACAACATGGCTGCTTTCACGGCTTTTTCCTTGGCAAGAAGCCTAACACCCGTCTGATTTCCATTCCCAGGGTTACTGTTAGGTTTAGGCCTAGGGCTAGGGTTTTTAAAACTAGGAAGCCCTTAGTTCCAGGCACACTGCAGCTGTTCAAGGCATCCCAAGGGGAGTACAAATGTGCAACAACATGGCAGCTTTCACAGCTTTTTCCTTGGCACCATCCCTATACCTAGGCTGATTTATCTGCCTAGGGTTAGGGTTAGGCTTCAGCCTAGGTCTTGGAGTTTTTTAACCAGGAAGCCCTGAGTTCCAGGCTTACTGCATCTGCCAAAGGCATCCCAAAGGGAGTGCAGAAGTGCCACAACATGGCTGCTTTCACGGCTTTTCCCTTAGGAAGAACCGTAATACCCAGCTGATTTACCTTCCTAGGGTTACTGTTAGGCTTAGGCCTAGGACTTTTAAAACCAGGAAGCCCTGGGCTCCAGGCACACTGCAGCTGCGAAAGGCATCCCAAGGGGAGCGCAAAAGTGACACAACTTGGCTGCCACCACTGATATTTCCATGAGACCATCCCGAACCATAGGCTGATTTTCCTTCCTACGGTTAAGATTTGAGTTACGCCTAGGGTAAGGGTTCTATTAACCAGAAAGCCCTGAGTTCCAAGAACATACCAGAGGCGAAGGACTACCCAAGAAGAGCGCAAAAGTACCACAACGTGCCTGCCTCCACAGCTTTTTCCTTGGGGACATGCCTAATTCCTGGCTGATTTGCCTTTCTCGTCTTAGGGTTGGGGTTCGGCCTAGGGCTAGGATTTTTTTAACTAAGAAGCCCTGAGTTCCAGGCTTACTTCATCTGTCAAAGGCATCCCAAAGGGAGTGCAGAAGTGCCACAACATGGCTGCTTTCACGGCTTTCCCCTTAGGAAGAACCCTAATACCCGGCTGGTTTACCTTCCTAGGGTTACTGTTAGGCTTAGGCCTCGGACTTTTAAAACTAGGAAGCCCTTAGATCCAGGCACACTGCAGCTGTTCAAGGCATCCCAAGGGGAGTACTAAAGTACCACAACATGGCAGCTTTCACAGCTTTTTCCTTGGCACCATCCCTATACATAGGCTGATTTATCTGCCTAGGGTTAGGGTTAGGGTTCAGCCTAGGGCTTGGAGTTTTTTAACCAGGAAGCCCTGAGTTCCAGGCTTACTGCATCTGCCAAAGGCATCCCAAAGGGAGTGCAAAAGTGCCACAACATGGCTGCTTTCACAGCTTTTCCCTTAGGAAGAACCCTAATACCCGGCTGATTTACCTTCCTAGGGTTACTGTTAGGCTTAGGCCTAGGACTTTTAAAACCAGGAAGCCCTGGGCTCCAGGCACACTGCACCTGTTAAAGGCATCCCAAGAGGGCCGCAGAAGTGAAACAACTTGGCTGCCTCTGCTTCTATTCTCATGAGACCATCCCGAACCATAGGCTGATTTTCCTTCCTAGGGTTAATGTTTGAGTTTCGCCTAGGTTTAAGAGGTCTATTAACCAGAAAGACCTGAGTTCCAAGAACACAGCAGCTGCGAAGGACTACCCAAGAAGAGCGCAAAAGTACCACAACATGCCTGCCTCCACAGCTTTTTCCTTGGGGACATGCCTAATTCCTGGCTGATTTGCCTTTCTCGTCTAAGGGTTGGGGTTCGGCCTAGGGCTAGGATTTTTTTAACTAGGAAGCCCTGAGTTCCAGGCTTACTGCATCTGCCAAAGGCATCCCAAAGGGAGTGCAGAAGTGCCACAACATGGCTGCTTTCACGGCTTTTCCCTTAGGAAGAACCCTAATACGCGGCTGATTTACCTTCCTAGTCTTACTGTTAGGCTTAGGCCTAGGACTTTTAAAACCAGGAAGCCCTGGGCTCCAGGCACTCTGCAGCTGCGAAAGGCATCCCAAGGGGAGCGCAAAAGTGACACAACTTGGCTGCCACCACTGATATTTCCATGAGACCATCCCAAATCATAGGCGGATTTTCCTTCCTAGGATTAAGGTTTGAGTTACGCCTAGGGTAAGGGTTCTATTAACCAGAAAGCCCTGAGTTCCAAGAACACAGCAGCTGCGAAGGACTACCCAAGAAGAGCGCAAAAGTACCACAACATGCCTGCCTCCACAGCTTTTTCCTTTGGGACATGCCTAATTCCTGGCTGATTTGCCTTTCTCGTCTTAGGGTTGGGGTTCGGCCTAGGGCAAGGATTTTTTTAACTAGGAAGCCCTGAGTTCCAGGCTTACTGCATCTGTCAAAGGCATCCCAAAGGGAGTGCAGAAGTGCCACAACATGGCTGCTTTCACGGCTTTTCCCTTAGGAAGAACCCTAATACGCGGCTGATTTACCTTCCTAGGGTTACTGTTAGGCTTAGGCCTAGGACTTTTAAAACCAGGAAGCCCTGGGCTCCAGGCACACTGCAGCTGCGAAAGGCATCCCAAGGGGAGCGCAAAAGTGACGCAACTTGTCTGCCACCACTGATATTTCCATGGGACCATCCCGAACCATAGGCTGATTTTCCTTCCTAGGGTTAAGGTTTGAGTTACGCCTGGGGTAAGGGTTCTATTAACCAGAAAGCCCTGAGTTCCAAGAACACAGCAGCTGCGAAGGACTACCCAAGAAGAGCGCAAAAGTACCACAACATGCCTGCCTCCACAGCTTTTTCCTTGGGGACATGCCTAATTCCTGGCTGATTTGCCTTTCTTGTCTTAGGGTTGGGGTTCGGCCTAGGGCTAGGATTTTTAAAATCAGGAAGCCCTGAGTTCCAGGCACACTGGAGCTGTGAAAGTCATCCAAAAGGGAGTGCAAAAGTGCCAAAACATGGTTGCTTTCACGGCCTTTTCCTTGGCAAGAAGCCTAACACCAGGCTGATTTACCTTCCCAGGGTTACTGTAAGGCTTAGGCTTAGGCCTAGGATTTTTAAAACTCGGAAGCCCTTAGCTCCAGGCGCACTGCATCTGTTCAAGGCATCCCAAGGGGAGTACTAAAGTACCACAACACGGCAGCTTTCACAGCTTTTTCCTTGGCACCATCCCTATACATAGGCTGATTTATCTGCCTAGGGTTAGGGTTAGGGTTCAGCCTAGGGCTTGGAGTTTTTTAACCAGGAAGCCCTGAGTTCCAGGCTTACTGCATCTGCCAAAGGCATCCCAAAGGGAGTGCAAAAGTGCCACAACATGGCTGCTTTCACAGCTTTTCCCTTAGGAAGAACCCTAATACCCGGCTGATTTACCTTCCTAGGGTTACTGTCAGGCTTAGGCCTAGGACTTTTAAAACCAGGAAGCCCTGGGCTCCAGGCATATGCAGCTGTTAAAGGCATCTCAAGAGGGCCGCAGAAGTGACACAACTCGTCTGCCTCTGCTTCTATTCTCATGAGACCATCCTGAACCATAGGCTGATTTCCTTCCTAGGGTTAAGGTTTGAGTTTCGCCTAGGGTAAGGGTTCTATTAACCAGAAAGCCCTGAGTTCCAAGAACACAGCAGCTGCGAAGGACTACCCAAGAAGAGCGCAAAAGTACCACAACGTGCCTGCCTCCACAGCTTTTTCCTTGGGGACATGCCTAATTCCTGGCTGAATTGCCTTTCTCGTCTTAGGGTTGGGGTTCGGCCTAGGGCTAGGATTTTTTTAACTCGGATGCCTTTAGTTCCAGGCTTACTGCATCATCCAAAGGCATCCCAAAGGGAGTGCAAAAGTGCCACAACATGGCTGCTTTCACGGCTTTTCCCTTAGGAAGAACCCTAATACCCGACTGATTTACCTTCCTAGGGTTACTGTTAGGCTTAGACCTAGGACTTTTAAAACCAGGAAGCCCTGGGCTCCAGGCACACTGCACCTGTTAAAGGCATCCCAAGAGGGCCGCAGAAGTGACACAACTTGGGTGCCACCACTGATATTTCCATGAGACCATCCCGAACCATAGGCTGATTTTCCTTCCTAGGGTGAAGGTTTGAGTTACGCCTAGGGTAAGGGTTCTATTAACCAGAAAGCCCTGAGTTCCAAGAACACAGCAGCTGCGAAGGACTACCCAAGAAGAGCGCAAAAGTACCACAACATGCCTGCGTCGATAGCTTTTTCCTTGGGGACATGCCTAATTCCTGGCTGATTTGCCTTTCTCGTCTTAGGGTTGGGGTTCGGCCTAGGGCTAGGATTTTTAAAATCAGGAAGCCCTGAGTTCCAGGCACACTGGAGTTGTGAAAGGCATCCAAAAGGGAGTGCAAAAGTTCCACAACATGGCTGCTTTCACGGCTTTTTCCTTGGCAAGAAGCCTAACACCAGGCTGATTTCCCTTCCCAGGGTTACTGTAAGGCTTAGGCCTAGGGCTAGGATTTTTAAAACTAGGAAGCCCTTCGCTCCAGGCACACTGCAGCTGTTCAAGGCATCCCAAGGGGAGTACAAAAGTGCAACAACATGGCAGCTTTCACAGCTTTTTCCTTGGCACCATCCCTATACCTAGGCTGATTTATCTGCCTAGGGTTAGGATTAGGGTTCAGCCTAGGGCTTGGAGATTTTAACCCGGAAGCCCTGAGTTCCAGGCTTACTGCATCTGCCAAAGGCATCCCAAAGGGAGTGCAAAAGTGCCACAACATGGCTGCTTTCACGGCTTTTCCCTTAGGAAGAACCCTAATACGCGGCTGATTTACCTTCCTAGGGTCACTGTTAGGCTTAGGCCTAGGACTTTTAAAACCAGGAAGCCCTGGGCTCCAGGCACACTGCAGCTGCGAAAGGCATCCCAAGGGGAGCGCAAAAGTGACACAACTTGGCTGCCACCACTGATATTTCCATGAGACCATCCCGAATCATAGGCTGATTTTCCTTCCTACGGTTAAGGTTTGACTTACGCCTAGGGTAAGGGTTCTATTAACCAGAAAGCCCTGAGTTCCAAGAACACAGCAGCTGCGAAGGACTAGCCAAGAAGAGCGCAAAAGTACCACAACATGCCTGCCTCCACAGCTTTTTCCTTGGGGACATGCCTAATTCCTGGCTGATTTGCCTTTCTCGTCTAAGGGTCGGGGTTCGGCCTAGGGCTAGGATTTTTTTAACTAGGAAGCTCTGAGTTCCAGGCTTACTTCATCTGCAAAAGGCATCCCAAAGGGAGTGCAGAAGTGCCACAACATGGCTGCTTTCACGGCTTTTCCCTTAGGAAGAACCCTAATACGCGGCTGATTTACCTTCCTAGGTTTACTGTTAGGCTTAGGCCTAGGACTCTTAAAACCAGGAAGCCCTGGGCTCCAGGCACACTGCAGCTGCGAAATGCATCCCAAAGGGAGTGCAAAAGTGCCACAACATGGCTGCTTTCACGGCTTTTCCCTTAGGAAGAACCCTAATACCCGGCTGATTTACCTTCCTAGGGTTACTGTTAGGCTTAGGCCTAGGACTTTTAAAACCAGGAAGCCCTGGGCTCCAGGCACTCTGCAGCTGCGAAAGGCATCCCAAGGGGAGCGCAAAAGTGACACAACTTGGCTGCCACCACTGATATTTCCATGAGACCATCCCGAAACATAGGCTGATTTTCCTTCCTAGGGTTAAGGTTTGAGTTACGCCTAGGGTAAGGGTTCTATTAACCAGAAAGCCCTGAGTTTCAAGAACACAGCAGCTGCGAAGGACTACCCAAGAAGAGCGCAAAAGTACCACAACATGCCTGCGTCGATAGCTTTTTCCTTGGGGACATGACTAATTCCTGGCTGATTTGCCTTTCTCGTCTTAGGGTTGGGGTTCGGCCTAGGGCTAGGATTTTTAAAATCAGGAAGCCCTGAGTTCCAGGCACACTGGAGCTGTGAAAGGCATCCAAAAGGGAGTGCAAAAGTACCACAACATGGTTGCTTTCACGGCTTTTTCCTTGGCAAGAAGCTTAACACCAGGCTGATTTCACTTCCCAGGGTTAATGTAAGGCTTAGGCCTAGGGCTAGGATTTTTAAAACTAGGAAGCCCTTAGATCCAGGCACACTGCAGCTGTTCAAGGCATACCAAGGGGAGTACAAAAGTGCAACAACATGGCAGCTTTCACAGCTTTTTCCTTGGCACCATCCCTATACCTAGGCTGATTTATCTGCCTAGGGTTAGGGTTAGGGTTCAGCCTAGGGCTTGGAGTTTTTTAACCAGGAAGCCCTGAGTTCCAGGCTTACTGCATCTGCCAAAGGCATCCCAAAGGGAGTGCAGAAGTGCCACAACATGGCTGCTTTCACGGCTTTCCCCTTAGGAAGAACCCTAATACCCGGCTGATTTACCTTCCTAGGGTTACTGTAAGGTTTAGGCTTAGGACTTTTAAAACCAGGAAGCCCTTAGATCCAGGCACACTGCAGCTGTTCAAGGCATCCCAAGGGGAGTACTACAGTACCTCAACATGGCAGCTTTCACAGCTTTTTCCTTGGCACCATCCCTATACATAGGCTGATTTATCTGCCTAGGGTTAGGGTTAGGGTTCAGCCTAGGGCTTGGAGTTTTTTAACCAGGAAGCCCTGAGTTCCAGGCTTACTGCATCTGCCAAAGGCATCCCAAAGGGTGTGCAGAAGTGCCACAACATGGCTGCTTTCACAGCTTTTCCCTTAGGAAGAACCCTAATACCCGGCTGATTTACCTTCCTAGGGTTACTGTTAGGCTTAGGCCTAGGACTTTTAAAACCAGGAAGCCCTGGGCTCCAGGCACACTGCACCTGTTAAAGGCATCCCAAGAGGGCCGCAGAAGTGACACAACTTGGCTGCCTCTGCTTCTATTCTCATGAGACCATCCCGAACCATAGGCTGATTTTCCTTCCTAGGGTTAAGGTTTGAGTTTCGCCTAGGGTAAGTGGTCTATTAACCAGAAAGCCCTGAGTTCCAAGAACACAGCAGCTGCGAAGGACTACCCAAGAAGAGCGCAAAAGTACCACAACATGCCTGCCTCCACAGCTTTTTCCTTGGGGACATGCCTAATTCCTGGCTGATTTGCCTTTCTCGTCTAAGGGTTGGGGTTCGGCCTAGGGCTAGGATTTTTTTAACTAGGAAGCCCTGAGTTCCAGGCTTACTGCATCTGCCAAAGGCATCCCAAAGGGAGTGCAGAAGTGCCACAACATGGCTGCTTTCACAGCTTTTCCCTTAGGAAGAACCCTAATACGCGGCTGATTTACCTTCCTAGGGTTACTGTTAGGCTTAGGCCTAGGACTTTTAAAACCAGGAAGCCCTGGGCTCCAGGCACACTGCAGCTGTGAAAGGCATCCCAAGGGGAGCGCAAAAGTGACACAACTTGGCTGCCACCACTGATATTTCCATGAGACCATCCCGAACCATAGGCTGATTTTACTTCCTAGGGTTAAGGTTTGAGTTACCCCTAGGGTAAGGGTTCTATTAACCAGAAAGACCTGAGTTCCAAGAACACAGCAGCTGCGAAGGACTACCCAAGAAGTGCGCAAAAGTACCACAACATGCCTGCCTCCACAGCTTTTTCCTTGGGGACATGCCTAATTCCTGGCTGATTTGCCTTTCTCGTCTAAGGGTTGGGGTTCGGCCTAGGGCTAGGACTTTTTTAACTAGGAAGCCCTGAGTTCCAGGCTTACTGCATCTGCCAAAGGCATCCCAAAGGGAGTGCAGAAGTGCCACAACATGGCTGCTTTCACGGCTTTTCCCTTAGGAAGAACCCTAATACCCAGCTGATTTACCTTCCTAGGGTTACTGTTAGGCTTAGGCCTAGGACTTTTAAAACCAGGAAGCCCTGGGCTCCAGGCACACTGCAGCTGCGAAAGGCATCCCAAGGGGAGCGCAAAAGTGACACAACTTGGCTGCCACCACTGATATTTCCATGAGACCATCCCGAACCATAGGCTGATTTTCCTTCCTAGGGTTAAGGTTTGAGTTACGCCTAGGGTAAGGGTTCTATTAACCAGAAAGCCCTGAGTTCCAAGAACACAGCAGCTGCGAAGGACTACCCAAGAAGAGCGCAAAAGTACCACAACATGCCTGCCTCCACAGCTTTTTCCTTGGGGACATGCCTAATTCCTGGCTGATTTGCCTTTCTCGTCTTAGGCTTGGGGTTCGGCCTAGGGCTAGGATTTTTAAAATCAGGAAGCCCTGAGTTCCAGGCACACTGGAGCTGTGAAAGTCATCCAAAAGGGAGTGCAAAAGTTCCACAACATGGTTGCTTTCACGGCTTTTTCCTTGGCAAGAAGCCTAACACCAGGCTGATTTCCCTTCCCAGGGTTACTGTAAGGCTTAGGCTTAGGGCTAGGATTTTTAAAACTAGGAAGCCCTTAGTTCCAGGCGCACTGCATCTGTTCAAGGCATCCCAAGAGGAGTAAAAAAGTGCAACAACATGGCAGCTTTCAAAGCTTTTTCCTTGGCACCATCCCTATACCTAGGCTGATTTATCTGCCTAGGGTTAGGGTTAGGGTTCAGCCTAGGGCTTGGAGTTTTTTAACCAGGAAGCCCTGAGTTCCAGGCTTACTGCATCTGCCAAAGGCATCCCAAAGGGAGTGCAAAAGTGCCACAACATGGCTGCTTTCACGGCTTTTCCCTTAGGAAGAACCCTAATACCCGGCTGATTTACCTTCCTAGGGTTACTGTTAGGCTTAGGCCTAGGACTTTTAAAACCAGGAAGCCCTGGGCTCCAGGCATATGCAGCTGTTAAAGGCATCCCAAGAGGGCCGCAGAAGTGACACAACTTGGCTGCCTCTGCTTCTATTCTCATGAGACCATCCTGAACCATAGGCTGATTTTCCTTCCTAGGGTTAAGGTTTGAGTTTCGCCTAGGGTAAGAGTTCTATTAACCAGAAAGCCCGGAGTCCCAAGAACACAGCAGCTGCGAAGGACTACCCAAGAAGAGCGCAAAAGTACCACAACATGCCTGCCTCCACAGCTTTTTCCTTGGGGACATGCCTAATTCCTGGCTGATTTGCCTTTCTCGTCTAAGGGTTGGGGTTCGGCCTAGGGCTAGGATTTTTTTAACTCAGATGCCCTGAGTTCCAGGCTTACTGCATCTGCCAAAGGCATCCCAAAGGGAGTGCAGAAGTGCCACAACATGGCTGCTTTCACGGCTTTTCCCTTAGGAAGAACCCTAATACCCGGCTGATTTACCTTCCTAGGGTTACTGTTAGGCGTAGGCCTAGGACTTTTAAAACCAGGAAGCCCTGGGCTCCAGGCACTCTGCAGCTGCGAAAGGCATCCCAAGGGGAGCGCAAAAGTGACACAACTTGGCTGCCACCACTGATATTTCCATGAGACCATCCCGAAACATAGGCTGATTTTCCTTCCTAGGGTTAAGGTTTGAGTTACGCCTAGGGTAAGGGTTCTATTAACCAGAAAGCCCTGAGTTCCAAGAACACAGCAGCTGCGAAGGACTACCCAAGAAGAGCGCAAAAGTACCACAACATGCCTGCGTCGATAGCTTTTTCCTTGGGGACATGCCTAATTCCTGGCTGATTTGCCTTTCTCGTCTTAGGGTTGGGGTTCGGCCTAGGGCTAGGATTTTTTTAACAAGGAAGCCCTGAGTTCCAGGCACACTGGAGCTGTGAAAGGCATCCAAAAGGGAGTGCAAAAGTACCACAACATGGTTGCTTTCACGGCTTTTTCCTTGGCAAGAAGCTTAACACCAGGCTGATTTCACTTCCCAGGGTTACTGTAAGGCTTAGGCCTAGGGCTACGATTTTTAAAACTAGGAAGCCCTTAGATCCAGGCACACTGCAGCTGTTCAAGTCATCCCAAGGGGAGTACAAAAGTGCAACAACATGGCAGCTTTCACAGCTTTTTCCTTGGCACCATCCCTATACCTAGGCTGATTTATCTGCCTAGGGTTAGGGTTAGGGTTCAGCCTAGGGCTTGGAGTTTTTTAACCAGGAAGCCCTGAGTTCCAGGCTTACTGCATCTGCCAAAGGCATCCCAAAGGGTGTGCAAAAGTGCCACAACATGGCTGCTTTTACAGCTTTTCCCTTAGGAAGAACCCTAATACCCGGCTGATTTACCTTCCTAGGGTTACTGTTAGGCTTAGGCCTAGGACTTTTAAAACCAGGAAGCCCTGGGCTCCAGGCACATCAGCTGTTAAAGGCATCCCAAGGGGAGCGCAAAAGTGACACAACTTGGCTGCCACCACTGATATTTCCATGAGACCATCCCGAACCATAGGCTGATTTTCCTTCCTAGGGTTAAGGTTTGAGTTACGCCTGGGGTAAGAGTCTATTAACCAGAAAGCCCTGAGTTCCAAGAACATACCAGAGGCGAAGGACTACCCAAGAAGAGCGCAAAAGTACCACAACGTGCCTGCCTCCACAGCTTTTTCCTTGGGGACATGCCTAATTCCTGGCTGATTTGCCTTTCTCGTCTTAGGGTTGGGGTTCGGCCTAGGGCTAGGATTTTTTTAACTAGGAAGCCCTGAGTTCCAGGCTTACTTCATCTGCAAAAGGCATCCCAAAGGGAGTGCAGAAGTGCCACAACATGGCTGCTTTCACGGCTTTTCCCTTAGGAAGAACCCTAATACCCGGCTGATTTACCTTCCTAGGGTTACTGTTAGGCTTAGGCCTAGGACTTTTAAAACCAGGAAGCCCTGGGCTCCAGGCACACTGCAGCTGCGAAAGGCATCCCAAAGGGAGTGCAAAAGTGCCACAACATGGCTGCTTTCACGGCTTTTCCCTTAGGAAGAACCCTAATACCCGGCTGATTTACCTTCCTAGGGTTACTGTTAGGCTTAGGCCTAGGACTTTTAAAACCAGGAAGCCCTGGGCTCCAGGCACACTGCACCTGTTAAAGGCATCCCAAGAGGGCCGCAGAAGTGACACAACTTGGCTGCCTCTGCTTCTATTCTCATGAGACCATCCCGAACCATAGGCTGATTTTCCTTCCTAGGGTTAAGGTTTGAGTTACGCCTAGGGTAAGAGTTCTATTAACCAGAAAGCCCTGAGTTCCAAGAACATACCAGGGGCGAAGGACTACCCAAGAAGAGCGCAAAAGTACCACAACGTGCCTGCCTCCACAGCTTTTTCCTTGGGGACATGCCTAATTCCTGGCTGATTTGCCTTTCTCGTCTTAGGGTTGGGGTTCGGCCTAGGGCTAGGATTTTTTTAACTAGGAAGCCCTGAGTTCCAGGCTTACTTCATCTGACAAAGGCATCCCAAAGGGAGTGCAAAAGTGCCACAACATGGCTGCTTTCACGGCTTTCCCCTTAGGAAGAACCCTAATACCCGGCTGGTTTACCTTCCTAGGGTTACTGTTAGGCTTAGGCCTCGGACTTTTAAAACTAGGAAGCCCTTAGATCCAGGCACACTGCAGCTGTTCAAGGCATCCCAAGGGGAGTACTAAAGTACCACAACATGGCAGCTTTCACAGCTTTTTCCTTGGCACCATCCCTATACCTAGGCTGATTTATCTGCCTAGGGTTAGGGTTAGGGTTCAGCCTAGGGCTTGGAGTTTTTTAACCAGGAGGCCTTGAGTTCCAGGCTTACTGCATCTGCCAAAGGCATCCCAAAGGGTGTGCAAAAGTGCCACAACATGGCTGCTTTCACGGCTTTTCCCTTAGGAAGAACCCTAATACGCGGCTGATTTACCTTCCTAGGTTTACTGTTAGGCTTAGGCCTAGGACTTTTAAAACCAGGAAGCCCGGGGCTCCAGGCACACTGCAGCTGCGAAATGCATCCCAAAGGGAGTGCAAAAGTGCCACAACATGGCTGCTTTCACGGCTTTTCCCTTAGGAAGAACCCTAATACCCGGCTGATTTACCTTCCTAGGGTTACTGTTAGGCGTAGGCCTAGGACTTTTAAAACCAGGAAGCCCTGGGCTCCAGGCACTCTGCAGCTGCGAAAGGCATCCCAAGGGGAGCGCAAAAGTGACACAACTTGGCTGCCACCACTGATATTTCCATGAGACCATCCCGAACCATAGGCTGATTTTCCTTCCTAGGGTTAAGGTTTGAGTTACGCCTGGGGTAAGGGTTCTATTAACCAGAAAGCCCTGAGTTCCAAGAACACAGCAGCTGCGAAGGACTAGCCAAGAAGAGCGCAAAAGTACCACAACGTGCCTGCCTCCACAGCTTTTTCCTTGGGGACATGCCTAATTCCTGGCTGATTTGCCTTTCTCGTCTTAGGGTTGAGGTTCGGCCTAGGGCTAGGATTTTTTTAACTAGGAAGCCCTGAGTTCCAGGCTTACTTCATCTTCCAAAGGCATCCCAAAGGGAGTGCAGAAGTGCCACAACATGGCTGCTTTCACGGCTTTCCCCTTAGGAAGAACCCTAATACCCGGCTGTGTTACCTTCCTAGGGTTACTGTAAGGTTTAGGCTTAGGACTTTTAAAACCAGGAAGCCCTTAGATCCAGGCACACTGCAGCTGTTCAAGGCATCCCAAGGGGAGTACTAAAGTACCACAACATGGCAGCTTTCACTGCTTTTTCCTTGGCACCATCCCTATACATAGGCTGATTTATCTGCCTAGGGTTAGGGTTAGGGTTCAGCCTAGGGCTTGGAGTTTTTTAACCAGGAAGCCCTGAGTTCCAGGCTTACTGCATCTGCCAAATGCATCCCAAAGGGAGTGCAAAAGTGCCACAACATGGCTGCTTTCACGGCTTTTCCCTTAGGAAGAACCCTAATACCCGGCTGATTTACCTTCCTAGGGTTACTGTTAGGCTTAGGCCTAGGACTTTTAAAACCAGGAAGCCCTGGGCTCCAGGCACACTGCAGCTGCGAAAGGCATCCCAAGGGGAGCGCAAAAGTGACACAACTTGGCTGCCACCACTGATATTTCCATGAGACCATCCCGAACCATAGGCTGATTTTCCTTCCTAGGGTTAAGGTTTGAGTTACGCCTAGGGTAAGGGTTCTATTAACCAGAAAGCCCTGAGTTCCAAGAACACAGCAGCTGCGAAGGACTAGCCAAGAAGAGCGCAAAAGTACCACAACATGCCTGCCTCCACAGCTTTTTCCTTGGGGACATGCCTAATTCCTGGCTGATTTGCCTTTCTCGTCTTAGGGTTGGGGTTCGGCCTAGGGCTAGGATTTTTAAAATCAGGAAGCCCTGAGTTCCAGGCACACTGGAGTTGTGAAAGGCATCCAAAAGGGAGTGCAAAAGTGCCACAACATGGTTGCTTTCAAGGCTTTTTCCTTGGCAAGAAGCCTAACACCAGGCTGATTTCCCTTCCCAGGGTTACTGTAAGGCTTAGGCCTAGGGCTAGGATTTTTAAAATTAGGAAGCCCTTAGATCCAGGCACACTGCAGCTGTTCAAGGCATCCCAAGGGGAGTACAAAAGTGCAACAACATGGCAGCTTTCACAGCTTTTTCCTTGGCACCATCCCTATACCTAGGCTGATTTATCTGCCTAGGGTTAGGGTTAGGGTTCAGCCTAGGGCTTGGAGTTTTTTAACCAGGAAGCCCTGAGTTCCAGGCTTACTGCATCTGCCAAAGGCATCCCAAAGGGAGTGCAAAAGTGCCACAACATGGCTGCTTTCACAGCTTTTCCCTTAGGAAGAACCCTAATACCCGGCTGATTTACCTTCCTAGGGTTACTGTTAGGCTTAGGCCTAGGACTTTTAAAACCAGGAAGCCCTGGGCTCCAGGCATATGCAGCTGTTAAAGGCATCCCAAGAGGGCCGCAGAAGTGACACAACTTGGCTGCCTCTGCTTCTATTCTCATGAGACCATCCCGAACCATAGGCTGATTTTCCTTCCTAGGGTTAAGGTTTGAGTTTCGCCTAGGGTAAGAGTTCTATTAACCAGAAAGCCCTGAGTTCCAAGAACACAGCAGCTGCGAAGGACTACCCAAGAAGAGCGCAAAAGTACCACAACATGCCTGCCTCCACAGCTTTTTCCTTGGGGACATGCCTAATTCCTGGCTGATTTGCCTTTCTCGTCTTAGGCTTGGGGTTCGGCCTAGGGCTAGGATTTTTTTAACTCGGATGCCCTGAGTTCCAGGCTTACTGCATCTGCCAAAGGCATCCCAAAGGGAGTGCAGAAGTGCCACAACATGGCTGCTTTCACGGCTTTTCCCTTAGGAAGAACCCTAATACCCGGCTGATTTACCTTCCTAGGGTTACTGTTAGGCTTAGGCCTAGGACTTTTAAAACCAGGAAGCCCTGGGCTCCAGGCACTCTGCAGCTGCGAAAGGCATCCCAAGGGGAGCGCAAAAGTGACACAACTTGGCTGCCACCACTGATATTTCCATGAGACCATCCCGAAACATAGGCTGATTTTCCTTCCTAGGGTTAAGGTTTGAGTTACCCCTAGGGTAAGGGTTCTATTAACCAGAAAGCCCTGAGTTCCAAGAACACAGCAGCTGCGAAGGACTACCCAAGAAGAGCGCAAAAGTACCACAACATGCCTGCCTCCACAGCTTTTTCCTTGGGGACATGCCTAATTCCTGGCTGATTTGCCTTTCTCGTCTTAGGCTTGGGGTTCGGCCTAGGGCTAGGATTTTTTTAACTCGGAAGCCCTGAGTTCCAGGCTTACTGCATCTGCCAAAGGCATCCCAAAGGGAGTGCAGAAGTGCCACAACATGGCTGCTTTCACGGCTTTTCCCTTAGGAAGAACCCTAATACCCGGCTGATTTACCTTCCTAGGGTTACTGTTAGGCGTAGGCCTAGGACTTTTAAAACCAGGAAGCCCTGGGCTCCAGGCACTCTGCAGCTGCGAAAGGCATCCCAA
Organism: Ammospiza maritima maritima; assembly: GCA_036010785.1. NCBI lineage: Eukaryota > Metazoa > Chordata > Aves > Passeriformes > Passerellidae > Ammospiza > Ammospiza maritima. The sequence goes on from JAYKTQ010000067.1 coordinate 1,588,942, forward strand.
GGGGAGCGCAAAAGTGACACAACTTGGCTGCCACCACTGATATTTCCATGAGACCATCCCGAAACATAGGCTGATTTTCCTTCCTAGGGTTAAGGTTTGAGTTACGCCTAGGGTAAGGGTTCTATTAACCAGAAAGCCCTGAGTTCCAAGAACACAGCAGCTGCGAAGGACTACCCAAGAAGAGCGCAAAAGTACCACAACATGCCTGCGTCGATAGCTTTTTCCTTGGGGACATGCCTAATTCCTGGCTGATTTGCCTTTCTCGTCTTAGGGTTGGGGTTCGGCCTAGGGCTAGGATTTTTTTAACAAGGAAGCCCTGAGTTCCAGGCTTACTTCATCTGAAAAAGGCATCCCAAAGGGAGTGCAGAAGTGACACAACATGGCTGCTTTCACGGCTTTCCCCTTAGGAAGAACCCTAATACCCGGCTGGTTTACCTTCCTAGGGTTACTGTTAGGCTTAGGCCTCGGACTTTTAAAACTAGGAAGCCCTTAGATCCAGGCACACTGCAGCTGTTCAAGGCATCCCAAGGGGAGTACTAAAGTACCACAACATGGCAGCTTTCACAGCTTTTTCCTTGGCACCATCCCTATACCTAGGCTGATTTATCTGCCTAGGGTTAGGGTTAGGGTTCAGCCTAGGGCTTGGAGTTTTTTAACCAGGAAGCCCTGAGTTCCAGGCTTACTGCATCTGCCAAAGGCATCCCAAAGGGTGTGCAAAAGTGCCACAACATGGCTGCTTTCACAGCTTTTCCCTTAGGAAGAACCCTAATACCCGGCTGATTTACCTTCCTAGGGTTACTGTTAGGCTTAGGCCTAGGACTTTTAAAACCAGGAAGCCCTGGGCTCCAGGCACACTGCAGCTGCGAAATGCATCCCAAGAGGGCCGCAGAAGTGACACAACTTGGCTGCCTCTGCTTCTATTCTCATGAGACCATCCTGAACCATAGGCTGATTTTCCTTCCTAGGGTTAAGGTTTGAGTTACGCCTAGGGTAAGAGTTCTATTAACCAGAATGCCCTGAGTTCCAAGAACACAGCAGCTGCGAAGGACTAGCCAAGAAGAGCGCAAAAGTACCACAACATGCCTGCCTCCACAGCTTTTTCCTTGGGGACATGCCTAATTCCTGGCTGATTTGCCTTTCTCGTCTTAGGCTTGGGGTTCGGCCTAGGGCTAGGATTTGTTTAACTCGGATGCCCTGAGTTCCAGGCTTACTGCATCTGCCAAAGGCATCCCAAAGGGAGTGCAAAAGTACCACAACATGGCTGCTTTCACGGCTTTTCCCTTAGGAAGAACCCTAATACCCGGCTGATTTACCTTCCTAGGGTTACTGTTAGGCTTAGGCCTAGGACTTTTAAAACCAGGAAGCCCTGGGCTTCAGGCACACTGCAGCTGCGAAAGGCATCCCAAGGGGAGCGCAAAAGTGACACAACTTGGCTGCCACCACTGATATTTCCATGAGACCATCCCGAACCATAGGCTGATTTTTCCTTCCTAGGGTTAAGGTTTGAGTTACGCCTAGGGTAAGGGTTCTATTAACCAGAAAGCCCTGAGTTCCAAGAACACAGCAGCTGCGAAGGACTAGCCAAGAAGAGCGCAAAAGTACCACAACATGCCTGCCTCCACAGCTTTTTCCTTGGGGACATGCCTAATTCCTGGCTGATTTGCCTTTCTCGTCTTAGGCTTGGGGTTCGGCCTAGGGTTAGGATTTTTTTAACTAGGAAGCCCTGAGTTCCAGGCTTACTTCATCTGCCAAAGGCATCCCAAAGGGAGTGCAGAAGAGCCACAACATGGCTGCTTTCACGGCTTTTCCCTTAGGAAGAACCCTAATACCCGACTGATTTACCTTCCTAGGGTTACTGTTAGGCTTAGACCTACGACTTTTAAAACCAGGAAGCCCTGGGCTTCAGGCACACTGCAGCTGTAAAAGGCATCCCAAGAGGGCCGCAGAAGTGACACAACTTGGCTGCCTCTTCTTCTATTCTCATGAGACCATCCCGAACCATAGGATGATTTTCCTTCCTAGGGTTAATGTTTGAGTTTCGCCTAGGGTAAGAGGTCTATTAACCAGAAAGACCTGAGTTCCAAGAACACAGCAGCTGCGAAGGACTAGCCAAGAAGAGAGCAAAAGTACCACAACATGCCTGCCTCCACAGCTTTTTCCTTGGGGACATGCCTAATTCCTGGCTGATTTGCCTTTCTCGTCTTAGGGTTGGGGTTCGGCCTAGGGCTAGGATTTCTAAAATCAGGAAGCCCTGAGTTCCAGGCACACTGGAGCTGTGAAAGGCATTCAAAAGGGAGTGCAGAAGTGCCACAACATGGTTGCTTTCGCGGCTTTTTCCTTGGCAAGAAGCTTAACACCAGGCTGATTTCCCTTCCCTTGGTTACTGTTAGGCTTAGGCCTAGGGCTAGGATTTTTAAAACTAGGAAGCCCTTAGCTCCAGGCACACTGCAGCTGTTCAAGGCATCCCAAGGGGAGTACAAAAGTGCAACAACATGGCAGCTTTCACAGCTTTTTCCTTGGCACCATCCCTATACATAGGCTGATTTATCTGCCTAGGGTTAGGGTTAGGGTTCAGCCTAGGGCTTGGAGATTTTAACCCGGAAGCCCTGAGTTCCAGGCTTACTGCATCTGCCAAAGGCATCCCAAAGGGAGTGCAGAAGTGCCACAACATGGCTGCTTTCACGGCTTTTCCCTTAGGAAGAACCCTAATACTCGGCTGATTTACCTTCCTAGGGTTACTGTTAGGCTTAGGCCTAGGACTTTTAAAACCAGGAAGCCCTGGGCTCCAGGCACACTGCAGCTGCGAAAGGCATCCCAAGGGGAGCGCAAAAGTGACACAACTTGGCTGCCACCACTGATATTTCCATGAGACCATCCCGAACCATAGGCTGATTTTCCTTCCTAGGGTTAAGGTTTGAGTTACGCCTGGGGTAAGGGTTCTATTAGCCAGAAAGCCCTGAGTTCCAAGAACATACCAGCTGCGAAGGACTTCCCAAGAGGTGCGCAAAAGTACCACAACATGCCTGCCTCCACAGCTTTTTCCTTGGGGACATGCCTAATTCCTGGCTGATTTGCCTTTCTCGTCTTAGGCTTGGGGTTCGGCCTAGGGCTAGGATTTTTTTAACTAGGAAGCCCTGAGTTCCAGGCTTACTTCATCTGCAAAAGGCATCCCAAAGGGAGTGCAGAAGTGTCACAACATGGCTGCTTTCACGGCTTTTCCCTTAGGAAGAACCCTAATACGCGGCTGATTTACCTTCCTAGGGTTACTGTTAGGCTTAGGCCTAGGACTTTTAAAACCAGGAAGACCTGGGCTCCAGGCACATGCAGCTGTTAAAGGCATCCCAAGGGGAGCGCAAATGTGACACAACTTGGCTGCCACCACTGATATTTCCATGAGACAATCCCAAATCATAGGCTGATTTTCCTTCCTAGGGTTAAGGTTTGAGTTACGCCTAGGGTAAGAGTTCTATTAACCAGAAAGCCCTGAGTTCCAAGAACACAGCAGCTGCGAAGGACTACCCCAGAAGAGCGCAAAAGTACCACAACATGCCTGCCTCCACAGCTTTTTCCTTGGGGACATGCCTAATTCCTGGCTGATTTGCCTTTCTCGTCTTAGGGTTGGGGTTCGGCCTAGGGCTAGGATTTTTTTAACTAGGAAGCCCTGAGTTCCAGGCTTACTGCATCTGCCAAAAGCATCCCAAAGGGAGTGCAGAAGTGCCACAACATGGCTGCTTTCACGGCTTTTCCCTTAGGAAGAACCCTAATACGCGGCTGATTTACCTTCCTAGGGTTACTGTTAGGCGTAGGCCTAGGACTTTTAAAACCAGGAAGCCCTGGGCTCCAGGCACTCTGCAGCTGCGAAAGGCATCCCAAGGGGAGCGCAAAAGTGACACAACTTGGCTGCCACCACTGATATTTCCATGAGACCATCCCGAAACATAGGCTGATTTTCCTTCCTAGGGTTAAGGTTTGAGTTACGCCTAGGGTAAGGGTTCTATTAACCAGAAAGCCCTGAGTTCCAAGAACACAGCAGCTGCGAAGGACTACCCAAGAAGAGCGCAAAAGTACCACAACATGCCTGCGTCGATAGCTTTTTCCTTGGGGACATGCCTAATTCCTGGCTGATTTGCCTTTCTCGTCTTAGGGTTGGGGTTCGGCCTAGGGCTAGGATTTTTTTAACAAGGAAGCCCTGAGTTCCAGGCTTACTTCATCTGAAAAAGGCATCCCAAAGGGAGTGCAGAAGTGACACAACATGGCTGCTTTCACGGCTTTCCCCTTAGGAAGAACCCTAATACCCGGCTGGTTTACCTTCCTAGGGTTACTGTTAGGCTTAGGCCTCGGACTTTTAAAACTAGGAAGCCCTTAGATCCAGGCACACTGCAGCTGTTCAAGGCATCCCAAGGGGAGTACTAAAGTACCACAACATGGCAGCTTTCACAGCTTTTTCCTTGGCACCATCCCTATACCTAGGCTGATTTATCTGCCTAGGGTTAGGGTTAGGGTTCAGCCTAGGGCTTGGAGTTTTTTAACCAGGAAGCCCTGAGTTCCAGGCTTACTGCATCTGCCAAAGGCATCCCAAAGGGTGTGCAAAAGTGCCACAACATGGCTGCTTTCACAGCTTTTCCCTTAGGAAGAACCCTAATACCCGGCTGATTTACCTTCCTAGGGTTACTGTTAGGCTTAGGCCTAGGACTTTTAAAACCAGGAAGCCCTGGGCTCCAGGCACACTGCAGCTGCGAAATGCATCCCAAGAGGGCCGCAGAAGTGACACAACTTGGCTGCCTCTGCTTCTATTCTCATGAGACCATCCTGAACCATAGGCTGATTTTCCTTCCTAGGGTTAAGGTTTGAGTTACGCCTAGGGTAAGAGTTCTATTAACCAGAATGCCCTGAGTTCCAAGAACACAGCAGCTGCGAAGGACTAGCCAAGAAGAGCGCAAAAGTACCACAACATGCCTGCCTCCACAGCTTTTTCCTTGGGGACATGCCTAATTCCTGGCTGATTTGCCTTTCTCGTCTTAGGCTTGGGGTTCGGCCTAGGGCTAGGATTTGTTTAACTCGGATGCCCTGAGTTCCAGGCTTACTGCATCTGCCAAAGGCATCCCAAAGGGAGTGCAAAAGTACCACAACATGGCTGCTTTCACGGCTTTTCCCTTAGGAAGAACCCTAATACCCGGCTGATTTACCTTCCTAGGGTTACTGTTAGGCTTAGGCCTAGGACTTTTAAAACCAGGAAGCCCTGGGCTTCAGGCACACTGCAGCTGCGAAAGGCATCCCAAGGGGAGCGCAAAAGTGACACAACTTGGCTGCCACCACTGATATTTCCATGAGACCATCCCGAACCATAGGCTGATTTTTCCTTCCTAGGGTTAAGGTTTGAGTTACGCCTAGGGTAAGGGTTCTATTAACCAGAAAGCCCTGAGTTCCAAGAACACAGCAGCTGCGAAGGACTAGCCAAGAAGAGCGCAAAAGTACCACAACATGCCTGCCTCCACAGCTTTTTCCTTGGGGACATGCCTAATTCCTGGCTGATTTGCCTTTCTCGTCTTAGGCTTGGGGTTCGGCCTAGGGTTAGGATTTTTTTAACTAGGAAGCCCTGAGTTCCAGGCTTACTTCATCTGCCAAAGGCATCCCAAAGGGAGTGCAGAAGAGCCACAACATGGCTGCTTTCACGGCTTTTCCCTTAGGAAGAACCCTAATACCCGACTGATTTACCTTCCTAGGGTTACTGTTAGGCTTAGACCTACGACTTTTAAAACCAGGAAGCCCTGGGCTTCAGGCACACTGCAGCTGTAAAAGGCATCCCAAGAGGGCCGCAGAAGTGACACAACTTGGCTGCCTCTTCTTCTATTCTCATGAGACCATCCCGAACCATAGGATGATTTTCCTTCCTAGGGTTAATGTTTGAGTTTCGCCTAGGGTAAGAGGTCTATTAACCAGAAAGACCTGAGTTCCAAGAACACAGCAGCTGCGAAGGACTAGCCAAGAAGAGAGCAAAAGTACCACAACATGCCTGCCTCCACAGCTTTTTCCTTGGGGACATGCCTAATTCCTGGCTGATTTGCCTTTCTCGTCTTAGGGTTGGGGTTCGGCCTAGGGCTAGGATTTCTAAAATCAGGAAGCCCTGAGTTCCAGGCACACTGGAGCTGTGAAAGGCATTCAAAAGGGAGTGCAGAAGTGCCACAACATGGTTGCTTTCGCGGCTTTTTCCTTGGCAAGAAGCTTAACACCAGGCTGATTTCCCTTCCCTTGGTTACTGTTAGGCTTAGGCCTAGGGCTAGGATTTTTAAAACTAGGAAGCCCTTAGCTCCAGGCACACTGCAGCTGTTCAAGGCATCCCAAGGGGAGTACAAAAGTGCAACAACATGGCAGCTTTCACAGCTTTTTCCTTGGCACCATCCCTATACATAGGCTGATTTATCTGCCTAGGGTTAGGGTTAGGGTTCAGCCTAGGGCTTGGAGATTTTAACCCGGAAGCCCTGAGTTCCAGGCTTACTGCATCTGCCAAAGGCATCCCAAAGGGAGTGCAAAAGTGCCACAACATGGCTGCTTTCACGGCTTTTCCCTTAGGAAGAACCCTAATACTCGGCTGATTTACCTTCCTAGGGTTACTGTTAGGCTTAGGCCTAGGACTTTTAAAACCAGGAAGCCCTGGGCTCCAGGCACACTGCAGCTGCGAAAGGCATCCCAAGGGGAGCGCAAAAGTGACACAACTTGGCTGCCACCACTGATATTTCCATGAGACCATCCCGAACCATAGGCTGATTTTCCTTCCTAGGGTTAAGGTTTGAGTTACGCCTGGGGTAAGGGTTCTATTAACCAGAAAGCCCTGAGTTCCAAGAACATACCAGCTGCGAAGGACTTCCCAAGAGGTGCGCAAAAGTACCACAACATGCCTGCCTCCACAGCTTTTTCCTTGGGGACATGCCTAATTCCTGGCTGATTTGCCTTTCTCGTCTTAGGCTTGGGGTTCGGCCTAGGGCTAGGATTTTTTTAACTAGGAAGCCCTGAGTTCCAGGCTTACTTCATCTGCAAAAGGCATCCCAAAGGGAGTGCAGAAGTGTCACAACATGGCTGCTTTCACGGCTTTTCCCTTAGGAAGAACCCTAATACGCGGCTGATTTACCTTCCTAGGGTTACTGTTAGGCTTAGGCCTAGGACTTTTAAAACCAGGAAGACCTGTGCTCCAGGCACATGCAGCTGTTAAAGGCATCCCAAGGGGAGCGCAAATGTGACACAACTTGGCTGCCACCACTGATATTTCCATGAGACAATCCCAAATCATAGGCTGATTTTCCTTCCTAGGGTTAAGGTTTGAGTTACGCCTAGGGTAAGGGTTCTATTAACCAGAAAGCCCTGAGTTCCAAGAACACAGCAGCTGCGAAGGACTACCCCAGAAGAGCGCAAAAGTACCACAACATGCCTGCCTCCACAGCTTTTTCCTTGGGGACATGCCTAATTCCTGGCTGATTTGCCTTTCTCGTCTTAGGGTTGGGGTTCGGCCTAGGGCTAGGATTTTTTTAACTAGGAAGCCCTGAGTTCCAGGCTTACTGCATCTGCCAAAAGCATCCCAAAGGGAGTGCAGAAGTGCCACAACATGGCTGCTTTCACGGCTTTTCACTTAGGAAGAACCCTAATACGCGGCTGATTTACCTTCCTAGGGTTACTGTTAGGCTTAGGACTAGGACTTTTTAAACCAGGAAGCCCTGGGCTCCAGGCACACTGCAGCTGCGAAAGGCATCCCAAGGGGAGCGCAAAAGTGACACAACTTGGCTGCCACCACTGATATTTCCATGAGACCATCCCGAAACATAGGCTGATTTTCCTTCCTAGGGTTAAGGTTTGAGTTACGCCTAGGGTAAGGGTTCTACTAACCAGAAAGCCCTGAGTTCCAAGAACACAGCAGCTGTGAAGGACTAGCCAAGAAGAGCGCAAAAGTACCACAACATGCCTGCCTCCACAGCTTTTTCCTTGGGGACATGCCTAATTCCTGGCTGATTTGCCTTTCTCGTCTTAGGGTTGGGGTTCGGCCTAGGCCTAGGACTTTTAAAATCAGAAAGCCCTGAGTTCCAGGCACACTGGAGCTGTGAAAGACATCCAAAAGGGAGTGCAGAAGTGCCACAACATGGTTTCTTTCACGGCTTTTTCCGTGGCAAGAAGCCGAACACCAGGCTGATTTCCCTTCCCAGGGTTACAGTTAGGTTTAGGCCTAGGGCTAGGATTTTTAAAACTAGGAAGCCCTTAGATCCAGGCACACTGCAGCTGTTCAAGGCATCCCAAGGGGAGTACTAAAGTGCAACAACATGGCAGCTTTCACAGCTTTTTCCTTGGCACTATCCCTATACCTAGGCTGATTTATCTGCCTAGGGTTAGGGTTAGGCTTCAGCCTAGGGCTTGGAGTTTTTTAACCAGGAAGCCCTGAGTTCCAGGCTTACTGCATCTGCCAAAGGCATCCCAAAGGGAGTGCAAAAGTGCCACAACATGGCTGCTTTCACAGCTTTTCCCTTAGGAAGAACCCTAATACCCGACTGATTTACCTTCCTAGGGTTACTGTTAGGCTTAGGCCTAGGACTTTTAAAACCAGGAAGCCCTGGGCTCCAGGCATATGCAGCTGTTAAAGGCATCCCAAGAGGGCCGCAGAAGTTACACAACTTGGCTGCCTCTGCTTCTATTCTCATGAGACCATCCCGAACCATAGGCTGATTTTCCTTCCTAGGGTTAAGGTTTGAGTTACGCCTAGGGTAAGAGTTCTATTAACCAGAAAGCCCTGAGTTCCAAGAACACAGCAGCTGCGAAGGACTACCCAAGAAGAGCGCAAAAGTACCACAACGTGCCTGCCTCCACAGCTTTTTCCTTGAGGACATGCCTAATTCCTGGCTGATTTGCCTTTTCATCTTAGGCTTGGGGTTCGGCCTAGGGCTAGGACTTTTAAAATCAGGAAACCCTGAGTTCCAGGCACACTGGAGCTGTGAAAGGCATCCAAAAGGGAGTGCAAAAGTGCCACAACATGGCTGCTTTCACGGCTTTTCCCTTAGGAAGAACCCTAATACCCAGCTGATTTACCTTCCTAGGGTTACTGTTAGGCTTAGGCCTAGGACTTTTAAAACCAGGAAGCCCTGGGCTCCAGGCACACTGCAGCTGTTAAAGGCATCCCAAGAGAGCTGCAGAAGTGACACAACTTGGCTGCCACCACTGATATTTCCATGAGACCATCCCGAACCATAGGCTGATTTTCCTTCCTAGGGTTAAGGTTTGAGTTACGCCTAGGGTAAGGGTTCTATTAACCAGAAAGCCCTGAGTTCCAAGAACACAGCAGCTGCGAAGGACTTCCCAAGAAGAGCGCAAAAGTACCACAACATGCCTGCCTCCACAGCTTTTTCCTTGGGGACATGCCTAATTCCTGGCTGATTTGCCTTTCTCGTCTTAGGCTTAGGGTTCGGCCTTGGGCTAGGATTTTTAAAATCAGGAAGCCCTGACTTCCAGGCACACTGGAGCTGTGAAAGGCATCCAAAAGGGAGTGCAAAAGTTCCACAACATGGTTGCTTTCACGGCTTTTTCCTTGGCAAGAAGCTTAGCACCAGGCTGATTTCCCTTCCCAGGGTTACTGTTAGGCTTAGGCCTAGGGCTAGGATTTTTAAAACTAGGAAGCCCTGGGCTCCAGGCACACTGCAGCTGTTCAAGGCATCCCAAGGGGAGTACAAAATTGCAACAACATGGCAGCTTTCACAGCTTTTTCCTTGGCACCATCCCTATACCTTGGCTTTTTTATCTGCCTAGGGTTAGGGTTAGGGTTCAGCCTAGGGCTTGGAGATTTTAAACCAGGAAGCCCTGAGTTCCAGGCTTACTGCATCTGCCAAAGGCATCCCAAAGGGAGTGCAGAAGTGCCACAACATGGCTGCTTTCACGGCTTTTCCCTTAGGAAGAACCCTAATACGCGGCTGATTTACCTTCCTAGGATTACTGTTAGGCTTAGGCCTAGGACTTTTAAAACCAGGAAGCCCTGGGCTCTAGGCACACTGCAGCTGCGAAAGGCATCCCAAGGGGAGCGCAAAAGTGACACAACTTGGCTGCCTCTGCTGCTATTCTCATGAGACCATCCCGAACCATAGGCTGATTTTCCTTCCTAGGGTTAAGGTTTGAGTTACGCCTAGGGTAAGGGTTCTATTAACCAGAAAGCCCTGAGTTCCAAGAACACAGCAGCAGCGAAGGACTTCCCAAGAAGAGCGCAAAAGTACCACAACATGCCTGCCTCCACAGCTTTTTCCTTGGGGACATGCCTAATTCCTGGCTGATTTGCCTTTCTCGTCTTAGGGTTGGGGTTCGGCCTAGGGCTAGGATTTTTTTAACTAGGAAGCCCTGAGTTCCAGGCTTACTTCATCTGCCAAAGGCATCCCAAAGGGAGTGCAGAAGTGCCACAACATGGCTGCTTTCACGGCTTTTCCCTTAGGAAGAACCCTAATACGCGGCTGATTTACCTTCCTAGGTTTACTGTTAGGCTTAGGCCTAGGACTTTTAAAACCAGGAAGCCCTGGGCTCCAGGCACACTGCAGCTGCGAAAGGCATCCCAAGGGGAGCGCAAAAGTGACACAACTTGGCTGCCACCACTGATATTTCCATGAGACCATCCCGAACCATAGGCTGATTTTCCTTCCTAGGGTTAAGGTTTGAGTTATGCCTTGGGTAAGGGTTCTATTAACCAGAAAGCCCTGAGTTCCAAGAATACAGCAGCTACGAAGGACTAGCCAAGAAGAGCGCAAAAGTACCACAACATGCCTGCCTCCACAGCTTTTTCCTTGGGGACATGCCTAATTCCTGGCTGATTTGCCTTTCTCGTCTAAGGGTTGGGGTTCGGCCTAGGGCTAGGATTTTTAAAATCAGGAAGCCCTGAGTTCCAGGCACACTGGAGCTGTGAAAGGCATCCAAAAGGGAGTGCAGAAGTGCCACAACATGGCTGCTTTCCCGGCTTTTTCCTTGGCAAGAAGCCTAACACCAGGCTGATTTACCTTCCTAGGGTTACTGTAAGGCTTAGGCCTAGGGCTAGGATTTTTAAAACTAGAAAGCCGTTAGCTCCAGGCACACTGCAGCTGTTCAAGGCATCCCAAGAGGGCCGCAGAAGTGACACAACTTGGCTGCCTCTGCTGCTATTCTCATGAGTCCATCCCGAACCATAGGCCGATTTTCCTTCCTAGGGTGAGGGTTAGAGTTACGCCTAGGGTTAGTGTTTTTTTAACCAGAAAGCCCTGAGTTCCAAGAACACAGCAGCTGCGAAGGACTACCCAAGAGGAGTGCAAAAGTGCCACATCATGGCTGTCTCCAGCGCTTTTTCCTTGGGACCATCATTGAACCTAGGCTTCTTTACTTGCCTCCAGTTGCACCTATGGTCACGCCAAGAGATAGGGATTTTAAATCAGTAAACCCTGAGCTCCAGACCCAGTGCAGCTGCAAAAGGCTTCCCAAGGGCAGCCAAAAATTGCCTCAACATGCTCCTTCCAGTGCTTTTTTCCTTGGGAACATCCCTATACCCAGGCTGATTTATCTGCCTAGGGTTAGGGTTAGGGTTCAGCCTAGAGATAGGATTTTTTCAAACAGGAAACCCTGAATTCCAGGCACACTGCAGCTGTTAAAGGCAGTGTTCTACGTCAACCGCAACTTAGTCTGAAATAAATGCTTTTTCCCTGAGAGCATCTGAGAGGTTTGCATGAAGCACTGATATCTGACATTTGCAATTTTGAATAGGAGAGGAGAAAGAAAATGGGAAGAAGTTTTTAATTTTAGTGGTTTCAATGTTAATTTCCGTACACTTTTTCAAAACTTGTCAGCTCAAATGCCCATCAACATCTTTTAGTCATCTGTAAGTCAGTATTCATATAAAATGTGCTTCAAATCAAAAGAATTTCAAATTTGCACTCCAAATTTCTATGCCTAGATTTATGATTTCCTACACATATTAGATGAAAGGAAGGCCTTTTTTACTGTGGGAGTGCTGGAACACTGGAACAGGTTGCCCAGGGAAGTTGTGGGTGTCCCATCCCTGAAAGTATTCAAGGTCAGCTTGGACGGGGCTTGGAGCAGCAACAAAGGAGAAGCTTGATGGTAGAGAAACAAAGTTGGACTATAGAAGAAACTGGGATTGAAGTATAGGAGCAAGTTTTCTCTCAGCTCTTGGGGTAAATTCAAAGTTGTACAAAATGACATTTATCTGTGCTATTCACTACTGTAACAGAAATGTTCATGAAAACTGTACAGAAGATAGCAAATTTTAAAAGAGATAAGAATTACAGCATAAAATCCATGGGATGGGTTACAACATGAGACACTCTCTAAGAGAAAATCTCTGTGTTTCAGCACTTCATCATGGTAAGATTTCATGAAGTGCCAAAGAAGGCGGCAAAATATCATTTGGGACGTTATTTCCTGGAATTCAGCCTGGCCATTAGTAGGAACTGGGTTTGAACACATCATGTAGATATACCACACACACTTGCCCTTCACTGAAAAATGACTGTTTACAACGAAGAAGCAATTGACGATCAAAATTGATTGAAAGCATCTTAAACATGTCAAGTATTTCATTGTAGATGATCTGTGATCCAAATGCTTCTTCCACCTTCGAGAGGGACAGAACAATTCTTCCATGTCATGACGGTTTAAAATTGTATCAACCAATGTTTTCTGCTGAAAAGATAGCATCTATTTTTTTCTATTTTTGGAAGAAAATATTCCTAGACATACAACAGGTGAGAACTAAGTAATTTTAAAGAAACAAATGAAAAGAAAATATTCTGTAAATAGAATGAAATGAAAAGCTGTGTTTTAAATAGGAGCTAAATATGAAACAGAATTTTTGTACCAGGCATTTGAATTACTGCACCAGCTCTTTTGCCCATCAAGAGAGGCGTTTAGCATTTCAGTCTTTTCCAAGGTGTTCATGATCTGCTATGCTGATCTCTGTGTGTGCCTAGGTGTGTGTGGAAGGGGGGGCATGTGAAGGGGAGTGTGTATGTTTGCTTTACAATTGTTGTGGCAGATTCATGCCTCAGCTCCACATTTTGTTTTAGACAGGTCACACAGAGTGGATGTGAAGTTTACTATCAACAACAGATCAATTCCCAAATCATCCATTTCACTCTACCTTATAAATCATGTGCTTTGTTGCATATTTTATCAAATCTACTTTCAAGCCAGATGGAGGAAGGAGGATGTGGCAATCCCTCCACCATCTTGCAACTTTTATGCAAGTAGGTTTTCAAGAAAATCATCATTTCTCTTGGAAATATGTCTGGAACAGGCATGATGGTAGTGTCAACCTGTTGGAGTTTTTGTTGCTGGAAGAAGTTATACAAAAGGATTGGTTTTTACATTGACCAGTTACTGAATCAAGCTCAGGAATACATTGGAAATTCAACTGGGGCTTCCTTTCTCCGGCAGACTACTTCTAGAACGAGCTTGTACACTGAAGCTTACTCTTTTGCCCTCTTTTTGTTTCTTTCCTATTTTCTTGGCTTCTTTGCCACTCTCTAGACAATTTTGGAACTTTTTTCCCAACTCAAATGGTTTCAATAGTCTGATTGTGATCATACATTTTTACAAGGAATTTTTAAAATCTTTCCTCCAGTTAAGAAAGTCAAGGACTTAGGTCTTTTTCTTCCCTTATCAATATTGCAATGAAATTGATAAGTAAAGACCAACTCTTTCTTTTTGTTTTTAATCCATTCATCCATTTGGTGGACCAATAGTTGCCATTCTGATGGAAGTTGTCACTTCTTAACAATAGGCATTCTGTGACTATGTTGACAGCACTTTGGGTGAAGATCCTAACTGGTCTTAGATACACATAGGGAGAAATTTGCTCAGCCAGTGTCAGTCTTAAGCATGCGTATCAGAAGATCTTTCTAGAGCTGGGAATTTTCCCATGAAAGGGATTCAGTTAGGGAAGAGACACTTGCCCCAGAGGTTTACATTCTTCTTGAAGACTGCTTAAGGAACTTAGATGCCATGTCCATTTGGATCTGTGTCTGCACAGAACTTTGTCATGCCAGTGCTTGAAATGCATCTTGAAGAGAATTCACTAGCACAGAATGAATGAGAGTGGAAGGGGTTGGTGGGGCTAACCAGGCCCAACCCCCCTGCCTAAACCAGGATACCTAGAGCCTCTTGCCCAGGATTCTATCTGGGTGTACTTTTAATGTCTTCAAAGATCCAGGCTCCACAATCTTTCTGGGCAGTCTGTGCCGTGGTTCACTCACCCTCACAGTAAAGAATCATTTCCTGATGTTCCTGTATTTCAGTGTGTGCCCACTGCTTCTTGTCTTTTCACTCAGCATCACTGAAAAGACACTGATTCCCTCCCCTTTGCACTATTGCTTCCATATGGATGTGTGCTGCCATGTAGAGATATGTCAAAAACCTCCCTGAAGCCCAGGCAGATAATATTCCCTTCATCTACCAGTCAAGTTGATTCATCAGAGGAGTTTAAAGTTATGTTCAGCATGAAATGCCCCTGAAAAATCATGCTAACTACATTATTGTGTCGTCTTTCATGTGCCTGGCAAGGTTTTCCAGGAAGAGCTGCTTCATCAACTTCCTGGGTATAAAAAAGAGGCTGGCTGGTTTGTACGATTGCGAGTCCTCCGAATTGCCTTTTTTGAAGATGAGTGTCATTTGGTTACATCCAGTCCTTAGCCTCTCTTGTCGTCTACATCTTAGCAAAAAGCTTTTCCACTATGTCTGGCAAGGAGAAATTGTGCCAGCACAGAAAACATCTCCCATCGTGTTCTAGACGTTGCACGGAGGTGTGCCGAGTGTTTGGCATGAAGAAAAGAAAAGTTGTCCAAAACAGCTTCCAATCGAATGTTCATGTGATTGGAAAAGTCAGGAGAGTGCAAAGGTACTGTTTTCTATCAGTTGGCAAGCTGCGCACACAATCCCAGTGTTGTACAGCTTCCTTCTTCACCTTTCCGAAGGTGCCGCTCTCTCCGGCTCCCGGAGGCGAAGAAGCGGCTTCTTCGCGCAAAGACGATTGTGCCGCTCACTGTGCACTCCTTAGCGCGGCTTCTGCCGAAAGACGCCCGGGAGCGGCTCTTAGCTCCGGACAGCATCGTACCTTCGTCTTTAGCGTCTCTTCTCGTCTACATCTTAGCAAAAAGCTTTTCCACTATGTCTGGCGAGGAAAAACTGTGCCAGCACAGAAAACATCTCCCATCGTGTTCTAGACGTTGCACGGAGGTGTGCCGAGTGTTTGGCATGAAGGAAAGAAAAGTTGTCCAAAACAGCTTCCAATCGAATGTTCATGTGATTGGAAAAGTCAGGAGAGTGCAAAGGTACTGTTTTCTAGCAGTTGGCAAGCTGCGCACACAATCCCAGTGTTGTACAGCTTCCTTCTTCACCTTTCCGAAGGTGCCGCTCTCTCCGGCTCCCGGAGGCGAAGAAGCGGCTTCTTCGCGCAAAGACGATTGTGCCGCTCACTGTGCACTCCTTAGCGCGGCTTCTGCCGAAAGACGCCCGGGAGCGGCTCTTAGCTCCGGACAGCATCATACCTTCGTCTTTAGCGTCTCTTCTCGTCTACATCTTAGCAAAAAGCTTTTCTACTATGTCTGGCAAGGAAAAACTGTGCCAGCACAGAAAACATCTCCCATCGTGTTCTAGACGTTGCACGATCCCTATACTTAGGCTGATTTTCCTTCCTGGGGATAGGGTTAGACTTCAGCCTAGGGCTTGGAGTATTTTAACCAGGAAGCCCTGAGTTCCAGGCTTACTGCATCTGCCAAAAGCATCCCAAAGGGAGTGCAGAAGTGCCACAACATGGCTGCTTTCACGGCTTTTCCCTTAGGAAGAACCCTAATACGCGGCTGATTTACCTTCCTTGGGTTACTGTTAGGCTTAGGCCTAGGACTTTTAAAACCAGGAAGCCCTGGGCTCCAGGCACATGCAGCTGTTAAAGGCATCCCAAGAGGGCCGCAGAAGTGACACAACTTGGCTGCCTCTGCTGCTATTCTCATGAGACCATCCCGAACCATAGGCTTATTTTCCTTCCTAGGGTGAAGGTTTGAGTTACGCCTAGGGTAAGAGTTCTATTAACCAGAAAGCCCTGAGTTCCAAGAACATACCAGAGGCGAAGGACTACCCAAGAAGAGCACAAAAGTACCACAACATGCCTGCCTCCACAGCTTTTTCCTTGGGGACATGCCTAATTCCTGGCTGATTTGCCTTTCTCGTCTTAGGGTTGGGGTTCGGCCTAGGGCTAGGATTTTTAAAATCAGGAAGCCCTGAGTTCCAGGCACACTGGAGCTGTGAAAGGCATCCAAAAGGGAGTGCAAAAGTGCCACAACATGGCTGCTTTCACGGCTTTTAACTTGGCAAGAAGCCTAACACCCGTCTGATTTCCCTTCCCAGGGTTACTGTTAGGTTTAGGCCTAGGGCTAGGGTTTTTAAAACTAGGAAGCCCTTAGTTCCAGGCACACTGCAGCTGTTGAAGGCATCCCAAGGGGAGTACAAAAGTGCAACAACATGGCAGCTTTCACAGCTTTTTCCTTGGCACCATCCCTATACCTAGGCTGATTTATCTGCCTAGGGTTAGGGTTAGGCTTCAGCCTAGGTCTTGGAGTTTTTTCACCAGGAAGCCCTGAGTTCCAGGCTTACTGCATCTGCCAAAGGCATCCCAAAGGGAGTGCAGAAGTGCCACAACATGGCTGCTTTCACGGCTTTTCCCTTAGGAAGAACCGTAATACCCGGCTGATTTACCTTCCTAGGGTTACTGTTAGGCTTAGGCCTAGGACTTTTAAAACCAGGACGTCCTGGGCTCCAGGCACTCTGCAGCTGCGAAAGGCATCCCAAGGGGAGCGCAAAAGTGACACAACTTGGCTGCCACCACTGATATTTCCATGAGACCATCCCGAACCATAGGCTGATTTTCCTTCCTACGGTTAAGGTTTGAGTTACGCCTAGGGTAAGGGTTCTATTAACCAGAAAGCCCTGAGTTCCAAGAACACAGCAGCTGCGAAGGACTACCCAAGAAGAGCACAAAAGTACCACAACATGCCTGCCTCCACCGCTTTTTCCTTGGGGACATGCCTAATTCCTGGCTGATTTGCCTTTCTCGTCTAAGGGTTGGGGTTCGGCCTAGGGCTAGGATTTTTTTAACTAGGAAGCCCTGAGTTCCAGGCTTACTGCATCTGCCAAAGGCATCCCAAAGGGAGTGCAGAAGTGCCACAACATGGTTGCTTTCACGGCTTTTCCCTTAGGAAGAACCCTAATACCCAGCTGATTTACCTTCCTAGGGTTACTGTTAGGCTTAGGCCTAGGACTTTTAAAACCAGGAAGCCCTGGGCTCCAGGCACACTGCAGCTGCGAAAGGCATCCCAAGGGGAGCGCAAAAGTGACACAACTTGGCTGCCACCACTGATATTTCCATGAGACCATCCCGAACCATAGGCTGATTTTCCTTCCTAGGGTTAAGGTTTGAGTTACGCCTAGGGTAAGGGTTCTATTAACCAGAAAGCCCTGAGTTCCAAGAACATACCAGAGGCGAAGGACTACCCAAGAAGAGCGCAAAAGTACCACAACGTGCCTGCCTCCACAGCTTTTTCCTTGGGGACATGCCTAATTCCTGGCTGATTTGCCTTTCTCGTCTTAGGGTTGGGGTTCGGCCTAGGGCTAGGATTTTTTTAACTAGGAAGCCCTGAGTTCCAGGCTTACTTCATCTGCCAAAGGCATCCCAAAGGGAGTGCAGAAGTGCCACAACATGGCTGCTTTCACGGCTTTCCCCTTAGGAAGAACCCTAATACCCGGCTGGTTTACCTTCCTAGGGTTACTGTTAGGCTTAGGCCTCGGACTTTTAAAACTAGGAAGCCCTTAGATCCAGGCACACTGCAGCTGTTCAAGGCATCCCAAGGGGAGTACTAAAGTACCACAACATGGCAGCTTTCACAGCTTTTTCCTTGGCACCATCCCTATACATAGGCTGATTTATCTGCCTAGGGTTAGGGTTAGGGTTCAGCCTAGGGCTTGGAGTTTTTTAACCAGGAAGCCCTGAGTTCCAGGCTTACTGCATCTGCCAAAGGCATCCCAAAGGGAGTGCAAAAGTGCCACAACATGGCTGCTTTCACAGCTTTTCCCTTAGGAAGAACCCTAATACCCGGCTGATTTACCTTCCTAGGGTTACTGTTAGGCTTAGGCCTAGGACTTTTAAAACCAGGAAGCCCTGGGCTCCAGGCACACTGCACCTGTTAAAGGCATCCCAAGAGGGCCGCAGAAGTGAAACAACTTGGCTGCCTCTGCTTCTATTCTCATGAGGCCATCCCGAACCATAGGCTGATTTTCCTTCCTAGGGTGAAGGTTTGAGTTACGCCTAGGGTAAGGGTTCTATTAACCAGAAAGCCCTGAGTTCCAAGAACACAGCAGCTGCGAAGGACTACCCAAGAAGAGCGCAAAAGTACCACAACATGCCTGCCTCCACAGCTTTTTCCTTGGGGACATGCCTAATTCCTGGCTGATTTGCCTTTCTCGTCTTAGGCTTGGGGTTCGGCCTAGGGCTAGGATTTTTAAAATCAGGAAGCCCTGAGTTCCAGGCACACTGGAGCTGTGAAAGGCATTCAAAAGGGAGTGCAGAAGTGCCACAACATGGTTGCTTTCGCGGCTTTTTCCTTGGCAAGAAGCTTAACACCAGGCTGATTTCCCTTCCCTTGGTTACTGTTAGGCTTAGGCCTAGGGCTAGGATTTTTAAAACTAGGAAGCCCTTAGATCCAGGCACACTGCAGCTGTTAAAGGCATCCCAAGGGGAGTACAAAAGTGCAACAACATGGCAGCTTTCACAGCTTTTTCCTTGGCACCATCCCTATACATAGGCTGATTTATCTGCCTAGGGTTAAGGTTAGGGTTCAGCCTAGGGCTTGGAGATTTTAACCCGGAAGCCCTGAGTTCCAGGCTTACTGCATCTGCCAAAGGCATCCCAAAGGGAGTGCAAAAGTGCCACAACATGGCTGCTTTCACGGCTTTTCCCTTAGGAAGAACCCTAATACTCGGCTGATTTACCTTCCTAGGGTTACTGTTAGGCTTAGGCCTAGGACTTTTAAAACCAGGAAGCCCTGGGCTCCAGGCACACTGCAGCTGCGAAAGGCATCCCAAGGGGAGCGCAAAAGTGACACAACTTGGCTGCCACCACTGATATTTCCATGAGACCATCCCGAACCATAGGCTGATTTTCCTTCCTAGGGTTAAGGTTTGAGTTACGCCTGGGGTAAGGGTTCTATTAACCAGAAAGCCCTGAGTTCCAAGAACATACCAGCTGCGAAGGACTTCCCAAGAGGTGCGCAAAAGTACCACAACATGCCTGCCTCCACAGCTTTTTCCTTGGGGACATGCCTAATTCCTGGCTGATTTGCCTTTCTCGTCTTAGGCTTGGGGTTCGGCCTAGGGCTAGGATTTTTTTAACTAGGAAGCCCTGAGTTCCAGGCTTACTTCATCTGCAAAAGGCATCCCAAAGGGAGTGCAGAAGTGTCACAACATGGCTGCTTTCACGGCTTTTCCCTTAGGAAGAACCCTAATACGCGGCTGATTTACCTTCCTAGGGTTACTGTTAGGCTTAGGCCTAGGACTTTTAAAACCAGGAAGATCTGTGCTCCAGGCACATGCAGCTGTTAAAGGCATCCCAAGGGGAGCGCAAATGTGACACAACTTGGCTGCCACCACTGATATTTCCATGAGACAATCCCAAATCATAGGCTGATTTTCCTTCCTAGGGTTAAGGTTTGAGTTACGCCTAGGGTAAGGGTTCTATTAACCAGAAAGCCCTGAGTTCCAAGAACACAGCAGCTGCGAAGGACTACCCCAGAAGAGCGCAAAAGTACCACAACATGCCTGCCTCCACAGCTTTTTCCTTGGGGACATGCCTAATTCCTGGCTGATTTGCCTTTCTCGTCTTAGGGTTGGGGTTCGGCCTAGGGCTAGGATTTTTTTAACTAGGAAGCCCTGAGTTCCAGGCTTACTGCATCTGCCAAAAGCATCCCAAAGGGAGTGCAGAAGTGCCACAACATGGCTGCTTTCACGGCTTTTCCCTTAGGAAGAACCCTAATACGCGGCTGATTTACCTTCCTATGTTTACTGTTAGGCTTAGGCCTAGGACTTTTTAAACCAGGAAGCCCTGGGCTCCAGGCACACTGCAGCTGCGAAAGGCATCCCAAGGGGAGCGCAAAAGTGACACAACTTGGCTGCCACCACTGATATTTCCATGAGACCATCCCGAAACATAGGCTGATTTTCCTTCCTAGGGTTAAGGTTTGAGTTACGCCTAGGGTAAGGGTTCTATTAACCAGAAAGCCCTGAGTTCCAAGAACACAGCAGCTGTAAAGGACTAGCCAAGAAGAGCGCAAAAGTACCACAACATGCCTGCCTCCACAGCTTTTTCCTTGGGGACATGCCTAATTCCTGGCTGATTTGCCTTTCTCGTCTTAGGGTTGGGGTTCGGCCTAGGGCTAGGACTTTTAAAATCAGGAAGCCCTGAGTTCCAGGCACACTGGAGCTGTGAAAGACATCCAAAAGGGAGTGCAGAAGTGCCACAACATGGTTTCTTTCACGGCTTTTTCCGTGGCAAGAAGCCGAACACCAGGCTGATTTCCCTTCCCAGGGTTACAGTTAGGTTTAGGCCTAGGGCTAGGATTTTTAAAACTAGGAAGCCCTTAGATCCAGGCACACTGCAGCTGTTCAAGGCATCCCAAGGGGAGTACTAAAGTGCAACAACATGGCAGCTTTCACAGCTTTTTCCTTGGCACTATCCCTATACCTAGGCTGATTTATCTGCCTAGGGTTAGGGTTAGGCTTCAGCCTAGGGCTTGGAGTTTTTTAACCAGGAAGCCCTGAGTTCCAGGCTTACTGCATCTGCCAAAGGCATCCCAAAGGGAGTGCAAAAGTGCCACAACATGGCTGCTTTCACAGCTTTTCCCTTAGGAAGAACCCTAATACCCGACTGATTTACCTTCCTAGGGTTACTGTTAGGCTTAGGCCTAGGACTTTTAAAACCAGGAAGCCCTGGGCTCCAGGCATATGCAGCTGTTAAAGGCATCCCAAGAGGGCCGCAGAAGTTACACAACTTGGCTGCCTCTGCTTCTATTCTCATGAGACCATCCCGAACCATAGGCTGATTTTCCTTCCTAGGGTTAAGGTTTGAGTTACGCCTAGGGTAAGAGTTCTATTAACCAGAAAGCCCTGAGTTCCAAGAACACAGCAGCTGCGAAGGACTACCCAAGAAGAGCGCAAAAGTACCACAACGTGCCTGCCTCCACAGCTTTTTCCTTGAGGACATGCCTAATTCCTGGCTGATTTGCCTTTTCATCTTAGGCTTGGGGTTCGGCCTAGGGCTAGGACTTTTAAAATCAGGAAACCCTGAGTTCCAGGCACACTGGAGCTGTGAAAGGCATCCAAAAGGGAGTGCAAAAGTGCCACAACATGGCTGCTTTCACGGCTTTTCCCTTAGGAAGAACCCTAATACCCAGCTGATTTACCTTCCTAGGGTTACTGTTAGGCTTAGGCCTAGGACTTTTAAAACCAGGAAGCCCTGGGCTCCAGACACACTGCAGCTGTTAAAGGCATCCCAAGAGAGCTGCAGAAGTGACACAACTTGGGTGCCACCACTGATATTTCCATGAGACCATCCCGAACCATAGGCTGATTTTCCTTCCTAGGGTTAAGGTTTGAGTTACGCCTAGGGTAAGGGTTCTATTAACCAGAAAGCCCTGAGTTCCAAGAACACAGCAGCTGCGAAGGACTTCCCAAGAAGAGCGCAAAAGTACCACAACATGCCTGCCTCCACAGCTTTTTCCTTGGGGACATGCCTAATTCCTGGCTGATTTGCCTTTCTCGTCTTAGGCTTAGGGTTCGGCCTTTGCCTAGGATTTTTAAAATCAGGAAGCCCTGACTTCCAGGCACACTGGAGCTGTGAAAGGCATCCAAAAGGGAGTGCAAAAGTTCCACAACATGGTTGCTTTCACGGCTTTTTCCTTGGCAAGAAGCTTAGCACCAGGCTGATTTCCCTTCCCAGGGTTACTGTTAGGCTTAGGCCTAGGGCTAGGATTTTTAAAACTAGGAAGCCCTGGGCTCCAGGCACACTGCAGCTGTTCAAGGCATCCCAAGGGGAGTACAAAAGTGCAACAACATGGCAGCTTTCACAGCTTTTTCCTTGGCACCATCCCTATACCTTGGCTTTTTTATCTGCCTAGGGTTAGGGTTAGGGTTCAGCCTAGGGCTTGGAGATTTTAAACCAGGAAGCCCTGAGTTCCAGGCTTACTGCATCTGCCAAAGGCATCCCAAAGGGAGTGCAGAAGTGCCACAACATGGCTGCTTTCACGGCTTTTCCCTTAGGAAGAACCCTAATACGCGGCTGATTTACCTTCCTAGGATTACTGTTAGGCTTAGGCCTAGGACTTTTAAAACCAGGAAGCCCTGGGCTCTAGGCACACTGCAGCTGCGAAAGGCATCCCAAGGGGAGCGCAAAAGTGACACAACTTGGCTGCCTCTGCTGCTATTCTCATGAGACCATCCCGAACCATAGGCTGATTTTCCTTCCTAGGGTTAAGGTTTGAGTTACGCCTAGGGTAAGGGTTCTATTAACCAGAAAGCCCTGAGTTCCAAGAACACAGCAGCTGCGAAGGACTTCCCAAGAAGAGCGCAAAAGTACCACAACATGCCTGCCTCCACAGCTTTTTCCTTGGGGACATGCCTAATTCCTGGCTGATTTGCCTTTCTCGTCTTAGGGTTGGGGTTCGGCCTAGGGCTAGGATTTTTTTAACTAGGAAGCCCTGAGTTCCAGGCTTACTTCATCTGCCAAAGGCATCCCAAAGGGAGTGCAGAAGTGCCACAACATGGCTGCTTTCACGGCTTTTCCCTTAGGAAGAACCCTAATACGCGGCTGATTTACCTTCCTAGGTTTACTGTTAGGCTTAGGCCTAGGACTTTTAAAACCAGGAAGCCCTGGGCTCCAGGCACACTGCAGCTGCGAAAGGCATCCCAAGGGGAGCGCAAAAGTGACACAACTTGGCTGCCACCACTGATATTTCCATGAGACCATCCCGAACCATAGGCTGATTTTCCTTCCTAGGGTTAAGGTTTGAGTTATGCCTTGGGTAAGGGTTCTATTAACCAGAAAGCCCTGAGTTCCAAGAATACAGCAGCTACGAAGGACTAGCCAAGAAGAGCGCAAAAGTACCACAACATGCCTGCCTCCACAGCTTTTTCCTTGGGGACATGCCTAATTCCTGGCTGATTTGCCTTTCTCGTCTAAGGGTTGGGGTTCGGCCTAGGGCTAGGATTTTTAAAATCAGGAAGCCCTGAGTTCCAGGCACACTGGAGCTGTGAAAGGCATCCAAAAGGGAGTGCAGAAGTGCCACAACATGGCTGCTTTCCCGGCTTTTTCCTTGGCAAGAAGCCTAACACCAGGCTGATTTACCTTCCTAGGGTTACTGTAAGGCTTAGGCCTAGGGCTAGGATTTTTAAAACTAGAAAGCCGTTAGCTCCAGGCACACTGCAGCTGTTCAAGGCATCCCAAGAGGGCCGCAGAAGTGACACAACTTGGCTGCCTCTGCTGCTATTCTCATGAGTCCATCCCGAACCATAGGCCGATTTTCCTTCCTAGGGTGAGGGTTAGAGTTACGCCTAGGGTTAGTGTTTTTTTAACCAGAAAGCCCTGAGTTCCAAGAACACAGCAGCTGCGAAGGACTACCCAAGAGGAGTGCAAAAGTGCCACATCATGGCTGTCTCCAGCGCTTTTTCCTTGGGACCATCATTGAACCTAGGCTTCTTTACTTGCCTCCAGTTGCACCTATGGTCACGCCAAGCGATAGGGATTTTAAATCAGTAAACCCTGAGCTCCAGACCCAGTGCAGCTGCAAAAGGCTTCCCAAGGGCAGCCAAAAATTGCCTCAACATGCTCCTTCCAGTGCTTTTTTCCTTGGGAACATCCCTATACCCAGGCTGATTTATCTGCCTAGGGTTAGGGTTAGGGTTCAGCCTAGAGATAGGATTTTTTCAAACAGGAAACCCTGAATTCCAGGCACACTGCAGCTGTTAAAGGCAGTGTTCTACGTCAACCGCAACTTAGTCTGAAATAAATGCTTTTTCCCTGAGAGCATCTGAGAGGTTTGCATGAAGCACTGATATCTGACATTTGCAATTTTGAATAGGAGAGGAGAAAGAAAATGGGAAGAAGTTTTTAATTTTAGTGGTTTCAATGTTAATTTCCGTACACTTTTTCAAAACTTGTCAGCTCAAATGCCCATCAACATCTTTTAGTCATCTGTAAGTCAGTATTCATATAAAATGTGCTTCAAATCAAAAGAATTTCAAATTTGCACTCCAAATTTCTATGCCTAGATTTATGATTTCCTACACATATTAGATGAAAGGAAGGCCTTTTTTACTGTGGGAGTGCTGGAACACTGGAACAGGTTGCCCAGGGAAGTTGTGGGTGTCCCATCCCTGAAAGTATTCAAGGTCAGCTTGGACGGGGCTTGGAGCAGCAACAAAGGAGAAGCTTGATGGTAGAGAAACAAAGTTGGACTATAGAAGAAACTGGGATTGAAGTATAGGAGCAAGTTTTCTCTCAGCTCTTGGGGTAAATTCAAAGTTGTACAAAATGACATTTATCTGTGCTATTCACTACTGTAACAGAAATGTTCATGAAAACTGTACAGAAGATAGCAAATTTTAAAAGAGATAAGAATTACAGCATAAAATCCATGGGATGGGTTACAACATGAGACACTCTCTAAGAGAAAATCTCTGTGTTTCAGCACTTCATCATGGTAAGATTTCATGAAGTGCCAAAGAAGGCGGCAAAATATCATTTGGGACGTTATTTCCTGGAATTCAGCCTGGCCATTAGTAGGAACTGGGTTTGAACACATCATGTAGATATACCACACACACTTGCCCTTCACTGAAAAATGACTGTTTACAACGAAGAAGCAATTGACGATCAAAATTGATTGAAAGCATCTTAAACATGTCAAGTATTTCATTGTAGATGATCTGTGATCCAAATGCTTCTTCCACCTTCGAGAGGGACAGAACAATTCTTCCATGTCATGACGGTTTAAAATTGTATCAACCAATGTTTTCTGCTGAAAAGATAGCATCTATTTTTTTCTATTTTTGGAAGAAAATATTCCTAGACATACAACAGGTGAGAACTAAGTAATTTTAAAGAAACAAATGAAAAGAAAATATTCTGTAAATAGAATGAAATGAAAAGCTGTGTTTTAAATAGGAGCTAAATATGAAACAGAATTTTTGTACCAGGCATTTGAATTACTGCACCAGCTCTTTTGCCCATCAAGAGAGGCGTTTAGCATTTCAGTCTTTTCCAAGGTGTTCATGATCTGCTATGCTGATCTCTGTGTGTGCCTAGGTGTGTGTGGAAGGGGGGGCATGTGAAGGGGAGTGTGTATGTTTGCTTTACAATTGTTGTGGCAGATTCATGCCTCAGCTCCACATTTTGTTTTAGAAAGGTCACACAGAGTGGATGTGAAGTTTACTATCAACAAGAGATCAATTCCCAAATCATCCATTTCACTCTACCTTATAAATCATGTGCTTTGTTGCATATTTTATCAAATCTACTTTCAAGCCAGATGGAGGAAGGAGGATGTGGCAATCCCTCCACCATCTTGCAACTTTTATGCAAGTAGGTTTTCAAGAAAATCATCATTTCTCTTTGAAATATGTCTGGAACAGGCATGATGGTAGTGTCAACCTGTTGGAGTTTTTGTTGCTGGAAGAAGTTATACAAAAGGATTGGTTTTTACATTGACCAGTTACTGAATCAAGCTCAGGAATACATTGGAAATTCAACTGGGGCTTCCTTTCCCCGGCAGACTACTTCTAGAACGAGCTTGTACACTGAAGCTTACTCTTTTGCCCTCTTTTTGTTTCTTTCCTATTTTCTTGGCTTCTTTGCCACTCTCTAGACAATTTTGGAACTTTTTTCCCAACTCAAATGGTTTCAATAGTCTGATTGTGATCATACATTTTTACAAGGAATTTTTAAAATCTTTCCTCCAGTTAAGAAAGTCAAGGACTTAGGTCTTTTTCTTCCCTTATCAATATTGCAATGAAATTGATAAGTAAAGACCAACTCTTTCTTTTTGTTTTTAATCCATTCATCCATTTGGTGGACCAATAGTTGCCATTCTGATGGAAGTTGTCACTTCTTAACAATAGGCATTCTGTGACTATGTTGACAGCACTTTGGGTGAAGATCCTAACTGGTCTTAGATACACATAGGGAGAAATTTGCTCAGCCAGTGTCAGTCTTAAGCATGCGTATCAGAAGATCTTTCTAGAGCTGGGAATTTTCCCATGAAAGGGATTCAGTTAGGGAAGAGACACTTGCCCCAGAGGTTTACATTCTTCTTGAAGACTGCTTAAGGAACTTAGATGCCATGTCCATTTGGATCTGTGTCTGCACAGAACTTTGTCATGCCAGTGCTTGAAATGCATCTTGAAGAGAATTCACTAGCACAGAATGAATGAGAGTGGAAGGGGTTGGTGGGGCTAACCAGGCCCAACCCCCCTGCCTAAACCAGGATCCCTAGAGCCTCTTGCCCAGGATTCTATCTGGGTGTACTTTTAATGTCTTCAAAGATCCAGGCTCCACAATCTTTCTGGGCAGTCTGTGCCGTGGTTCACTCACCCTCACAGTAAAGAATCATTTCCTGATGTTCCTGTATTTCAGTGTGTGCCCACTGCTTCTTGTCTTTTCACTCAGCATCACTGAAAAGACACTGATTCCCTCCCCTTTGCACTATTGCTTCCATATGGATGTGTGCTGCCATGTAGAGATATGTCAAAAACCTCCCTGAAGCCCAGGCAGATAATATTCCCTTCATCTACCAGTCAAGTTGATTCATCAGAGGAGTTTAAAGTTATGTTCAGCATGAAATGCCCCTGAAAAATCATGCTAACTACATTATTGTGTCGTCTTTCATGTGCCTGGCAAGGTTTTCCAGGAAGAGCTGCTTCATCAACTTCCTGGGTATAAAAAAGAGGCTGGCTGGTTTGTACGATTGCGAGTCCTCCTAATTGCCTTTTTTGAAGATGAGTGTCATTTGCTTACATCCAGTCCTTAGCCTCTCTTGTCGTCTACATCTTAGCAAAAAGCTTTTCCACTATGTCTGGCAAGGAGAAATTGTGCCAGCACAGAAAACATCTCCCATCGTGTTCTAGACGTTGCACGGAGGTGTGCCGAGTGTTTGGCATGAAGAAAAGAAAAGTTGTCCAAAACAGCTTCCAATCGAATGTTCATGTGATTGGAAAAGTCAGGAGAGTGCAAAGGTACTGTTTTCTAGCAGTTTGCAAGCTGCGCACACAATCCCAGTGTTGTACAGCTTCCTTCTTCACCTTTCCGAAGGTGCCGCTCTCTCCGGCTCCCGGAGGCGAAGAAGCGGCTTCTTCGCGCAAAGACGATTGTGCCGCTCACTGTGCACTCCTTAGCGCGGCTTCTGCCGAAAGACGCCCGGGAGCGGCTCTTAGCTCCGGACAGCATCGTACCTTCGTCTTTAGCGTCTCTTCTCGTCTACATCTTAGCAAAAAGCTTTTCCACTATGTCTGGCGAGGAAAAACTGTGCCAGCACAGAAAACATCTCCCATCGTGTTCTAGACGTTGCACGGAGGTGTGCCGAGTGTTTGGCATGAAGGAAAGAAAAGTTGTCCAAAACAGCTTCCAATCGAATGTTCATGTGATTGGAAAAGTCAGGAGAGTGCAAAGGTACTGTTTTCTAGCAGTTGGCAAGCTGCGCACACAATCCCAGTGTTGTACAGCTTCCTTCTTCACCTTTCCGAAGGTGCCGCTCTCTCCGGCTCCCGGAGGCGAAGAAGCGGCTTCTTCGCGCAAAGACGATTGTGCCGCTCACTGTGCACTCCTTAGCGCGGCTTCTGCCGAAAGACGCCCGGGAGCGGCTCTTAGCTCCGGACAGCATCATACCTTCGTCTTTAGCGTCTCTTCTCGTCTACATCTTAGCAAAAAGCTTTTCTACTATGTCTGGCAAGGAAAAACTGTGCCAGCACAGAAAACATCTCCCATCGTGTTCTAGACGTTGCACGATCCCTATACTTAGGCTGATTTTCCTTCCTGGGGATAGGGTTAGACTTCAGCCTAGGGCTTGGAGTATTTTAACCAGGAAGCCCTGAGTTCCAGGCTTACTGCATCTGCCAAAAGCATCCCAAAGGGAGTGCAGAAGTGCCACAACATGGCTGCTTTCACGGCTTTTCCCTTAGGAAGAACCCTAATACGCGGCTGATTTACCTTCCTTGGGTTACTGTTAGGCTTAGGCCTAGGACTTTTAAAACCAGGAAGCCCTGGGCTCCAGGCACATGCAGCTGTTAAAGGCATCCCAAGAGGGCCGCAGAAGTGACACAACTTGGCTGCCTCTGCTGCTATTCTCATGAGACCATCCCGAACCATAGGCTTATTTTCCTTCCTAGGGTGAAGGTTTGAGTTACGCCTAGGGTAAGAGTTCTATTAACCAGAAAGCCCTGAGTTCCAAGAACATACCAGAGGCGAAGGACTACCCAAGAAGAGCACAAAAGTACCACAACATGCCTGCCTCCACAGCTTTTTCCTTGGGGACATGCCTAATTCCTGGCTGATTTGCCTTTCTCGTCTTAGGGTTGGGGTTCGGCCTAGGGCTAGGATTTTTAAAATCAGGAAGCCCTGAGTTCCAGGCACACTGGAGCTGTGAAAGGCATCCAAAAGGGAGTGCAAAAGTGCCACAACATGGCTGCTTTCACGGCTTTTAACTTGGCAAGAAGCCTAACACCCGTCTGATTTCCCTTCCCAGGGTTACTGTTAGGTTTAGGCCTAGGGCTAGGGTTTTTAAAACTAGGAAGCCCGTAGTTCCAGGCACACTGCAGCTGTTCAAGGCATCCCAAGGGGAGTACAAAAGTGCAACAACATGGCAGCTTTCACAGCTTTTTCCTTGGCACCATCCCTATACCTAGGCTGATTTATCTGCCTAGGGTTAGGGTTAGGCTTCAGCCTAGGTCTTGGAGTTTTTTCACCAGGAAGCCCTGAGTTCCAGGCTTACTGCATCTGCCAAAGGCATCCCAAAGGGAGTGCAGAAGTGCCACAACATGGCTGCTTTCACGGCTTTTCCCTTAGGAAGAACCGTAATACCCGGCTGATTTACCTTCCTAGGGTTACTGTTAGGCTTAGGCCTAGGACTTTTAAAACCAGGACGTCCTGGGCTCCAGGCACTCTGCAGCTGCGAAAGGCATCCCAAGGGGAGCGCAAAAGTGAAACAACTTGGCTGCCACCACTGATATTTCCATGAGACCATCCCGAACCATAGGCTGATTTTCCTTCCTACGGTTAAGGTTTGAGTTACGCCTAGGGTAAGGGTTCTATTAACCAGAAAGCCCTGAGTTCCAAGAACACAGCAGCTGCGAAGGACTACCCAAGAAGACCACAAAAGTACCACAACATGCCTGCCTCCACCGCTTTTTCCTTGGGGACATGCCTAATTCCTGGCTGATTTGCCTTTCTCGTCTAAGGGTTGGGGTTCGGCCTAGGGCTAGGATTTTTTTAACTAGGAAGCCCTGAGTTCCAGGCTTACTGCATCTGCCAAAGGCATCCCAAAGGGAGTGCAGAAGTGCCACAACATGGTTGCTTTCACGGCTTTTCCCTTAGGAAGAACCCTAATACCCAGCTGATTTACCTTCCTAGGGTTACTGTTAGGCTTAGGCCTAGGACTTTTAAAACCAGGAAGCCCTGGGCTCCAGGCACACTGCAGCTGCGAAAGGCATCCCAAGGGGAGCGCAAAAGTGACACAACTTGGCTGCCACCACTGATATTTCCATGAGACCATCCCGAACCATAGGCTGATTTTCCTTCCTAGGGTTAAGGTTTGAGTTACGCCTAGGGTAAGGGTTCTATTAACCAGAAAGCCCTGAGTTCCAAGAACATACCAGAGGCGAAGGACTACCCAAGAAGAGCGCAAAAGTACCACAACGTGCCTGCCTCCACAGCTTTTTCCTTGGGGACATGCCTAATTCCTGGCTGATTTGCCTTTCTCGTCTTAGGGTTGGGGTTCGGCCTAGGGCTAGGATTTTTTTAACTAGGAAGCCCTGAGTTCCAGGCTTACTTCATCTGCCAAAGGCATCCCAAAGGGAGTGCAGAAGTGCCACAACATGGCTGCTTTCACGGCTTTCCCCTTAGGAAGAACCCTAATACCCGGCTGGTTTACCTTCCTAGGGTTACTGTTAGGCTTAGGCCTCGGACTTTTAAAACTAGGAAGCCCTTAGATCCAGGCACACTGCAGCTGTTCAAGGCATCCCAAGGGGAGTACTAAAGTACCACAACATGGCAGCTTTCACAGCTTTTTCCTTGGCACCATCCCTATACATAGGCTGATTTATCTGCCTAGGGTTAGGGTTAGGGTTCAGCCTAGGGCTTGGAGTTTTTTAACCAGGAAGCCCTGAGTTCCAGGCTTACTGCATCTGCCAAAGGCATCCCAAAGGGAGTGCAAAAGTGCCACAACATGGCTGCTTTCACAGCTTTTCCCTTAGGAAGAACCCTAATACCCGGCTGATTTACCTTCCTAGGGTTACTGTTAGGCTTAGGCCTAGGACTTTTAAAACCAGGAAGCCCTGGGCTCCAGGCACACTGCACCTGTTAAAGGCATCCCAAGAGGGCCGCAGAAGTGAAACAACTTGGCTGCCTCTGCTTCTATTCTCATGAGGCCATCCCGAACCATAGGCTGATTTTCCTTCCTAGGGTTAATGTTTGAGTTTCGCCTAGGTTTAAGAGGTCTATTAACCAGAAAGACCTGAGTTCCAAGAACACAGCAGCTGCGAAGGACTACCCAAGAAGAGCGCAAAAGTACCACAACATGCCTGCCTCCACAGCTTTTTCCTTGGGGACATGCCTAATTCCTGGCTGATTTGCCTTTCACGTCTAAGGGTTGGGGTTCGGCCTAGGGCTAGGATTTTTTTAACTAGGAAGCCCTGAGTTCCAGGCTTACTGCATCTGCCAAAGGCATCCCAAAGGGAGTGCAGAAGTGCCACAACATGGCTGCTTTCACGGCTTTTCCCTTAGGAAGAACCCTAATACCCAGCTGATTTACCTTCCAAGGCTTACTCTTAGGCTTAGGCCTAGGACTTTTAAAACCAGGAAGCCCTGGGCTCCAGGCACTCTGCAGCTGCGAAAGGCATCCCAAGGGGAGCGCAAAAGTGACACAACTTGGCTGCCACCACTGATATTTCCATGAGACCATCCCAAATCATAGGCGGATTTTCCTTCCTAGGATTAAGGTTTGAGTTACGCCTAGGGTAAGGGTTCTATTAACCAGAAAGCCCTGAGTTCCAAGAACACAGCAGCTGCGAAGGACTACCCAAGAAGAGCGCAAAAGTACCACAACATGCCTGCCTCCACAGCTTTTTCCTTTGGGACATGCCTAATTCCTGGCTGATTTGCCTTTCTCGTCTTAGGGTTGGGGTTCTGCCTAGGGCAAGGAGTTTTTTAACTAGGAAGCCCTGAGTTCCAGGCTTACTGCATCTGTGAAAGGCATCCCAAAGGGAGTGCAGAAGTGCCACAACATGGCTGCTTTCACGGCTTTTCCCTTAGGAAGAACCCTAATACGCGGCTGATTTACCTTCCTAGGGTTACTGTTAGGCTTAGGCCTAGGACTTTTAAAACCAGGAAGCCCTGGGCTCCAGGCACACTGCAGCTGCGAAAGGCATCCCAAGGGGAGCGCAAAAGTTACGCAACTTGGCTGCCACCACTGATATTTCCATGAGACCATCCCGAACCATAGGCTGATTTTCCTTCCTAGGGTTAAGGTTTGAGTTACGCCTGGGGTAAGGGTTCTATTAGCCAGAAAGCCCTGAGTTCCAAGAACACAGCAGCTGCGAAGGACTAGCCAAGAAGAGCGCAAAAGTACCACAACATGCCTGCCTCCACAGCTTTTTCCTTGGGGACATGCCTAATTCCTGGCTGATTTGCCTTTCTCGGCTTAGGGTTGGGGTTCGGCCTAGGGCTAGGATTTTTAAAATCAGGAAGCCCTGAGTTCCAGGCACACTGGAGCTGTGAAAGTCATCCAAAAGGGAGTGCAAAAGTGCCACAACATGGTTGCTTTCACGGCTTTTTCCTTGGCAAGAAGCCTAACACCAGGCTGATTTACCTTCCCAGGGTTACTGTAAGGCTTAGGCTTAGGCCTAGGATTTTTAAAACTCGGAAGCCCTTAGCTCCAGGCGCACTGCATCTGTTCAAGGCATCCCAAGAGGAGTAAAAAAGTGCAACAACATGGCAGCTTTCACAGCTTTTTCCTTGGCACCATCCCTATACCTAGGCTGATTTATCTGCCTAGGGTTAGGGTTAGGGTTCAGCCTAGGGCTTGGAGTTTTTTAACCAGGAAGCCCTGAGTTCCAGGCTTACTGCATCTGCCAAAGGCATCCCAAAGGGAGTGCAAAAGTGCCACAACATGGCTGCTTTCACAGCTTTTCCCTTAGGAAGAACCCTAATACGCGGCTGATTTACCTTCCTAGGGTTACTGTTAGGCTTAGGCCTAGGACTTTTAAAACCAGGAAGCCCTGGGCTCCAGGCATATGCAGCTGTTAAAGGCATCCCAAGAGGGCCGCAGAAGTGACACAACTCGTCTGCCTCTGCTTCTATTCTCATGAGACCATCCTGAACCATAGGCTGATTTTCCTTCCTAGGGTTTAGGTTTGAGTTTCGCCTAGGGTAAGAGTTCTATTAACCAGAAAGCCCTGAGTTCCAAGAACACAGCAGCTGCGAAGGACTACCCAAGAAGAGCGCAAAAGTACCACAACGTGCCTGCCTCCACAGCTTTTTCCTTGGGGACATGCCTAATTCCTGGCTGATTTGCCTTTCTCGTCTTAGGGTTGGGGTCGGCCTAGGGGCTAGGATGTTTTTAACTCGGATGCCTTTAGTTCCAGGCTTACTGCATCATCCAAAGGCATCCCAAAGGGAGTGCAGAAGTGCCACAACATGGCTGCTTTCACGGCTTTTCCCTTAGGAAGAACCCTAATACCCGGCTGATTTACCTTCCTAGGGTTACTGTTAGGCTTAGGCCTAGGACTTTTAAAACCAGGAAGCCCTGGGCTCCAGGCACTCTGCAGCTGCGAAAGGCATCCCAAGGGGAGCGCAAAAGTGACACAACTTGGGTGCCACCACTGATATTTCCATGAGACCATCCCGAACCATAGGCTGATTTTCCTTCCTAGGGTGAAGGTTTGAGTTACGCCTAGGGTAAGGGTTCTATTAACCAGAAAGCCCTGAGTTCCAAGAACACAGCAGCTGCGAAGGACTACCCAAGAAGAGCGCAAAAGTACCACAACATGCCTGCGTCGATAGCTTTTTCTTGGGGACATGCCTAATTCCTGGCTGATTTGCCTTTCTCGTCTTAGGCTTGGGGTTCGGCCTAGGGCTAGGATTTTTAAAATCAGGAAGCCCTGAGTTCCAGGCACACTGGAGTTGTGAAAGGCATCCAAAAGGGAGTGCAAAAGTTCCACAACATTGCTGCTTTCACGGCTTTTTCCTTGGCAAGAAGCCTAACACCAGGCTGATTTCCCTTCCCAGGGTTACTGTAAGGCTTAGGCCTAGGGCTAGGATTTTTAAAACTAGGAAGCCCTTCGCTCCAGGCACACTGCAGCTGTTCAAGGCATCCCAAGGGGAGTACAAAAGTGCAACAACATGGCAGCTTTCACAGCTTTTTCCTTGGCACCATCCCTATACCTAGGCTGATTTATCTGCCTAGGGTTAGGATTAGGGTTCAGCCTAGGTCTTGGAGATTTTAACCCGGAAGCCCTGAGTTCCAGGCTTACTGCATCTGCCAAAGGCATCCCAAAGGGAGTGCAAAAGTGCCACAACATGGCTGCTTTCACGGCTTTTCCCTTAGGAAGAACCCTAATACTCGGCTGATTTACCTTCCTAGGGTTACTGTTAGGCTTAGGCCTAGGACTTTTAAAACCAGGAAGCCCTGGGCTCCAGGCACACTGCAGCTGCGAAAGGCATCCCAAGGGGAGCGCAAAAGTGACACAACTTGGCTGCCACCACTGATATTTCCATGAGACCATCCCGAACCATAGGCTGATTTTCCTTCCTACGGTTAAGGTTTGACTTACGCCTAGGGTAAGCGTTGTATTAACCAGAAAGCCCTGAGTTCCAAGAACACAGCAGCTGCGAAGGACTAGCCAAGAAGAGCGCAAAAGTACCACAACATGCCTGCCTCCACAGCTTTTTCCTTGGGGACATGCCTAATTCCTGGCTGATTTGCCTTTCTCGTCTAAGGGTTGGGGTTCGGCCTAGGGCTAGGATTTTTTTAACTAGGAAGCCCTGAGTTCCAGGCTTACTGCATCTGCCAAAGGCATCCCAAAGGGAGTGCAGAAGTGCCTTCCCTTAGGAAGAACCCTAATACCCGGCTGATTTACCTTCCTAGTTTTACTGTTAGGCTTAGGCCTAGGACTCTTAAAACCAGGAAGCCCTGGGCTCCAGGCACACTGCAGCTGCGAAATGCATCCCAAAGGGAGTGCAAAAGTGCCACAACATGGCTGCTTTCACGGCTTTTCCCTTAGGAAGAACCCTAATACCCGGCTGATTTACCTTCCTAGGGTTACTGTTAGGCTTAGGCCTAGGACTTTTAAAACCAGGAAGCCCTGGGCTCCAGGCACTCTGCAGCTGCGAAAGGCATCCCAAGGGGAGCGCAAAAGTGACACAACTTGGCTGCCACCACTGATATTTCCATGAGACCATCCCGAAACATAGGCTGATTTTCCTTCCTAGGGTTAAGGTTTGAGTTACGCCTAGGGTAAGGGTTCTATTAACCAGAAAGCCCTGAGTTTCAAGAACACAGCAGCTGCGAAGGACTACCCAAGAAGAGCGCAAAAGTACCACAACATGCCTGCGTCGATAGCTTTTTCCTTGGGGACATGCCTAATTCCTGGCTGATTTGCCTTTCTCGTCTAAGGGTTGGGGTTCGGCCTAGGGCTAGGATTTTTAAAATCAGGAAGCCCTGAGTTCCAGGCACACTGGAGCTGTGAAAGGCATCCAAAAGGGAGTGCAAAAGTACCACAACATGGTTGCTTTCACGGCTTTTTCCTTGGCAAGAAGCTTAACACCAGGCTGATTTCCCTTCCCAGGGTTACTGTAAGGCTTAGGCCTAGGGCTAGGATTTTTAAAACTAGGAAGCCCTTAGATCCAGGCACACTGCAGCTGTTCAAGGCATCCCAAGGGGAGTACTAAAGTACCTCAACATGGCAGCTTTCACAGCTTTTTCCTTGGCACCATCCCTATACCTAGGCTGATTTATCTGCCTAGGGTTAGGGTTAGGGTTCAGCCTAGGGCTTGGAGTTTTTTAACCAGGAAGCGCTGAGTTCCAGGCTTACTGCATCTGCCAAAGGCATCCCAAAGGGTGTGCAGAAGTGCCACAACATGGCTGCTTTCACAGCTTTTCCCTTAGGAAGAACCCTAATACCCGGCTGATTTACCTTCCTAGGGTTACTGTTAGGCTTAGGCCTAGGACTTTTAAAACCAGGAAGCCCTGGGCTCCAGGCACACTGCACCTGTTAAAGGCATCCCAAGAGGGCCGCAGAAGTGACACAACTTGGCTGCCTCTGCTTCTATTCTCATGAGACCATCCCGAACCATAGGCTGATTTTCCTTCCTAGGGTTAAGGTTTGAGTTACCCCTAGGGTAAGGGTTCTATTAACCAGAAAGACCTGAGTTCCAAGAACACAGCAGCTGCGAAGGACTACCCAAGAAGTGCGCAAAAGTACCACAACATGCCTGCCTCCACAGCTTTTTCCTTGGGGACATGCCTAATTCCTGGCTGATTTGCCTTTCTCGTCTAAGGGTTGGGGTTCGGCCTAGGGCTAGGATTTTTTTAACTAGGAAGCCCTGAGTTCCAGGCTTACTGCATCTGCCAAAGGCATCCCAAAGGGAGTGCAGAAGTGCCACAACATGGCTGCTTTCACGGCTTTTCCCTTAGGAAGAACCCTAATACCCAGCTGATTTACCTTCCTAGGCTTACTCTTAGGCTTAGGCCTAGGACTTTTAAAACCAGGAAGCCCTGGGCTCCAGGCACACTGCAGCTGCGAAAGGCATCCCAAGGGGAGCGCAAAAGTGACACAACTTGGCTGCCACCACTGATATTTCCATGAGACCATCCCGAACCATAGGCTGATTTTCCTTCCTAGGGTGAAGGTTTGAGTTACGCCTAGGGTAAGGGTTCTATTAACCAGAAAGCCCTGAGTTCCAAGAACACAGCAGCTGCGAAGGACTACCCAAGAAGAGCGCAAAAGTACCACAACATGCCTGCCTCCACAGCTTTTTCCTTGGGGACATGCCTAATTCCTGGCTGATTTGCCTTTCTCGTCTTAGGGTTGGGGTTCGGCCTAGGGCTAGGATTTTTAAAATCAGGAAGCCCTGACTTCCAGGCACACTGGAGCTGTGAAAGTCATGCAAAAAGGGAGTGCAAAAGTTCCACAACATGGTTGCTTTCACGACTTTTTCCTTGGCAAGAAGCCTTACACCAGGCTGATTTCCCTTCCCAGGGTTACTGTAAGGCTTAGGCTTAGGGCTAGGATTTTTAAAACTAGGAAGCCCTTAGTTCCAGGCGCACTGCATCTGTTCAAGGCATCCCAAGAGGAGTACAAAAGTGCAACAACATGGCAGCTTTCACAGCTTTTTCCTTGGCACCATCCCTATACCTAGGCTGATTTATCTGCCTAGTGTTAGGGTTAGGGTTCAGCCTAGGGCTTGGAGTTTTTTAACCAGGAAGCCCTGAGTTCCAGGCTTACTGCATCTGCCAAAGGCATCCCAAAGGGTGTGCAAAAGTGCCACAACATGGCTGCTTTCACGGCTTTTCCCTTAGGAAGAACCCTAATACCCGGCTGATTTACCTTCCTAGGGTTACTGTTAGGCTTAGGCCTAGGACTTTTAAAACCAGGAAGCCCTGGGCTCCAGGCATATGCAGCTGTTAAAGGCACCCCAAGAGGGCCGCAGAAGTGACACAACTTGGCTGCCTCTGCTTCTATTCTCATGAGACCATCCTGAACCATAGGCTGATTTTCCTTCCTAGGGTTAAGGTTTGAGTTTCGCCTAGGGTAAGAGTTCTATTAACCAGAAAGCCCTGAGTTCCAAGAACACCGCAGCTGCGAAGGACTACCCAAGAAGAGCGCAAAAGTACCACAACATGCCTGCCTCCACAGCTTTTTCCTTGGGGACATGCCTAATTCCTGGCTGATTTGCCTTTCTCGTCTAAGGGTTGGGGTTCGGCCTAGGGCTAGGATTTTTTTAACTCGGATGCCCTGAGTTCCAGGCTTACTGCATCTGCCAAAGGCATCCCAAAGGGAGTGCAGAAGTGCCACAACATGGCTGCTTTCACGGCTTTTCCCTTAGGAAGAACCCTAATACCCGGCTGATTTACCTTCCTAGGGTTACTGTTAGGCTTAGGCCTAGGACTTTTAAAACCAGGAAGCCCTGGGCTCCAGGCACACTGCAGCTGTTAAAGGCATCCCAAGGGGAGCGCAAAAGTGACACAACTTGGCTGCCACCACTGATATTTCCATGAGACCATCCCGAACCATAGGCTGATTTTCCTTCCTAGGGTTAAGGTTTGAGTTACGCCTAGGGTAAGGGTTCTATTAACCAGAAAGCCCTGAGTTCCAAGAACACAGCAGCTGCGAAGGACTAGCCAAGAAGAGCGCAAAAGTACAACAACGTGCCTGCCTCCACAGCTTTTTCCTTGGGGACATGCCTAATTCCAGGCTGATTTGCCTTTCTCGTCTTAGGGTTGGTGTTCGGCCTAGGGCTAGGATTTTTAAAATCAGGAAGGCCTGAGTTCCAGGCACACTGGAGCTGTGAAAGGCATCCAAAAGGGAGTGCAAAAGTGCCACAACATGGTGGCTTTCACGGCTTTTTTCCTTGGCAAGAAGCTTAACACCAGGCTGATTTCACTTCCCAGGGTTACTGTAAGGCTTAGGCCTAGGGCTAGGATTTTTAAAACTAGGAAGCCCTTAGATCCAGGCACACTGCAGCTGTTCAAGGCATCCCAAGGGGAGTACAAAAGTGCAACAACATGGCAGCTTTCACAGCTTTTTCCTTGGCACCATCCCTATACCTAGGCTGATTTATCTGCCTAGGGTTAGGGTTAGGGTTCAGCCTAGGGCTTGGAGTTTTTTAACCAGGAAGCCCTGAGTTCCAGGCTTACTGCATCTGCCAAAGGCATCCCAAAGGGTGTGCAAAAGTGCCACAACATGGCTGCTTTCACAGCTTTTCCCTTAGGAAGAACCCTAATACGCGGCTGATTTACCTTCCTAGGGTTACTGTTAGGCTTAGGCCTAGGACTTTAAAACCAGGAAGCCCTGGGCTCCAGGCACACTGCACCTGTTAAAGGCATCCCAAGAGGGCCGCAGAAGTGACACAACTTGGCTGCCTCTGCTTCTATTCTCATGAGACCATCCTGAACCATAGGCTGATTTTCCTTCCTAGGGTTAAGGTTTGAGTTACGCCTAGGGTAAGAGTTCTATTAACCAGAAAGCCCTGAGTTCCAAGAACAGAGCAGCTGCGAAGGACTAGCCAAGAAGAGCGCAAAAGTACCACAACATGCCTGCCTCCACAGCTTTTTCCTTGGGGACATGCCTAATTCCTGGCTGATTTGCCTTTCTCGTCTAAGGGTTGGGGTTCGGCCTAGGGCTAGGATTTTTTTAACTCGGATGCCCTGAGTTCCAGGCTTACTGCATCTACCGAAGGCATCCCAAAGGGAGTGCAAAAGTGCCACAACATGGCTGCTTTCACGGCTTTTCCCTTAGGAAGAACCCTAATACCCGGCTGATTTACCTTCCTAGGGTTACTGTTAGGCTTAGGCATAGGACTTTAAAAACCAGGAAGCCCTGGGCTCCAGGCACTCTGCAGCTGCGAAAGGCATCCCAAGGGGAGCGCAAAAGTGACACAACTTGGCTGCCACCCACTGATATTTCCATGAGACCATCCCGAAACATAGGCTGATTTTCCTTCCTAGGGTGAAGATTTGAGTTACCCCTAGGGTAAGGGTTCTATTAACCAGAAAGCCCTGAGTTCCAAGAACACAGCAGCTGCGAAGGACTACCCAAGAAGAGCGCAAAAGTACCACAACATGCCTGCCTCCACAGCTTTTTCCTTGGGGACATGCCTAATTCCTGGCTGATTTGCCTTTCTCGTCTTAGGGTTGGGGTTCGGCCTAGGGCTAGGATTTTTAAAATCAGGAAGCCCTGAGTTCCAGGCACACTGGAGCTGTGAAAGGGCATCCAAAAGGGAGTGCAAAAGTACCACAACATGGTTGCTTTCACGGCTTTTTCCTTGGCAAGAAGCTTAACACCAGGCTGATTTCACTTCCCAGGGTTACTGTAAGGCTTAGGCCTAGGGCTAGGATTTTTAAAATTAGGAAGCCCTTAGATCCAGGCACACTGCAGCTGTTCAAGGCATCCCAAGGGGAGTACAAAAGTGCAACAACATGGCAGCTTTCACAGCTTTTTCCTTGGCACCATCCCTATACCTAGGCTGATTTATCTACCTAGGGTTAGGGTTAGGGTTCAGCCTAGGGCTTGGAGTTTTTTAACCAGGAAGCCCTGAGTTCCAGGCTTACTGCATCTGCCAACGGCATCCCAAAGGGTGTGCAAAAGTGCCACAACATGGCTGCTTTTACAGCTTTTCCCTTAAGAAGAACCCTAATACGCGGCTGATTTACCTTCCTAGGGTTACTGTTAGGCTTAGGCCTAGGACTTTTAAAACCAGGAAGCCCTGGGCTCCAGGCATATGCAGCTGTTAAAGGCATCCCAAGAGGGCCGCAGAAGTGACACAACTTGGCTGCCTCTGCTGCTATTCTCATGAGACCATCCCGAACCATAGGCTGATTTTCCTTCCTAGGGTTAAGGTTTGAGTTACGCCTAGGGTAAGAGTTCTATTAACCAGAAAAGCCCTGAGTTCCAAGAACATACCAGAGGCGAAGGACTACCCAAGAAGAGCGCAAAAGTACCACAACGTGCCTGCCTCCACAGCTTTTTCCTTGGGGACATGCCTAATTCCTGGCTGATTTGCCTTTCTCGTCTTAGGGTTGGGGTTCGGCCGAGGGCTAGAATTTTTTTAACTAGGAAGCACTGAGTTCCAGGCTTACTTCATCTGAAAAAGGCATCCCAAAGGGAGTGCAGAAGTGACACAACATGGCTGCTTTCACGGCTTTCCCCTTAGGAAGAACCCTAATACCCGGCTGGTTTACCTTCCTAGGGTTACTGTTAGGCTTAGGCCTCGGACTTTTAAAACTAGGAAGCCCTTAGATCCAGGCACACTGCAGCTGTTCAAGGCATCCCAAGGGGAGTACTAAAGTACCACAACATGGCAGCTTTCACAGCTTTTTCCTTGGCACCATCCCTATACCTAGGCTGATTTATCTGCCTAGGGTTAGGGTTAGGGTTCAGCCTAGGGCTTGGAGTTTTTTAACCAGGAAGCCCTGAGTTCCAGGCTTACTGCATCTGCCAAAGGCATCCCAAAGGGTGTGCAAAAGTGCCACAACATGGCTGCTTTCACAGCTTTTCCCTTAGGAAGAACCCTAATACCCGGCTGATTTACCTTCCTAGGGTTACTGTTAGGCTTAGGCCTAGGACTTTTAAAACCAGGAAGCCCTGGGCTCCAGGCACACTGCAGCTGCGAAATGCATCCCAAAGGGAGTGCAAAAGTGCCACAACATGGCTGCTTTCACGGCTTTTCCCTTAGGAAGAACCCTAATACTCGGCTGATTTACCTTCCTAGGGTTACTGTTAGGCTTAGGCCTAGGACTTTTAAAACCAGGAAGCCCTGGGCTCCAGGCACTCTGCAGCTGCGAAAGGCATCCCAAGGGGAGCGCAAAAGTGACACAACTTGGCTGCCACCACTGATATTTCCATGAGACCATCCCGAACCATAGGCTGATTTTCCTTCCTAGGGTTAAGGTTTGAGTTACGCCTGGGGTAAGGGTTCTATTAACCAGAAAGCCCTGAGTTCCAAGAACACAGCAGCTGCGAAGGACTACCCAAGAAGAGCGCAAAAGTACCACAACATGCCTGCGTCGATAGCTTTTTCCTTGGGGACATGCCTAATTCATGGCTGATTTGCCTTTCTCGTCTTAGGGTTGGTGTTCGGCCTAGGGCTAGGATTTTTAAAAACAGGAAGCCCTGAGTTCCAGGCACACTGGAGCTGTGAAAGGCATCCAAAAGGGAGTGCAAAAGTGCCACAACATGGTGGCTTTCACGGCTTTTTCCTTGGCAAGAAGCTTAACACCAGGCTGATTTCACTTCCCAGGCTTACTGTAAGGCTTAGGCCTAGGGCTAGGATTTTTAAAACTAGGAAGCCCTTAGATCCAGGCACACTGCAGCTGTTCAAGTCATCCCAAGGGGAGTACAAAAGTGCAACAACATGGCAGCTTTCACAGCTTTTTTCCTTGGCACCATCCCTATACCTAGGCTGATTTATCTTCCTAGGGTTAGGGTTAGGGTTCAGCCTAGGGCTTGGAGTTTTTTTACCAGGAAGCCCTGAGTTCCAGGCTTACTGCATCTGCCAAAGGCATCCCAAAGGGTGTGCAAAAGTGCCACAACATGGCTGCTTTCACAGCTTTTCCCTTAGGAAGAACCTTAATACCCGGCTGATTTACCTTCCTAGGGTTACTGTTAGGCTTAGGCCTAGGACTTTTAAAACCAGGAAGCCCTGGGCTCCAGGCACACTGCACCTGTTAAAGGCATCCCAAGAGGGCCGCAGAAGTGACACAACTTGGCTGCCTCTGCTTCTATTCTCATGAGACCATCCTGAACCATAGGCTGATTTTCCTTCCTAGGGTTAAGGTTTGAGTTACGCCTAGGGTAAGAGTTCTATTAACCAGAAAGACCTGAGTTCCAAGAACACAGCAGCTCCGAAGGACTACCCAAGAAGAGCGCAAAAGTACCACAACATGCCTGCCTCAACAGCTTTTTCCTTGGGGACATGCCTAATTCCTGGCTGATTTGCCTTTCTCGTCTTAGGGTTGGGGTTCGGCCTAGGGCTAGGATTTTTTTAACTCGGATGCCCTGAGTTCCAGGCTTACTGCATCTGCCAAAGGCATCCCAAAGAAAGTGCAAAAGTACCACAACATGGCTGCTTTCACGGCTT
Organism: Ammospiza maritima maritima; assembly: GCA_036010785.1. Taxonomy (NCBI): domain Eukaryota; kingdom Metazoa; phylum Chordata; class Aves; order Passeriformes; family Passerellidae; genus Ammospiza; species Ammospiza maritima. Next base: position 1,631,093 of record JAYKTQ010000067.1, read on the forward strand.
TTCCCTTAGGAAGAACCCTAATACCCGGCTGATTTACCTTCCTAGGGTTACTGTTAGGCTTAGGCCTAGGACTTTTAAAACCAGGAAGCCCTGGGCTCCAGGCACACTGCAGCTGCGAAAGGCATCCCAAGGGGAGCGCAAAAGTGACACAACTTGGCTGCCACCACTGATATTTCCATGAGACCATCCCGAACCATAGGCTGATTTTTCCTTCCTAGGGTTAAGGTTTGAGTTACGCCTAGGGTAAGGGTTCTATTAACCAGAAAGCCCTGAGTTCCAAGAACACAGCAGCTGCGAAGGACTAGCCAAGAAGAGCGCAAAAGTACCACAACATGCCTGCCTCCACAGCTTTTTCCATGGGGACATGCCTAATTCCTGGCTGATCTGCCTTTCTCGTCTTAGGGTTGGGTTCGGCCTAGGGCTAGGATTTCTAAAATCAGGAAGCCCTGAGTTCCAGGCACACTGGAGCTGTGAAAGGCATCCAAAAGGGAGTGCAAAAGTGCCACAACATGGTTGCTTTCACGGCTTTTTCCTTGGCAAGAAGCCTAACACCAGGCTGATTTCCCTTCCCAGGGTTACTGTAAGGCTTAGGTTTAGGCCTAGGACTTTTAAAACTAGGAAGCCCTTAGATCCAGGCACACTGCAGCTGTTCAAGGCATCCCAAGAGGAGTAAAAAAGTGCAACAACATGGCAGCTTTCACAGCTTTTTCTTTGGCTCCATCCCTATACCTAGGCTGATTTATCTGCCTAGGGTTAGGGTTAGCGTTCACCCTAGGGCTTGGAGTTTTTTAACCAGGAAGCCCTGAGTTCCAGGCTTACTGCATCTGCCAAAGGCATCCCAAAGGGAGTGCAAAAGTGCCACAACATGGCTGCTTTCACGGCTTTTCCCTTAGGAAGAACCCTAATACGCGGCTGATTTACCTTCCTAGGGTTACTGTTAGGCTTAGGCCTAGGACTTTTAAAACCAGGAAGCCCTGGGCTCCAGACCCAGTGCAGCTGTTAAAGGCATCCCAAGAGGGCCGCAGAAGTGACACAACTTGGCTGCCTCTGCTTCTATTCTCATGAGACCATCCTGAACCATAGGCTGATTTTCCTTCCTAGGGTTAAGGTTTGAGTTTCGCCTAGGGTAAGAGTTCTATTAACCAGAAAGCCCTGAGTTCCAAGAACACAGCAGCTGCGAAGGACTACCCAAGAAGAGCGCAAAAGTACCACAACATGCCTGCCTCCACAGCTTTTTCCTTGGGGACATGCCTAATTCCTTGCTGATTTGCCTTTCTCGTCTTAGGGTTGGGGTTCGGCCTAGGGCTAGGATTTTTTTAACTCGGATGCCCTGAGTTCCAGGCTTACTGCATCTGCCAAAGGCAGCCCAAAGGGAGTGCAAAAGTGCCACAACATGGCTGCTTTCACGGATTTTCCCTTAGGAAGAACCCTAATACCCGGCTGATTTACCTTCCTAGGGTTACTGTTAGGCTTAGGCCTAGGACTTTTAAAACCAGGAAGCCCTGGGCTCCAGGCACACTGCAGCTGTTAAAGGCATCCCAAGGGGAGCGCAAAAGTGACACAACTTGGCTGCCACCACTGATATTTCCATGAGACCATCCCGAACCATAGGCTGATTTTCCTTCCTAGGGTTAAGGTTTGAGTTACGCCTAGGGTAAGGGTTCTATTAACCAGAAAGCCCTGAGTTCCAAGAACACAGCAGCTGCGAAGGACTACCCAAGAAGAGCGCAAAAGTACAACAACGTGCCTGCCTCCACAGCTTTTTCCTTGGGGACATGCCTAATTCCTGGCTGATTTGCCTTTCTCGTCTTAGGCTTGGGGTTCGGCCTAGGGCTAGGATTTTTTTAACTAGGAAGCCCTGAGTTCCAGGCTTACTTCATCTGCCAAAGGCATCCCAAAGGGAGTGCAGAAGTGCCACAACATGGCTGCTTTCACGGCTTTCCCCTTAGGAAGAACCCTAATACCCGGCTGATTTACCTTCCTAGGGTTACTGTAAGGTTTAGGCTTAGGACTTTTAAAACCAGGAAGCCCTTAGATCCAGGCACACTGCAGCTGTTCAAGGCATCCCAAGGGGAGTACTAAAGTACCACAACATGGCAGCTTTCACAGCTTTTTCCTTGGCACCATCCCTATACATAGGCTGATTTATCTGCCTAGGGTTAGGGTTAGGGTTCAGCCTAGGGCTTGGAGTTTTTTAACCAGGAAGCCCTGAGTTCCAGGCTTACTGCATCTGCCAAATGCATCCCAAAGGGAGTGCAGAAGTGCCACAACATGGCTGCTTTCACGGCTTTCCCCTTAGGAAGAACCCTAATACGCGGCTGATTTACCTTCCTAGGGTTACTGTTAGGCTTAGGCCTCGGACTTTTAAAACTAGGAAGCCCTTAGATCCAGGCACACTGCAGCTGTTCAAGGCATCCCAAGGGGAGTAGTAAAGTACCACAACATGGCAGCTTTCACAGCTTTTTCCTTGGCACCATCCCTATACCTAGGCTGATTTATCTGCCTAGGGTTAGGGTTAGGGTTAAGCCTAGGGCTTGGAGTTTTTTAACCAGGAAGCCCTGAGTTCCAGGCTTACTGCATCTGCCAAAGGCATCCCAAAGGGTGTGCAAAAGTGCCACAACATGGCTGCTTTCACAGCTTTTCCCTTAGGAAGAACTCTAATACCCGGCTGATTTACCTTCCTAGGGTTACTGTTAGGCTTAGGCCTAGGACTTTTAAAACCAGGAAGCCCTGGGCTCCAGGCACACTGCACCTGTTAAAGGCATCCCAAGAGGGCCGCAGAAGTTACACAACTTGGCTGCCTCTGCTTCTATTCTCATGAGACCATCCCGAATCATAGGCTGATTTTCCTTCCTAGGGTTAAGGTTTGAGTTACGCCTAGGGTAAGAGGTCTATTAACCAGAAAGCCCTGAGTTCCAAGAACACAGCAGCTGCGAAGGACTACCCAAGAAGAGCGCAAAAGTACCACAAAATGCCTGCCTCCACAGCTTTTTCCGTGGGGACATGCCTAATTCCTGGCTGATTTGCCTTTCTCGTCTTAGGGCTGGGGTTCGGCCTAGGGCTAGGATTTTTTTAACTAGGAAGCCCTGAGTTCCAGGATTACTTCATCTGCCAAAGGCATCCCAAAGGGAGTGCAGAAGTGCCACAACATGGCTGCTTTCACGGCTTTTCCCTAAGGAAGAACCCTAATATGCGGCTGATTTACCTTCCTAGGTTTACTGTTAGGCTTAGGCCTAGGACTTTTTTAACCAGGAAGCCCTGGGCTCCAGGCACACTGCAGCTGCGAAATGCATCCCAAAGGGAGTGCAAAAGTGCCACAACATGGCTGCTTTCACGGCTTTTCCCTTAGGAAGAACCCTAATACCCGGCTGATTTACCTTCCTAGGGTTACTGTTAGGCTTAGGCCTAGGACTTTTAAAACCAGGAAGCCCTGGGCTCCAGGCACTCTGCAGCTGCGAAAGGCATCCCAAGGGGAGCGCAAAAGTGACACAACTTGGCTGCACCACTGATATTTCCATGAGACCATCCCGAAACATAGGCTGATTTTCCTTCCTAGGGTTAAGGTTTGAGTTACGCCTAGGGTAAGGGTTCTATTAACCAGAAAGCCCTGAGTTCCAAGAACACAGCAGCTGCGATGGACTACCCAAGAAGAGCGCAAACGTACCACAACATGCCTGCGTCGATAGCTTTTTCCTTGGGGACATGCCTAATTCATGGCTTAATTGCCTTTCTCGTCTTAGGGTTGGTGTTCGGCCTAGGGCTAGGATTTTTAAAATCAGGAAGCCCTGAGTTCCAGGCACACTGGAGCTGTGAAAGGCATCCAAAAGGGAGTGCAAAAGTGCCACAACATGGTTGCTTTCACGGCTTTTTCCTTGGCAAGAAGCTTAACACCAGGCTGATTTCACTTCCCAGGGTTACTGTAAGGCTTAGGCCTAGGGCTAGGATTTTTAAAACTAGGAAGCCCTTAGATCCAGGCACACTGCAGCTGTTCAAGGCATCCCAAGGGGAGTACAAAAGTGCAACAACATGGCAGCTTTCACAGCTTTTTCCTTGGCACCATCCCTATACATAGGCTGATTTATCTGCCTAGGGTTAGGGTTAGGGTTCAGCCTAGGGCTTGGAGTTTTTTAACCAGGAAGCCCTGAGTTCCAGGCTTACTGCATCTGCCAAAGGCATCCCAAAGGGTGTGCAAAAGTGCCACAACATGGCTGCTTTCACAGCTTTTCCCTTATGAAGAACCCTAATACCCGGCTGATTTACCTTCCTAGGGTTACTGTTAGGCTTAGGCCTAGGACTTTTAAAACCAGGAAGCCCTGGGCTCCAGGCACACTGCACCTGTTAAAGGCATCCCAAGAGGGCCGCAGAAGTGACACAACTTGGCTGCCTCTGCTGCTATTCTCATGAGACCATCCCGAACCATAGGCTGATTTTCCTTCCTAGGGTTAAGGTTTGAGTTACGCCTAGGGTAAGAGTTCTATTAACCAGAAAGCCCTGAGTTCCAAGAACATACCAGCTGCGAAGGACTACCCAAGAAGAGCGCAAAAGTACCACAACGTGCCTGCCTCCACAGCTTTTTCCTTGGGGACATGCCTAATTCCTGGCTGATTTGCCTTTCTTGTCTTAGGCTTGGGGTTCGGCCTAGGGCTAGGATTTTTTTAACTAGGAAGCCCTGAGTTCCAGGCTTACTTCATCTGCCAAAGGCATCCCAAAGGGAGTGCAGAAGTGCCACAACATGGCTGCTTTCACGGCTTTTCCCTTAGGAAGAACCCTAATACGCGGCTGATTTACCTTCCTAGGGTTACTGTTAGGCTTAGGCCTAGGACTTTTAAAACCAGGAAGCCCTGGGCTCCAGGCACATGCAGCTGTTAAAGGCATCCCAAGAGGGCCGCAGAAGTGACACAACTTGGCTGCCTCTGCTGCTATTCTCATGAGACCATCCCGAACCATAGGCTGATTTTCCTTCCTAGGGTGAAGGTTTGAGTTACGCCTAGGGTAAGGGTTCTATTAACCAGAAAGCCCTGAGTTCCAAGAACACAGCAGCTGCGAAGGACTACCCAAGAAGAGCGCAAAAGTACCACAACATGCCTGCCTCCACAGCTTTTTCCTTGGGGACATGCCTAATTCCTGGCTGATTTGCCTTTCTCGTCTAAGGGTTGGGGTTCGGCCTAGGGCTAGGATTTTTAAAATCAGGAAGCCCTGAGTTCCAGGCACACTGGAGCTGTGAAAGGCATCCAAAAGGGAGTGCAAAAGTGCCACAACATGGTTGCTTTCACGGCTTTTTCCTTGGCAAGAAGCTTAACACCAGGCTGATTTCCCTTCCTAGGGTTACTGTAAGGCTTAGGCCTAGGGCTAGGATTTTTAAAACTAGGAAGCCCTTAGATCCAGGCACACTGCAGCTGTTCAAGGCATCCCAAGGGGAGTACTAAAGTACCACAACATGGCAGCTTTCACAGCTTTTTCCTTGGCACCATCCCTATACCTAGGCTGATTTATCTGCCTAGGGTTAGGGTTAGGGTTCAGCCTAGGGCTTGGAGTTTTTTAACCAGGAAGCCCTGAGTTCCAGGCTTACTGCATCTGCCAAAGGCATCCCAAAGGGTGTGCAAAAGTGCCACAACATGGCTGCTTTCACAGCTTTTCCCTTAGGAAGAACTCTAATACCCGGCTGATTTACCTTCCTAGGGTTACTGTTAGGCTTAGGCCTAGGACTTTTAAAACCAGGAAGCCCTGGGCTCCAGGCACACTGCACCTGTTAAAGGCATCCCAAGAGGGCCGCAGAAGTTACACAACTTGGCTGCCTCTGCTTCTATTCTCATGAGACCATCCCGAATCATAGGCTGATTTTCCTTCCTAGGGTTAAGGTTTGAGTTTCGCCTAGGGTAAGAGGTCTATTAACCAGAAAGCCCTGAGTTCCAAGAACACAGCAGCTGCGAAGGACTACCCAAGAAGACCGCAAAAGTACCACAACATGCCTGCCTCCACAGCTTTTTCCTTGGGGACATTCCTAATTCCTGGCTGATTTGCCTTTCTCGTCTTAGGACTGGGGTTCGGCCTAGGGCTAGGATTTTTTTAACTAGGAAGCCCTGAGTTCCAGGCTTACTTCATCTGCCAAAGGCATCCCAAAGGGAGTGCAGAAGTGCCACAACATGGCTGCTTTCACGGCTTTTCCCTAAGGAAGAACCCTAATACGCGGCTGATTTACCTTCCTAGGTTTACTGTTAGGCTTAGGCCTAGGACTTTTAAAACCAGGAAGCCCTGGGCTCCAGGCACACTGCAGCTGCGAAATGCATCCCAAAGGGAGTGCAAAAGTGCCACAACATGGCTGCTTTCACGGCTTTTCCCTTAGGAAGAACCCTAATACCCGGCTGATTTACCTTCCTAGGTTTACTGTTAGGCTTAGGCCTAGGACTTTTAAAACCAGGAAGCCCTGGGCTCCAGGCACATGCAGCTGTTAAAGGCATCCCAAGAGGGCCGCAGAAGTGACACAACTTGGCTGCCTCTGCTGCTATTCTCATGAGACCATCCCGAACCATAGGCTGATTTTCCTTCCTAGGGTGAAGGTTTGAGTTACGCCTAGGGTAAGGGTTCTATTAACCAGAAAGCCCTGAGTTCCAAGAACACAGCAGCTGCGAAGGACTACCCAAGAAGAGCGCAAAAGTACCACAACATGCCTGCCTCCACAGCTTTTTCCTTGGGGACATGCCTAATTCCTGGCTGATTTGCATTTCTCGTCTAAGGGTTGGGGTTCGGCCTAGGGCTAGGATTTTTAAAATCAGGAAGCCCTGAGTTCCAGGCACACTGGAGCTGTGAAAGGCATCCAAAAGGGAGTGCAAAAGTGCCACAACATGGTTGCTTTCACGGCTTTTTCCTTGGCAAGAAGCTTAACACCAGGCTGATTTCCCTTCCTAGGGTTACTGTAAGGCTTAGGCCTAGGGCTAGGATTTTTAAAACTAGGAAGCCCTTAGATCCAGGCACACTGCAGCTGTTCAAGGCATCCCAAGGGGAGTACTAAAGTGCAACAACATGGCAGCTTTCACAGCTTTTTCCTTGGCACCATCCCTATACCTAGGCTGATTTAGCTGCCGAGGGTTAGGGTTAGGGTTCAGCCTAGGGCTTGGAGTTTTTTAACCCGGAAGGCCTGTGTTCCAGGCTTACTGCATCTGCCAAAGGCATCCCAAAGGGAGTGCAGAAGTGCCACAACATGGCTGCTTTCACGGCTTTTCCCTTAGGAAGAACCCTAATACGCGGCTGATTTACCTTCCTAGGGTTACTGTTAGGCTTAGGCCTAGGACTTTTAAAACCAGGAAGCCCTGGGCTCCAGGCACTCTGCAGCTGTGAAAGGCATCCCAAGGGGAGCGCAAAAGTGACACAACTTGGCTGCCACCACTGATATTTCCATGAGACCATCCCGAACCGTAGGCTGATTTTCCTTCCTAGGGTTAAGGTTTGAGTTACGCCTAGGGTAAGGGTTCTATTAACCAGAAAGCCCTGAGTTCCAAGAACACAGCAGCTGTGAAGGACTAGCCAAGAAGAGCGCAAAAGTACCACAACATGCCTGCGTCGATAGCTTTTTCCTTGGGGACATGCCTAATTCCTGGCTGATTTGCCTTTCTCGTCTTAGGGTTGGGGTTCGGCCTAGTGCTAGGATTTTTAAAATCAGGAAACCCTGAGTTCCAGGCACACTGGAGCTGTGAAAGTCATCCAAAAGGGAGTGCAAAAGTGCCACAACATGGTTGCTTTCACGGCTTTTTCCTTGCCAAGAAGCCTAACACCAGGCTGATTTCCCTTCCCAGGGTTACTGTTAGGCTTAGGCCTAGGGCTAGGATTTTTAAAACTAGGAAGCCCTTAGATCCAGGCACACTGCAGCTGTTCAAGGCATCCCAAGGGGAGTACTAAAGTGCAACAACATGGCAGCTTTCACAGCTTTTTCCTTGGCACCATCCCTATACCTAGGCTGATTTATCTGCCTATGGTAAGGGTTAGGCTTCATCCTAGGTCTTGGAGATTTTAAACCAGGAAGCCCTGAGTTCCAGGCTTACTGCATCTGCCAAAGGCATCCCAAAGGGAGTGTAGAAGTGCCACAACATGGCTGCTTTCACGGCTTTTCCCTTAGGAAGAACCCTAATACCCGGCTGATTTACCTTCCTAGGGTTACTGTTAGGCTTAGGCCTAGGACTTTTAAAACCAGGATGCCCTGGGCTCCAGGCACTCTGCAGCTGCGAAAGGCATCCCAAGGAGAGCGCAAAAGTGACACAACTTGGCTGCCACCACTGATATTTCCATGAGACCATCCCGAACCATAGGCTGATTTTCTTTACTAGGGTTAAGGTTTGAGTTACGCCTAGGGTAAGGGTTCTATTAACCAGAAAGCCCTGAGTTCCAAGAACACAGCAGCTGCGAAGGACTAGCCAAGAAGAGCGCAAAAGTACCACAACATGCCTGCCTCCACAGCTTTTTCCTTGGGGACATGCCTAATTCCTGGCTGATTTGCCTTTCTCGGCTTAGGGTTGGGGTTCGGCCTAGGGCTAGGATTTTTTTAACTAGGAAGCCCTGAGTTCCAGGCTTACTTCATCTGCCAATAGCATCCCAAAGGGAGTGCAGAAGTGCCACAACATGGCTGCTTTCACGGCTTTTCCCTTAGGAAGAACCCTAATACCCGGCTGATTTACCTTCCTAGGGTTACTGTTAGGCTTAGGCCTAGGATTTTTAAAACCAGGAAGCCCTGGGCTCCAGGCACACTGCAGCTGCGAAAGGCATCCCAAGAGGGCCGCAGAAGTGACACAACTTGGCTGCCTCTGCTGCTATTCTCATGAGACCATCCCGAACCATAGGCTGATTTTCCTTCCTAGGGTGAAGATTTGAGTTACGCCTAGGGTAAGGGTTCTATTAACCAGAAAGCCCTGAGTTCCAAGAACACAGCAGCTGCGAAGGACTACCCAAGAAAAGCGCAAAAGTACCACAACATGCCTGCCTCCACAGCTTTTTCCTTGGGGACATGCCTAATTCCTGGCTGATTTGCCTTTCTCGGCTTAGGGTTGGGGTTCGGCCTAGGGCTAGGATTTTTTTAACTAGGAAGCCCTGAGTTCCAGGCTTACTTCATCTGCCAATAGCATCCCAAAGGGAGTGCAGAAGTGCCACAACATGGCTGCTTTCACGGCTTTTCCCTTAGGAAGAACCCTAATACCCGGCTGATTTACCTTCCTAGGGTTACTGTTAGGCTTAGGCCTAGGACTTTTAAAACCAGGAAGCCCTGGGCTCCAGGCACACTGCAGCTGCGAAAGGCATCCCAAGGGGAGCGCAAAAGTGACACAACTTGGCTGCCACCACTGATATTTCCATGAGACCATCCCGAACCATAGGCTGATTTTCTTTCCTAGGGTTAAGGTTTGACTTACGCCTAGGGTAAGCGTTCTATTAACCAGAAAGCCCTGAGTTCCAAGAACACAGCAGCTGCGAAGGACTACCCAAGAAGAGCGCAAAAGTACCACAACATGCCTGCCTCCACAGCTTTTTCCTTGGGGACATGCCTAATTCCTGGCTGATTTGCCTTTCTCGTCTTAGGGTTGGGGTTCGGCCTAGGGCTAGGATTTTTTTAACTAGGAAGCCCTGAGTTCCAGGCTTACTGCATCTGCCAAAGGCATCCCAAAGGGAGTGCAGAAGTGCCACAACATGGCTGCTTTCACGGCTTTCCCCTTAGGAAGAACCCTAATACCCGGCTGATTTACCTTCCTAGGGTTACTGTTAGGCTTAGGCTAAGGACTTTTAAAACTAGGAAGCCCTTAGATCCAGGCACACTGCAGCTGTTCAAGGCATCCCAAGGGGAGTACAAAAGTGCAACAACATGGCAGCTTTCACAGCTTTTTCCTTGGCACCATCCCTATACCTAGGCTGATTTATCTGCCTAGGGTTAGGGTTAGGGTTCAGCCTAGGGCTTGGAGATTTTAACCTGGAAGCCCTGAGTTCCAGGCTTACTGCATCTGACAAAGGCATCCCAAAGGGAGTGCAAAAGTGCCAAAACATGGCTGCTTTCACAGCTTTTCCCTTAGGAAGAACCGTAATACCTGGCTGATTTACCTTCCTAGGGTTACTGTTAGGCTTAGGCCTAGGACTTTTAAAACCAGGAAGCCCTGGGCTCCAGGCACATGCAGCTGTTAAAGGCATCCCAAGGGGAGCGCAAAAGTGACACAACTTGGCTGCCACCACTGATATTTGCATGAGACAATCCCAAATCATAGGCTGATTTTCCTTCCTAGGGTTAAGGTTTGAGTTACGCCTAGGGTAAGGGATCTATTAACCAGAAAGCCCTGAGTTCCAAGAACACAGCAGCTGCGAAGGACTACCCCAGAAGAGCGCAAAAGTACCACAACATGCCTGCCTCCACAGCATTTTCCTTGGGGACATGCCTAATTCCTGGCTGACTTGCCTTTCTCGTCTTAGGGTTGGGGTTCGGCCTAGGGCTAGGATATTTTTAACTAGGAAGCCCTGAGTTCCAGGCTTACTGCATCTGCCAAAGGCATCCCAAAGGGAGTGCAGAAGTGCCACAACATGGCTGCTTTCACGGCTTTTCCCTTAGGAAGAACCCTAATACGCGGCTGATTTACCTTCCTAGGGTTACTGTTAGGCTTAGGCCTAGGACTTTTAAAACCAGAATGCCCTGGGCTCCAGGCACTCTGCAGCTGTGAAAGGCATCCCAAGGGGAGCGCAAAAGTGACACAACTTGGCTGCCACCACTGATATTTCCATGAGATCATCCCGAACCATAGGCTGATTTTCCTTCCTAGGGTTAAGGTTTGAGTTACGCCTAGGGTAAGGGTTCTATTAACCAGAAAGCCCTGAGTTCCAAGAACACAGCAGCTGTGAAGGACTACCCAAGAAGAGCGCAAAAGTACCACAACATGCCTGCGTCGATAGCTTTTTCCTTGGGGACATGCCTAATTCCTGGCTGATTTGCCTTTCTCGTCTTAGGGTTGGGGTTCGGCCTAGTGCTAGGATTTTTAAAATCAGGAAGCCCTGAGTTCCAGGCACACTGGAGCTGTGAAAGGCATCCAAAAGGGAGTGCAAAAGTGCCACAACATGGCTGCTTTCACAGCTTTTTCCTTGGCAAGAAGCCTAACACCAGGCTGATTTCCCTTCCCAGGGTTACTGTAAGGCTTAGGCCTAGGGCTAGGATTTTTAAAACTAGGAAGCCCTTAGATCCAGGCACACTGCAGCTGTTCAAGGCATCCCAAGGGGAGTACAAAAGTGCAACAACATGGCAGCTTTCACAGCTTTTTCCTTGGCACCATCCCTATACCTAGGCTGATTTATCTGCCTATGGTAAGGGTTAGGCTTCAGCCTAGGTCTTGGAGATTTTAAACCAGGAAGCCCTGAGTTCCAGGCTTACTGCATCTGCCAAAGGCATCCCAAAGGGAGTGCAGAAGTGCCACAACATGGCTGCTTTCACGGCTTTTCCCTTAGGAAGAACCCTAATACCCGGCTGATTTACCTTCCTAGGGTTACTGTTAGGCTTAGGCCTAGGACTTTTTAAACCAGGACGCCCTGGGCTCCAGGCACTCTGCAGCTGCGAAAGGCATCCCAAGGGGAGCGCAAAAGTGACACAACTTGGCTGCCACCACTGATATTTCCATGAGACCATCCCGAACCATAGGCTGATTTTCTTTCCTAGGGTTAAGGTTTGAGTTACGCCTAGGGTAAGGGTTCTATTAACCAGAAAGCCCTGAGTTCCAAGAACACAGCAGCTGCGAAGGACTAGCCAAGAAGAGCGCAAAAGTACCACAACATGCCTGCCTCCACAGCTTTTTCCTTGGGGACATGCCTAATTCCTGGCTGATTTGCCTTTCTCGTCTTAGGGTTGGGGTTCGGCCTAGGGCTAGGATTTTTTTAACTAGGAAGCCCTGAGTTCCAGGCTTACTGCATCTGCCAAAAGCATCCCAAAGGGAGTGCAGAAGTGCCACAACATGGCTGCTTTCACGGCTTTTCCCTTAGGAAGAACCCTAATACGCGGCTGATTTACCTTCCTAGGGTTACTGTTAGGCTTAGGTCTAGGACTTTTAAAACCAGGAAGCCCTGGGCTCCAGGCACATGCAGCTGTTAAAGGCATCCCAAGAGGGCCGCAGAAGTGACACAACTTGGCTGCCTCTGCTGCTATTCTCATGAGACCATCCCGAACCATAGGCTGATTTTCCTTCCTAGGGTTAAGGTTTGAGTTACGCCTAGGGTAAGGGTTCTATTAACCAGAAAGCCCTGAGTTCCAAGAACACAGCAGCTGCGAAGGACTACCCAAGAAAAGCGCAAAAGTACCACAACGTGCCTGCCTCCACAGCTTTTTCCATGGGGACATGCCTAATTCCTGGCTGATTTGCCTTTCTCGTCTTAGGGTTGGGGTTCGGCCTAGGGCTAGGATTTTTTTAACTAGGAAGCCCTGAGTTCCAGGCTTACTGCATCTGCCAAAAGCATCCCAAAGGGAGTTCAGAAGGGCCACAACATGGCTGCTTTCACGGCTTTTCCCTTAGGAAGAACCCTAATACGCGGCTGATTTCCCTTCCCAGGGTTACTGTTAGGCTTAGGCCTAGGACTTTTAAAACCAGGAAGCCCTGCGCTCCAGGCACATGCAGCTGTTAAAGGCATCCCAAGAGGGCCGCAGAAGTGACACAACTTGGCTGCCTCTGCTGCTATTCTCATGAGACCATCCCGAACCATAGGCTGATTTTCCTTCCTAGGGTGAAGGTTTGAGTTACGCCTAGGGTAAGGGTTCTATTAACCAGAAAGCCCTGAGTTCCAAGAACACAGCAGCTGCGAAGGACTACCCAAGAAAAGCGCAAAAGTACCACAACATGCCTGCCTCCACAGCTTTTTCCTTGGGGACATGCCTAATTCCTGGCTGATTTGCCTTTCTTGGCTTAGGGTTGGGGTTCGGCCTAGGGCTAGGATTTTTTTAACTAGGAAGCCCTGAGTTCCAGGCTTACTTCATCTGCCAATAGCATCCCAAAGGGAGTGCAGAAGTGCCACAACATGGCTGCTTTCACGGCTTTCCCCTTAGGAAGAACCCTAATACCCGGCTGATTTACCTTCCTAGGGTTACTGTTAGGCTTAGTCTAAGGACTTTTAAAACTAGGAAGCCCTTAGATCCAGGCACACTGCAGCTGTTCAAGGCATCCCAAGGGGAGTACAAAAGTGCAACAACATGGCAGCTTTCACAGCTTTTTCCTTGGCACCATCCCTATACCTAGGCTGATTTATCTGCCTAGGGTTAGGGTTAGGGTTCAGCCTAGGGCTTGGAGTTTTTTAACCTGGAAGCCCTGAGTTCCAGGCTTACTGCATCTGACAAAGGCATCCCAAAGGGAGTGCAAAAGTGCCACAACATGGCTGCTTTCACAGCTTTTCCCTTAGGAAGAACCGTAATACCTGGCTGATTTACCTTCCTAGGGTTACTGTTAGGCTTAGGCCTAGGACTTTTAAAACCAGGAAGCCCTGGGCTCCAGGCACATGCAGCTGTTAAAGGCATCCCAAGGGGAGCGCAAAAGTGACACAACTTGGCTGCCACCACTGATATTTCCATGAGACCATCCCAAACATAGGCTGATTTTCCTTCCTAGGGTTAAGGTTTGAGTTACGCCTAGGGTAAGGGTTCTATTAACCAGAAAGCCCTGAGTTCCAAGAACACAGCAGCTGCGAAGGACTACCCCAGAAGAGCGCAAAACTACCACAACATGCCTGCCTCCACAGCATTTTCCTTGGGGACATGCCTAATTCCTGGCTGACTTGCCTTTCTCGTCTTAGGGTTGGGGTTCGGCCTAGGGCTAGGATATTTTTAACTAGGAAGCCCTGAGTTCCAGGCTGACTGCATCTGCCAAAGGCATCCCAAAGGGAGTGCAGAAGTGCCACAACATGGCTGCTTTCACGGCTTTTCCCTTAGGAAGAACCCTAATACGCGGCTGATTTACCTTCCTAGGGTTACTGTTAGGCTTAGGCCTAGGACTTTTAAAACCAGAATGCCCTGGGCTCCAGGCACTCTGCAGCTGTGAAAGGCATCCCAAGGGGAGCGCAAAAGTTACACAACTTGGCTGCCACCACTGATATTTCCATGAGATCATCCCGAACCATAGGCTGATTTTCCTTCCTAGGGTTAAGGTTTGAGTTACGCCTAGGGTAAGGGTTCTATTAACCAGAAAGCCCTGAGTTCCAAGAACACAGCAGCTGTGAAGGACTACCCAAGAAGAGCGCAAAAGTACCAGAACATGCCTGCGTCGATAGCTTTTTCCTTGGGGACATGCCTAATTCCTGGCTGATTTGCCTTTCTCGTCTTAGGGTTGGGGTTCGGCCTAGTGCTAGGATTTTTAAAATCAGGAAGCCCTGAGTTCCAGGCACACTGGAGCTGTGAAAGGCATCCAAAAGGGAGTGCAAAAGTGCCACAACATGGCTGCTTTCACAGCTTTTTCCTTGGCAAGAAGCCTAACACCAGGCTGATTTCCCTTCCCAGGGTTACTGTAAGGCTTAGGCCTAGGGCTAGGATTTTTAAAACTAGGAAGCCCTTAGATCCAGGCACACTGCAGCTGTTCAAGGCATCCCAAGGGGAGTACAAAAGTGCAACAACATGGCAGCTTTCACAGCTTTTTCCTTGGCACCATCCCTATACCTAGGCTGATTTATCTGCCTATGGTAAGGGTTAGGCTTCAGCCTAGGTCTTGGAGATTTTAAACCAGGAAGCCCTGAGTTCCAGGCTTACTGCATCTGCCAAAGGCATCCCAAAGGGAGTGCAGAAGTGCCACAACATGGCTGCTTTCACGGCTTTTCCCTTAGGAAGAACCCTAATACCCGGCTGATTTACCTTCCTAGGGTTACTGTTAGGCTTAGGCCTAGGACTTTTTAAACCAGGACGCCCTGGGCTCCAGGCACTCTGCAGCTGCGAAAGGCATCCCAAGGGGAGCGCAAAAGTGACACAACTTGGCTGCCACCACTGATATTTCCATGAGACCATCCCGAACCATAGGCTGATTTTCTTTCCTAGGGTTAAGGTTTGAGTTACGCCTAGGGTAAGGGTTCTATTAACCAGAAAGCCCTGAGTTCCAAGAACACAGCAGCTGCGAAGGACTAGCCAAGAAGAGCGCAAAAGTACCACAACATGCCTGCCTCCACAGCTTTTTCCTTGGGGACATGCCTAATTCCTGGCTGATTTGCCTTTCTCGTCTTAGGGTTGGGGTTCGGCCTAGGGCTAGGATTTTTTTAACTAGGAAGCCCTGAGTTCCAGGCTTACTGCATCTGCCAAAAGCATCCCAAAGGGAGTGCAGAAGTGCCACAACATGGCTGCTTTCACGGCTTTTCCCTTAGGAAGAACCCTAATACGCGGCTGATTTACCTTCCTAGGGTTACTGTTAGGCTTAGGTCTAGGACTTTTAAAACCAGGAAGCCCTGGGCTCCAGGCACATGCAGCTGTTAAAGGCATCCCAAGAGGGCCGCAGAAGTGACACAACTTGGCTGCCTCTGCTGCTATTCTCATGAGACCATCCCGAACCATAGGCTGATTTTCCTTCCTAGGGTTAAGGTTTGAGTTACGCCTAGGGTAAGGGTTCTATTAACCAGAAAGCCCTGAGTTCCAAGAACACAGCAGCTGCGAAGGACTACCCAAGAAAAGCGCAAAAGTACCACAACGTGCCTTCCTCCACAGCTTTTTCCATGGGGACATGCCTAATTCCTGGCTGATTTGCCTTTCTCGTCTTAGGGTTGGGGTTCGGCCTAGGGCTAGGATTTTTTTAACTAGGAAGCCCTGAGTTCCAGGCTTACTTCATCTGCCAAAAGAATCCCAAAGGGAGTGCAAAAGTGCCACAACATGGCTGCTTTCACGGCTTTTCCCTTAGGAAGAATACTAATACGCGGCTGATTTACCTTCCTAGGGTTACTGTTAGGCTTAGGCCTAGGACTTTTAAAACCAGGAAGCCCTGGGCTCCAGGCACGTGCAGCTGTTCAAGGCATCCCAAGAGGGCCACAGAAGTGACACAACTTGGCTGCCTCTGCTGCTATTCTCATGAGACCATCCCGAACCATAGGCTGATTTTCCTTCCTAGGGTTAAGGTTTGAGTTACGCCTAGGGTAAGAGTTCTATTAACCAGAAAGCCCTGAGTTCCAAGAACACAGCAGCGGCGAAGGACTACCCAAGAAGAGCGCAAAAGTACCACAACGTGCCTGCCTCCACAGCTTTTTCCTTGGGGACATGCCTAATTCCTGGCTGATTTGCCTTTCTCGTCTTAGGGTTGGGGTTCTGCCTAGGGCTAGGATATTTTTAACTAGGAAGCCCTGAGTTCCAGGCTTACTTCATCTGCCAAAGGCATCCCAAAGGGAGTGCAGAAGTGCCACAACATGGCTGCTTTCACGGCTTTTCCCTTAGGAAGAACCCTAATACGCGGCTGATTTACCTTCCTAGGGTTACTGTTAGGCTTAGGCCTAGGACTTTTAAAACTAGGAAGCCCTTACATCCAGGCGCACTGCAGCTGTTTAGGGCATCCCAAGGGGACTACTAAAGTACCACAACATGGCAGCTTTCACAGCTTTTTCCTTGGCACCATCCCTATACATAGGCTGATTTATCTGCCTAGGGTTAGGGTTAGGGTTCAGCCTAGGGCTTGGAGATTTTTAACCAGGAAGCCCTGAGTTCCAGGCTTACTGCATCTGCCAAATGCATCCCAAAGGGAGTGCAAAAGTGCCGCAACATGGCTGCTTTCACGGCTTTTCCCTTAGGAAGAACCCTAATACGCGGCTGATTTACCTTCCTAGGGTTACTGTTAGGCTTAGGCCTAGGACTTTTAAAACCAGGAAGCCCTGGGCTCCAGGCACTCTGCAGCTGTGAAAGGCATCCCAAGGGGAGAGCAAAAGTGACACAACTTGGCTGCCACCACTGGTATTTCCATGAGACCATCCCGAACCATAGGCTGATTTTCCTTCCTAGGGTTAAGGTTTGAGTTACGCCTAGGGTAAGGGTACTATTAACCAGAAAGCCCTGAGTTCCAAGAACACAGCAGCTGCGAAGGACTACCCAAGAAGAGCGCAAAAGTACCACAACGTGCCTGCGTCTATAGCTTTTTCCTTGGGGACATGCCTAATTCCTGGCTGATTTTCCTTTCTCGTCTTAGGGTTGGGGTTCGGTCTAGTGCTAGGATTTTTAAAATCAGGAAGCCCTGAGTTCCAGGCACACTGGAGCTGTGAAAGCCATCCAAAAGGGAGTGCAAAAGTGCCACAACATGGCTGCTTTCACGGCTTTTTCCTTGGCAAGAAGCCTAACACCAGGCTGATTTCCCTTCCCAGGGTTACTGTTAGGCTTAGGCCTAGGGCTAGGATTTTTAAAACTAGGAAGCCCTTAGATCCAGGCACACTGCAGCTGTTCAAGGCATCCCAAGGGGAGTACAAAAGTGCAACAACATGGCAGCTTTCACAGCTTTTTCCTTGGCACCATCCCTATACCTAGGCTGATTTATCTGCCTAGGGTAAGGGTTAGGCTTCAGCCTAGGTCTTGGAGATTTTAAACCAGGAAGCCCTGAGTTCCAGGCTTACTGCATCTGCCAAAGGCATCCCAAAGGGAGTGCAGAAGTGCCACAACATGGCTGCTTTCACGGCTTTTCCCTTAGGAAGAACCCTAATACCCGGCTGATTTACCTTCCTAGGGTTACTGTTAGGCTTAGGCCTAGGACTTTTAAAACCAGGACGCCCTGGGCTCCAGGCACTCTGCAGCTGCGAAAGGCATCCCAAGGGGAGCGCAAAAGTGACACAACTTGGCTGCCACCACTGATATTTCCATGAGACCATCCCGAACCATAGGCTGATTTTCTTTCCTAGGGTTAAGGTTTGAGTTACGCCTAGGGTAAGGGTTCTATTAACCAGAAAGCCCTGAGTTCCAAGAACACAGCAGCTGCGAAGGACTAGCCAAGAAGAGCGCAAAAGTACCACAACATGCCTGCCTCCACAGCTTTTTCCTTGGGGATACATGCCTAATTCCTGGCTGATTTGCCTTTCTCGCTTAGGGTTGGGTTCGGCCTAGGGCTAGGATTTTTTTAACTAGGAAGCCCTGAGTTCCAGGCTTACTTCATCTGCCAATAGCATCCCAAAGGGAGTGCAGAAGTGCCACAACATGGCTGCTTTCACGGCTTTTCCCTTAGGAAGAACCCTAATACCCGGCTGATTTACCTTCCTAGGGTTACTGTTAGGCTTAGGCCTAGGACTTTTAAAACCAGGAAGCCCTGGGCTCCAGGCACACTGCAGCTGCGAAAGGCATCCAAGAGGGCCGCAGAAGTGACACAACTTGGCTGCCTCTGCTGCTATTCTCATGAGACCATCCCGAACCATAGGCTGATTTTCCTTCCTAGGGTGAAGGTTTGAGTTACGCCTAGGGTAAGGGTTCTATTAACCAGAAAGCCCTGAGTTCCAAGAACACAGCAGCTGCGAAGGACTACCCAAGAAAAGCGCAAAGTACCACAACATGCCTGCCTCCACAGCTTTTTCCTTGGGGACAATGCCTAATTCCTGGCTGATTTGCCTTTCTCGGCTTAGGGTTGGGGTTCGGCCTAGGGCTAGGATTTTTTTAACTAGGAAGCCCTGAGTTCCAGCTACTTCATCTGCCAATAGCATCCCAAAGGGAGTGCAGAAGTGCCACAACATGGCTGCTTTCACGGCTTTTCCTTAGGAAGAACCCTAATACCCGGCTGATTTACCTTCCTAGGGTTTACTGTTAGGCTTAGGCCTAGGACTTTTAAAACCAGGAAGCCCTGGGCTCCAGGCACACTGCAGCTGCGAAAGGCATCCCAAGAGGGCCGCAGAAGTGACACAACTTGGCTGCCTCTGCTGCTATTCTCATGAGACCATCCCGAACCATAGGCTGATTTTCCTTCCTAGGGTGAAGGTTTGAGTTACGCCTAGGGTAAGGGTTCTATTAACCAGAAAGCCCTGAGTTCCAAGAACACAGCAGCTGCAAAGGACTACCCAAGAAAAGCGCAAAAGTACCACAACATGCCTGCCTCCACAGCTTTTTCCTTGGGGACATGCCTAATTCCTGGCTGATTTGCCTTTCTCGGCTTAGGGTTGGGGTTCGGCCTAGGGCTAGGATTTTTTTAACTAGGAAGCCCTGAGTTCCAGGCTTACTTCATCTGCCAATAGCATCCCAAAGGGAGTGCAGAAGTGCCACAACATGGCTGCTTTCACGGCTTTTCCCTTAGGAAGAACCCTAATACCCGGCTGATTTACCTTCCTAGGGTTACTGTTAGGCTTAGGCCTAGGACTTTTAAAACCAGGAAGCCCTGGGCTCCAGGCACACTGCAGCTGCGAAAGGCATCCCAAGAGGGCCGCAGAAGTGACACAACTTGGCTGCCTCTGCTGCTATTCTCATGAGACCATCCCGAACCATAGGCTGATTTTCCTTCCTAGGGTGAAGGTTTGAGTTACGCCTAGGGTAAGGGTTCTATTAACCAGAAAGCCCTGAGTTCCAAGAACACAGCAGCTGCAAAGGACTACCCAAGAAAAGCGCAAAAGTACCACAACATGCCTGCCTCCACAGCTTTTTCCTTGGGGACATGCCTAATTCCTGGCTGATTTGCCTTTCTCGGCTTAGGGTTGGGGTTCGGCCTAGGGCTAGGATTTTTTTAACTAGGAAGCCCTGAGTTCCAGGCTTACTTCATCTGCCAATAGCATCCCAAAGGGAGTGCAGAAGTGCCACAACATGGCTGCTTTCACGGCTTTTCCCTTAGGAAGAACCCTAATACCCGGCTGATTTACCTTCCTAGGGTTACTGTTAGGCTTAGGCTAAGGACTTTTAAAACTAGGAAGCCCTTAGATCCAGGCACACTGCAGCTGTTCAAGGCATCCCAAGGGGAGTACAAAAGTGCAACAACATGGCAGCTTTCACAGCTTTTTCCTTGGCACCATCCCTATACCTAGGCTGATTTATCTGCCTAGGGTTAGGGTTAGGGTTCAGCCTAGGGCTTGGAGATTTTAACCTGGAAGCCCTGAGTTCCAGGCTTACTGCATCTGACAAAGGCATCCCAAAGGGAGTGCAAAAGTGCCAAAACATGGCTGCTTTCACAGCTTTTCCCTTAGGAAGAACCGTAATACCTGGCTGATTTACCTTCCTAGGGTTACTGTTAGGCTTAGGCCTAGGACTTTTAAAACCAGGAAGCCCTGGGCTCCAGGCACATGCAGCTGTTAAAGGCATCCCAAGGGGAGCGCAAAAGTGACACAACTTGGCTGCCACCACTGATATTTGCATGAGACAATCCCAAATCATAGGCTGATTTTCCTTCCTAGGGTTAAGGTTTGAGTTACGCCTAGGGTAAGGGTTCTATTAACCAGAAAGCCCTGAGTTCCAAGAACACAGCAGCTGCGAAGGACTACCCCAGAAGAGCGCAAAAGTACCACAACATGCCTGCCTCCACAGCATTTTCCTTGGGGACATGCCTAATTCCTGGCTGACTTGCCTTTCTCGTCTTAGGGTTGGGGTTCGGCCTAGGGCTAGGATATTTTTAACTAGGAAGCCCTGAGTTCCAGGCTTACTGCATCTGCCAAAGGCATCCCAAAGGGAGTGCAGAAGTGCCACAACATGGCTGCTTTCACGGCTTTTCCCTTAGGAAGAACCCTAATACGCGGCTGATTTACCTTCCTAGGGTTACTGTTAGGCTTAGGCCTAGGACTTTTAAAACCAGAATGCCCTGGGCTCCAGGCACTCTGCAGCTGTGAAAGGCATCCCAAGGGGAGCGCAAAAGTGACACAACTTGGCTGCCACCACTGATATTTCCATGAGATCATCCCGAACCATAGGCTGATTTTCCTTCCTAGGGTTAAGGTTTGAGTTACGCCTAGGGTAAGGGTTCTATTAACCAGAAAGCCCTGAGTTCCAAGAACACAGCAGCTGTGAAGGACTACCCAAGAAGAGCGCAAAAGTACCACAACATGCCTGCGTCGATAGCTTTTTCCTTGGGGACATGCCTAATTCCTGGCTGATTTGCCTTTCTCGTCTTAGGGTTGGGGTTCGGCCTAGTGCTAGGATTTTTAAAATCAGGAAGCCCTGAGTTCCAGGCACACTGGAGCTGTGAAAGGCATCCAAAAGGGAGTGCAAAAGTGCCACAACATGGCTGCTTTCACAGCTTTTTCCTTGGCAAGAAGCCTAACACCAGGCTGATTTCCCTTCCCAGGGTTACTGTAAGGCTTAGGCCTAGGGCTAGGATTTTTAAAACTAGGAAGCCCTTAGATCCAGGCACACTGCAGCTGTTCAAGGCATCCCAAGGGGAGTACAAAAGTGCAACAACATGGCAGCTTTCACAGCTTTTTCCTTGGCACCATCCCTATACCTAGGCTGATTTATCTGCCTATGGTAAGGGTTAGGCTTCAGCCTAGGTCTTGGAGATTTTAAACCAGGAAGCCCTGAGTTCCAGGCTTACTGCATCTGCCAAAGGCATCCCAAAGGGAGTGCAGAAGTGCCACAACATGGCTGCTTTCACGGCTTTTCCCTTAGGAAGAACCCTAATACCCGGCTGATTTACCTTCCTAGGGTTACTGTTAGGCTTAGGCCTAGGACTTTTTAAACCAGGACGCCCTGGGCTCCAGGCACTCTGCAGCTGCGAAAGGCATCCCAAGGGGAGCGCAAAAGTGACACAACTTGGCTGCCACCACTGATATTTCCATGAGACCATCCCGAACCATAGGCTGATTTTCTTTCCTAGGGTTAAGGTTTGAGTTACGCCTAGGGTAAGGGTTCTATTAACCAGAAAGCCCTGAGTTCCAAGAACACAGCAGCTGCGAAGGACTAGCCAAGAAGAGCGCAAAAGTACCACAACATGCCTGCCTCCACAGCTTTTTCCTTGGGGACATGCCTAATTCCTGGCTGATTTGCCTTTCTCGTCTTAGGGTTGGGGTTCGGCCTAGGGCTAGGATTTTTTTAACTAGGAAGCCCTGAGTTCCAGGCTTACTGCATCTGCCAAAAGCATCCCAAAGGGAGTGCAGAAGTGCCACAACATGGCTGCTTTCACGGCTTTTCCCTTAGGAAGAACCCTAATACGCGGCTGATTTACCTTCCTAGGGTTACTGTTAGGCTTAGGTCTAGGACTTTTAAAACCAGGAAGCCCTGGGCTCCAGGCACATGCAGCTGTTAAAGGCATCCCAAGAGGGCCGCAGAAGTGACACAACTTGGCTGCCTCTGCTGCTATTCTCATGAGACCATCCCGAACCATAGGCTGATTTTCCTTCCTAGGGTTAAGGTTTGAGTTACGCCTAGGGTAAGGGTTCTATTAACCAGAAAGCCCTGAGTTCCAAGAACACAGCAGCTGCGAAGGACTACCCAAGAAAAGCGCAAAAGTACCACAACGTGCCTGCCTCCACAGCTTTTTCCATGGGGACATGCCTAATTCCTGGCTGATTTGCCTTTCTCGTCTTAGGGTTGGGGTTCGGACTAGGGCTAGGATTTTTTTAACTAGGAAGCCCTGAGTTCCAGGCTTACTGCATCTGCCAAAAGCATCCCAAAGGGAGTTCAGAAGGGCCACAACATGGCTGCTTTCACGGCTTTTCCCTTAGGAAGAACCCTAATACGCGGCTGATTTCCCTTCCCAGGGTTACTGTTAGGCTTAGGCCTAGGACTTTTAAAACCAGGAAGCCCTGCGCTCCAGGCACATGCAGCTGTTAAAGGCATCCCAAGAGGGCCGCAGAAGTGACACAACTTGGCTGCCTCTGCTGCTATTCTCATGAGACCATCCCGAACCATAGGCTGATTTTCCTTCCTAGGGTGAAGGTTTGAGTTACGCCTAGGGTAAGGGTTCTATTAACCAGAAAGCCCTGAGTTCCAAGAACACAGCAGCTGCGAAGGACTACCCAAGAAAAGCGCAAAAGTACCACAACATGCCTGCCTCCACAGCTTTTTCCTTGGGGACATGCCTAATTCCTGGCTGATTTGCCTTTCTTGGCTTAGGGTTGGGGTTCGGCCTAGGGCTAGGATTTTTTTAACTAGGAAGCCCTGAGTTCCAGGCTTACTTCATCTGCCAATAGCATCCCAAAGGGAGTGCAGAAGTGCCACAACATGGCTGCTTTCACGGCTTTTCCCTTAGGAAGAACCCTAATACGCGGCTGATTTACCTTCCTAGGGTTACTGTTAGGCTTAGGCCTAGGACTTTTAAAACCAGGAAGCCCTGGGCTCCAGGCACACTGCAGCTGCGAAAGGCATCCCAAGGGGAGCGCAAAAGTGACACAACTTGGCTGCCACCACTGATATTTCCATGAGACCATCCCGAACCATAGGCTTATTTTCTTTCCTAGGGTTAAGGTTTGAGTTACGCCTAGGGTAAGCGTTCTATTAACCAGAAAGCCCTGAGTTCCAAGAACACAGCAGCTGCGAAGGACTACCCAAGAAGAGCGCAAAAGTACCACAACATGCCTGCCTCCACAGCTTTTTCCTTGGGGACATGCCTAATTCCTGGCTGATTTGCCTTTCTCGTCTTAGGGTTGGGGTTCGGCCTAGGGCTAGGATTTTTTTAACTAGGAAGCCCTGAGTTCCAGGCTTACTGCATCTGCCAAAGGCATCCCAAAGGGAGTGCAGAAGTGCCACAACATGGCTGCTTTCACGGCTTTCCCCTTAGGAAGAACCCTAATACCCGGCTGATTTACCTTCCTAGGGTTACTGTTAGGCTTAGTCTAAGGACTTTTAAAACTAGGAAGCCCTTAGATCCAGGCACACTGCAGCTGTTCAAGGCATCCCAAGGGGAGTACAAAAGTGCAACAACATGGCAGCTTTCACAGCTTTTTCCTTGGCACCATCCCTATACCTAGGCTGATTTATCTGCCTAGGGTTAGGGTTAGGGTTCAGCCTAGGGCTTGGAGTTTTTTAACCTGGAAGCCCTGAGTTCCAGGCTTACTGCATCTGACAAAGGCATCCCAAAGGGAGTGCAAAAGTGCCACAACATGGCTGCTTTCACAGCTTTTCCCTTAGGAAGAACCGTAATACCTGGCTGATTTACCTTCCTAGGGTTACTGTTAGGCTTAGGCCTAGGACTTTTAAAACCAGGAAGCCCTGGGCTCCAGGCACATGCAGCTGTTAAAGGCATCCCAAGGGGAGCGCAAAAGTGACACAACTTGGCTGCCACCACTGATATTTCCATGAGACAATCCCAAACATAGGCTGATTTTCCTTCCTAGGGTTAAGGTTTGAGTTACGCCTAGGGTAAGGGTTCTATTAACCAGAAAGCCCTGAGTTCCAAGAACACAGCAGCTGCGAAGGACTACCCCAGAAGAGCGCAAAAGTACCACAACATGCCTGCCTCCACAGCATTTTCCTTGGGGACATGCCTAATTCCTGGCTGACTTGCCTTTCTCGTCTTAGGGTTGGGGTTCGGCCTAGGGCTAGGATATTTTTAACTAGGAAGCCCTGAGTTCCAGGCTGACTGCATCTGCCAAAGGCATCCCAAAGGGAGTGCAGAAGTGCCACAACATGGCTGCTTTCACGGCTTTTCCCTTAGGAAGAACCCTAATACGCGGCTGATTTACCTTCCTAGGGTTACTGTTAGGCTTAGGCCTAGGACTTTTAAAACCAGAATGCCCTGGGCTCCAGGCACTCTGCAGCTGTGAAAGGCATCCCAAGGGGAGCGCAAAAGTTACACAACTTGGCTGCCACCACTGATATTTCCATGAGATCATCCCGAACCATAGGCTGATTTTCCTTCCTAGGGTTAAGGTTTGAGTTACGCCTAGGGTAAGGGTTCTATTAACCAGAAAGCCCTGAGTTCCAAGAACACAGCAGCTGTGAAGGACTACCCAAGAAGAGCGCAAAAGTACCAGAACATGCCTGCGTCGATAGCTTTTTCCTTGGGGACATGCCTAATTCCTGGCTGATTTGCCTTTCTCGTCTTAGGGTTGGGGTTCGGCCTAGTGCTAGGATTTTTAAAATCAGGAAGCCCTGAGTTCCAGGCACACTGGAGCTGTGAAAGGCATCCAAAAGGGAGTGCAAAAGTGCCACAACATGGCTGCTTTCACAGCTTTTTCCTTGGCAAGAAGCCTAACACCAGGCTGATTTCCCTTCCCAGGGTTACTGTAAGGCTTAGGCCTAGGGCTAGGATTTTTAAAACTAGGAAGCCCTTAGATCCAGGCACACTGCAGCTGTTCAAGGCATCCCAAGGGGAGTACAAAAGTGCAACAACATGGCAGCTTTCACAGCTTTTTCCTTGGCACCATCCCTATACCTAGGCTGATTTATCTGCCTATGGTAAGGGTTAGGCTTCAGCCTAGGTCTTGGAGATTTTAAACCAGGAAGCCCTGAGTTCCAGGCTTACTGCATCTGCCAAAGGCATCCCAAAGGGAGTGCAGAAGTGCCACAACATGGCTGCTTTCACGGCTTTTCCCTTAGGAAGAACCCTAATACCCGGCTGATTTACCTTCCTAGGGTTACTGTTAGGCTTAGGCCTAGGACTTTTTAAACCAGGACGCCCTGGGCTCCAGGCACTCTGCAGCTGCGAAAGGCATCCCAAGGGGAGCGCAAAAGTGACACAACTTGGCTGCCACCACTGATATTTCCATGAGACCATCCCGAACCATAGGCTGATTTTCTTTCCTAGGGTTAAGGTTTGAGTTACGCCTAGGGTAAGGGTTCTATTAACCAGAAAGCCCTGAGTTCCAAGAACACAGCAGCTGCGAAGGACTAGCCAAGAAGAGCGCAAAAGTACCACAACATGCCTGCCTCCACAGCTTTTTCCTTGGGGACATGCCTAATTCCTGGCTGATTTGCCTTTCTCGTCTTAGGGTTGGGGTTCGGCCTAGGGCTAGGATTTTTTTAACTAGGAAGCCCTGAGTTCCAGGCTTACTGCATCTGCCAAAAGCATCCCAAAGGGAGTGCAGAAGTGCCACAACATGGCTGCTTTCACGGCTTTTCCCTTAGGAAGAATACTAATACGCGGCTGATTTACCTTCCTAGGGTTACTGTTAGGCTTAGGTCTAGGACTTTTAAAACCAGGAAGCCCTGGGCTCCAGGCACATGCAGCTGTTAAAGGCATCCCAAGAGGGCCGCAGAAGTGACACAACTTGGCTGCCTCTGCTGCTATTCTCATGAGACCATCCCGAACCATAGGCTGATTTTCCTTCCTAGGGTTAAGGTTTGAGTTACGCCTAGGGTAAGGGTTCTATTAACCAGAAAGCCCTGAGTTCCAAGAACACAGCAGCTGCGAAGGACTACCCAAGAAAAGCGCAAAAGTACCACAACGTGCCTTCCTCCACAGCTTTTTCCATGGGGACATGCCTAATTCCTGGCTGATTTGCCTTTCTCGTCTTAGGGTTGGGGTTCGGCCTAGGGCTAGGATTTTTTTAACTAGGAAGCCCTGAGTTCCAGGCTTACTTCATCTGCCAAAAGCATCCCAAAGGGAGTGCAAAAGTGCCACAACATGGCTGCTTTCACGGCTTTTCCCTTAGGAAGAATACTAATACGCGGCTGATTTACCTTCCTAGGGTTACTGTTAGGCTTAGGCCTAGGACTTTTAAAACCAGGAAGCCCTGGGCTCCAGGCACGTGCAGCTGTTCAAGGCATCCCAAGAGGGCCACAGAAGTGACACAAC
This sequence comes from Ammospiza maritima maritima, assembly GCA_036010785.1. Taxonomy (NCBI): domain Eukaryota; kingdom Metazoa; phylum Chordata; class Aves; order Passeriformes; family Passerellidae; genus Ammospiza; species Ammospiza maritima. Next base: position 1,657,642 of record JAYKTQ010000067.1, read on the forward strand.
TTGGCTGCCTCTGCTGCTATTCTCATGAGACCATCCCGAACCATAGGCTGATTTTCCTTCCTAGGGTTAAGGTTTGAGTTACGCCTAGGGTAAGCGTTCTATTAACCAGAAAGCCCTGAGTTCCAAGAACACAGCAGCGGCGAAGGACTACCCAAGAAGAGCGCAAAAGTACCACAACGTGCCTGCCTCCACAGCTTTTTCCTTGGGGACATGCCTAATTCCTGGCTGATTTGCCTTTCTCGTCTTAGGGTTGGGGTTCTGCCTAGGGCTAGGATATTTTTAACTAGGAAGCCCTGAGTTCCAGGCTTACTTCATCTGCCAAAGGCATCCCAAAGGGAGTGCAGAAGTGCCACAACATGGCTGCTTTCACGGCTTTCCCCTTAGGAAGAACCCTAATACGCGGCTGATTTACCTTCCTAGGGTTACTGTTAGGCTTAGGCCTAGGACTTTTAAAACTAGGAAGCCCTTACATCCAGGCGCACTGCAGCTGTTTAGGGCATCCCAAGGGGACTACTAAAGTACCACAACATGGCAGCTTTCACAGCTTTTTCCTTGGCACCATCCCTATACATAGGCTGATTTATCTGCCTAGGGTTAGGGTTAGGGTTCAGCCTAGGGCTTGGAGATTTTTAACCAGGAAGCCCTGAGTTCCAGGCTTACTGCATCTGCCAAATGCATCCCAAAGGGAGTGCAAAAGTGCCGCAACATGGCTGCTTTCACGGCTTTTCCCTTAGGAAGAACCCTAATACGCGGCTGATTTACCTTCCTAGGGTTACTGTTAGGCTTAGGCCTAGGACTTTTAAAACCAGGAAGCCCTGGGCTCCAGGCACTCTGCAGCTGTGAAAGGCATCCCAAGGGGAGAGCAAAAGTGACACAACTTGGCTGCCACCACTGGTATTTCCATGAGACCATCCCGAACCATAGGCTGATTTTCCTTCCTAGGGTTAAGGTTTGAGTTACGCCTAGGGTAAGGGTACTATTAACCAGAAAGCCCTGAGTTCCAAGAACACAGCAGCTGCGAAGGACTACCCAAGAAGAGCGCAAAAGTACCACAACGTGCCTGCGTCTATAGCTTTTTCCTTGGGGACATGCCTAATTCCTGGCTGATTTTCCTTTCTCGTCTTAGGGTTGGGGTTCGGTCTAGTGCTAGGATTTTTAAAATCAGGAAGCCCTGAGTTCCAGGCACACTGGAGCTGTGAAAGCCATCCAAAAGGGAGTGCAAAAGTGCCACAACATGGCTGCTTTCACGGCTTTTTCCTTGGCAAGAAGCCTAACACCAGGCTGATTTCCCTTCCCAGGGTTACTGTTAGGCTTAGGCCTAGGGCTAGGATTTTTAAAACTAGGAAGCCCTTAGATCCAGGCACACTGCAGCTGTTCAAGGCATCCCAAGGGGAGTACAAAAGTGCAACAACATGGCAGCTTTCACAGCTTTTTCCTTGGCACCATCCCTATACCTAGGCTGATTTATCTGCCTAGGGTAAGGGTTAGGCTTCAGCCTAGGTCTTGGAGATTTTAAACCAGGAAGCCCTGAGTTCCAGGCTTACTGCATCTGCCAAAGGCATCCCAAAGGGAGTGCAGAAGTGCCACAACATGGCTGCTTTCACGGCTTTTCCCTTAGGAAGAACCCTAATACCCGGCTGATTTACCTTCCTAGGGTTACTGTTAGGCTTAGGCCTCGGACTTTTAAAACCAGGACGCCCTGGGCTCCAGGCACTCTGCAGCTGCGAAAGGCATCCCAAGGGGAGCGCAAAAGTGACACAACTTGGCTGCCACCACTGATATTTCCATGAGACCATCCCGAACCATAGGCTGATTTTCTTTCCTAGGGTGAAGGTTTGAGTTACGCCTAGGGTAAGGGTTCTATTAACCAGAAAGCCCTGAGTTCCAAGAACACAGCAGCTGCGAAGGACTAGCCAAGAAGAGCGCAAAAGTACCACAACATGCCTGCCTCCACAGCTTTTTCCTTGGGGACATGCCTAATTCCTGGCTGATTTGCCTTTCTCGTCTTAGGGTTGGGGTTCGGCCTAGGGCTAGGATTTTTAAAATCAGGAAGCCCTGAGTTCCAGGCACACTGGAGCTGTGAAAGGCATCCAAAAGGGAGTGCAAAAGTGCCACAACATGGTTGCTTTCACGGCTTTTTCCTTGGCAAGAAGCTTAACACCAGGCTGATTTCCCTTCCTAGGGTTACTGTAAGGCTTAGGACTAGGGCTAGGATTTTTAAAACTAGGAAGCCCTTAGATCCAGGCACACTGCAGCTGTTCAAGGCATCCCAAGGGGAGTACAAAAGTACCACAACATGGCAGCTTTCACAGCTTTTTCCTTGGCACCATCCCTATACCTAGGCTGATTTATCTGCCTAGGGTTAGGGTTAGGGTTCAGCCTAGGGCTTGGAGTTTTTTAACCAGGAAGCCCTGAGTTCCAGGCTTACTGCATCTGCCAAATGCATCCCAAAGGGAGTGCAAAAGTGCCACAACATGGCTGCTTTCACGGCTTTTCCCTTAGGAAGAACCCTAATACGCGGCTGATTTACCTTCCTAGGGTTACTGTTAGGCTTAGGCCTAGGACTTTTAAAACCAGGAAGCCCTGGGCTCCAGGCACTCTGCAGCTGTGAAAGGCATCCCAAGGGGAGAGCAAAAGTGACACAACTTGGCTGCCACCACTGGTATTTCCATGAGACCATCCCGAACCATAGGCTGATTTTCCTTCCTAGGGTTAAGGTTTGAGTTACGCCTAGGGTAAGGGTTCTATTAACCAGAAAGCCCTGAGTTCCAAGAACACAGCAGCTGCGAAGGACTACCCAAGAACAGCGCAAAAGTACCACAACGTGCCTGCGTCGATAGCTTTTTCCTTGGGGACATGCCTAATTCCTGGCTGATTTGCCTTTCTCGTCTTAGGGTTGGGGTTCGGTCTAGTGCTAGGATTTTTAAAATCAGGAAGCCCTGAGTTCCAGGCACACTGGAGCTGTGAAAGCCATCCAAAAGGGAGTGCAAAAGTGCCACAACATGGCTGCTTTCACGGCTTTTTCCTTGGCAAGAAGCCTAACACCACGCTGATTTCACTTCCCAGGGTTACTGTTAGGCTTAGGCCTAGGGCTAGGATTTTTAAAACTAGGAAGCCCTTAGATCCAGGCACACTGCAGCTGTTCAAGGCATCCCAAGGGGAGTACAAAAGTGCAACAACATGGCAGCTTTCACAGCTTTTTCCTTGGCACCATCCCTATACCTAGGCTGATTTATCTGCCTAGGGTAAGGGTTAGGCTTCAGCCTAGGTCTTGGAGATTTTAAACCAGGAAGCCCTGAGTTCCAGGCTTACTGCATCTGCCAAAGGCATCCCAAAGGGAGTGCAGAAGTGCCACAACATGGCTGCTTTCACGGCTTTTCCCTTAGGAAGAACCCTAATACCCGGCTGATTTACCTACCTAGGGTTACTGTTAGGCTTAGGCCTAGGACTTTTAAAACCAGGACGCCCTGGGCTCCAGGCACTCTGCAGCTGCGAAAGGCATCCCAAGGGGAGCACAAAAGTGACACAACTTGGCTGCCACCACTGATATTTCCATGAGACCATCCCGAACCATAGGCTGATTTTCTTTCCTAGGGTTAAGGTTTGAGTTACGCCTAGGGTAAGGGTTCTATTAACCAGAAAGCCCTGAGTTCCAAGAACACAGCAGCTGCGAAGGACTAGCCAAGAAGAGCGCAAAAGTACCACAACATGCCTGCCTCCACAGCTTTTTCCTTGGGGACATGCCTAATTCCTGGCTGATTTGCCTTTCTCGTCTTAGGGTTGGGGTTCGGCCTAGGGCTAGGATTTTTTTAACTAGGAAGCCCTGAGTTCCAGGCTTACTTCATCTGCCAAAAGCATCCCAAAGGGAGTGCAGAAGTGCCACAACATGGCTGCTTTCACGGCTTTTCCCTTAGGAAGAACCCTAATACGCGGCTGATTTACCTTCCTAGGGTTACTGTTAGGCTTAGGCCTAGGACTTTTAAAACCAGGAAGCCCTGGGCTCCAGGCACATGCAGCTGTTAAAGGCATCCCAAGAGGGCCGCAGAAGTGACACAACTTGGCTGCCTCTGCTGCTATTCTCATGAGACCATCCCGAACCATAGGCTGATTTTCCTTCCTAGGGTGAAGGTTTGAGTTACGCCTAGGGTAAGGGTTCTATTAACCAGAAAGCCCTGAGTTCCAAGAACACAGCAGCTGCGAAGGACTACCCAAGAAGAGCGCAAAAGTACCACAACATGCCTGCCTCCACAGCTTTTTCCTTGGGGACATGCCTAATTCATGGCTGATTTGCCTTTCTCGTCTTAGGGTTGGGGTTCGGCCTAGGGCTAGGATTTTTAAAATCAGGAAGCCCTGAGTTCCAGGCACACTGGAGCTGTGAAAGGCATCCAAAAGGGAGTGCAAAAGTGCCACAACATGGTTGCTTTCACGGCTTTTTCCTTGGCAAGAAGCTTAACACCAGGCTGATTTCCCTTCCTAGGGTTACTGTAAGGCTTAGGACTAGGGCTAGGATTTTTAAAACTAGGAAGCCCTTAGATCCAGGCACACTGCAGCTGTTCAAGGCATCCCAAGGGGAGTACAAAAGTACCACAACATGGCAGCTTTCACAGCTTTTTCCTTGGCACCATCCCTATACCTAGGCTGATTTATCTGCCTAGGGTTAGGGTTAGGGTTCAGCCTAGGGCTTGGAGTTTTTTAACCCGGAAGCCCTGAGTTCCAGGCTTACTGCATCTGCCAAAGGCATCCCAAAGGGAGTGCAGAAGTGCCACAACATGGCTGCTTTCACGGCTTTTCCCTTAGGAAGAACCCTAATACGCAGCTGATTTACCTTCCTAGGGTTACTGTTAGGCTTAGGCCTAGGACTTTTAAAACCAGGAAGCCCTGGGCTCCAGGCACACTGCAGCTGCGAAAGGCATCCCAAGGGGAGCGCAAAAGTGACACAACTTGGCTGCCACCACTGATATTTCCATGAGACCATCCCGAACCATAGGCTGATTTTCCTTCCTAGGGTTAAGGTTTGAGTTACGCCTAGGGTAAGGGTTCTATAAACCAGAAAGCCCTGAGTTCCAAGAACACAGCAGCTGTGAAGGACTACCCAAGAAGAGCGCAAAAGTACCACAACATGCCTGCCTCCACAGCTTTTTCCTTGGGGACATGCCTAATTCCTGGCTGATTTGCCTTTCTCGTCTTAGGGTTGGGGTTCGGCCTAGGGCTAAGATTTTTTTAACTAGGAAGCCCTGAGTTCCAGGCTTACTTCATCTGCCAAAAGCATCCCAAAGGGAGTGCAAAAGTGCCACAACATGGCTGCTTTCACGGCTTTTCCCTTAGGAAGAACCCTAATACCCGGCTGATTTACCTACCTAGGGTTACTGTTAGGCTTAGGCCTAGGACTTTTAAAACCAGGAAGCCCTGGGCTCCAGGCACGTGCAGCTGTTCAAGGCATCCCAAGAGGGCCGCAGAAGTGACACAACTTGGCTGCCTCTGCTGCTATTCTCATGAGACCATCCCGAACCATAGTCTGATTTTCCTTCCTAGGGTTAAGGTTTGAGTTACGCCTAGGGTAAGAGTTCTATTAACCAGAAAGCCCTGAGTTCCAAGAACACAGCAGCTGCGAAGGACTACCCAAGAAGAGCGCAAAAGTACCACAACGTGCCTGCCTCCACAGCTTTTTCCTTGGGGACATGCCTAATTCCTGGCTGATTTGCCTTTCTCGTCTTAGGGTTGGGGTTCGGCCTAGGGCTAGGATTTTTTTAACTAGGAAGCCCTGAGTTCCAGGCTTACTGCATCTGCCAAAAGCATCCCAAAGGGAGTGCAGAAGTGCCACAACATGGCTGCTTTCATGGCTTTTCCCTTAGGAAGAATACTAATACGCGGCTGATTTACCTTCCTAGGGTTACTGTTAGGCTTAGGCCTAGGACTTTTAAAACCAGGAAGCCCTGGGCTCCAGGCACGTGCAGCTGTTCAAGGCATCCCAAGAGGGCCGCAGAAGTGACACAACTTGGCTGCCTCTGCTGCTATTCTCATGAGACCATCCCGAACCATAGGCTGCTTTTCCTTCCTAGGGTTAAGGTTTAAGTTACGCCTAGGGTAAGAGTTCTATTAACCAGAAAGCCCTGAGTTCCAAGAACACAGCAGCTGCGAAGGACTACCCAAGAAGAGCGCAAAAGTACCACAACGTGCCTGCCTCCACAGCTTTTTCCTTGGGGACATGCCTAATTCCTGGCTGATTTGCCTTTCTCGTCTTAGGGTTGGGGTTCAGCCTAGGGCTAGGATTTTTTTAACTAGGAAGCCCTGAGTTCCAGGCTTACTTCATCTGCCAAAGGCATCCCAAAGGGAGTGCAGAAGTGCCACAACATGGCTGCTTTCACGGCTTTCCCCTTAGGAAGAACCCTAATACGCGGCTGATTTACCTTCCTAGGGTTACTGTTAGGCTTAGGCCTAGGACTTTTAAAACTAGGAAGCCCTTACATCCAGGCGCACTGCAGCTGTTTAAGGCATCCCAAGGGGAGTACTAAAGTACCACAACATGGCAGCTTTCAAAGCTTTTTCCTTGGCACCATCCCTATACATAGGCTGATTTATCTGCCTAGGGTTAGGGTTAGGGTTCAGCCTAGGGCTTGGAGTTTTTTAACCAGGAAGCCCTGAGTTCCAGGCTTACTGCATCTGCCAAATGCATCCCAAAGCGAGTGCAAAAGTGCCACAACATGGCTGCTTTCACGGCTTTTCCCTTAGGAAGAACCCTAATACGCGGCTGATTTACCTTCCTAGGGTTACTGTTAGGCTTAGGCCTAGGACTTTTAAAACCAGGAAGCCCTGGGCTCCAGGCACTCTGCAGCTGTGAAAGGCATCCCAAGGGGAGAGCAAAAGTGACACAACTTGGCTGCCACCACTGGTATTTCCATGAGACCATCCCGAACCATAGGCTGATTTTCCTTCCTAGGGTTAAGGTTTGAGTTACGCCTAGGGTAAGGGTTCTATTAACCAGAAAGCCCTGAGTTCCAAGAACACAGCAGCTGCGAAGGACTATCCAAGAAGAGCGCAAAAGTACCACAACGTGCCTGCGTCGATAGCTTTTTCCTTGGGGACATGCCTAATTCCTGGCTGATTTGCCTTTCTCGTCTTAGGGTTGGGGTTCGGTCTAGTGCTAGGATTTTTAAAATCAGGAAGCCCTGAGTTCCAGGCACACTGGAGCTGTGAAAGCCATCCAAAAGGGAGTGCAAAAGTGCCACAACATGGCTGCTTTCACGGCTTTTTCCTTGGCAAGAAGCCTAACACCAGGCTGATTTCCCTTCCCAGGGTTACTGTTAGGCTTAGGCCTAGGGCTAGGATTTTTAAAACTAGGAAGCCCTTAGATCCAGGCACACTGCAGCTGTTCAAGGCATCCCAAGGGGAGTACAAAAGTGCAACAACATGGCAGCTTTCACAGCTTTTTCCTTGGCACCATCCCTATACCTAGGCTGATTTATCTGCCTAGGGTAAGGGTTAGGCTTCAGCCTAGGTCTTGGAGATTTTAAACCAGGAAGCCCTGAGTTCCAGGCTTACTGCATCTGCCAAAGGCATCCCAAAGGGAGTGCAGAAGTGCCACAACATGGCTGCTTTCACGGCTTTTCCCTTAGGAAGAACCCTAATACGCGGCTGATTTACCTTCCTAGGGTTACTGTTAGGCTTAGGCCTAGGACTTTTAAAACCAGGACGCCCTGGGCTCCAGGCACTCTGCAGCTGCGAAAGGCATCCCAAGGGGAGCGCAAAAGTGACACAACTTGGCTGCCACCACTGATATTTCCATGAGACCATCCCGAACCATAGGCTGATTATCTTTCCTAGGGTTAAGGTTTGAGTTACGCCTAGGGTAAGGGTTCTATTAACCAGAAAGCCCTGAGTTCCAAGAACACAGAAGCTGCGAAGGACTTCCCAAGAAGAGCGCAAAAGTACCACAACATGCCCGCCTCCACAGCTTTTTCCTTGGGGACATGCCTAATTCCTGGCTGATTTGCCTTTCTCATCTTAGGGTTGGGGTTCGGCCTAGGGCTAGGATTTTTTTAACTAGGAAGCCCTGAGTTCCAGGCTTACTGCATCTGCCAAAAGCATCCCAAAGGGAGTGCAGAAGTGCCACAACATGGCTGCTTTCACGGCTTTTCCCTTAGGAAGAACCCTAATACACGGCTGATTTACCTTCCTAGGGTTACTGTTAGGCTTAGGCCTAGGACATTTAAAACCAGGAAGCCCTGGCCTCCAGGCACATGCAGCTGTTAAAGGCATCCCAAGAGGGCCGCAGAAGTGACACAACTTGGCTGCCTCTGCTGCTATTCTCATGAGACCATCCCGAACCATAGGCTGATTTTCCTTCCTAGGGTGAAGGTTTGAGTTACGCCTAGGGTAAGGGTTCTATTAACCAGAAAGCCCTGAGTTCCAAGAACACAGCAGCTGCGAAGGACTACCCAAGAAGAGCGCAAAAGTACCACAACATGCCTGCCTCCACAGCTTTTTCCTTGGGGACATGCCTAATTCCTGGCTGATTTGCCTTTCTCGTCTTAGGGTTGGGGTTCGGCCTAGGGCTAGGATTTTTAAAATCAGGAAGCCCTGAGTTCCAGGCACACTGGAGCTGTGAAAGGCATCCAAAAGGGAGTGCAAAAGTGCCACAACATGGTTGCTTTCACGGCTTTTTCCTTGGCAAGAAGCTTAACACCAGGCTGATTTCCCTTCCTAGGGTTACTGTAAGGCTTAGGACTAGGGCTAGGATTTTTAAAACTAGGAAGCCCTTAGATCCAGGCACACTGCAGCTGTTCAAGGCATCCCAAGGGGAGTACAAAAGTACCACAACATGGCAGCTTTCACAGCTTTTTCCTTGGCACCATCCCTATACCTAGGCTGATTTATCTGCCTAGGGTTAGGGTTAGGGTTCAGCCTAGGGCTTGGAGTTTTTTAACCAGGAAGCCCTGAGTTCCAGGCTTACTGCATCTGCCAAATGCATCCCAAAGGGAGTGCAAAAGTGCCACAACATGGCTGCTTTCACGGCTTTTCCCTTAGGAAGAACCCTAATACGCGGCTGATTTACCTTCCTAGGGTTACTGTTAGGCTTAGGCCTAGGACTTTTAAAACCAGGAAGCCCTGGGCTCCAGGCACTCTGCAGCTGTGAAAGGCATCCCAAGGGGAGAGCAAAAGTGACACAACTTGGCTGCCACCACTGGTATTTCCATGAGACCATCCCGAACCATAGGCTGATTTTCCTTCCTAGGGTTAAGGTTTGAGTTACGCCTAGGGTAAGGGTTCTATTAACCAGAAAGCCCTGAGTTCCAAGAACACAGCAGCTGCGAAGGACTACCCAAGAAGAGCGCAAAAGTACCACAACGTGCCTGCGTCGATAGCTTTTTCCTTGGGGACATGCCTAATTCCTGGCTGATTTGCCTTTCTCGTCTTAGGGTTGGGGTTCGGTCTAGTGCTAGGATTTTTAAAATCAGGAAGCCCTGAGTTCCAGGCACACTGGAGCTGTGAAAGCCATCCAAAAGGGAGTGCAAAAGTGCCACAACATGGCTGCTTTCACGGCTTTTTCCTTGGCAAGAAGCCTAACACCACGCTGATTTCACTTCCCAGGGTTACTGTTAGGCTTAGGCCTAGGGCTAGGATTTTTAAAACTAGGAAGCCCTTAGATCCAGGCACACTGCAGCTGTTCAAGGCATCCCAAGGGGAGTACAAAAGTGCAACAACATGGCAGCTTTCACAGCTTTTTCCTTGGCACCATCCCTATAACTAGGCTGATTTATCTGCCTAGGGTAAGGGTTAGGCTTCAGCCTAGGTCTTGGAGATTTTAAACCAGGAAGCCCTGAGTTCCAGGCTTACTGCATCTGCCAAAGGCATCCCAAAGGGAGTGCAGAAGTGCCACAACATGGCTGCTTTCACGGCTTTTCCCTTAGGAAGAACCCTAATACCCGGCTGATTTACCTACCTAGGGTTACTGTTAGGCTTAGGCCTAGGACTTTTAAAACCAGGACGCCCTGGGCTCCAGGCACTCTGCAGCTGCGAAAGGCATCCCAAGGGGAGCACAAAAGTGACACAACTTGGCTGCCACCACTGATATTTCCATGAGACCATCCCGAACCATAGGCTGATTTTCTTTCCTAGGGTTAAGGTTTGAGTTACGCCTAGGGTAAGGGTTCTATTAACCAGAAAGCCCTGAGTTCCAAGAACACAGCAGCTGCGAAGGACTAGCCAAGAAGAGCGCAAAAGTACCACAACATGCCTGCCTCCACAGCTTTTTCCTTGGGGACATGCCTAATTCCTGGCTGATTTGCCTTTCTCGTCTTAGGGTTGGGGTTCGGCCTAGGGCTAGGATTTTTTTAACTAGGAAGCCCTGAGTTCCAGGCTTACTGCATCTGCCAAAAGCATCCCAAAGGGAGTGCAGAAGTGCCACAACATGGCTGCTTTCACGGCTTTTCCCTTAGGAAGAACCCTAATACGCGGCTGATTTACCTTCCTAGGGTTACTGTTAGGCTTAGGCCTAGGACTTTTAAAACCAGGAAGCCCTGGGCTCCAGGCACTCTGCAGCTGTTAAAGGCATCCCAAGAGGGCCGCAGAAGTGACACAACTTGGCTGCCTCTGCTGCTATTCTCATGAGACCATCCCGAACCATAGGCTGATTTTCCTTCCTAGGGTGAAGGTTTGAGTTACGCCTTGGGTAAGGGTTCTATTAACCAGAAAGCCCTGAGTTCCAAGAACACAGCAGCTGCGAAGGACTACCCAAGAAGAGCGCAAAAGTACCACAACATGCCTGCCTCCACAGCTTTTTCCTTGGGGACATGCCTAATTCATGGCTGATTTGCCTTTCTCGTCTTAGGGTTGGGGTTCGGCCTAGGGCTAGGATTTTTAAAATCAGGAAGCCCTGAGTTCCAGGCACACTGGAGCTGTGAAAGGCATCCAAAAGGGAGTGCAAAAGTGCCACAACATGGTTGCTTTCACGGCTTTTTCCTTGGCAAGAAGCTTAACACCAGGCTGATTTCCCTTCCTAGGGTTACTGTAAGGCTTAGGACTAGGGCTAGGATTTTTAAAACTAGGAAGCCCTTAGATCCAGGCACACTGCAGCTGTTCAAGGCATCCCAAGGGGAGTACAAAAGTACCACAACATGGCAGCTTTCACAGCTTTTTCCTTGGCACCATCCCTATACCTAGGCTGATTTATCTGCCTAGGGTTAGGGTTAGGGTTCAGCCTAGGGCTTGGAGTTTTTTAACCCGGAAGCCCTGAGTTCCAGGCTTACTGCATCTGCCAAAGGCATCCCAAAGGGAGTGCAGAAGTGCCACAACATGGCTGCTTTCACGGCTTTTCCCTTAGGAAGAACCCTAATACGCGGCTGATTTACCTTCCTAGGGTTACTGTTAGGCTTAGGCCTAGGACATTTAAAACCAGGAAGCCCTGGGCTCCAGGCACACTGCAGCTGCGAAAGGCATCCCAAGGGGAGCGCAAAAGTGACACAACTTGGCTGCCACCACTGATATTTCCATGAGACCATCCCGAACCATAGGCTGATTTTCCTTCCTAGGGTTAAGGTTTGACTTACGCCTAGGGTAAGGGTTCTATTAACCAGAAAGCCCTGAGTTCCAAGAACACAGCAGCTGCGAAGGACTAGCCAAGAAGAGCGCAAAAGTACCACAACATGCCTGCCTCCACAGCTTTTCCTTGGGGACATGCCTAATTCCTGGCTGATTTGCCTTTCTCGTCTTAGGGTTGGGGTTCGGCCTAGGGCTAGGATTTTTTTAACTAGGAAGCCCTGAGTTCCAAGCTTACTGCATCTGCCAAATGCATCCCAAAGGGAGTGCAAAAGTGCCACAACATGGCTGCTTTCACGGCTTTTCCCTTAGGAAGAACCCTAATACGCGGCTGATTTACCTTCCTAGGGTTACTGTTAGGCTTAGGCCTAGGACTTTTAAAACCAGGAAGCCCTGGGCTCCAGGCACTCTGCAGCTGTGAAAGGCATCCCAAGGGGAGAGCAAAAGTGACACAACTTGGCTGCCACCACTGGTATTTCCATGAGACCATCCCGAACCATAGGCTGATTTTCCTTCCTAGGGTTAAGGTTTGAGTTACGCCTAGGGTAAGGGTTCTATTAACCAGAAAGCCCTGAGTTCCAAGAACACAGCAGCTGCGAAGGACTACCCAAGAAGAGCGCAAAAGTACCACAACGTGCCTGCGTCGATAGCTTTTTCCTTGGGGACATGCCTAATTCCTGGCTGATTTGCCTTTCTCGTCTTAGGGTTGGGGTTCGGTCTAGTGCTAGGATTTTTAAAATCAGGAAGCCCTGAGTTCCAGGCACACTGGAGCTGTGAAAGCCATCCAAAAGGGAGTGCAAAAGTGCCACAACATGGCTGCTTTCACGGCTTTTTCCTTGGCAAGAAGCCTAACACCACGCTGATTTCACTTCCCAGGGTTACTGTTAGGCTTAGGCCTAGGGCTAGGATTTTTAAAACTAGGAAGCCCTTAGATCCAGGCACACTGCAGCTGTTCAAGGCATCCCAAGGGGAGTACAAAAGTGCAACAACATGGCAGCTTTCACAGCTTTTTCCTTGGCACCATCCCTATACCTAGGCTGATTTATCTGCCTAGGGTAAGGGTTAGGCTTCAGCCTAGGTCTTGGAGATTTTAAACCAGGAAGCCCTGAGTTCCAGGCTTACTGCATCTGCCAAAGGCATCCCAAAGGGAGTGCAGAAGTGCCACAACATGGCTGCTTTCACGGCTTTTCCCTTAGGAAGAACCCTAATACCCGGCTGATTTACCTACCTAGGGTTACTGTTAGGCTTAGGCCTAGGACTTTTAAAACCAGGACGCCCTGGGCTCCAGGCACTCTGCAGCTGCGAAAGGCATCCCAAGGGGAGCACAAAAGTGACACAACTTGGCTGCCACCACTGATATTTCCATGAGACCATCCCGAACCATAGGCTGATTTTCTTTCCTAGGGTTAAGGTTTGAGTTACGCCTAGGGTAAGGGTTCTATTAACCAGAAAGCCCTGAGTTCCAAGAACACAGCAGCTGCGAAGGACTAGCCAAGAAGAGCGCAAAAGTACCACAACATGCCTGCCTCCACAGCTTTTTCCTTGGGGACATGCCTAATTCCTGGCTGATTTGCCTTTCTCGTCTTAGGGTTGGGGTTCGGCCTAGGGCTAGGATTTTTTTAACTAGGAAGCCCTGAGTTCCAGGCTTACTGCATCTGCCAAAAGCATCCCAAAGGGAGTGCAGAAGTGCCACAACATGGCTGCTTTCACGGCTTTTCCCTTAGGAAGAACCCTAATACGCGGCTGATTTACCTTCCTAGGGTTACTGTTAGGCTTAGGCCTAGGACTTTTAAAACCAGGAAGCCCTGGGCTCCAGGCACTCTGCAGCTGTTAAAGGCATCCCAAGAGGGCCGCAGAAGTGACACAACTTGGCTGCCTCTGCTGCTATTCTCATGAGACCATCCCGAACCATAGGCTGATTTTCCTTCCTAGGGTGAAGGTTTGAGTTACGCCTTGGGTAAGGGTTCTATTAACCAGAAAGCCCTGAGTTCCAAGAACACAGCAGCTGCGAAGGACTACCCAAGAAGAGCGCAAAAGTACCACAACATGCCTGCCTCCACAGCTTTTTCCTTGGGGACATGCCTAATTCATGGCTGATTTGCCTTTCTCGTCTTAGGGTTGGGGTTCGGCCTAGGGCTAGGATTTTTAAAATCAGGAAGCCCTGAGTTCCAGGCACACTGGAGCTGTGAAAGGCATCCAAAAGGGAGTGCAAAAGTGCCACAACATGGTTGCTTTCACGGCTTTTTCCTTGGCAAGAAGCTTAACACCAGGCTGATTTCCCTTCCTAGGGTTACTGTAAGGCTTAGGACTAGGGCTAGGATTTTTAAAACTAGGAAGCCCTTAGATCCAGGCACACTGCAGCTGTTCAAGGCATCCCAAGGGGAGTACAAAAGTACCACAACATGGCAGCTTTCACAGCTTTTTCCTTGGCACCATCCCTATACCTAGGCTGATTTATCTGCCTAGGGTTAGGGTTAGGGTTCAGCCTAGGGCTTGGAGTTTTTTAACCCGGAAGCCCTGAGTTCCAGGCTTACTGCATCTGCCAAAGGCATCCCAAAGGGAGTGCAGAAGTGCCACAACATGGCTGCTTTCACGGCTTTTCCCTTAGGAAGAACCCTAATACGCGGCTGATTTACCTTCCTAGGGTTACTGTTAGGCTTAGGCCTAGGACATTTAAAACCAGGAAGCCCTGGGCTCCAGGCACACTGCAGCTGCGAAAGGCATCCCAAGGGGAGCGCAAAAGTGACACAACTTGGCTGCCACCACTGATATTTCCATGAGACCATCCCGAACCATAGGCTGATTTTCCTTCCTAGGGTTAAGGTTTGAGTTACGCCTAGGGTAAGGGTTATATTAACCAGAAAGCCCTGAGTTCCAAGAACACAGCAGCTGCGAAGGACTAGCCAAGAAGAGCGCAAAAGTACCACAACATGCCTGCCTCCACAGCTTTTTCCTTGGGGACATGCCTAATTCCTGGCTGATTTGCCTTTCTCGTCTTAGGGTTGGGGTTCGGCCTAGGGCTAGGATTTTTTTAACTAGGAAGCCCTGAGTTCCAGGCTTACTTCATCTGCCAAAAGCATCCCAAAGGGAGTGCAAAAGTGCCACAACATGGCTGCTTTCACGGCTTTTCCCTTAGGAAGAATACTAATACGCGGCTGATTTACCTTCCTAGGGTTACTGTTAGGCTTAGGCCTAGGACTTTTAAAACCAGGAAGCCCTGGGCTCCAGGCACGTGCAGCTGTTCAAGGCATCCCAAGAGGGCCGCAGAAGTGACACAACTTGGCTGCCTCTGCTGCTATTCTCATGAGACCATCCCGAACCATAGTCTGATTTTCCTTCCTAGGGTTAAGGTTTGAGTTACGCCTAGGGTAAGAGTTCTATTAACCAGAAAGCCCTGAGTTCCAAGAACACAGCAGCTGCGAAGGACTAGCCAAGAAGAGCGCAAAAGTACCACAACGTGCCTGCCTCCACAGCTTTTTCCTTGGGGACATGCCTAATTCCTGGCTGATTTGCCTTTCTCGTCTTAGGGTTGGGGTTCGGCCTAGGGCTAGGATTTTTTTAACTAGGAAGCCCTGAGTTCCAGGCTTACTGCATCTGCCAAAAGCATCCCAAAGGGAGTGCAGAAGTGCCACAACATGGCTGCTTTCATGGCTTTTCCCTTAGGAAGAATACTAATACGCGGCTGATTTACCTTCCTAGGGTTACTGTTAGGCTTAGGCCTAGGACTTTTAAAACCAGGAAGCCCTGGGCTCCAGGCACGTGCAGCTGTTCAAGGCATCCCAAGAGGGCCGCAGAAGTGACACAACTTGGCTGCCTCTGCTGCTATTCTCATGAGACCATCCCGAACCATAGGCTGCTTTTCCTTCCTAGGGTTAAGGTTTAAGTTACGCCTAGGGTAAGAGTTCTATTAACCAGAAAGCCCTGAGTTCCAAGAACACAGCAGCTGCGAAGGACTACCCAAGAAGAGCGCAAAAGTACCACAACGTGCCTGCCTCCACAGCTTTTTCCTTGGGGACATGCCTAATTCCTGGCTGATTTGCCTTTCTCGTCTTAGGGTTGGGGTTCAGCCTAGGGCTAGGATTTTTTTAACTAGGAAGCCCTGAGTTCCAGGCTTACTTCATCTGCCAAAGGCATCCCAAAGGGAGTGCAGAAGTGCCACAACATGGCTGCTTTCACGGCTTTCCCCTTAGGAAGATCCCTAATACGCGGCTGATTTACCTTCCTAGGGTTACTGTTAGGCTTAGGCCTAGGACTTTTAAAACTAGGAAGCCCTTACATCCAGGCGCACTGCAGCTGTTTAAGGCATCCCAAGGGGAGTACTAAAGTACCACAACATGGCAGCTTTCAAAGCTTTTTCCTTGGCACCATCCCTATACATAGGCTGATTTATCTGCCTAGGGTTAGGGTTAGGGTTCAGCCTAGGGCTTGGAGTTTTTTAACCAGGAAGCCCTGAGTTCCAGGCTTACTGCATCTGCCAAATGCATCCCAAAGGGAGTGCAAAAGTGCCACAACATGGCTGCTTTCACGGCTTTTCCCTTAGGAAGAACCCTAATACGCGGCTGATTTACCTTCCTAGGGTTACTGTTAGGCTTAGGCCTAGGACTTTTAAAACCAGGAAGCCCTGGGCTCCAGGCACTCTGCAGCTGTGAAAGGCATCCCAAGGGGAGAGCAAAAGTGACACAACTTGGCTGCCACCACTGGTATTTCCATGAGACCATCCCGAACCATAGGCTGCTTTTCCTTCCTAGGGTTAAGGTTTGAGTTACGCCTAGGGTAAGGGTTCTATTAACCAGAAAGCCCTGAGTTCCAAGAACACAGCAGCTGCGAAGGACTATCCAAGAAGAGCGCAAAAGTACCACAACGTGCCTGCGTCGATAGCTTTTTCCTTGGGGACATGCCTAATTCCTGGCTGATTTGCCTTTCTCGTCTTAGGGTTGGGGTTCGGTCTAGTGCTAGGATTTTTAAAATCAGGAAGCCCTGAGTTCCAGGCACACTGGAGCTGTGAAAGCCATCCAAAAGGGAGTGCAAAAGTGCCACAACATGGCTGCTTTCACGGCTTTTTCCTTGGCAAGAAGCCTAACACCAGGCTGATTTCCCTTCCCAGGGTTACTGTTAGGCTTAGGCCTAGGGCTAGGATTTTTAAAACTAGGAAGCCCTTAGATCCAGGCACACTGCAGCTGTTCAAGGCATCCCAAGGGGAGTACAAAAGTGCAACAACATGGCAGCTTTCACAGCTTTTTCCTTGGCACCATCCCTATACCTAGGCTGATTTATCTGCCTAGGGTTAGGGTTAGGGTTCAGCCTAGGTCTTGGAGTTTTTTAACCAGGAAGCCCTGAGTTCCAGGCTTACTGCATCTGCCAAAGGCATCCCAAAGGGAGTGCAGAAGTGCCACAACATGGCTGCTTTCACGGCTTTTCCCTTAGGAAGAACCCTAATACGCGGCTGATTTACCTTCCTAGGGTTACTGTTAGGCTTAGGCCTAGGACTTTTAAAACCAGGAAGCCCTGCGCTCCAGGCACTCTGCAGCTGCGGAAGGCATGCCAAGGGGAGCGCAAAAGTGACGCAACTTGGCTGCCACCACTGATATTTCCATGAGACCATCCCGAAACATAGGCTGATTTTCCTTCCTAGGGTTAAGGTTTGAGTTACGCCTAGGGTAAGGGTTCTATTAACCAGAAAGCCCTGAGTTCCAAGAACACAGCAGCTGCGAAGGACTTCCCAAGAAGAGCGCAAAAGTACCACAACATGCCTGCGTCAACAGCTTTTTCCTTGGGGACATGCCTAATTCCTGGCTGATTTGCCTTTCTCGTCTTAGGGTTGGGGTTCGGCCTAGGGCTAGGATTTTTAAAATCAGGAAGCCCTGAGTTCCAGGCACACTGGAGCTGTGAAAGGCATCCAAAAGGGAGTGAAAAAGTGCCACAACATGGCTGCTTTCACGGCTTTTTCCTTGGAAAGAAGCCTAACACCCGGCTGATTTCCCTTCCCAGGGTTACTGTTAGGTTTAGGCGTAGGGCTAGGGTTTTTAAAACTAGGAAGCCCTTAGTTCCAGGCACACTGCAGGTGTTCAAGGCATCCCAAGGGGAGTACAAAAGTGCAACAACATGGCAGCTTTCACAGCTTTTTCCTTGGGGACATGCCTATACCTAGGCTGATTTATCCGCCTAGGGTTAGGGTTAGGGTTCAGCCTAGGGCTTGGAGTTTTTTAACCAGGAAGCCCTGAGTTCCAGGCTTACTGCATCTGCCAAAGGCATCCCAAAGGGAGTGCAAAAGTGCCACAACATGGCTGCTTTCACAGCTTTTCCCTCAGGAAGAACCCTAATACCTGGCTGATTTACCTTCCTAGGGTTACTGTTAGGCTTAGGCCTAGGACTTTTAAAACCAGGAAGCCCTGGGCTCCAGGCATATGCAGCTGTTAAAGGCATCCCAAGAGGGCCGCAGAAGTGACACAACTTGGCTGCCTCTGCTTCTATTCTCATGAGGCCATCCTGAACCATAGGCTGATTTTCCTTTCTAGGCTTAAGGTTTGAGTTACGCCTAGGGTAAGAGGTCTATTAACCAGAAAGACCTGAGTTCCAAGAACACAGCAGCTGCGAAGGACTAGCCAAGAAGAGAGCAAAAGTACCACAACATGCCTGCCTCCACAGCTTTTTCCTTGGGGACATGCCTAATTCCTGGCTGATTTGCCTTTCTCGTCTTAGGGTTGGGGTTCGGCCTAGGGCTAGGATTTTTTTAAATAGGAAGCCCTGAGTTCCAGGCTTACTTCATCTGCCAAAGGCATCCCAAAGGGAGTGCAGAAGTGCCACAACATGGCTGCTTTCACGGCTTTCCCCTTAGGAAGAACCCTAATACGCGGCTGATTTACCTTCCCAGGGTTACTGTTAGGCTTAGGCCTAGGACTTTTAAAACCAGGAAGCCCTGGGCTCCAGGCACACTGCAGCTGCGAAAGGCATCCCAAGGGGAGCGCAAAAGTGACACAACTTGGCTGCCACCACTGATATTTCCATGAGACCATCCCGAACCATAGGCTGATTTTCCTTCCTAGGGTTAAGGTTTGAATTAAGCCTGGGGTAAGGGTTCTATTAACCAGAAAGCCCTGAGTTCCAAGAACACAGCAGCTGCGAAGGACTAGCCAAGAAGAGCGCAAAAGTACCACAACATGCCTGCGTCGACAGCTTTTTCCTTGGGGACATGCCTAAATCCTGGCTGATTTGCCTTTCTCGTCTTAGGGTTGGGGTTCGGCCTAGGGCTAGGACTTTTAAAATCAAGAAGCCCTGAGTTCCAGGCACACTGGAGCTGTGAAAGACATCCAAAAGGGAGTGCAAAAGTGCCACAACATGGTTGCTTTCACGGCTTTTTCCTTGGCAAGAAGCCTAACACCAGGCTGATTTCCCTTCCCAGGGTTACTGTAAGGCTTAGGCTTAGGCCTAGGATTTTTAAAACTAGGAAGCCCTTAGCTCCAGGCGCACTGCATCTGTTCAAGGCATCCCAAGGGGAGTACAAAAGTGCAACAACATGGCAGCTTTCACAGCTTTTTCCTTGGCACCATCCCTATACCTAGGCTGATTTATCTGCCTAGGGTTAGGGTTAGGGTTCAGCCTAGGGCTTGGAGTTTTTTAACCAGGAAGCCCTGAGTTCCAGGCTTACTGCATCTGCCAAAGGCATCCCAAAGGGTGTGCAAAAGTGCCACAACATGGCTGCTTTCACAGCTTTTCCCTTAGGAAGAACCCTAATACCCGGCTGATTTACCTTCCTAGGGTTACTGTTAGGCTTAGGCCTGGGACTTTTAAAACCAGGAAGCCCTGGGCTTCAGGCACACTGCAGCTGTTAAAGGCATCCCAAGAGGGCCGCAGAAATGACACAACTTGGCTGCCTCTGCTTCTATTCTCATGAGACCATCCCGAACCATATGCTGATTTTCCTTCCTAGGGTGAAGGTTTGAGTTTCGCCTAGGGTAAGAGGTCTATAAACCAGAAAGACCTGAGTTCCAAGAACACAGCAGCTGCGAAGGACTAGCCAAGAAGAGAGCAAAAGTACCACAACATGCCTGCCTCCACAGCTTTTTCCTTGGGGACATGCCTAATTCCTGGCTGATTTGCCTTTCTCGTCTTAGGGTTGGGGTTCGGCCTAGGGCTAGGATTTTTAAAATCAGGAAGCCCTGACTTCCAGGCACACTGGAGCTGTGAAAGGCATCCAAAAGGGATTGCAAAAGTGCCACAACATGGTTGCTTTCGCGGCTTTTTCCTTGGCAAGAAGCTTAACACCAGGCTGATTTCCCTTCCCTTGGTTACTGTTAGGCTTAGGCCTAGGGCTAGGATTTTAAAAACTAGGAAGCCCTTAGTTCCAGGCACACTGCAGCTGTTCAAGGCATCCCAAGGGGATTACAAAAGTGCAACAACATGGCAGCTTTCACAGCTTTTTCCTTGGCACCATCCCTATACCTAGGCTGATTTATCTGCCTAGGGTTAGGTTTAGGCTTCAGCCTAGGTCTTGGAGTTTTTTAACCAGGAAGCCCTGAGTTCCAGGCTTACTGCATCTGCCAAAGGCATCCCAAAGGGAGTGCAGAAGTGCCACAACATGGCTGCTTTCACGGCTTTTCCCTTTGGAAGAACCCTAATACCCGGCTGATTTACCTTCCTAGGGTTACTGTTAGGCTTAGGCCTAGGACTTTTAAAACCAGGACGCCCTGGGCTCCAGGCACTCTGCAGCTGCGAAAGGCATCCCAAGGGGAGTGCAAAAGTGACACAACTTGGCTGCCTCTGCTGCTATTCTCATGAGACCATCCCGAACCATAGGCTGATTTTCCTTCCTAGGGTTAAGGTTTGAGTTACGCCTAGGGTAAGGGTTCTATTAACCAGAAAGCCCTGAGTTCCAAGAACACAGCAGCTGCGAAGGACTACCCAAGAAGAGCGCAAAAGTACCACAACATGCCTGCGTCGACAGCTTTTTCCTTGGGGACATGCCTAATTCCTGGCTGATTTGCCTTTCTCGTCTTAGGGTTGGGGTTCGGCCTAGGGCAAGGATTTTTAAAATCAGGAATCCCTGATTTCCAGGCACACTGGAGCTGTGAAAGGCATCCCAAAGGGAGTGCAAAAGTTCCACAACATGGTTGCTTTCACGGCTTTTTCCTTGGCAAGAAGCTTAACACCAGGCTGATTACCCTTCCCAGGGTTACTGTAAGGCTTAGGTCTTGGGCTAGGATTTTTAAAACTAGGAAGCCATTAGATCCAGGCACACTGCAGCTGTTCAAGGCATCCCAAGGGGAGTACAAAAGTGCAACAACATGGCAGCTTTCACAGCTTTTTCCTTGGCACCATCCCTATACCTAGGCTGATTTATCCGCCTAGGGTTAGGGTTAGGGTTCAGCCTAGGGCTTGGAGTTTTTTAACCAGGAAGCCCTGAGTTCCAGGCTTACTGCATCTGCCAAAGGCATCCCAAAGGGAGTGCAAAAGTGCCACAACATGGCTGCTTTCACAGCTTTTCCCTCAGGAAGAACCCTAATACCTGGCTGATTTACCTTCCTAGGGTTACTGTTAGGCTTAGGCCTAGGACTTTTAAAACCAGGAAGCCCTGGGCTCCAGGCATATGCAGCTGTTAAAGGCATCCCAAGAGGGCCGCAGAAGTGACACAACTTGGCTGCCTCTGCTTCTATTCTCATGAGGCCATCCTGAACCATAGGCTGATTTTCCTTTCTAGGCTTAAGGTTTGAGTTACGCCTAGGGTAAGAGGTCTATTAACCAGAAAGACCTGAGTTCCAAGAACACAGCAGCTGCGAAGGACTAGCCAAGAAGAGAGCAAAAGTACCACAACATGCCTGCCTCCACAGCTTTTTCCTTGGGGACATGCCTAATTCCTGGCTGATTTGCCTTTCTCGTCTTAGGGTTGGGGTTCGGCCTAGGGCTAGGATTTTTTTAAATAGGAAGCCCTGAGTTCCAGGCTTACTTCATCTGCCAAAGGCATCCCAAAGGGAGTGCAGAAGTGCCACAACATGGCTGCTTTCACGGCTTTCCCCTTAGGAAGAACCCTAATACGCGGCTGATTTACCTTCCCAGGGTTACTGTTAGGCTTAGGCCTAGGACTTTTAAAACCAGGAAGCCCTGGGCTCCAGGCACACTGCAGCTGCGAAAGGCATCCCAAGGGGAGCGCAAAAGTGACACAACTTGGCTGCCACCACTGATATTTCCATGAGACCATCCCGAACCATAGGCTGATTTTCCTTCCTAGGGTTAAGGTTTGAATTAAGCCTGGGGTAAGGGTTCTATTAACCAGAAAGCCCTGAGTTCCAAGAACACAGCAGCTGCGAAGGACTAGCCAAGAAGAGCGCAAAAGTACCACAACATGCCTGCGTCGACAGCTTTTTCCTTGGGGACATGCCTAAATCCTGGCTGATTTGCCTTTCTCGTCTTAGGGTTGGGGTTCGGCCTAGGGCTAGGACTTTTAAAATCAAGAAGCCCTGAGTTCCAGGCACACTGGAGCTGTGAAAGACATCCAAAAGGGAGTGCAAAAGTGCCACAACATGGTTGCTTTCACGGCTTTTTCCTTGGCAAGAAGCCTAACACCAGGCTGATTTCCCTTCCCAGGGTTACTGTAAGGCTTAGGCTTAGGCCTAGGATTTTTAAAACTAGGAAGCCCTTAGCTCCAGGCGCACTGCATCTGTTCAAGGCATCCCAAGGGGAGTACAAAAGTGCAACAACATGGCAGCTTTCACAGCTTTTTCCTTGGCACCATCCCTATACCTAGGCTGATTTATCTGCCTAGGGTTAGGGTTAGGGTTCAGCCTAGGGCTTGGAGTTTTTTAACCAGGAAGCCCTGAGTTCCAGGCTTACTGCATCTGCCAAAGGCATCCCAAAGGGTGTGCAAAAGTGCCACAACATGGCTGCTTTCACAGCTTTTCCCTTAGGAAGAACCCTAATACCCGGCTGATTTACCTTCCTAGGGTTACTGTTAGGCTTAGGCCTGGGACTTTTAAAACCAGGAAGCCCTGGGCTTCAGGCACACTGCAGCTGTTAAAGGCATCCCAAGAGGGCCGCAGAAATGACACAACTTGGCTGCCTCTGCTTCTATTCTCATGAGACCATCCCGAACCATATGCTGATTTTCCTTCCTAGGGTGAAGGTTTGAGTTTCGCCTAGGGTAAGAGGTCTATAAACCAGAAAGACCTGAGTTCCAAGAACACAGCAGCTGCGAAGGACTAGCCAAGAAGAGAGCAAAAGTACCACAACATGCCTGCCTCCACAGCTTTTTCCTTGGGGACATGCCTAATTCCTGGCTGATTTGCCTTTCTCGTCTTAGGGTTGGGGTTCGGCCTAGGGCTAGGATTTTTAAAATCAGGAAGCCCTGACTTCCAGGCACACTGGAGCTGTGAAAGGCATCCAAAAGGGATTGCAAAAGTGCCACAACATGGTTGCTTTCGCGGCTTTTTCCTTGGCAAGAAGCTTAACACCAGGCTGATTTCCCTTCCCTTGGTTACTGTTAGGCTTAGGCCTAGGGCTAGGATTTTAAAAACTAGGAAGCCCTTAGTTCCAGGCACACTGCAGCTGTTCAAGGCATCCCAAGGGGAGTACAAAAGTGCAACAACATGGCAGCTTTCACAGCTTTTTCCTTGGCACCATCCCTATACCTAGGCTGATTTATCTGCCTAGGGTTAGGTTTAGGCTTCAGCCTAGGTCTTGGAGTTTTTTAACCAGGAAGCCCTGAGTTCCAGGCTTACTGCATCTGCCAAAGGCATCCCAAAGGGAGTGCAGAAGTGCCACAACATGGCTGCTTTCACGGCTTTTCCCTTTGGAAGAACCCTAATACCCGGCTGATTTACCTTCCTAGGGTTACTGTTAGGCTTAGGCCTAGGACTTTTAAAACCAGGACGCCCTGGGCTCCAGGCACTCTGCAGCTGCGAAAGGCATCCCAAGGGGAGTGCAAAAGTGACACAACTTGGCTGCCTCTGCTGCTATTCTCATGAGACCATCCCGAACCATAGGCTGATTTTCCTTCCTAGGGTTAAGGTTTGAGTTACGCCTAGGGTAAGGGTTCTATTAACCAGAAAGCCCTGAGTTCCAAGAACACAGCAGCTGCGAAGGACTACCCAAGAAGAGCGCAAAAGTACCACAACATGCCTGCGTCGACAGCTTTTTCCTTGGGGACATGCCTAATTCCTGGCTGATTTGCCTTTCTCGTCTTAGGGTTGGGGTTCGGCCTAGGGCAAGGATTTTTAAAATCAGGAATCCCTGATTTCCAGGCACACTGGAGCTGTGAAAGGCATCCCAAAGGGAGTGCAAAAGTTCCACAACATGGTTGCTTTCACGGCTTTTTCCTTGGCAAGAAGCTTAACACCAGGCTGATTTCCCTTCCCAGGGTTACTGTAAGGCTTAGGTCTTGGGCTAGGATTTTTAAAACTAGGAAGCCATTAGATCCAGGCACACTGCAGCTGTTCAAGGCATCCCAAGGGGAGTACAAAAGTGCAACAACATGGCAGCTTTCACAGCTTTTTCCTTGGCACCATCCCTATACCTAGGCTGATTTATCCGCCTAGGGTTAGGGTTAGGGTTCAGCCTAGGGCTTGGAGTTTTTTAACCAGGAAGCCCTGAGTTCCAGGCTTACTGCATCTGCCAAAGGCATCCCAAAGGGAGTGCAAAAGTGCCACAACATGGCTGCTTTCACAGCTTTTCCCTCAGGAAGAACCCTAATACCTGGCTGATTTACCTTCCTAGGGTTACTGTTAGGCTTAGGCCTAGGACTTTTAAAACCAGGAAGCCCTGGGCTCCAGGCACACTGCAGCTGCGAAAGGCATCCCAAGAGGGCCGCAGAAGTGACACAACTTGGCTGCCTCTGCTTCTATTCTCATGAGACCATCCTGAACCATAGGCTGATTTTCCTTCCTAGGTTTAAGGTTTGAGTTACGCCTAGGGTAAGAGGTCTATTAACCAGAAAGACCTGAGTTCCAAGAACACAGCAGCTGCGAAGGACTAGCCAAGAAGACCGCAAAAGTACCACAACATGCCTGCCTCCACAGCTTTTTCCTTGGGGACATGCCTAATTCCTGGCTGATTTGCCTTTCTCGTCTTAGGGTTGGGGTTCGGCCTAGGGCTAGGATTTTTTTAACTAGGAAGCCCTGAGTTCCGGGCTTACTGCATCTGCCAAAGGCATCCCAAAGGGAGTGCAGAAGTGCCACAACATGGCTGCTTTCACGGCTTTTCCCTTAGGAAGAACCCTAATACGCGGCTGATTTACCTTCCTAGGGTTACTGTTAGGCTTAGGCCTAGGACTTTTAAAACCAGGAAGCCCTGGGCTCCAGGCACACTGCAGCTGCGAAAGGCATCCCAAGGGGAGCGCAAAAGTGACACAACTTGGCTGCCACCACTGATATTTCCATGAGACCATCCCGAACCATAGGCTGATTTTCCTTCCTAGGGTTAAGGTTTGAGTTAAGCCTGGGGTAAGGGTTCTATTAACCAGAAAGCCCTGAGTTCCAAGAACACAGCAGCTGCGAAGGACTAGCCAAGAAGAGCGCAAAAGTACCACAACATGCCTGCGTCGACAGCTTTTTCCTTGGGGACATGCCTAATTCCTGGCTGATTTGCCTTTCTCGTCTTAGGCTTGGGGTTCGGCCTAGGGCTAGGATTTTTAAAATCAAGAAGCCCTGAGTTCCAGGCACACTGGAGCTGTGAAAGACATCCAAAAGGGAGTGCAAAAGTGCCACAACATGGTTGCTTTCACGGCTTTTTCCTTGGCAAGAAGCCTAACACCAGGCTGATTTCCCTTCCCAGGGTTACTGTAAGGCTTAGGCTTAGGCCTAGGATTTTTAAAACTAGGAAGCCCTTAGATCCAGGCGCACTGCATCTGTTCAAGGCATCCCAAGGGGAGTACAAAAGTGCAACAACATGGCAGCTTTCACAGCTTTTTCCTTGGCACCATCCCTATACCTAGGCTGATTTATCTGCCTAGGGTTAGGGTTAGGGTTCAGCCTAGGGCTTGGAGTTTTTTAACCAGGAAGCCCTGAGTTCCAGGCTTACTGCATCTGCCAAAGGCATCCCAAAGGGTGTGCAAAAGTGCCACAACATGGCTGCTTTCACAGCTTTTCCCTTAGGAAGAACCCTAATACCCGGCTGATTTACCTTCCTAGGGTTACTGTTAGGCTTAGGCCTGGGACTTTTAAAACCAGGAAGCCCTGGGCTTCAGGCACACTGCAGCTGTTAAAGGCATCCCAAGAGGGCCGCAGAAATGACACAACTTGGCTGCCTCTGCTTCTATTCTCATGAGACCATCCCGAACCATATGCTGATTTTCCTTCCTAGGGTGAAGGTTTGAGTTTCGCCTAGGGTAAGAGGTCTATAAACCAGAAAGACCTGAGTTCCAAGAACACAGCAGCTGCGAAGGACTAGCCAAGAAGAGAGCAAAAGTACCACAACATGCCTGCCTCCACAGCTTTTTCCTTGGGGACATGCCTAATTCCTGGCTGATTTGCCTTTCTCGTCTTAGGGTTGGGGTTCGGCCTAGGGCTAGGATTTTTAAAATCAGGAAGCCCTGACTTCCAGGCACACTGGAGCTGTGAAAGGCATCCAAAAGGGAGTGCAAAAGTGCCACAACATGGTTGCTTTCACGGCTTTTTCCTTGGCAAGAAGCTTAACACCAGGCTGATTTCCCTTCCCTTGGTTACTGTTAGGCTTAGGCCTAGGGCTAGGATTTTTAAAACTAGGAAGCCCTTAGCTCCAGGCACACTGCAGCTGTTCAAGGCATCCCAAGGGGAGTACAAAAGTGCAACAACATGGCAGCTTTCACAGCTTTTTCCTTGGCACCATCCCTATACCTAGGCTGATTTATCTGCCTAGGGTTAGGGTTAGGGTTTAGCCTAGGGCTTCGAGATTTTAACCCGGAAGCCCTGAGTTCCAGGCTTACTGCATCTGCCAAAGGCATCCCAAAGGGAGTGCAAAAGTGCCACAACATGGCTGCTTTCACGGCTTTTCCCTTAGGAAGAACCCTAATACCCAGCTGATTTACCTTCCTAGGGTTACTGTTAGGCTTAGGCCTAGGACTTTTAAAACCAGGAAGCCCTGGGCTTCAGGCACACTGCAGCTGCGAAAGGCATCCCAAGGGGAGCGCAAAAGTGACACAACTTGGCTGCCACCACTGATATTTCCATGAGACCATCCCGAACCATAGGCTGATTTTCCTTCCTAGGGTTAAGGTTTGAGTTACGCCTAGGGTAAGAGTTCTATTAACCAGAAAGCCCTGAGTTCCAAGAACACAGCAGCTGCGAAAGGCATCCCAAGGGGAGCGCAAAAGTGCCACAACATGGCTGCCTCCAGCGCTTTTTCCTTGGGACCATCATTGAACCTAGGCTGATTTACTTGCCTCCAGTTGCACCTATGGTCACGCCAAGAGATAGGGATTTTAAATCAGTAAACCCTGAGCTCCAGACCCAGTGCAGCTGCAAAAGGCTTCCCAAGAGCAGCCAAAAATTGCCTCAACATGCTCCTTCCAGTGCTTTTTTCCTTGGGAACATCCCTATACCCAGGCTGATTTATCTGCCTAGGGTTAGGGTTAGGGTTCAGCCTAGAGATAGGATTTTTTCAAACAGGAAGCCCTGAATTCCAGGCACACTGCAGCTGTTAAAGGCAGTGTTCTACGTCAACCGCAACTTAGTCTGAAATAAATGCTTTTTCCCTGAGAGCATCTGAGAGGTTTGCATGAAGCACTGATATCTGACATTTGCAATTTTGAATAGGAGAGGAGAAAGAAAATGGGAAGAAGTTTTTAATTTTAGTGGTTTCAATGTTAATTTCCGTACAGTTTTTCAAAACTTGTCAGCTCAAATGCCCATCAACATCTTTTAGTCATCTGTAAGTCAGTATTCATATAAAATGTGCTTCAAATCAAAAGAATTTCAAATTTGCACTCCAAATTTCTATGCCTAGATTTATGATTTCCTACACATATTAGATGAAAGGAAGGCCTTTTTTACTGTGGGAGTGCTGGAACACTGGAACAGGTTGCCCAGGGAAGTTGTGGGTGTCCCATCCCTGAAAGTATTCAAGGTCAGCTTGGACGGGGCTTGGAGCAGCAACAAAGGAGAAGCTTGATGGTAGAGAAACAAAGTTGGACTATAGAAGAAACTGGGATTGAAGTATAGGAGCAAGTTTTCTCTCAGCTCTTGGGGTAAATTCAAAGTTGTACAAAATGACATTTATCTGTGCTATTCACTACTGTAACAGAAATGTTCATGAAAACTGTACAGAAGATAGCAAATTTTAAAAGAGATAAGAATTACAGCATAAAATCCATGGGATGGGTTACAACATGAGACACTCTCTAAGAGAAAATCTCTGTGTTTCAGCACTTCATCATGGTAAGATTTCATGAAGTGCCAAAGAAGGCGGCAAAATATCATTCGGGACGTTATTTCCTGGAATTCAGCCTGGCCATTAGTAGGAACTGGGTTTGAACACATCATGTAGATATACCACACACACTTGCCCTTCACTGAAAAATGACTGTTTACAACGAAGAAGCAATTGACGATCAAAATTGATTGAAAGCATCTTAAACATGTCAAGTATTTCATTGTAGATGATCTGTGATCCAAATGCTTCTTCCACCTTCGAGAGGGACAGAACAATTCTTCCATGTCATGATGGTTTAAAATTGTATCAACCAATGTTTTCTGCTGAAAAGATAGCATCTATTTTTTTCTATTTTTGGAAGAAAATATTCCTAGACATACAACAGGTGAGAACTAAGTAATTTTAAAGAAACAAATGAAAAGAAAATATTCTGTAAATAGAATGAAATGAAAAGCTGTGTTTTAAATAGGAGCTAAATATGAAACAGAATTTTTGTACCAGGCATTTGAATTACTGCACCAGCTCTTTTGCCCATCAAGAGAGGCGTTTAGCATTTCAGTCTTTTCCAAGGTGTTCATGATCTGCTATGCTGATCTCTGTGTGTGCCTAGGTGTGTGTGGAAGGGGGGGCATGTGAAGGGGAGTGTGTATGTTTGCTTTACAATTGTTGTGGCAGATTCATGCCTCAGCTCCACATTTTGTTTTAGAAAGGTCACACAGAGTGGATGTGAAGTTTACTATCAACAAGAGATCAATTCCCAAATCATCCATTTCACTCTACCTTATAAATCATGTGCTTTGTTGCATATTTTATCAAATCTACTTTCAAGCCAGATGGAGGAAGGAGGATGTGGCAATCCCTCCACCATCTTGCAACTTTTATGCAAGTAGGTTTTCAAGAAAATCATCATTTCTCTTTGAAATATGTCTGGAACAGGCATGATGGTAGTGTCAACCTGTTGGAGTTTTTGTTGCTGGAAGAAGTTATACAAAAGGATTGGTTTTTACATTGACCAGTTACTGAATCAAGCTCAGGAATACATTGGAAATTCAACTGGGGCTTCCTTTCCCCGGCAGACTACTTCTAGAACGAGCTTGTACACTGAAGCTTACTCTTTTGCCCTCTTTTTGTTTCTTTCCTATTTTCTTGGCTTCTTTGCCACTCTCTAGACAATTTTGGAACTTTTTTCCCAACTCAAATGGTTTCAATAGTCTGATTGTGATCATACATTTTTACAAGGAATTTTTAAAATCTTTCCTCCAGTTAAGAAAGTCAAGGACTTAGGTCTTTTTCTTCCCTTATCAATATTGCAATGAAATTGATAAGTAAAGACCAACTCTTTCTTTTTGTTTTTAATCCATTCATCCATTTGGTGGACCAATAGTTGCCATTCTGATGGAAGTTGTCACTTCTTAACAATAGGCATTCTGTGACTATGTTGACAGCACTTTGGGTGAAGATCCTAACTGGTCTTAGATACACATAGGGAGAAATTTGCTCAGCCAGTGTCAGTCTTAAGCATGCGTATCAGAAGATCTTTCTAGAGCTGGGAATTTTCCCATGAAAGGGATTCAGTTAGGGAAGAGACACTTGCCCCAGAGGTTTACATTCTTCTTGAAGACTGCTTAAGGAACTTAGATGCCATGTCCATTTGGATCTGTGTCTGCACAGAACTTTGTCATGCCAGTGCTTGAAATGCATCTT
This sequence comes from Ammospiza maritima maritima, assembly GCA_036010785.1. NCBI lineage: Eukaryota > Metazoa > Chordata > Aves > Passeriformes > Passerellidae > Ammospiza > Ammospiza maritima. The sequence goes on from JAYKTQ010000067.1 coordinate 1,687,213, forward strand.
GAAGAGAATTCACTAGCACAGAATGAATGAGAGTGGAAGGGGTTGGTGGGGCTAACCAGGCCCAACCCCCCTGCCTAAACCAGGATCCCTAGAGCCTCTTGCCCAGGATTCTATCTGGGTGTACTTTTAATGTCTTCAAAGATCCAGGCTCCACAATCTTTCTGGGCAGTCTGTGCCGTGGTTCACTCACCCTCACAGTAAAGAATCATTTCCTGATGTTCCTGTATTTCAGTGTGTGCCCACTGCCTCTTGTCTTTTCACTCAGCATCACTGAAAAGACACTGATTCCCTCCCCTTTGCACTATTGCTTCCATATGGATGTGTGCTGCCATGTAGAGATATGTCAAAAACCTCCCTGAAGCCCAGGCAGGTAATATTCCCTTCATCTACCAGTCAAGTTAATTCATCAGAGGAGTTTAAAGTTATGTTCAGCATGAAATGCCCCTGAAAAATCATGCTAACTACATTATTGTGTCGTCTTTCATGTGCCTGGCAAGGTTTTCCAGGAAGAGCTGCTTCATCAACTTCCTGGGTATAAAAAAGAGGCTGGCTGGTTTGTACGATTGCGAGTCTTCCTAATTGCCTTTTTTGAAGATGAGTGTCATTTGCTTACATCCAGTCCTTAGCCTCTCTTGTCGTCTACATCTTAGCAAAAAGCTTTTCCACTACGTCTGGCAAGGAGAAATTGTGCCAGCACAGAAAACATCTCCCATCGTGTTCTAGACGTTGCACGGAGGTGTGCCGAGTGTTTGGCATGAAGGAAAGAAAAGTTGTCCAAAACAGCTTCCAATCGAATGTTCATGTGATTGGAAAAGTCAGGAGAGTGCAAAGGTACTGTTTTCTAGCAGTTGGCAAGCTGCGCACACAATCCCAGTGTTGTACAGCTTCCTTCTTCACCTTTCCGAAGGTGCCGCTCTCTCCGGCTCCCGGAGGCGAAGAAGCGGCTTCTTCGCGCAAAGACGATTGTGCCGCTCACTGTGCACTCCTTAGCACGGCTTCTGCCGAAAGACGCCCGGGAGCGGCTCTTAGCTCCGGAGAGCATCGTACCTTCGTCTTTAGCGTCTCTTCTCGTCTACATCTTAGCAAAAAGCTTTTCCACTATGTCTGGCGAGGAAAAACTGTGCCAGCACAGAAAACATCTCCCATCGTGTTCTAGACGTTGCACGGAGGTGTGCCGAGTGTTTGGCATGAAGGAAAGAAAAGTTGTCCAAAACAGCTTCCAATCGAATGTTCATGTGATTGGAAAAGTCAGGAGAGTGCAAAGGTACTGTTTTCTAGCAGTTGGCAAGCTGCGCACACAATCCCAGTGTTGTACAGCTTCCTTCTTCACCTTTCCGAAGGTGCCGCTCTCTCCGGCTCCCGGAGGCGAAGAAGCGGCTTCTTCGTGCAAAGACGATTGTGCCGCTCACTGTGCACTCCTTAGCGCGGCTTCTACCGAAAGACGCCCGGGAGCGGCTCTTAGCTCCGGAGAGCATCGTACCTTCGTCTTTAGCGTCTCTTCTCGTCTACATCTTAGCAAAAAGCTTTTCCACTATGTCTGGCGAGGAAAAACTGTGCCAGCACAGAAAACATCTCCCATCGTGTTCTAGACGTTGCACGGAGGTGTGCCGAGTGTTTGGCATGAAGAAAAGAAAAGTTGTCCAAAACAGCTTCCAATCGAATGTTCATGTGATTGGAAAAGTCAGGAGAGTGCAAAGGTACTGTTTTCTAGCAGTTGGCAAGCTGCGCACACAATCCCAGTGTTGTACAGCTTCCTTCTTCACCTTTCCGAAGGTGCCGCTCTCTCCGGCTCCCGGAGGCGAAGAAGCGGCTTCTTCGCGCAAAGACGATTGTGCCGCTCACTGTGCACTCCTTAGCGCGGCTTCTGCCGAGAGATGCCCGGGAGCGGCTCTTAGCTCCGGACAGCATCGTACCTTCGTCTTTAGCGTCTCTTCTCGTCTACATCTTAGCAAAAAGCTTTTCCACTATGTCTGGCGAGGAAAAACTGTGCCAGCACAGAAAACATCTCCCATCGTGTTCTAGACGTTGCACGGAGGTGTGCCGAGTGTTTGGCATGAAGGAAAGAAAAGTTGTCCAAAACAGCTTCCAATCGAATGTTCATGTGATTGGAAAAGTCAGGAGAGTGCAAAGGTACTGTTTTCTAGCAGTTGGCAAGCTGCGCACACAATCCCAGTGTTGTACAGCTTCCTTCTTCACCTTTCCGAAGGTGCCGCTCTCTCCGGCGCCCGGAGGCGAAGAAGCGGCTTCTTCGCGCAAAGACGATTGTGCCGCTCACTGCGCACTCGTTAGCGCGGCTTCTGCCGAAAGACGCCCGGGAGCAGCTCTTAGCTCCGGAGAGCATCGTACCTTCCTATTAAGCGTCTCTTCCCGTCTACATCTTAGCAAAAAGCTTTTCCACTATGTCTGGCGAGGAAAAACTGTGCCAGCACAGAAAACATCTCCCATCGTGTTCTAGACGTTGCACGATCCCTATACTTAGGCTGATTTTCCTTCCTGGGGATAGGGTTAGGCTTGAGCCTAGGGCTTGGAGTTTTTTAACCAGGAAGCCCTGAGTTCCAGGCTTACTGCATCTGCCAAAGGCATCCCAAAGGGAGTGCAGAAGTGCCACAACATGGTTGCTTTCACGGCTTTCCCCTTAGGAAGAACCCTAATACCCGGCTGATTTACCTTCCTAGGGTTACTGTTAGGCTTAGGCCTAGGACTTTTAAAACCAGGAAGCCCTGGGCTCCAGGCATATGCAGCTGTTAAAGGCATCCCAAGAGGGCCGCAGAAGTGACACAACTTGGCTGCCTCTGCTGCTATTCTCATGAGACCATCCCGAACCATAGGCTGATTTTCCTTCCTAGGGTTAAGGTTTGAGTTACGCCTAGGGTAAGAGTTCTATTAACCAGAAAGCCCTGAGTTCCAAGAACACAGCAGCTGCGAAGGACTACCCAAGAAGAGCGCAAAAGTACCACAACATGCCTGCGTCGATAGCTTTTTCCTTGGGGACATGCCTAATTCCTGGCTGATTTGCCTTTCTCGTCTTAGGGTTGGGGTTCGGCCTAGGGCTAGGATTTTTAAAATCAGGAAGCCCTGAGTTCCAGGCACACTGGAGCTGTGAAAGGCATCCAAAAGGGAGTGCAGAAGTGCCACAACATGGTTGCTTTCACGGCTTTTTCCTTGGCAAGAAGCTTAACACCAGGCTGATTTCCCTTCCTAGGGTTACTGTAAGGCTTAGGCCTAGGGCTAGGATTTTTAAAACTAGGAAGCCCTTAGATCCAGGCACACTGCAGCTGTTCAAGGCATCCCAAGGGGAGTACAAAAGTGCAACAACATGGCAGCTTTCACAGCTTTTTCCTTGGCACCATCCCTATACCTAGGCTGATTTATCTGCCTAGGGTTAGGGTTAGGGTTCAGCCTAGGTCTTGGAGTTTTTTAACCAGGAAGCCCTGAGTTCCAGGCTTACTGCATCTGCCAAAGGCATCCCAAAGGGAGTGCAGAAGTGCCACAACATGGCTGCTTTCACAGCTTTTCCCTTAGGAAGAACCCTAATACGCGGCTGATTTACCTTCCTAGGGTTACTGTTAGGCTTAGGCCTAGGACTTTTTAAACCAGGAAGCCCTGGGCTCCAGGCACATGCAGCTGTTAAAGGCATCCCAAGAGGGCCGCAGAAGTGACACAACTTGGCTACCTCTGCTGCTATTCTCATGAGATCATCCCGAACCATAGGCTGATTTTCCTTCCTAGGGTTAAGGTTTGAGTTACGCCTAGGGTAAGAGTTCTATTAACCAGAAAGCCCTGAGTTCCAAGAACATACCAGCTGCGAAGGACTACCCAAGAAGAGCGCAAAAGTACCACAACGTGCCTGCCTCCACAGCTTTTTCCTTGGGGACATGCCTAATTCCTGGCTGATTTGCCTTTCTCGTCTTAGGCTTGGGGTTCGGCCTAGGGCTAGGATTTTTTTAACTAGGAAGCCCTGAGTTCCAGGCTTACTTCATCTGACAAAGGCATCCCAAAGGGAGTGCAGAAGTGCCACAACATGGCTGCTTTCACGGCTTTCCCCTTAGGAAGAACCCTAATACGCGGCTGGTTTACCTTCCTAGGGTTACTGTTAGGCTTAGGCCTAGGACTTTTAAAACCAGGAAGCCCTGGGCTCCAGGCACTCTGCAGCTGCGAAAGGCATCCCAAGGGGAGCGCAAAGGTGACACAACTTGGCTGCCACCACTGATATTTCCATGAGACCATCCCGAAACATAGGCTGATTTTCCTTCCTAGGGTTAAGGTTTGAGTTACGCCTAGGGTAAGGGTTCTATTAACCAGAAAGCCCTGAGTTCCAAGAACACAGCAGCTGCGAAGGACTACCCAAGAAGAGCGCAAAAGTACCACAACATGCCTGCGTCGATAGCTTTTTCCTTGGGGACATGCCTAATTCCTGGCTGATTTGCCTTTCTCGTCTTAGGGTTGGGGTTCGGCCTAGGGCTAGGATTATTAAAATCAGGAAGCCCTGAGTTCCAGGCACACTGGAGCTGTGAAAGGCATCCAAAAGGGAGTGCAAAAGTGCCACAACATGGCTGCTTTCACGGCTTTTCCCTTAGGAAGAACCCTAATACGCGGCTGATTTACCTTCCTAGGGTTACTGTTAGGCTTAGGCCTAGGACTTTTAAAACCAGGAAGCCCTGGGCTCCAGGCACACTGCAGCTGCGAAAGGCATCCCAAGAGGGCCGCAGAAGTGACACAACTTGGCTGCCTCTGCTTCTATTCTCATGAGACCATCCTGAACCATAGGCTGATTTTCCTTCCTAGGTTTAAGGTTTGAGTTACGCCTAGGGTAAGAGGTCTATTAACCAGAAAGACCTGAGTTCCAAGAACACAGCAGCTGCGAAGGACTAGCCAAGAAGAGCGCAAAAGTACCACAACATGCCTGCCTCCACAGCTTTTTCCTTGGGGACATGCCTAATTCCTGGCTGATTTGCCTTTCTCGTCTTAGGGTTGGGGTTCGGCCTAGGGCTAGGATTTTTTTAACTAGGAAGCCCTGAGTTCCAGGCTTACTGCATCTGCCAAAGGCATCCCAAAGGGAGTGCAGAAGTGCCACAACATGGCTGCTTTCACGGCTTTTCCCTTAGGAAGAACCCTAATACGCGGCTGATTTACCTTCCTAGGGTTACTGTTAGGCTTAGGCCTAGGACTTTTAAAACCAGGAAGCCCTGGGCTCCAGGCACACTGCAGCTGCGAAAGGCATCCCAAGGGGAGCGCAAAAGTGACACAACTTGGCTGCCACCACTGATATTTCCATGAGACCATCCCGAACCATAGGCTGATTTTCCTTCCTAGGGTTAAGGTTTGAGTTAAGCCTGGGGTAAGGGTTCTATTAACCAGAAAGCCCTGAGTTCCAAGAACACAGCAGCTGCGAAGGACTAGCCAAGAAGAGCGCAAAAGTACCACAACATGCCTGCGTCGACAGCTTTTTCCTTGGGGACATGCCTAATTCCTGGCTGATTTGCCTTTCTCGTCTTAGGGTTGGGGTTCGGCCTAGGGCTAGGACTTTTAAAATCAAGAAGCCCTGAGTTCCAGGCACACTGGAGCTGTGAAAGACATCCAAAAGGGAGTGCAAAAGTGCCACAACATGGTTGCTTTCACGGCTTTTTCCTTGGCAAGAAGCCTAACACCAGGCTGATTTCCCTTCCCAGGGTTACTGTAAGGCTTAGGCTTAGGCCTAGGATTTTTAAAACTAGGAAGCCCTTAGCTCCAGGCGCACTGCATCTGTTCAAGGCATCCCAAGGGGAGTACAAAAGTGCAACAACATGGCAGCTTTCACAGCTTTTTCCTTGGCACCATCCCTATACCTAGGCTGATTTATCTGCCTAGGGTTAGGGTTAGGGTTCAGCCTAGGGCTTGGAGTTTTTTAACCAGGAAGCCCTGAGTTCCAGGCTTACTGCATCTGCCAAAGGCATCCCAAAGGGTGTGCAAAAGTGCCACAACATGGCTGCTTTCACAGCTTTTCCCTTAGGAAGAATCCTAATACCCGGCTGATTTACCTTCCTAGGGTTACTGTTAGGCTTAGGCCTGGGACTTTTAAAACCAGGAAGCCCTGGGCTTCAGGCACACTGCAGCTGTTAAAGGCATCCCAAGAGGGCCGCAGAAATGACACAACTTGGCTGCCTCTGCTTCTATTCTCATGAGACCATCCCGAACCATATGCTGATTTTCCTTCCTAGGGTGAAGGTTTGAGTTTCGCCTAGGGTAAGAGGTCTATTAACCAGAAAGCCCTGAGTTCCAAGAACACAGCAGCTGCGAAGGACTAGCCATGAAGAGCGCAAAAGTATCACAACGTGCCTGCCTCCACAGCTTTTTCCTTGGGGACATGCCTAATTCCTGGCTGATTTGCCTTTCTCGTCTTAGGGTTGGGGTTCGGCCTAGGGCTAGGATTTTTAAAATCAGGAAGCCCTGACTTCCAGGCACACTGGAGCTGTGAAAGGCATCCAAAAGGGATTGCAAAAGTGCCACAACATGGTTGCTTTCGCGGCTTTTTCCTTGGCAAGAAGCTTAACACCAGGCTGATTTCCCTTCCCTTGGTTACTGTTAGGCTTAGGCCTAGGGCTAGGATTTTTAAAACTAGGAAGCCCTTAGCTCCAGGCACACTGCAGCTGTTCAAGGCATCCCAAGGGGAGTACAAAAGTGCAACAACATGGCAGCTTTCACAGCTTTTTCCTTGGCACCATCCCTATACCTAGGCTGATTTATCTGCCTAGGGTTAGGGTTAGGGTTCAGCCTAGGGCTTGGAGATTTTAACCCGGAAGCCCTGAGTTCCAGGCTTACTGCATCTGCCAAAGGCATCCCAAAGGGAGTGCAAAAGTGCCACAACATGGCTGCTTTCACGGCTTTTCCCTTAGGAAGAACCCTAATACGCGGCTGATTTACCTTCCTAGGGTTACTGTTAGGCTTAGGCCTAGGACTTTTAAAACCAGGAAGCCCTGGGCTCCAGGCACACTGCAGCTGCGAAAGGCATCCCAAGGGGAGCGCAAAAGTGACACAACTTGGCTGCCACCACTGATATTTCCATGAGACCATCCCGAACCATAGGCTGATTTTCCTTCCTAGGGTTAAGGTTTGAGTTACGCCTAGGGTAAGGGTTCTATTAACCAGAAAGCCCTGAGTTCCAAGAACACAGCAGCTGCGAAGGACTTCCCAAGAAGAGCGCAAAAGTACCACAACATGCCTGCCTCCACAGCTTTTTCCTTGGGGACATGCCTAATTCCTGGCTGATTTGCCTTTCTCGTCTTAGGGTTGGGGTTCGGCCTAGGGCTAGGATTTTTTTAACTAGGAAGCCCTGAGTTCCAGGCTTACTTCATCTGCAAACGGCATCCCAAAGGGAGTGCAGAAGTGTCACAACATGGTTGCTTTCACGGCTTTTCCGTTAGGAAGAACCCTAATACCCAGATGATTTACCTTCCCAGGGTTACTGTCAGGCTTAGGCTTAGGACTTTTAAAACCAGGAAGCCCTGGGCTCCAGGCACACTGCACCTGTTAAAGGCATCCCAAGAGGGCCGCAGAAGTGACACAACTTGGCTGCCTTTGCTTCTATTCTCATGAGACCATCCCGAACCATAGGCTGATTTTCCTTCCTAGGGTTAATGTTTGAGTTTCGCCTAGGGTAAGAGGTCTATTAACCAGAAAGCCCTGAGTTCCAAGAACACAGCAGCTGCGAAGGACTAGCCAAGAAGAGCGCAAAAGTACCACAACATGCCTGCCTCCACAGCTTTTTCCTTGGGGACATGCCTAATTCCTGGCTGATTTGCCTTTCTCGTCTAAGGGTTGGGGTTCGGCCTAGGGCTTGGAATTTTTTAACTAGGAAGCCCTGAGTTCCAGGCTTACTGCATCTGCCAATGGCATCCCAAAGGGAGTGCAGAAGTGCCACAACATGGCTGCTTTCACGGCTTTCCCCTTAGGAAGAACCATAATACGCGGCTGGTTTACCTTCCTAGGGTTACTGTTAGGCTTAGGCCTAGGACATTTAAAACTAGGAAGCCCTTAGATCCAGGCACACTGCAGCTGTTCAAGGCATCCCAAGGGGAGTACTAAAGTACCACAACATGGCAGCTTTCACAGCTTTTTCCTTGGCCCCATCCCTATACATAGGCTGATTTATCTGCCTAGGGTTAGGGTTAGGGTTCAGCCTAGGGCTTGGAGTTTTTTAACCAGGAAGCCCTGAGTTCCAGGCTTACTGCATCTGCCAAAGGCATCCCAAAGGGTGTGCAAAAGTGCCACAACATGGCTGCTTTCACAGCTTTTCCCTTAGGAAGAACCCTAATACCCGGCTGATTTACCTTCCTAGGGTTACTGTTAGGCTTAGGCCTAGGACTTTTAAAACCAGGAAGCCCTGGGCTCCAGGCACACTGCACCTGTTAAAGGCATCCCAAGAGGGCCGCAGAAGGTACACAACTTGGCTGCCTCTGCTTCTATTCTCATGAGACCATCCCGAACCATAGGCTGATTTTCCTTCCTTGGGTTAATGTTTGAGTTTCGCCTAGGGTAAGAGGTCTATTAACCAGAAAGACCTGAGTTCCAAGAACACAGCAGCTGCGAAGGACTAGCCAAGAAGAGCGCAAAAGTACCACAACATGCCTGCCTCCACAGCTTTTTCCTTGGGAACATGCCTAATTCCTGGCTGATTTGCCTTTCTCGTCTAAGGGTTGGGGTCCGGCCTAGGGCTAGGATTTTTTTAACTAGGAAGCCCTGAGTTCCAGGCTTACTGCATCTGCCAAAGGCATCCCAAAGGGAGTGCAGAAGTGCCACAACATGGCTGCTTTCACGGCTTTTCCCTTAGGAAGAACCCTAATACGCGGCTGATTTACCTTCCTAGGCTTACTGTTAGGCTTAGGCCTAGGACTTTTTAAACCAGGAAGCCCTGGGCTCCAGGCACACTGCAGCTGCGAAAGGCATCCCAAGGGGAGCGCAAAAGTGACACAACTTGGCTGCCACCACTGATATTTCCATGAGACCATCCCGAAACATAGGCGGATTTTCCTTCCTAGGATTAAGGTTTGAGTTACGCCTAGGGTAAGGGTTCTATTAACCAGAAAGCCCTGAGTTCCAAGAACACAGCAGCTGCGAAGGACTAGCCAAGAAGAGCGCAAAAGTACCACAACATGCCTGCCTCCACAGCTTTTTCCTTGGGGACATGCCTAATTCCTGGCTGATTTGCCTTTCTCGTCTTAGGGTTGGGGTTCGGCCTAGGGCTAGGTTTTTTTTAACTAGGAAGCCCTGAGTTCCAGGCTTACTTCATCTGCCAAAGGCATCCCAAAGGGAGTGCAGAAGTGCCACAACATGGCTGCTTTCACGGCTTTCCCCTTAGGAAGAACCCTAATACCCGGCTGATTTACATTCCTAGGTTTACTGTAAGGCTTAGGCTTAGGACTTTTAAAACTAGGAAGCCCTTAGATCCAGGCACACTGCAGCTGTTCAAGGCATCCCAAGGGGAGCGCAAAAGTGACACAACATGGCAGCTTTCACAGCTTTTTCCTTGGCACCATCCCTATACCTAGGCTGATTTATCTGCCTAGGGTTAGGGTTAGGGTTCAGCCTAGGGCTTGGAGTTTTTTAACCAGGAAGCCCTGAGTTCCAGGCTTACTGCATCTGCCAAATGCATCCCAAAGGGAGTGCAAAAGTACCACAACATGGCTGCTTTCACGGCTTTTCCCTTAGGAAGAACCCTAATACGCGGCTGATTTACCTTCCTAGGGTTACTGTTAGGCTTAGGCCTAGGACTTTTAAAACCAGGAAGCCCTGGGCTCCAGGCACTGTGCAGCTGCGAAAGGCATCCCAAGGGGAGCGCAAAAGTGACCCAACTTGGCTGCCACCACTGATATTTCCATGAGACCATCCCGAAACATAGGCTGATTTTCCTTCCTAGGGTTAAGGTTTGAGTTACGCCTAGGGTAAGGGTTCTATTATCCAGAAAGCCCTGAGTTCCAAGAACATACCAGCTGCGAAGGACTACCCAAGAAGAGCGCAAAAGTACCACAACATGCCTGCGTCGATAGCTTTTTCCTTGGGGACATGCCTAATTCCTGGCTGATTTGCCTTTCTCGTCTTAGGGTTGGGGTTCGGCCTAGGGCTAGGATTTTTAAAATCAGGAAGCCCTGAGTTCCAGGCACACTGGAGCTGTGAAAGGCATCCAAAAGGGAGTGCAAAAGTACCACAACATGGTTGCTTTCACGGCTTTTTCCTTGGCAAGAAGCTTAACACCAGGCTGATTTCACTTCCCAGGGTTACTGTAAGGCTTAGGCCTAGGCCTCGGACTTTTAAAACTAGGAAGCCCTTAGATCCAGGCACACTGCAGCTGTTCAAGGCATCCCAAGGGGAGTACAAAAGTGCAACAACATGGCAGCTTTCACAGCTTTTTCCTTGGCACCATCCCTATACCTAGGCTGATTTATCTGCCTAGGGTAAGGGTTAGGCTACAGCCTAGGGCTTGCTGTTTTTTAACCAGGAAGCCCTGAGTTCCAGGCTTACTGCATCTGCCAAAGGCATCCCAAAGGGTGTGCAAAAGTGCCACAACATGGGTGCATTCACAGCTTTTCCCTTAGGAAGAACCCTAATACCCGGCTGATTTACCTTCCTAGGGTTACTGTTAGGCTTAGGCCTAGGACTTTTAAAACCAGGAAGCCCTGGGCTCCAGGCACACTGCACCTGTTAAAGGCATCCCAAGAGGGCCGCAGAAGTGACACAACTTGGCTGCCTCTGCTGCTATTCTCATGAGACCATCCCGAACCATAGGCTGATTTTCCTTCCTAGGGTTAAGGTTTGAGTTACGCCTAGGGTAAGAGTTCTATTAACCAGAAAGCCCTGAGTTCCAAGAACACAGCAGCTGCGAAGGACTAGCCAAGAAGAGCGCAAAAGTACCACAACGTGCCTGCCTCCACAGCTTTTTCCTTGGGGACATGCCTAATTCCTGGCTGATTTGCCTTTCTCGTCTAAGGGTTGGGGTTCGGCCTAGGGCTTGGAGTTTTTTAACTAGGAAGCCCTGAGTTCCAGGCTTACTGCATCTGCCAATGGCATCCCAAAGGGAGTGCAGAAGTGCCACAACATGGCTGCTTTCACGGCTTTTCCCTTAGGAAGAACCCTAATACGCGGCTGATTTACCTTCCTAGGCTTACTGTTAGGCTTAGGCCTAGGACTTTTAAAACCAGGAAGCCCTGGGCTCCAGGCACACTGCAGCTGCAAAAGGCATCCCAAGGGGAGCGCAAAAGTGACACAACTTGGCTGCCACCACTGATATTTCCATGAGACCATCCCGAAACATAGGCTGATTTTTCTTCCTAGGGTTAAGGTTTGAGTTACGCCTAGGGTAAGGGTTCTATTAACCAGAAAGCCCTGAGTTCCAAGAACACAGCAGCTGCGAAGGACTAGCCAAGAAGAGCGCAAAAGTACCACAACATGCCTGCGTCGAAAGCTTTTTCCTTGGGGACATGCCTAATTCCTGGCTGATTTGCCTTTCTCGTCTTAGGGTTGGGGTTCGGCCTAGGGCTAGGATTTTTTTAACTCGGATGCCCTGAGTTCCAGGCTTACTGCATCATCCAAAGGCATCCCAAAGGGAGTGCAGAACTGCCACAACATGGCTGCTTTCACGGCTTTTTCCTTAGGAAGAACCCTAATATGCGGCTGATTTACCTTCCTAGGGTTACTGTTAGGCTTAGGCCTAGGACTTTTAAAACCAGGAAGCCCTGGGCTCCAGGCACACTGCAGCTGTGAAAGGCATCCCAACGGGAGCGCAAAAGTGACACAACTTGGCTGCCACCACTGATATTTCCATGAGACCATCCCGAAACATAGGCTGATTTTCCTTCCTAGGGTTAAGGTTTGAGTTACGCCTGGGGTAAGGGTTCTATTAACCAGAAAGCCCTGAGTTCCAAGAACACAGCAGCTGCGAAGGACTTCCCAAGAAGAGCGCAAAAGTACCACAACGTGCCTGCCTCCACAGCTTTTTCCTTGGGGACATGCCTAATTCCTGGCTGATTTGCCTTTCTCGTCTTAGGCTTGGGGTTCGGCCTAGGGCTAGGATTTTTTTAACTAGGAAGCCCTGAGTTCCAGGCTTACTGCATCTGCCAAAGGCATCCCAAAGGGAGTGCAGAAGTGCCACAACATGGCTGCTTTCACGGCTTTCCCCTTAGGAAGAACCATAATACGCGGCTGGTTTACCTTCCTAGGGTTACTGTTAGGCTTAGGCCTAGGACTTTTAAAACTAGGAAGCCCTTAGATCCAGGCACACTGCAGCTGTTCAAGGCATCCCAAGGGGAGTACTAAAGTACCACAACATGGCAGCTTTCACAGCTTTTTCCTTGGCCCCATCCCTATACATAGGCTGATTTATCTGCCTAGGGTTAGGGTTAGGGTTCAGCCTAGGGCTTGGAGTTTTTTAACCAGGAAGCCCTGAGTTCCAGGCTTACTGCATCTGCCAAAGGCATCCCAAAGGGTGTGCAAAAGTGCCACAACATGGCTGCTTTCACAGCTTTTCCCTTAGGAAGAACCCTAATACCCGGCTGATTTACCTTCCTAGGGTTACTGTTAGGCTTAGGCCTAGGACTTTTAAAACCAGGAAGCCCTGGGCTCCAGGCACACTGCACCTGTTAAAGGCATCCCAAGAGGGCCGCAGAAGGTACACAACTTGGCTGCCTCTGCTTCTATTCTCATGAGACCATCCCGAACCATAGGCTGATTTTCCTTCCTTGGGTTAATGTTTGAGTTTCGCCTAGGGTAAGAGGTCTATTAACCAGAAAGACCTGAGTTCCAAGAACACAGCAGCTGCGAAGGACTACCCAAGAAGAGCGCAAAAGTACCACAACATGCCTGCCTCCACAGCTTTTTCCTTGGGAACATGCCTAATTCCTGGCTGATTTGCCTTTCTCGTCTAAGGGTTGGGGTCCGGCCTAGGGCTAGGATTTTTTTAACTAGGAAGCCCTGAGTTCCAGGCTTACTGCATCTGCCAAAGGCATCCCAAAGGGAGTGCAGAAGTGCCACAACATGGCTGCTTTCACGGCTTTTCCCTTAGGAAGAACCCTAATACGCGGCTGATTTACCTTCCTAGGCTTACTGTTAGGCTTAGGCCTAGGACTTTTTAAACCAGGAAGCCCTGGGCTCCAGGCACACTGCAGCTGCGAAAGGCATCCCAAGGGGAGCGCAAAAGTGACACAACTTGGCTGCCACCACTGATATTTCCATGAGACCATCCCGAAACATAGGCGGATTTTCCTTCCTAGGATTAAGGTTTGAGTTACGCCTAGGGTAAGGGTTCTATTAACCAGAAAGCCCTGAGTTCCAAGAACACAGCAGCTGCGAAGGACTAGCCAAGAAGAGCGCAAAAGTACCACAACATGCCTGCCTCCACAGCTTTTTCCTTGGGGACATGCCTAATTCCTGGCTGATTTGCCTTTCTCGTCTTAGGGTTGGGGTTCGGCCTAGGGCTAGGTTTTTTTTAACTAGGAAGCCCTGAGTTCCAGGCTTACTTCATCTGCCAAAGGCATCCCAAAGGGAGTGCAGAAGTGCCACAACATGGCTGCTTTCACGGCTTTCCCCTTAGGAAGAACCCTAATACCCGGCTGATTTACATTCCTAGGTTTACTGTAAGGCTTAGGCTTAGGACTTTTAAAACTAGGAAGCCCTTAGATCCAGGCACACTGCAGCTGTTCAAGGCATCCCAAGGGGAGCGCAAAAGTGACACAACATGGCAGCTTTCACAGCTTTTTCCTTGGCACCATCCCTATACCTAGGCTGATTTATCTGCCTAGGGTTAGGGTTAGGGTTCAGCCTAGGGCTTGGAGTTTTTTAACCAGGAAGCCCTGAGTTCCAGGCTTACTGCATCTGCCAAATGCATCCCAAAGGGAGTGCAAAAGTACCACAACATGGCTGCTTTCACGGCTTTTCCCTTAGGAAGAACCCTAATACGCGGCTGATTTACCTTCCTAGGGTTACTGTTAGGCTTAGGCCTAGGACTTTTAAAACCAGGAAGCCCTGGGCTCCAGGCACTGTGCAGCTGCGAAAGGCATCCCAAGGGGAGCGCAAAAGTGACCCAACTTGGCTGCCACCACTGATATTTCCATGAGACCATCCCGAAACATAGGCTGATTTTCCTTCCTAGGGTTAAGGTTTGAGTTACGCCTAGGGTAAGGGTTCTATTATCCAGAAAGCCCTGAGTTCCAAGAACATACCAGCTGCGAAGGACTACCCAAGAAGAGCGCAAAAGTACCACAACATGCCTGCGTCGATAGCTTTTTCCTTGGGGACATGCCTAATTCCTGGCTGATTTGCCTTTCTCGTCTTAGGGTTGGGGTTCGGCCTAGGGCTAGGATTTTTAAAATCAGGAAGCCCTGAGTTCCAGGCACACTGGAGCTGTGAAAGGCATCCAAAAGGGAGTGCAAAAGTCTCACAACATGGTTGCTTTCACGGCTTTTTCCTTGGCAAGAAGCTTAACACCAGGCTGATTTCACTTCCCAGGGTTACTGTAAGGCTTAGGCCTAGGCCTCGGACTTTTAAAACTAGGAAGCCCTTAGATCCAGGCACACTGCAGCTGTTCAAGGCATCCCAAGGGGAGTACAAAAGTGCAACAACATGGCAGCTTTCACAGCTTTTTCCTTGGCACCATCCCTATACCTAGGCTGATTTATCTGCCTAGGGTAAGGGTTAGGCTACAGCCTAGGGCTTGCTGTTTTTTAACCAGGAAGCCCTGAGTTCCAGGCTTACTGCATCTGCCAAAGGCATCCCAAAGGGTGTGCAAAAGTGCCACAACATGGGTGCATTCACAGCTTTTCCCTTAGGAAGAACCCTAATACCCGGCTGATTTACCTTCCTAGGGTTACTGTTAGGCTTAGGCCTAGGACTTTTAAAACCAGGAAGCCCTGGGCTCCAGGCACACTGCACCTGTTAAAGGCATCCCAAGAGGGCCGCAGAAGTGACACAACTTGGCTGCCTCTGCTGCTATTCTCATGAGACCATCCCGAACCATAGGCTGATTTTCCTTCCTAGGGTTAAGGTTTGAGTTACGCCTAGGGTAAGAGTTCTATTAACCAGAAAGCCCTGAGTTCCAAGAACACAGCAGCTGCGAAGGACTAGCCAAGAAGAGCGCAAAAGTACCACAACATGCCTGCGTCGAAAGCTTTTTCCTTGGGGACATGCCTAATTCCTGGCTGATTTGCCTTTCTCGTCTTAGGGTTGGGGTTCGGCCTAGGGCTAGGATTTTTTTAACTCGGATGCCCTGAGTTCCAGGCTTACTGCATCATCCAAAGGCATCCCAAAGGGAGTGCAGAACTGCCACAACATGGCTGCTTTCACGGCTTTTTCCTTAGGAAGAACCCTAATACGCGGCTGATTTACCTTCCTAGGGTTACTGTTAGGCTTAGGCCTAGGACTTTTAAAACCAGGAAGCCCTGGGCTCCAGGCACACTGCAGCTGTGAAAGGCATCCCAACGGGAGCGCAAAAGTGACACAACTTGGCTGCCACCACTGATATTTCCATGAGACCATCCCGAACCATAGGCTGATTTTCCTTCCTAGGGTTAAGGTTTGAGTTACGCCTGGGGTAAGGGTTCTATTAACCAGAAAGCCCTGAGTTCCAAGAACACAGCAGCTGCGAAGGACTTCCCAAGAAGAGCGCAAAAGTACCACAACGTGCCTGCCTCCACAGCTTTTTCCTTGGGGACATGCCTAATTCCTGGCTGATTTGCCTTTCTCGTCTTAGGCTTGGGGTTCGGCCTAGGGCTAGGATTTTTTTAACTAGGAAGCCCTGAGTTCCAGGCTTACTGCATCTGCCAAAGGCATCCCAAAGGGAGTGCAGAAGTGCCACAACATGGCTGCTTTCACGGCTTTCCCCTTAGGAAGAACCATAATACGCGGCTGGTTTACCTTCCTAGGGTTACTGTTAGGCTTAGGCCTAGGACTTTTAAAACTAGGAAGCCCTTAGATCCAGGCACACTGCAGCTGTTCAAGGCATCCCAAGGGGAGTACTAAAGTACCACAACATGGCAGCTTTCACAGCTTTTTCCTTGGCCCCATCCCTATACATAGGCTGATTTATCTGCCTAGGGTTAGGGTTAGGGTTCAGCCTAGGGCTTGGAGTTTTTTAACCAGGAAGCCCTGAGTTCCAGGCTTACTGCATCTGCCAAAGGCATCCCAAAGGGTGTGCAAAAGTGCCACAACATGGCTGCTTTCACAGCTTTTCCCTTCGGAAGAACCCTAATACCCGGCTGATTTACCTTCCTAGGGTTACTGTTAGGCTTAGGCCTAGGACTTTTAAAACCAGGAAGCCCTGGGCTCCAGGCACACTGCACCTGTTAAAGGCATCCCAAGAGGGCCGCAGAAGGTACACAACTTGGCTGCCTCTGCTTCTATTCTCATGAGACCATCCCGAACCATAGGCTGATTTTCCTTCCTTGGGTTAATGTTTGAGTTTCGCCTAGGGTAAGAGGTCTATTAACCAGAAAGACCTGAGTTCCAAGAACACAGCAGCTGCGAAGGACTACCCAAGAAGAGCGCAAAAGTACCACAACATGCCTGCCTCCACAGCTTTTTCCTTGGGAACATGCCTAATTCCTGGCTGATTTGCCTTTCTCGTCTAAGGGTTGGGGTCCGGCCTAGGGCTAGGATTTTTTTAACTAGGAAGCCCTGAGTTCCAGGCTTACTGCATCTGCCAAAGGCATCCCAAAGGGAGTGCAGAAGTGCCACAACATGGCTGCTTTCACGGCTTTTCCCTTAGGAAGAACCCTAATACGCGGCTGATTTACCTTCCTAGGCTTACTGTTAGGCTTAGGCCTAGGACTTTTTAAACCAGGAAGCCCTGGGCTCCAGGCACACTGCAGCTGCGAAAGGCATCCCAAGGGGAGCGCAAAAGTGACACAACTTGGCTGCCACCACTGATATTTCCATGAGACCATCCCGAAACATAGGCGGATTTTCCTTCCTAGGATTAAGGTTTGAGTTACGCCTAGGGTAAGGGTTCTATTAACCAGAAAGCCCTGAGTTCCAAGAACACAGCAGCTGCGAAGGACTAGCGAAGAAGAGCGCAAAAGTACCACAACATGCCTGCCTCCACAGCTTTTTCCTTGGGGACATGCCTAATTCCTGGCTGATTTGCCTTTCTCGTCTTAGGGTTGGGGTTCGGCCTAGGGCTAGGATTTTTTTAACTAGGAAGCCCTGAGTTCCAGGCTTACTGCATCTGCCAAAAGCATCCCAAAGGGAGTGCAGAAGGGCCACAACATGGCTGCTTTCACGGCTTTCCCCTTAGGAAGAACCCTAATACCCGGCTGATTTACATTCCTAGGTTTACTGTAAGGCTTAGGATTAGGACTTTTAAAACTAGGAAGCCCTTAGATCCAGGCACACTGCAGCTGTTCAAGGCATCCCAAGGGGAGCGCAAAAGTGACACAACATGGCAGCTTTCACAGCTTTTTCCTTGGCACCATCCCTATACCTAGGCTGATTTATCTGCCTAGGGTTAGGGTTAGGGTTCAGCCTAGGGCTTGGAGTTTTTTAACCAGGAAGCCCTGAGTTCCAGGCTTACTGCATCTGCCAAATGCATCCCAAAGGGAGTGCAAAAGTACCACAACATGGCTGCTTTCACGGCTTTTCCCTTAGGAAGAACCCTAATACGCGGCTGATTTACCTTCCTAGGGTTACTGTTAGGCTTAGGCCTAGGACTTTTAAAACCAGGAAGCCCTGGGCTCCAGGCACTGTGCAGCTGCGAAAGGCATCCCAAGGGGAGCGCAAAAGTGACCCAACTTGGCTGCCACCACTGATATTTCCATGAGACCATCCCGAAACATAGGCTGATTTTCCTTCCTAGGGTTAAGGTTTGAGTTACGCCTGGGGTAAGGGTTCTATTAACCAGAAAGCCCTGAGTTCCAAGAACACAGCAGCTGCGAAGGACTTCCCAAGAAGAGCGCAAAAGTACCACAACGTGCCTGCCTCCACAGCTTTTTCCTTGGGGACATGCCTAATTCCTGGCTGATTTGCCTTTCTCGTCTTAGGCTTGGGGTTCGGCCTAGGGCTAGGATTTTTTTAACTAGGAAGCCCTGAGTTCCAGGCTTACTGCATCTGCCAAAGGCATCCCAAAGGGAGTGCAGAAGTGCCACAACATGGCTGCTTTCACGGCTTTCCCCTTAGGAAGAACCATAATACGCGGCTGGTTTACCTTCCTAGGGTTACTGTTAGGCTTAGGCCTAGGACTTTTAAAACTAGGAAGCCCTTAGATCCAGGCACACTGCAGCTGTTCAAGGCATCCCAAGGGGAGTACTAAAGTACCACAACATGGCAGCTTTCACAGCTTTTTCCTTGGCCCCATCCCTATACATAGGCTGATTTATCTGCCTAGGGTTAGGGTTAGGGTTCAGCCTAGGGCTTGGAGTTTTTTAACCAGGAAGCCCTGAGTTCCAGGCTTACTGCATCTGCCAAAGGCATCCCAAAGGGTGTGCAAAAGTGCCACAACATGGCTGCTTTCACAGCTTTTCCCTTAGGAAGAACCCTAATACCCGGCTGATTTACCTTCCTAGGGTTACTGTTAGGCTTAGGCCTAGGACTTTTAAAACCAGGAAGCCCTGGGCTCCAGGCACACTGCACCTGTTAAAGGCATCCCAAGAGGGCCGCAGAAGGTACACAACTTGGCTGCCTCTGCTTCTATTCTCATGAGACCATCCCGAACCATAGGCTGATTTTCCTTCCTTGGGTTAATGTTTGAGTTTCGCCTAGGGTAAGAGGTCTATTAACCAGAAAGACCTGAGTTCCAAGAACACAGCAGCTGCGAAGGACTACCCAAGAAGAGCGCAAAAGTACCACAACATGCCTGCCTCCACAGCTTTTTCCTTGGGAACATGCCTAATTCCTGGCTGATTTGCCTTTCTCGTCTAAGGGTTGGGGTCCGGCCTAGGGCTAGGATTTTTTTAACTAGGAAGCCCTGAGTTCCAGGCTTACTGCATCTGCCAAAGGCATCCCAAAGGGAGTGCAGAAGTGCCACAACATGGCTGCTTTCACGGCTTTTCCCTTAGGAAGAACCCTAATACGCGGCTGATTTACCTTCCTAGGCTTACTGTTAGGCTTAGGCCTAGGACTTTTTAAACCAGGAAGCCCTGGGCTCCAGGCACACTGCAGCTGCGAAAGGCATCCCAAGGGGAGCGCAAAAGTGACACAACTTGGCTGCCACCACTGATATTTCCATGAGACCATCCCGAAACATAGGCGGATTTTCCTTCCTAGGATTAAGGTTTGAGTTACGCCTAGGGTAAGGGTTCTATTAACCAGAAAGCCCTGAGTTCCAAGAACACAGCAGCTGCGAAGGACTAGCCAAGAAGAGCGCAAAAGTACCACAACATGCCTGCCTCCACAGCTTTTTCCTTGGGGACATGCCTAATTCCTGGCTGATTTGCCTTTCTCGTCTTAGGGTTGGGGTTCGGCCTAGGGCTAGGTTTTTTTTAACTAGGAAGCCCTGAGTTCCAGGCTTACTTCATCTGCCAAAGGCATCCCAAAGGGAGTGCAGAAGTGCCACAACATGGCTGCTTTCACGGCTTTCCCCTTAGGAAGAACCCTAATACCCGGCTGATTTACATTCCTAGGTTTACTGTAAGGCTTAGGCTTAGGACTTTTAAAACTAGGAAGCCCTTAGATCCAGGCACACTGCAGCTGTTCAAGGCATCCCAAGGGGAGCGCAAAAGTGACACAACATGGCAGCTTTCACAGCTTTTTCCTTGGCACCATCCCTATACCTAGGCTGATTTATCTGCCTAGGGTTAGGGTTAGGGTTCAGCCTAGGGCTTGGAGTTTTTTAACCAGGAAGCCCTGAGTTCCAGGCTTACTGCATCTGCCAAATGCATCCCAAAGGGAGTGCAAAAGTACCACAACATGGCTGCTTTCACGGCTTTTCCCTTAGGAAGAACCCTAATACGCGGCTGATTTACCTTCCTAGGGTTACTGTTAGGCTTAGGCCTAGGACTTTTAAAACCAGGAAGCCCTGGGCTCCAGGCACTGTGCAGCTGCGAAAGGCATCCCAAGGGGAGCGCAAAAGTGACCCAACTTGGCTGCCACCACTGATATTTCCATGAGACCATCCCGAAACATAGGCTGATTTTCCTTCCTAGGGTTAAGGTTTGAGTTACGCCTAGGGTAAGGGTTCTATTAACCAGAAAGCCCTGAGTTCCAAGAACACAGCAGCTGTGAAGGACTACCCAAGAAGAGCGCAAAAGTACCACAACATGCCTGCGTCGATAGCTTTTTCCTTGGGGACATGCCTAATTCCTGGCTGATTTGCCTTTCTCGTCTTAGGGTTGGGGTTCGGCCTAGGGCTAGGATTTTTAAAATCAGGAAGCCCTGAGTTCCAGGCACACTGGAGCTGTGAAAGGCATCCAAAAGGGAGTGCAAAAGTACCACAACATGGTTGCTTTCACGGCTTTTTCCTTGGCAAGAAGCTTAACACCAGGCTGATTTCACTTCCCAGGGTTACTGTAAGGCTTAGGCCTAGGCCTCGGACTTTTAAAACTAGGAAGCCCTTAGATCCAGGCACACTGCAGCTGTTCAAGGCATCCCAAGGGGAGTACAAAAGTGCAACAACATGGCAGCTTTCACAGCTTTTTCCTTGGCACCATCCCTATACCTAGGCTGATTTATCTGCCTAGGGTAAGGGTTAGGCTACAGCCTAGGGCTTGCTGTTTTTTAACCAGGAAGCCCTGAGTTCCAGGCTTACTGCATCTGCCAAAGGCATCCCAAAGGGTGTGCAAAAGTGCCACAACATGGGTGCATTCACAGCTTTTCCCTTAGGAAGAACCCTAATACCCGGCTGATTTACCTTCCTAGGGTTACTGTTAGGCTTAGGCCTAGGACTTTTAAAACCAGGAAGCCCTGGGCTCCAGGCACACTGCAGCTGCGAAAGGCATCCCAAGGGGAGCGCAAAAGTGACACAACTTGGCTGCCTCTGCTGCTATTCTCATGAGACCATCCCGAACCATAGGCTGATTTTCCTTCCTAGGGTTAAGGTTTGAGTTACGCCTAGGGTAAGAGTTCTATTAACCAGAAAGCCCTGAGTTCCAAGAACACAGCAGCTGCGAAGGACTAGCCAAGAAGAGCGCAAAAGTACCACAACGTGCCTGCCTCCACAGCTTTTTCCTTGGGGACATGCCTAATTCCTGGCTGATTTGCCTTTCTCGTCTAAGGGTTGGGGTTCGGCCTAGGGCTTGGAGTTTTTTAACTAGGAAGCCCTGAGTTCCAGGCTTACTGCATCTGCCAATGGCATCCCAAAGGGAGTGCAGAAGTGCCACAACATGGCTGCTTTCACGGCTTTTCCCTTAGGAAGAACCCTAATACGCGGCTGATTTACCTTCCTAGGCTTACTGTTAGGCTTAGGCCTAGGACTTTTAAAACCAGGAAGCCCTGGGCTCCAGGCACACTGCAGCTGCAAAAGGCATCCCAAGGGGAGCGCAAAAGTGACACAACTTGGCTGCCACCACTGATATTTCCATGAGACCATCCCGAAACATAGGCTGATTTTTCTTCCTAGGGTTAAGGTTTGAGTTACGCCTAGGGTAAGGGTTCTATTAACCAGAAAGCCCTGAGTTCCAAGAACACAGCAGCTGCGAAGGACTAGCCAAGAAGAGCGCAAAAGTACCACAACATGCCTGCGTCGAAAGCTTTTTCCTTGGGGACATGCCTAATTCCTGGCTGATTTGCCTTTCTCGTCTTAGGGTTGGGGTTCGGCCTAGGGCTAGGATTTTTTTAACTCGGATGCCCTGAGTTCCAGGCTTACTGCATCATCCAAAGGCATCCCAAAGGGAGTGCAGAACTGCCACAACATGGCTGCTTTCACGGCTTTTTCCTTAGGAAGAACCCTAATACGCGGCTGATTTACCTTCCTAGGGTTACTGTTAGGCTTAGGCCTAGGACTTTTAAAACCAGGAAGCCCTGGGCTCCAGGCACACTGCAGCTGTGAAAGGCATCCCAACGGGAGCGCAAAAGTGACACAACTTGGCTGCCACCACTGATATTTCCATGAGACCATCCCGAACCATAGGCTGATTTTCCTTCCTAGGGTTAAGGTTTGAGTTACGCCTGGGGTAAGGGTTCTATTAACCAGAAAGCCCTGAGTTCCAAGAACACAGCAGCTGCGAAGGACTTCCCAAGAAGAGCGCAAAAGTACCACAACGTGCCTGCCTCCACAGCTTTTTCCTTGGGGACATGCCTAATTCCTGGCTGATTTGCCTTTCTCGTCTTAGGCTTGGGGTTAGGCCTAGGGCTAGGATTTTTTTAACTAGGAAGCCCTGAGTTCCAGGCTTACTGCATCTGCCAAAGGCATCCCAAAGGGAGTGCAGAAGTGCCACAACATGGCTGCTTTCACGGCTTTCCCCTTAGGAAGAACCATAATACGCGGCTGGTTTACCTTCCTAGGGTTACTGTTAGGCTTAGGCCTAGGACTTTTAAAACTAGGAAGCCCTTAGATCCAGGCACACTGCAGCTGTTCAAGGCATCCCAAGGGGAGTACTAAAGTACCACAACATGGCAGCTTTCACAGCTTTTTCCTTGGCCCCATCCCTATACATAGGCTGATTTATCTGCCTAGGGTTAGGGTTAGGGTTCAGCCTAGGGCTTGGAGTTTTTTAACCAGGAAGCCCTGAGTTCCAGGCTTACTGCATCTGCCAAAGGCATCCCAAAGGGTGTGCAAAAGTGCCACAACATGGCTGCTTTCACAGCTTTTCCCTTAGGAAGAACCCTAATACCCGGCTGATTTACCTTCCTAGGGTTACTGTTAGGCTTAGGCCTAGGACTTTTAAAACCAGGAAGCCCTGGGCTCCAGGCACACTGCACCTGTTAAAGGCATCCCAAGAGGGCCGCAGAAGGTACACAACTTGGCTGCCTCTGCTTCTATTCTCATGAGACCATCCCGAACCATAGGCTGATTTTCCTTCCTTGGGTTAATGTTTGAGTTTCGCCTAGGGTAAGAGGTCTATTAACCAGAAAGACCTGAGTTCCAAGAACACAGCAGCTGCGAAGGACTACCCAAGAAGAGCGCAAAAGTACCACAACATGCCTGCCTCCACAGCTTTTTCCTTGGGAACATGCCTAATTCCTGGCTGATTTGCCTTTCTCGTCTAAGGGTTGGGGTCCGGCCTAGGGCTAGGATTTTTTTAACTAGGAAGCCCTGAGTTCCAGGCTTACTGCATCTGCCAAAGGCATCCCAAAGGGAGTGCAGAAGTGCCACAACATGGCTGCTTTCACGGCTTTTCCCTTAGGAAGAACCCTAATACGCGGCTGATTTACCTTCCTAGGCTTACTGTTAGGCTTAGGCCTAGGACTTTTTAAACCAGGAAGCCCTGGGCTCCAGGCACACTGCAGCTGCGAAAGGCATCCCAAGGGGAGCGCAAAAGTGACACAACTTGGCTGCCACCACTGATATTTCCATGAGACCATCCCGAAACATAGGCGGATTTTCCTTCCTAGGATTAAGGTTTGAGTTACGCCTAGGGTAAGGGTTCTATTAACCAGAAAGCCCTGAGTTCCAAGAACACAGCAGCTGCGTAGGACTAGCCAAGAAGAGCGCAAAAGTACCACAACATGCCTGCCTCCACAGCTTTTTCCTTGGGGACATGCCTAATTCCTGGCTGATTTGCCTTTCTCGTCTTAGGGTTGGGGTTCGGCCTAGGGCTAGGTTTTTTTTAACTAGGAAGCCCTGAGTTCCAGGCTTACTTCATCTGCCAAAGGCATCCCAAAGGGAGTGCAGAAGTGCCACAACATGGCTGCTTTCACGGCTTTCCCCTTAGGAAGAACCCTAATACCCGGCTGATTTACATTCCTAGGTTTACTGTAAGGCTTAGGCTTAGGACTTTTAAAACTAGGAAGCCCTTAGATCCAGGCACACTGCAGCTGTTCAAGGCATCCCAAGGGGAGCGCAAAAGTGACACAACATGGCAGCTTTCACAGCTTTTTCCTTGGCACCATCCCTATACCTAGGCTGATTTATCTGCCTAGGGTTAGGGTTAGGGTTCAGCCTAGGGCTTGGAGTTTTTTAACCAGGAAGCCCTGAGTTCCAGGCTTACTGCATCTGCCAAATGCATCCCAAAGGGAGTGCAAAAGTACCACAACATGGCTGCTTTCACGGCTTTTCCCTTAGGAAGAACCCTAATACGCGGCTGATTTACCTTCCTAGGGTTACTGTTAGGCTTAGGCCTAGGACTTTTAAAACCAGGAAGCCCTGGGCTCCAGGCACTGTGCAGCTGCGAAAGGCATCCCAAGGGGAGCGCAAAAGTGACCCAACTTGGCTGCCACCACTGATATTTCCATGAGACCATCCCGAAACATAGGCTGATTTTCCTTCCTAGGGTTAAGGTTTGAGTTACGCCTAGGGTAAGGGTTCTATTAACCAGAAAGCCCTGAGTTCCAAGAACATACCAGCTGCGAAGGACTACCCAAGAAGAGCGCAAAAGTACCACAACATGCCTGCGTCGATAGCTTTTTCCTTGGGGACATGCCTAATTCCTGGCTGATTTGCCTTTCTCGTCTTAGGGTTGGGGTTCGGCCTAGGGCTAGGATTTTTAAAATCAGGAAGCCCTGAGTTCCAGGCACACTGGAGCTGTGAAAGGCATCCAAAAGGGAGTGCAAAAGTACCACAACATGGTTGCTTTCACGGCTTTTTCCTTGGCAAGAAGCTTAACACCAGGCTGATTTCACTTCCCAGGGTTACTGTAAGGCTTAGGCCTAGGCCTCGGACTTTTAAAACTAGGAAGCCCTTAGATCCAGGCACACTGCAGCTGTTCAAGGCATCCCAAGGGGAGTACAAAAGTGCAACAACATGGCAGCTTTCACAGCTTTTTCCTTGGCACCATCCCTATACCTAGGCTGATTTATCTGCCTAGGGTAAGGGTTAGGCTACAGCCTAGGGCTTGCTGTTTTTTAACCAGGAAGCCCTGAGTTCCAGGCTTACTGCATCTGCCAAAGGCATCCCAAAGGGTGTGCAAAAGTGCCACAACATGGGTGCATTCACAGCTTTTCCCTTAGGAAGAACCCTAATACCCGGCTGATTTACCTTCCTAGGGTTACTGTTAGGCTTAGGCCTAGGACTTTTAAAACCAGGAAGCCCTGGGCTCCAGGCACTCTGCAGCTGCGAAAGGCATCCCAAGGGGAGCGCAAAAGTGACACAACTTGGCTGCCACCACTGATATTTCCATGAGACCATCCCGAAACATAGGCTGATTTTCCTTCCTAGGGTTAAGGTTTGAGTTACGCCTAGGGTAAGGGTTCTATTAACCAGAAAGCCCTGAGTTCCAAGAACACAGCAGCTGCGAAGGACTAGCCAAGAAGAGCGCAAAAGTACCACAACATGCCTGCGTCGAAAGCTTTTTCCTTGGGGACATGCCTAATTCCTGGCTGATTTGCCTTTCTCGTCTTAGGGTTGGGGTTCGGCCTAGGGCTAGGATTTTTTTAACTCGGATGCCCTGAGTTCCAGGCTTACTGCATCATCCAAAGGCATCCCAAAGGGAGTGCAGAACTGCCACAACATGGCTGCTTTCACGGCTTTTTCCTTAGGAAGAACCCTAATACGCGGCTGATTTACCTTCCTAGGCTTACTGTTAGGCTTAGGCCTAGGACTTTTTAAACCAGGAAGCCCTGGGCTCCAGGCACACTGCAGCTGCGAAAGGCATCCCAAGGGGAGCGCAAAAGTGACACAACTTGGCTGCCACCACTGATATTTCCATGAGACCATCCCGAAACATAGGCGGATTTTCCTTCCTAGGATTAAGGTTTGAGTTACGCCTAGGGTAAGGGTTCTATTAACCAGAAAGCCCTGAGTTCCAAGAACACAGCAGCTGCGAAGGACTAGCCAAGAAGAGCGCAAAAGTACCACAACATGCCTGCCTCCACAGCTTTTTCCTTGGGGACATGCCTAATTCCTGGCTGATTTGCCTTTCTCGTCTTAGGGTTGGGGTTCGGCCTAGGGCTAGGTTTTTTTTAACTAGGAAGCCCTGAGTTCCAGGCTTACTTCATCTGCCAAAGGCATCCCAAAGGGAGTGCAGAAGTGCCACAACATGGCTGCTTTCACGGCTTTCCCCTTAGGAAGAACCCTAATACCCGGCTGATTTACATTCCTAGGTTTACTGTAAGGCTTAGGCTTAGGACTTTTAAAACTAGGAAGCCCTTAGATCCAGGCACACTGCAGCTGTTCAAGGCATCCCAAGGGGAGCGCAAAAGTGACACAACATGGCAGCTTTCACAGCTTTTTCCTTGGCACCATCCCTATACCTAGGCTGATTTATCTGCCTAGGGTTAGGGTTAGGGTTCAGCCTAGGGCTTGGAGTTTTTTAACCAGGAAGCCCTGAGTTCCAGGCTTACTGCATCTGCCAAATGCATCCCAAAGGGAGTGCAAAAGTACCACAACATGGCTGCTTTCACGGCTTTTCCCTTAGGAAGAACCCTAATACGCGGCTGATTTACCTTCCTAGGGTTACTGTTAGGCTTAGGCCTAGGACTTTTAAAACCAGGAAGCCCTGGGCTCCAGGCACTCTGCAGCTGCGAAAGGCATCCCAAGGGGAGCGCAAAAGTGACCCAACTTGGCTGCCACCACTGATATTTCCATGAGACCATCCCGAAACATAGGCTGATTTTCCTTCCTAGGGTTAAGGTTTGAGTTACGCCTAGGGTAAGGGTTCTATTAACCAGAAAGCCCTGAGTTCCAAGAACACAGCAGCTGCGAAGGACTACCCAAGAAGAGCGCAAAAGTACCACAACATGCCTGCGTCGATAGCTTTTTCCTTGGGGACATGCCTAATTCCTGGCTGATTTGCCTTTCTCGTCTTAGGGTTGGGGTTCGGCCTAGGGCTAGGATTTTTAAAATCAGGAAGCCCTGAGTTCCAGGCACACTGGAGCTGTGAAAGGCATCCAAAAGGGAGTGCAAAAGTACCACAACATGGTTGCTTTCACGGCTTTTTCCTTGGCAAGAAGCTTAACACCAGGCTGATTTCACTTCCCAGGGTTACTGTAAGGCTTAGGCCTAGGCCTCGGACTTTTAAAACTAGGAAGCCCTTAGATCCAGGCACACTGCAGCTGTTCAAGGCATCCCAAGGGGAGTACAAAAGTGCAACAACATGGCAGCTTTCACAGCTTTTTCCTTGGCACCATCCCTATACCTAGGCTGATTTATCTGCCTAGGGTAAGGGTTAGGCTACAGCCTAGGGCTTGCTGTTTTTTAACCAGGAAGCCCTGAGTTCCAGGCTTACTGCATCTGCCAAAGGCAACCCAAAGGGTGTGCAAAAGTGCCACAACATGGGTGCATTCACAGCTTTTCCCTTAGGAAGAACCCTAATACCCGGCTGATTTACCTTCCTAGGGTTACTGTTAGGCTTAGGCCTAGGACTTTTAAAACCAGGAAGCCCTGGGCTCCAGGCACACTGCACCTGTTAAAGGCATCCCAAGAGGGCCGCAGAAGTGACACAACTTGGCTGCCTCTGCTGCTATTCTCATGAGACCATCCCGAACCATAGGCTGATTTTCCTTCCTAGGGTTAAGGTTTGAGTTACGCCTAGGGTAAGAGTTCTATTAACCAGAAAGCCCTGAGTTCCAAGAACACAGCAGCTGCGAAGGACTACCCAAGAAGAGCGCAAAAGTACCACAACGTGCCTGCCTCCACAGCTTTTTCCTTGGGGACATGCCTAATTCCTGGCTGATTTGCCTTTCTCGTCTTAGGGTTGGGGTTCGGCCTAGGGCTAGGATTTTTTTAACTAGGAAGCCCTGAGTTCCAGGCTTACTTCATCTGCCAAAGGCATCCCAAAGGGAGTGCAGAAGTGCCACAACATGGCTACTTTCACGGCTTTCCCCTTAGGAAGAACCCTAATACCCGGCTGGTTTACCTTCCTAGGGTTACTGTTAGGCTTAGGCCTAGGACTTTTAAAACCAGGAAGCCCTGGGCTCCAGGCACTCTGCAGCTGCGAAAGGCATCCCAAGGGGAGCGCAAAAGTGACACAACTTGGGTGCCACCACTGATATTTC
The DNA here is from genome assembly GCA_036010785.1 of Ammospiza maritima maritima. Taxonomy (NCBI): domain Eukaryota; kingdom Metazoa; phylum Chordata; class Aves; order Passeriformes; family Passerellidae; genus Ammospiza; species Ammospiza maritima. The sequence continues at coordinate 1,715,194 of JAYKTQ010000067.1, forward strand.
CATGAGACCATCCCGAACCATAGGCTGATTTTCCTTCCTAGGGTTAAGGTTTGAGTTACGCCTAGGGTAAGGGTTCTATTAACCAGAAAGCCCTGAGTTCCAAGAACACAGCAGCTGCGAAGGACTACCCAAGAAGAGCGCAAAAGTACCACAACATGCCTGCGTCGATAGCTTTTTCCTTGGGGACATGCCTAATTCCTGGCTGATTTGCCTTTCTCGTCTTAGGGTTGGGGTTCGGCCTAGGGCTAGGATTTTTAAAATCAGGAAGCCCTGAGTTCCAGGCACACTGGTGCTGTGAAAGGCATCCAAAAGGGAGTGCAAAAGTGCCACAACATGGCTGCTTTCACGGCTTTTCCCTTAGGAAGAACCCTAATACGCGGCTGATTTACCTTCCTAGGGTTACTGTTAGGCTGAGGCCTAGGACTTTTAAAACCAGGAAGCCCTGGGCTCCAGGCACATGCAGCTGCGAAAGGCATCCCAAGAGGGCCGCAGAAGTGACACAACTTGGCTGCCTCTGCTTCTATTCTCATGAGACCATCCTGAACCATAGGCTGATTTTCCTTCCTAGGGTTAAGGTTTGAGTTACGCCTGGGGTAAGGGTTCTATTAACCAGAAAGCCCTGAGTTCCAAGAACACAGCAGCTGCGAAGGACTAGCCAAGAAGAGCGCAAAAGTACCACAACGTGCCTGCCTCCACAGCTTTTTCCTTGGGGACATGCCTAATTCCTGGCTGATTTGCCTTTCTCGTCTTAGGGTTGGGGTTCGGCCTAGGGCTAGGATTTTTTTAACTAGGAAGCCCTGAGTTCCAGGCTTACTGCATCTGCCAAAGGCATCCCAAAGGGAGTGCAGAAGTGCCACAACATGGCTGCTTTCACGGCTTTTCCCTTAGGAAGAACCCTAATACGCGGCTGATTTACCTTCCTAGGGTTACTGTTAGGCTTAGGCCTAGGACTTTTTAAAACCAGGAAGCCCTGGGCTCCAGGCACACTGCAGCTGTTCAAGGCATCCCAAGGGGAGCGCAAAAGTGACACAACTTGGCTGCCTCTGCTGCTATTCTCATGAGACCATCCCGAACCATAGGCTGATTTTCCTTCCTAGGGTTAAGGTTTGAGTTACGCCTAGGGTAAGGGTTGTATTAACCAGAAAGCCCTGAGTTCCAAGAACACAGCAGCTGCGAAGGTCTACCCAAGAAGAGCGCAAAAGTACCACAACATGCCTGCCTCCACAGCTTTTTCCTTGGGGACATGCCTAATTCCTGGCTGATTTGCCTTTCTCGTCTTAGGGTTGGGGTTCGGCCTAGGGCTAGGATTTTTAAAATCAGGAAGCCCTGACTTCCAGGCACACTGGAGCTGTGAAAGGCATCCAAACGGAAGTGCAGAAGTGCCACAACATGGTTGCTTTCACGGCTTTTTCCTTGGCAAGAAGCCTAACACCAGGCTGATTTCCCTTCCCAGGGTTACTGTAAGGCTTAGGCCTAGGGCTAGGATTTTTAAAACTAGGAAGCCCTTAGCTCCAGGCACACTGCAGCTGTTCAAGGCATCCCAAGAGGGCCGCAGAAGTGACACAACTTGGCTGCCTCTGCTGCTATTCTCATGAGTCCATCCCGAACCATAGGCTGATTTTCCTTCCTAGGGTGAGGGTTAGAGTTACGCCTAGGGTTAATGTTTTTTTAACCAGAAAGCCCTGAGTTCCAAGAACACAGCAGCTGCCAAGGACTACCCAAGAGGAGTGCAAAAGTGCCACAACATGGCTGCCTCCAGCGCTTTTTCCTTGGGACCATCATTGAACCTAGGCTGATTTACTTGCCTCCAGTTGCACCTATGGTCACGCCAAGAGATAGGGATTTTAAATCAGTAAACCCTGAGCTCCAGACCCAGTGCAGCTGCAAAAGGCTTCCCAAGGGCAGCCAAAAATTGCCTCAACATGCTCCTTCCAGTGCTTTTTTCCTTGGGAACATCCCTATACCCAGGCTGATTTATCTGCCTAGGGTTAGGGTTAGGGTTCAGCCTAGAGATAGGATTTTTTCAAACAGGAAGCCCTGAATTCCAGGCACACTGCAGCTGTTAAAGGCAGTGTTCTACGTCAACCGCAACTTAGTCTGAAATAAATGCTTTTTCCCTGAGAGCATCTGAGAGGTTTGCATGAAGCACTGATATCTGACATTTGCAATTTTGAATAGGAGAGGAGAAAGAAAATGGGAAGAAGTTTTTAATTTTAGTGGTTTCAATGTTAATTTCCGTACAGTTTTTCAAAACTTGTCAGCTCAAATGCCCATCAACATCTTTTAGTCATCTGTAAGTCAGTATTCATATAAAATGTGCTTCAAATCAAAAGAATTTCAAATTTGCACTCCAAATTTCTATGCCTAGATTTATGATTTCCTACACATATTAGATGAAAGGAAGGCCTTTTTTACTGTGGGAGTGCTGGAACACTGGAACAGGTTGCCCAGGGAAGTTGTGGGTGTCCCATCCCTGAAAGTATTCAAGGTCAGCTTGGACGGGGCTTGGAGCAGCAACAAAGGAGAAGCTTGATGGTAGAGAAACAAAGTTGGACTATAGAAGAAACTGGGATTGAAGTATAGGAGCAAGTTTTCTCTCAGCTCTTGGGGTAAATTCAAAGTTGTACAAAATGACATTTATCTGTGCTATTCACTACTGTAACAGAAATGTTCATGAAAACTGTACAGAAGATAGCAAATTTTAAAAGAGATAAGAATTACAGCATAAAATCCATGGGATGGGTTACAACATGAGACACTCTCTAAGAGAAAATCTCTGTGTTTCAGCACTTCATCATGGTAAGATTTCATGAAGTGCCAAAGAAGGCGGCAAAATATCATTCGGGACGTTATTTCCTGGAATTCAGCCTGGCCATTAGTAGGAACTGGGTTTGAACACATCATGTAGATATACCACACACACTTGCCCTTCACTGAAAAATGACTGTTTACAACGAAGAAGCAATTGACGATCAAAATTGATTGAAAGCATCTTAAACATGTCAAGTATTTCATTGTAGATGATCTGTGATCCAAATGCTTCTTCCACCTTCGAGAGGGACAGAACAATTCTTCCATGTCATGATGGTTTAAAATTGTATCAACCAATGTTTTCTGCTGAAAAGATAGCATCTATTTTTTTCTATTTTTGGAAGAAAATATTCCTAGACATACAACAGGTGAGAACTAAGTAATTTTAAAGAAACAAATGAAAAGAAAATATTCTGTAAATAGAATGAAATGAAAAGCTGTGTTTTAAATAGGAGCTAAATATGAAACAGAATTTTTGTACCAGGCATTTGAATTACTGCACCAGCTCTTTTGCCCATCAAGAGAGGCGTTTAGCATTTCAGTCTTTTCCAAGGTGTTCATGATCTGCTATGCTGATCTCTGTGTGTGCCTAGGTGTGTGTGGAAGGGGGGGCATGTGAAGGGGAGTGTGTATGTTTGCTTTACAATTGTTGTGGCAGATTCATGCCTCAGCTCCACATTTTGTTTTAGAAAGGTCACACAGAGTGGATGTGAAGTTTACTATCAACAAGAGATCAATTCCCAAATCATCCATTTCACTCTACCTTATAAATCATGTGCTTTGTTGCATATTTTATCAAATCTACTTTCAAGCCAGATGGAGGAAGGAGGATGTGGGAATCCCTCCACCATCTTGCAACTTTTATGCAAGTAGGTTTTCAAGAAAATCATCATTTCTCTTTGAAATATGTCTGGAACAGGCATGATGGTAGTGTCAACCTGTTGGAGTTTTTGTTGCTGGAAGAAGTTATACAAAAGGATTGGTTTTTACATTGACCAGTTACTGAATCAAGCTCAGGAATACATTGGAAATTCAACTGGGGCTTCCTTTCCCCGGCAGACTACTTCTAGAACGAGCTTGTACACTGAAGCTTACTCTTTTGCCCTCTTTTTGTTTCTTTCCTATTTTCTTGGCTTCTTTGCCACTCTCTAGACAATTTTGGAACTTTTTTCCCAACTCAAATGGTTTCAATAGTCTGATTGTGATCATACATTTTTACAAGGAATTTTTAAAATCTTTCCTCCAGTTAAGAAAGTCAAGGACTTAGGTCTTTTTCTTCCCTTATCAATATTGCAATGAAATTGATAAGTAAAGACCAACTCTTTCTTTTTGTTTTTAACCCAAGCAGATAATTCCCATCCATTCATCCATTTGGTGGACCAATAGTTGCCATTCTGATGGAAGTTGTCACTTCTTAACAATAGGCATTCTGTGACTATGTTGACAGCACTTTGGGTGAAGATCCAAGATCCTAACTGGTCTTAGATACACATAGGGAGAAATTTGCTCAGCCAGTGTCAGTCTTAAGCATGCGTATCAGAAGATCTTTCTAGAGCTGGGAATTTTCCCATGAAAGGGATTCAGTTAGGGAAGAGACACTTGCCCCAGAGGTTTACATTCTTCTTGAAGACTGCTTAAGGAACTTAGATGCCATGTCCATTTGGATCTGTGTCTGCACAGAACTTTGTCATGCCAGTGCTTGAAATGCATCTTGAAGAGAATTCACTAGCACAGAATGAATGAGAGTGGAAGGGGTTGGTGGGGCTAACCAGGCCCAAGCCCCCTGCCTAAACCAGGATCCCTAGAGCCTCTTGCCCAGGATTCTATCTGGGTGTACTTTTAATGTCTTCAAAGATCCAGGCTCCACAATCTTTCTGGGCAGTCTGTGCCGTGGTTCACTCACCCTCACAGTAAAGAATCATTTCCTGATGTTCCTGTATTTCAGTGTGTGCCCACTGCCTCTTGTCTTTTCACTCAGCATCACTGAAAAGACACTGATTCCCTCCCCTTTGCACTATTGCTTCCATATGGATGTGTGCTGCCATGTAGAGATATGTCAAAAACCTCCCTGAAGCCCAGGCAGATAATATTCCCTTCATCTACCAGTCAAGTTGATTCATCAGAGGAGTTTAAAGTTATGTTCAGCATGAAATGCCCCTGAAAAATCATGCTAACTACATTATTGTGTCGTCTTTCATGTGCCTGGCAAGGTTTTCCAGGAAGAGCTGCTTCATCAACTTCCTGGGTATAAAAAAGAGGCTGGCTGGTTTGTACGATTGCGAGTCCTCCTAATTGCCTTTTTTGAAGATGAGTGTCATTTGCTTACATCCAGTCCTTAGCCTCTCTTGTCGTCTACATCTTAGCAAAAAGCTTTTCCACTATGTCTGGCAAGGAGAAATTGTGCCAGCACAGAAAACATCTCCTATCGTGTTCTAGACGTTGCACGGAGGTGTGCCGAGTGTTTGGCATGAAGGAAAGAAAAGTTGTCCAAAACAGCTTCCAATCGAATGTTCATGTGATTGGAAAAGTCAGGAGAGTGCAAAGGTACTGTTTTCTAGCAGTTGGCAAGCTGCGCACACAATCCCAGTGTTGTACAGCTTCCTTCTTCACCTTTCCGAAGGTGCCGCTCTCTCCGGCTCCCGGAGGCGAAGAAGCGGCTTCTTCGCGCAAAGACGATTGTGCCGCTCACTGTGCACTCCTTAGCGCGGCTTCTGCCGAAAGACGCCCGGGAGCGGCTCTTAGCTCCGGACAGCATCGTACCTTCGTCTTTAGCGTCTCTTCTCGTCTACATCTTAGCAAAAAGCTTTTCTACTATGTCTGGCGAGGAAAAACTGTGCCAGCACAGAAAACATCTCCCATCGTGTTCTAGACGTTGCACAGAGGTGTGCCGAGTGTTTGGCATGAAGGAAAGAAAAGTTGTCCAAAACAGCTTCCAATCGAATGTTCATGTGATTGGAAAAGTCAGGAGAGTGCAAAGGTACTGTTTTCTAGCAGTTGGCATGCTGCACACACAATCCCAGTGTTGTACAGCTTCCTTCTTCACCTTTCCGAAGGTGCCGCTCTCTCCGGCTCCCGGAGGCGAAGAAGCGGCTTCTTCGCGCAAAGACGATTGTGCCGCTCACTGTGCACTCCTTAGCGCGGCTTCTGCCGGAAGACGCCCGGGAGCAGCTCTTAGCTCCGGAGAGCATCGTACCTTCGTCTTTAGCGTCTCTTCTCGTCTACATCTTAGCAAAAAGCTTTTCTACTATGTCTGGCGAGGAAAAACTGTGCCAGCACAGAAAACATCTCCCATCGTTTTCTAGACGTTGCACGGAGGTGTGCCGAGTGTTTGGCATGAAGGAAATAAAAGTTGTCCAAAACAGCTTCCAATCGAATGTTCATGTGATTGGAAAAGTCAGGAGAGTGCAAAGGTACTGTTTTCTAGCAGTTTGCAAGCTGCGCACACAATCCCAGTGTTGTACAGCTTCCTTCTTCACCTTTCCGAAGGTGCCGCTCTCTCCGGCTCCCGGAGGCGAAGAAGCGGCTTCTTCGCGCAAAGACGATTGTGCCGCTCACTGTGCACTCCTTAGCGCGGCTTCTGCCGAAAGACGCCCCGGGAGCGGCTCTTAGCTCCGGACAGCATCGTACCTTCGTCTTTAGCGTCTCTTCTCGTCTACATCTTAGCAAAAAGCTTTTCCACTATGTCTGGCGAGGAAAAACTGTGCCAGCACAGAAAACATCTCCCATCGTGTTCTAGACGTTGCACGGAGGTGTGCCGAGTGTTTGGCATGAAGGAAAGAAAAGTTGTCCAAAACAGCTTCCAATCGAATGTTCATGTGATTGGAAAAGTCAGGAGAGTGCAAAGGTACTGTTTTCTAGCAGTTGGCAAGCTGCGCACACAATCCCAGTGTTGTACAGCTTCCTTCTTCACCTTTCCGAAGGTGCCGCTCTCTCCGGCTCCCGGAGGCGAAGAAGCGGCTTCTTCGCGCAAAGACGATTGTGCCGCTCACTGTGCACTCCTTAGCGCGGCTTCTGCCGAAAGACGCCCGGGAGCGGCTCTTAGCTCCGGACAGCATCGTACCTTCGTCTTTAGCGTCTCTTCTCGTCTACATCTTAGCAAAAAGCTTTTCTACTATGTCTGGCGAGGAAAAACTGTGCCAGCACAGAAAACATCTCCCATGGTGTTCTAGACGTTGCACGATCCCTATACTTAGGCTGATTTCTTTCCTGGGGATAGGGTTAGACTTCAGCCTAGGGCTTGGATTATTTTAACCAGGAAGCCCTGAGTTCCAGGCTTACTGCATCTGCCAAAGGCATCCCAAAGGGAGTGCAGAAGTGCCACAACATGGCTGCTTTCACGGCTTTTCCCTTAGGAAGAACCCTAATACGCGGCTGATTTACCTTCCTAGGGTTACTGTTAGGCTTAGGCCTAGGACTTTTAAAACCAGGAAGCCCTGGGCTCCAGGCACACTGCAGCTGCGAAAGGCTCCCAAGGGGAGCGCAAAAGTGACACAACTTGGCTGCCACCACTGATATTTCCATGAGACCATCCCGAACCATAGGCTGATTTTCCTTCCTAGGGTTAAGGTTTGAGTTTCGCCTAGGGTAAGAGTTCTATTAACCAGAAAGCCCTGAGTTCCGAGAACACAGCAGCTGCGAAGGACTAGCCAAGAAGAGCGCAAAAGTACCACAACGTGCCTGCCTCCACAGCTTTTTCCTTGGGGACATGCCTAATTCCTGGCTGATTTGCCTTTCTCGTCTTAGGGTTGGGGTTCGGCCTAGGGCTAGGATTTTTTTAACTAGGAAGCCCTGAGTTCCAGGCTTACTGCATCTGTCAAAGGCATCCCAAAGGGAGTGCAGAAGTGCCTGACAACATGGCTGCTTTCACGGCTTTTTCCCTTAGGAAGAACCCTAATACGCGGCTGATTTACCTTCCTAGGGTTACTGTTAGGCTTAGGCCTAGGACTTTTAAAACCAGGACGCCCTGGCTCCAGGCACATGCAGCTGTTAAAGGCATCCCAAGAGGGCCGCAGAAGTGACACAACTTGGCTGCCACCACTGATATTTCCATGAGACCATCCCGAACCATAGGCTGATTTTCCTTCCTAGGGTTAAGGTTTGAGTTACGCCTAGGGTAAGGGTTCTATTAACCAGAAAGCCCTGAGTTCCAAGAACACAGCAGCTGTGAAGGACTACCCAAGAAGAGCGCAAAAGTACCACAACATGCCTGCGTCGATAGCTTTTTCCTTGGGGACATGCCTAATTCCTGGCTGATTTGCCTTTCTCGTCTTAGGGTTGGGGTTCGGCCTAGGGCTAGGTTTTAAAATCAGGAAACCCTGAGTTCCAGGCACACTGAGCTGTGAATGGCATCCAAAAGGGAGTGCAAAAGTGCCACAACATGGCTGCTTTCACGGCTTTTCCCTTAGGAAGAACCCTAATACGCGGCTGATTTACCTTCCTAGGGTTACTGTTAGGCTTAGGCCTAGGACTTTTAAAACCAGGAAGCCCTGGGCTCCAGGCACGTGCAGCTGTTCAAGGCATCCCAAGAGGGCCGCAGAAGTGACACAACTTGCTGCCTCTGCTGCTATTCTCATGAGACCATCCCGAACCATAGGCTGATTTTCCTTCCTAGGGTTAAGGTTTGAGTTTCGCCTAGGGTAAGGGTTCTATTAACCAGAAAGCCCTGAGTTCCAAGAACACAGCAGCTGCGAAGGACTACCAAGAAGAGCGCAAAAGTACCACAACGTGCCTGCCTCCACAGCTTTTTCCTTGGGGACATGCTAATTCCTGGCTGATTTGCCTTTCTCGTCTTAGGGTTGGGGTTCGGCCTAGGGCTAGGATTTTTTTAACTAGGAAGCCCTGAGTTCCAGGCTTACTTCATCTGCCAAAGGCATCCCAAAGGGAGTGCAGAAGTGCCACAACATGGCTGCTTTCACGGCTCTCCCCTTAGGAAGAACCCTAATACGCGCTGATTTACCTTCCTAGGGTTACTGTTAGGCTTAGTCCTAGGACTTTTAAAACTAGGAAGCCCTTACATCCAGGCGCACTGCAGCTGTTTAAGGCATCCCAAGGGGAGTACTAAAGTACCACAACATGGGCAGCTTTCACAGCTTTTTCCTTGGCACTATCCCTATACCTAGGCTGATTTATCTGCCTAGGGTTAGGGTTAGGCTTCAGCCTAGGGCTTGGAGTTTTTTAACCAGGAAGCCCTGAGTTCCAGGCTTACTGCACCTGCCAAATGCATCCCAAAGGGAGTGCAAAAGTGCCACAACATGGCTGCTTCTCACGGCTTTTCCCTTAGGAAGAACCCTAATACCCGGCTGATTTACCTTCCTAGGGTTACTGTTAGGCTTAGGCGTAGGACTTTTTAAACCAGGAAGCCCTGGGCTCCAGGCACTCTGCAGCTGTGAAAGGCATCCCAAGGGGAGCGCAAAAGTGACACAACTTGGCTGCCACCACTGATATTTCATGAGACCATCCCGAACCATAGGCTGATTTTCTTTCCTAGGGTTAAGGTTTGAGTTACGCCTAGGGTAAGGGTTCTATTAACCAGAAAGCCCTGAGTTCCAAGAACACAGCAGCTGTGAAGGACTACCCAAGAAGAGCGCAAAAGTACCACAACATGCCTGCCTCCACAGCTTTTTCCTTGGGACATGCCTAATTCCTGGCTGATTTGCCTTTCTCGTCTTAGGGTTGGGGTTCGGCCTAGTGCTAGGATTTTTAAAATCAGGAAGCCCTGAGTTCCAGGCACACTGGAGCTGTGAAAGCATCCAAAAGGGAGTGCAAAAGTGCCACAACATGGCTGCTTTCACGGCTTTTTCCTTGGCAGGAAGCCTAACACCAGGCTGATTTCACTTCCCAGGGTTACTGTTAGGCTTAGGCCTAGGGCTAGGATTTTTAAAACTAGGAAGCCCTTAGATCCAGGCACACTGCAGCTGTTCAAGGCATCCCAAGGGGAGTACAAAAGTGCAACAACATGGCAGCTTTCACAGCTTTTTCCTTGGCACCATCCCTATACCTAGGCTGATTTATCTGCCTAGGGTAAGGGTTAGGCTTCAGCCTAGGTCTTGGAGATTTTAAACCAGGAAGCCCTGAGTTCCAGGCTTACTGCATCTGCCAAAGGCATCCCAAAGGGAGTGCAGAAGTGCCACAACATGGCTGCTTTCAACGGCTTTTCCCTTAGGAAGAACCCTAATACGCGGCTGATTTACCTTCCTAGGGTTACTGTTAGGCTTAGGCCTAGGACTTTTAAAACCAGGACGCCCTGGGCTCAAGGCACACTGCAGCTGCGAAAGGCATCCCAAGGGGAGCGCAAAAAGTGACACAATTTGGCTGCCACCACTGATATTTCCATGACACCATCCCGAACCATAGGCTGATTTTCTTTCCTAGAGTTAAGGTTTGAGTTACGCCTAGGGTAAGGGTTCTATTAACCAGAAAGCCCTGAGTTCCAAGAACACAGCAGCTGCGAAAGGACTAGCCAAGAAGAGCGCAAAAGTACCACAACATGCCTGCCTCCACAGCGTTTTTTCCTTGGGGACATGCCTAATTCCTGGCTGATTTGCCTTTCTCGTCTTAGGGTTGGGGTTCGGCCTAGGGCTTGGATTTTTTTAACTAGGAAGCCCTGAGTTCCAGGCTTACTGCATCTGCCAAAAGCATCCCAAAGGGAGTGCAGAAGTGCCACAACATGGCTGCTTTCACGGCTTTTCCCTTAGGAAGAACCCTAATACGCGGCTGATTTACCTTCCTAGGGTTACTGTTAGGCTTAGGCCTAGGACTTTTAAAACCAGGACGCCCTGGGCTCCAGGCACATGCAGCTGTTAAAGGCATCCCAAGAGGGCCGCAGAAGTGACACAACTTGGCTGCCTCTGCTGCTATTCTCATGAGACCATCCCGAACCATAGGCTGATTTCCTTCCTAGGGTGAAGGTTTGAGTTACGCCTAGGGTAAGGGTTCTATTAACCAGAAAGCCCTGAGTTCCAAGAACACAGCAGCTGCGAAGGACTAGCCAAGAAGAGCACAAAAGTACCACAACATGCCTGCCTCCACAGCTTTTTCTTGGGACATGCCTAATTCCTGGCTGATTTGCCTTTCTCGTCTTAGGGTTGGGTTCGGCCTAGTGCTAGGATTTTTAAAATCAGGAAGCCCTGAGTTCCAGGCACACTGGAGCTGTGAAAGGCATCCAAAAGGGAGTGCAAAAGTGCCACAACATGGTTGCTTTCACGGCTTTTTCCTTGGCAAGAAGCTTAACACCAGGCTGATTTCCTTCCTAGGGTTACTGTAAGGCTTAGGCCTAGGGCTAGGATTTTTAAAACTAGGAAGCCCTTAGATCCAGGCACATTGCAGCTGTTCAAGGCATCCCAAGGGGAGTACTAAAGTGCAACAACATGGCAGCTTTCACAGCTTTTTCCTTGGCACCATCCCTATACCTAGGCTGATTTATCTGCCTAGGGTTAGGGTTAGGCTTCAGCCTAGGTCTTGGAGTTTTTTAACCCGGAAGCCCTGAGTTCCAGGCTTACTGCATCTGCCAAAGGCATCCCAAAGGGAGTGCAGAAGTGCCACAACATGGCTGCTCTCACAGCTTTTCCCTTAGGAAGAACCCTAATACGCGGCTGATTTACCTTCCTAGGCTTACTGTTAGGCTTAGGCCTAGGACTTTTAAAACCAGGAAGCCCTGGGCTCCAGGCACTCTGCAGCTGTGAAAGGCATCCCAAGGGGAGCGCAAAAGTGACACAACTTGGCTGCCACCACTGATATTTCCATGAGACCATCCCGAACCATAGGCTGATTTTCCTTCCTAGGGTTAAGGTTTGAGTTACGCCTAGGGTAAGGGTTCTATTAACCAGAAAGCCCTGAGTTCCAAGAACACAGCAGCTGTGAAGGACTACCCAAGAAGAGCGCAAAAGTACCACAACATGCCTGCGTCGATAGCTTTTTCCTTGGGGACATGCCTAATTCCTGGCTGATTTGCCTTTCTCGTCTTAGGGTTGGGGTTCGGGCTAGTGCTAGGATTTTTAAAATCAGGAAACCCTGAGTTCCAGGCACACTGGAGCTGTGAAAGGCATCCAAAAGGGAGTGCAAAAGTACCACAACATGGCTGCATTCACGGCTTTTTCCTTGGCAAGAAGCCTAACACCAGGCTGATTTCCCTTCCCAAGGTTACTGTAAGGCTTAGGACTAGGGCTAGGATTTTTAAAACTATGAAGCCCTTAGCTCCAGGCACACTGCAGCTGTTCAAGGCATCCCAAGGGGAGTACAAAAGTGCAACAACATGGCAGCTTTCACAGCTTTTTCCTTGGCACCATCCCTATACCTAGGCTGATTTATCTGCCTATGGTAAGGGTTAGGCTTCAGCCTAGGTATTGGAGATTTTAAACCAGGAAGCCCTGAGTTCCAGGCTTACTGCATCTGCCAAAGGCATCCCAAAGGGAGTGTAGAAGTGCCACAACATGGCTGCTTTCACGGCTTTTCCCTTAGGAAGAACCCTAATACCCGGCTGATTTACCTTCCTAGGGTTACTGTTAGGCTTAAGCCTAGGACTTTTAAAACCAGGACGCCCTGGGCTCCAGGCACTCTGCAGCTGCGAAAGGCATCCCAAGGGGAGCGCAAAAGTGACACAACTTGGCTGCCACCACTGATATTTCCATGAGACCATCCCGAACCATAGGCTGATTTTCTTTCCTAGGATTAAGGTTTGAGTAACGCCTAGGGTAAGGGTTCTATTAACCAGAAAGCCCTGAGTTCCAAGAACACAGCAGCTGCGAAGGACTACCCAAGAAGAGCGAAAAAGTACCACAACATGCCTGCCTCCACAGCTTTTTCCTTGGGGACATGCCTAATTCCTGGCTGATTTGCCTTTCTCGTCTTAGGGTTGGGGTTCGGCCTAGGGCTAGGATTTTTTTAACTAGGAAGCCCTGAGTTCCAGGCTTACTGCATCTGCCAAAAGCATCCCAAAGGGAGTGCAGAAGTGCCACAACATGGCTGCTTTCACGGCTTTTCCCTTAGGAAGAACCCTAATACGCGGCTGATTTACCTTCCTAGGGTTACTGTTAGGCTTAGGCCTAGGACTTTTAAAACCAGGAAGCCCTGGGCTCCAGGCACATGCAGCTGTTAAAGGCATCCCAAGAGGGCCGCAGAAGTGACACAACTTGGCTGCCTCTGCTGCTATTCTCATGAGACCATCCCGAACCATAGGCTGATTTTCCTTCCTAGGGTGAAGGTTTGAGTTACGCCTAGGGTAAGGGTTCTATTAACCAGAAAGCCCTGAGTTCCAAGAACACAGCAGCTGCGAAGGACTAGCCAAGAAGAGCGCAAAAGTACCACAACATGCCTGCCTCCACAGCTTTTTCCTTGGGGACATGCCTAATTCCTGGCTGATTTGCCTTTCTCGTCTTAGGGTTGGGGTTCGGCCTAGGGCTAGGATTTTTTTAACTAGGAAGCCCTGAGTTCCAGGCACACTGGAGCTGTGAAAGTCATCCAAAAGGGAGTGCAAAAGTGCCACAACATGGTTGCTTTCACGGCTTTTTCCTTGCCAAGAAGCCTAACACCAGGCTGATTTACCTTCCCAGGGTTACTGTAAGGCTTAGGCTTAGGGCTAGGATTTTTAAAACTAGGAAGCCCTTAGCTCCAGGCTGCACTGCAGCTGTTCAAGGCATCCCAAGGGGAGTAAAAAAGTGCAACAACATGGCAGCTTTCACAGCTTTTTCCTTGGCACCATCCCTATACCTAGGCTGATTTATCTGCCTAGGGTTAGGGTTAGGGTTCAGCCTAGGGCTTGGAGTTTTTTAACCAGGAAGCCCTGAGTTCCAGGCTTACTGCATCTGCCAAATGCATCCCAAAGGGAGTGCAAAAGTGCCACAACATGGCTGCTTTCACGGCTTTTCCCTTAGGAAGAACCCTAATACCCGGCTGATTTACCTTCCTAGGGTTACTGTTAGGCTTAGGCCTAGGACTTTTAAAACCAGGAAGCCCTGGGCTCCAGGCACACTGCAGCTGCGAAAGGCATCCCAAGGGGAGCGCAAAAGTGACACAACTTGGCTGCCACCACTGATATTTCCATGAGACCATCCCGAACCATAGGCTGATTTTCCTTCCTAGGGTTAAGGTTTGAGTTACGCCTAGGGTAAGGGTTCTATTAACCAGAAAGCCCTGAGTTCCAAGAACACAGCAGCTGCGAAGGACTACCCAAGAAGAGCGCAAAAGTACCACAACGTGCCTGCCTCCACAGCTTTTTCCTTGGGGACAGGCCTAATACCTGGCTGATTTGCCTTTCTCGTCTTAGGGTTGGGGTTCGGCCTAGGGCTAGGATTTTTTTAACTAGGAAGCCCTGAGTTCCAGGCTTACTTCATCTGCCAAAGGCATCCCAAAGGGAGTGCAGAAGTGCCACAACATGGCTGCTTTCACGGCTTTCCCCTTAGGAAGAACCCTAATACGCGGCTGGTTTACCTTCCTAGGGTTACTGTTAGGCTTAGGCGTCGGACTTTTAAAACTAGGAAGCCCTTAGATCCAGGCACACTGCAGCTGTTCAAGGCATCCCAAGGGGAGTACTAAAGTACCACAACATGGCAGCTTTCACAGCTTTTTCCTTGGCCCCATCCCTATACATAGGCTGATTTATCTGCCTAGGGTTAGGGTTAGGGTTCAGCCTAGGGCTTGGAGTTTTTTAACCAGGAAGCCCTGAGTTCCAGGCTTACTGCATCTGCCAAAGGCATCCCAAAGGGAGTGCAGAAGTGCCACAACATGGCTGCTTTCACGGCTTTTCCCTTAGGAAGAACCCTAATACGCGGCTGATTTACCTTCCTAGGCTTACTGTTAGGCTTAGGCCTAGGACTTTTTAAACCAGGAAGCCCTGGGCTCCAGGCACACCGCAGCTGCGAAAGGCATCCCAAGGGGAGCGCAAAAGTGACACAACTTGGCTGCCACCACTGATATTTCCATGAGACCATCCCGAAACATAGGCGGATTTTCCTTCCTAGGATTAAGGTTTGAGTTACGCCTAGGGTAAGGGTTCTATTAACCAGAAAGCCCTGAGTTCCAAGAACACAGCAGCTGCGAAGGACTAGCCAAGAAGAGCGCAAAAGTACCACAACATGCCTGCCTCCACAGCTTTTTCCTTGGGGACATGCCTAATTCCTGGCTGATTTGCCTTTCTCGTCTTAGGGTTGGGGTTCGGCCTAGGGCTAGGATTTTTTTAACTAGGAAGCCCTGAGTTCCAGGCTTACTTCATCTGCCAAAGGCATCCCAAAGGGAGTGCAGAAGTGCCACAACATGGCTGCTTTCACGGCTTTCCTCTTAGGAAGAACCCTAATACCCGGCTGATTTACATTCCTAGGTTTACTGTAAGGCTTAGGCTTAGGACTTTTAAAACTAGGAAGCCCTTAGATCCAGGCACACTGCAGCTGTTCAAGGCATCCCAAGGGGAGTACAAAAGTGCAACAACATGGCAGCTTTCACAGCTTTTTCCTTGGCACCATCCCTATACCTAGGCTGATTTATCTGCCTAGGGTTAGGGTTAGGGTTCAGCCTAGGTCTTGGAGTTTTTTAACCAGGAAGCCCTGAGTTCCAGGCTTACTGCATCTGCCAAAGGCATCCCAAAGGGAGTGCAGAAGTGCCACAACATGGCTGCTTTCACAGCTTTTCCCTTAGGAAGAACCCTAATACGCGGCTGAATTACCTTCCTAGGGTTACTGTTAGGCTTAGGCCTAGGACTTTTTAAACCAGGAAGCCCTGGGCTCCAAGCACACTGCACCTGTTAAAGGCATCCCAAGAGGGCCGCAGAAGTGACACAACTTGGCTGCCTCTGCTGCTATTCTCATGAGATCATCCCGAACCATAGGCTGATTTTCCTTCCTAGGGTTAAGGTTTGAGTTACGCCTAGGGTAAGAGTTCTATTAACCAGAAAGCCCTGAGTTCCAAGAACATACCAGCTGCGAAGGACTACCCAAGAAGAGCGCAAAAGTACCACAACGTGCCTGCCTCCACAGCTTTTTCCTTGGGGACATGCCTAATTCCTGGCTGATTTGCCTTTCTCGTCTTAGGGTTGGGGTTCGGCCTAGGGCTAGGATTTTTTTAACTAGGAAGCCCTGAGATCCAGGCTTACTTCATCTGCCAAAGGCATCCCAAAGGGAGTGCAGAAGTGCCACAACATGGCTGCTTTCACGGCATTCCCCTTAGGAAGAACCCTAATACGCGGCTGGTTTACCTTCCTAGGGTTACTGTTAGGCTTAGGCCTAGGACTTTTAAAACCAGGAAGCCCTGGGCTCCAGGCACTCTGCAGCTGCGAAAGGCATCCCAAGGGGAGCGCAAAGGTGACACAACTTGGCTGCCACCACTGATATTTCCATGAGACCATCCCGAAACATAGGCTGATTTTCCTTCCTAGGGTTAAGGTTTGAGTTACGCCTAGGGTAAGGGTTCTATTAACCAGAAAGCCCTGAGTTCCAAGAACACAGCAGCTGCGAAGGACTACCCAAGAAGAGCGCAAAAGTACCACAACATGCCTGCGTCGATAGCTTTTTCCTTGGGGACATGCCTAATTCCTGGCTGATTTGCCTTTCTCGTCTTAGGGTTGGGGTTCGGCCTAGGGCTAGGATTATTAAAATCAGGAAGCCCTGAGTTCCAGGCACACTGGAGCTGTGAAAGGCATCCAAAAGGGAGTGCAAAAGTGCCACAACATGGCTGCTTTCACGGCTTTTCCCTTAGGAAGAACCCTAATACGCGGCTGATTTACCTTCCTAGGGTTACTGTTAGGCTTAGGCCTAGGACTTTTTAAACCAGGAAGCCCTGGGCTCCAAGCACACTGCACCTGTTAAAGGCATCCCAAGAGGGCCGCAGAAGTGACACAACTTGGCTGCCTCTGCTGCTATTCTCATGAGATCATCCCGAACCATAGGCTGATTTTCCTTCCTAGGGTTAAGGTTTGAGTTACGCCTAGGGTAAGAGTTCTATTAACCAGAAAGCCCTGAGTTCCAAGAACATACCAGCTGCGAAGGACTACCCAAGAAGAGCGCAAAAGTACCACAACGTGCCTGCCTCCACAGCTTTTTCCTTGGGGACATGCCTAATTCCTGGCTGATTTGCCTTTCTCGTCTTAGGGTTGGGGTTCGGCCTAGGGCTAGGATTTTTTTAACTAGGAAGCCCTGAGTTCCAGGCTTACTTCATCTGCCAAAGGCATCCCAAAGGGAGTGCAGAAGTGCCACAACATGGCTGCTTTCACGGCATTCCCCTTAGGAAGAACCCTAATACGCGGCTGGTTTACCTTCCTAGGGTTACTGTTAGGCTTAGGCCTAGGACTTTTAAAACCAGGAAGCCCTGGGCTCCAGGCACTCTGCAGCTGCGAAAGGCATCCCAAGGGGAGCGCAAAGGTGACACAACTTGGCTGCCACCACTGATATTTCCATGAGACCATCCCGAAACATAGGCTGATTTTCCTTCCTAGGGTTAAGGTTTGAGTTACGCCTAGGGTAAGGGTTCTATTAACCAGAAAGCCCTGAGTTCCAAGAACACAGCAGCTGCGAAGGACTACCCAAGAAGAGCGCAAAAGTACCACAACATGCCTGCGTCGATAGCTTTTTCCTTGGGGACATGCCTAATTCCTGGCTGATTTGCCTTTCTCGTCTTAGGGTTGGGGTTCGGCCTAGGGCTAGGATTATTAAAATCAGGAAGCCCTGAGTTCCAGGCACACTGGAGCTGTGAAAGGCATCCAAAAGGGAGTGCAAAAGTGCCACAACATGGCTGCTTTCACGGCTTTTCCCTTAGGAAGAACCCTAATACGCGGCTGATTTACCTTCCTAGGGTTACTGTTAGGCTTAGGCCTAGGACTTTTAAAACCAGGAAGCCCTGGGCTCCAGGCACACTGCAGCTGCGAAAGGCATCCCAAGGGGAGCGCAAAAGTGACACAACTTGGCTGCCACCACTGATATTTCCATGAGACCATCCCGAACCATAGGCTGATTTTCCTTCCTAGGGTTAAGGTTTGAGTTACGCCTAGGGTAAGGGTTCTATTAACCAGAAAGCCCTGAGTTCCAAGAACACAGCAGCTGCGAAGGACTTCCCAAGAAGAGCGCAAAAGTACCACAACATGCCTGCCTCCACAGCTTTTTCCTTGGGGACATGCCTAATTCCTGGCTGATTTGCCTTTCTCGTCTTAGGGTTGGGGTTCGGCCTAGGGCTAGGATTTTTTTAACTAGGAAGCCCTGAGTTCCAGGCTTACTTCATCTGCAAACGGCATCCCAAAGGGAGTGCAGAAGTGTCACAACATGGTTGCTTTCACGGCTTTTCCCTTAGGAAGAACCCTAATACCCAGCTGATTTACCTTCCCAGGGTTACTGTTAGGCTTAGGCCCAGGACTTTTAAAACCAGGAAGCCCTGGGCTCCAGGCACACTGCACCTGTTAAAGGCATCCCAAGAGGGCCGCAGAAGTGACACAACTTGGCTGCCTTTGCTTCTATTCTCATGAGACCATCCCGAACCATAGGCTGATTTTCCTTCCTAGGGTTAATGTTTGAGTTTCGCCTAGGGTAAGAGGTCTATTAACCAGAAAGCCCTGAGTTCCAAGAACACAGCAGCTGCGAAGGACTACCCAAGAAGAGCGCAAAAGTACCACAACATGCCTGCCTCCACAGCTTTTTCCTTGGGGACATGCCTAATTCCTGGCTGATTTGCCTTTCTCGTCTAAGGGTTGGGGTTCGGCCTAGGGCTTGGAGTTTTTTAACTAGGAAGCCCTGAGTTCCAGGCTTACTGCATCTGCCAAAGGCATCCCAAAGGGAGTGCAGAAGTGCCACAACATGGCTGCTTTCACGGCTTTTCCCTTAGGAAGAACCCTAATACGCGGCTGATTTACCTTCCTAGGCTTACTGTTAGGCTTAGGCCTAGGACTTTTAAAACCAGGAAGCCCTGGGCTCCAGGCACACTGCAGCTGCAAAAGGCATCCCAAGGGGAGCGCAAAAGTGACACAACTTGGCTGCCACCACTGATATTTCCATGAGACCATCCCGAAACATAGGCTGATTTTTCTTCCTAGGGTTAAGGTTTGAGTTACGCCTAGGGTAAGGGTTCTATTAACCAGAAAGCCCTGAGTTCCACGAACATACCAGCTGCGAAGGACTACCCAAGAAGAGCGCAAAAGTACCACAACATGCCTGCGTCGAAAGCTTTTTCCTTGGGGACATGCCTAATTCCTGGCTGATTTGCCTTTCTCGTCTTAGGGTTGGGGTTCGGCCTAGGGCTAGGATTTTTTTAACTCGGATGCCCTGAGTTCCAGGCTTACTGCATCATCCAAAGGCATCCCAAAGGGAGTGCAGAACTGCCACAACATGGCTGCTTTCACGGCTTTTTCCTTAGGAAGAACCCTAATACGCGGCTGATTTACCTTCCTAGGGTTACTGTTAGGCTTAGGCCTAGGACTTTTAAAACCAGGAAGCCCTGGGCTCCAGGCACACTGCAGCTGTGAAAGGCATCCCAACGGGAGCGCAAAAGTGACACAACTTGGCTGCCACCACTGATATTTCCATGAGACCATCCCGAACCATAGGCTGATTTTCCTTCCTAGGGTTAAGGTTTGAGTTACGCCTGGGGTAAGGGTTCTATTAACCAGAAAGCCCTGAGTTCCAAGAACACAGCAGCTGCGAAGGACTACCCAAGAAGAGCGCAAAAGTACCACAACGTGCCTGCCTCCACAGCTTTTTCCTTGGGGACATGCCTAATTCCTGGCTGATTTGCCTTTCTCGTCTTAGGCTTGGGGTTCGGCCTAGGGCTAGGATTTTTTTAACTAGGAAGCCCTGAGTTCCAGGCTTACTTCATCTGCCAAAGGCATCCCAAAGGGAGTGCAGAAGTGCCACAACATGGCTGCTTTCACGGCTTTCCCCTTAGGAAGAACCCTAATACCCGGCTGATTTACATTCCTAGGTTTACTGTAAGGCTTAGGCTTAGGACTTTTAAAACTAGGAAGCCCTTAGATCCAGGCACACTGCAGCTGTTCAAGGCATCCCAAGGGGAGCGCAAAAGTGACACAACATGGCAGCTTTCACAGCTTTTTCCTTGGCACCATCCCTATACCTAGGCTGATTTATCTGCCTAGGGTTAGGGTTAGGGTTCAGCCTAGGGCTTGGAGTTTTTTAACCAGGAAGCCCTGAGTTCCAGGCTTACTGCATCTGCCAAATGCATCCAAAAGGGAGTGCAAAAGTGCCACAACATGGCTGCTTTCACGGCTTTTCCCTTAGGAAGAACCCTAATACGCGGCTGATTTACCTTCCTAGGGTTACTGTTAGGCTTAGGCCTAGGACTTTTAAAACCAGGAAGCCCTGGGCTCCAGGCACACTGCAGCTGCGAAAGGCATCCCAAGGGGAGCGCAAAAGTGACACAACTTGGCTGCCACCACTGATATTTCCATGAGACCATCCCGAACCATAGGCTGATTTTCCTTCCTAGGGTTAAGGTTTGAGTTAAGCCTGGGGTAAGGGTTCTATTAACCAGAAAGCCCTGAGTTCCAAGAACACAGCAGCTGCGAAGGACTAGCCAAGAAGAGCGCAAAAGTACCACAACATGCCTGCCTCCACAGCTTTTTCCTTGGGGACATGCCTAATTCCTGGCTGATTTGCCTTTCTCGTCTTAGGGTTGGGGTTCGGCCTAGGGCTAGGATTTTTTTAACTAGGAAGCCCTGAGTTCCAGGCTTACTGCATCTGCCAAAGGCATCCCAAAGGGAGTGCAGAAGTGCCACAACATGGCTGCTTTCACGGCTTTTCCCTTAGGAAGAACCCTAATACGTGGCTGATTTACCTTCCTAGGGTTACTGTTAGGCTTAGGCCTAGGACTTTTAAAACCAGGAAGCCCTGGGCTCCAGGCACACTGCAGCTGCGAAAGGCATCCCAAGGGGAGCGCAAAAGTGACACAACTTGGCTGCCACCACTGATATTTCCATGAGACCATCCCGAACCATAGGCTGATTTTCCTTCCTAGGGTTAAGGTTTGAGTTAAGCCTGGGGTAAGGGTTCTATTAACCAGAAAGCCCTGAGTTCCAAGAACACAGCAGCTGCGAAGGACTAGCCAAGAAGAGCGCAAAAGTACCACAACATGCCTGCGTCGACAGCTTTTTCCTTGGGGACATGCCTAATTCCTGGCTGATTTGCCTTTCTCGTCTTAGGGTTGGGGTTCGGCCTAGGGCTAGGACTTTTAAAATCAAGAAGCCCTGAGTTCCAGGCACACTGGAGCTGTGAAAGACATCCAAAAGGGAGTGCAAAAGTGCCACAACATGGTTGCTTTCACGGCTTTTTCCTTGGCAAGAAGCCTAACACCAGGCTGATTTCCCTTCCCAGGGTTACTGTAAGGCTTAGGCTTAGGCCTAGGATTTTTAAAACTAGGAAGCCCTTAGCTCCAGGCGCACTGCATCTGTTCAAGGCATCCCAAGGGGAGTACAAAAGTGCAACAACATGGCAGCTTTCACAGCTTTTTCCTTGGCACCATCCCTATACCTAGGCTGATTTATCTGCCTAGGGTTAGGGTTAGGGTTCAGCCTAGGGCTTGGAGTTTTTTAACCAGGAAGCCCTGAGTTCCAGGCTTACTGCATCTGCCAAAGGCATCCCAAAGGGTGTGCAAAAGTGCCACAACATGGCTGCTTTCACAGCTTTTCCCTTAGGAAGAACCCTAATACCCGGCTGATTTACCTTCCTAGGGTTACTGTTAGGCTTAGGCCTGGGACTTTTAAAACCAGGAAGCCCTGGGCTTCAGGCACACTGCAGCTGTTAAAGGCATCCCAAGAGGGCCGCAGAAATGACACAACTTGGCTGCCTCTGCTTCTATTCTCATGAGACCATCCCGAACCATATGCTGATTTTCCTTCCTAGGGTGAAGGTTTGAGTTTCGCCTAGGGTAAGAGGTCTATAAACCAGAAAGCCCTGAGTTCCAAGAACACAGCAGCTGCGAAGGACTAGCCAAGAAGAGAGCAAAAGTACCACAACGTGCCTGCCTCCACAGCTTTTTCCTTGGGGACATGCCTAATTCCTGGCTGATTTGCCTTTCTCGTCTTAGGGTTGGGGTTCGGCCTAGGGCTAGGATTTTTAAAATCAGGAAGCCCTGACTTCCAGGCACACTGGAGCTGTGAAAGGCATCCAAAAGGGATTGCAAAAGTGCCACAACATGGTTGCTTTCGCGGCTTTTTCCTTGGCAAGAAGCTTAACACCAGGCTGATTTCCCTTCCCTTGGTTACTGTTAGGCTTAGGCCTAGGGCTTGGATTTTTAAAACTAGGAAGCCCTTAGCTCCAGGCACACTGCAGCTGTTCAAGGCATCCCAAGGGGAGTACAAAAGTGCAACAACATGGCAGCTTTCACAGCTTTTTCCTTGGCACCATCCCTATACCTAGGCTGATTTATCTGCCTAGGGTTAGGGTTAGGGTTCAGCCTAGGGCTTGGAGATTTTAACCCGGAAGCCCTGAGTTCCAGGCTTACTGCATCTGCCAAAGGCATCCCAAAGGGAGTGCAAAAGTGCCACAACATGGCTGCTTTCACGGCTTTTCCCTTAGGAAGAACCCTAATACTCGGCTGATTTACCTTCCTAGGGTTACTGTTAGGCTTAGGCCTAGGACTTTTAAAACCAGGAAGCCCTGGGCTCCAGGCACACTGCAGCTGCGAAAGGCATCCCAAGGGGAGCGCAAAAGTGACACAACTTGGCTGCCACCACTGATATTTCCATGAGACCATCCCGAACCATAGGCTGATTTTCCTTCCTAGGGTTAAGGTTTGAGTTACGCCTAGGGTAAGGGTTCTATTAACCAGAAAGCCCTGAGTTCCAAGAACACAGCAGCTGCGAAGGACTTCCCAAGAAGAGCGCAAAAGTACCACAACATGCCTGCCTCCACAGCTTTTTCCTTGGGGACATGCCTAATTCCTGGCTGATTTGCCTTTCTCGTCTTAGGGTTGGGGTTCGGCCTAGGGCTAGGATTTTTTTAACTAGGAAGCCCTGAGTTCCAGGCTTACTTCATCTGCAAACGGCATCCCAAAGGGAGTGCAGAAGTGTCACAACATGGTTGCTTTCACGGCTTTTCCGTTAGGAAGAACCCTAATACCCAGCTGATTTACCTTCCCAGGGTTACTGTTAGGCTTAGGCTTAGGACTTTTAAAACCAGGAAGCCCTGGGCTCCAGGCACACTGCACCTGTTAAAGGCATCCCAAGAGGGCCGCAGAAGTGACACAACTTGGCTGCCTTTGCTTCTATTCTCATGAGACCATCCCGAACCATAGGCTGATTTTCCTTCCTAGGGTTAATGTTTGAGTTTCGCCTAGGGTAAGAGGTCTATTAACCAGAAAGCCCTGAGTTCCAAGAACACAGCAGCTGCGAAGGACTAGCCAAGAAGAGCGCAAAAGTACCACAACATGCCTGCCTCCACAGCTTTTTCCTTGGGGACATGCCTAATTCCTGGCTGATTTGCCTTTCTCGTCTAAGGGTTGGGGTTCGGCCTAGGGCTTGGAGTTTTTTAACTAGGAAGCCCTGAGTTCCAGGCTTACTGCATCTGCCAATGGCATCCCAAAGGGAGTGCAGAAGTGCCACAACATGGCTGCTTTCACGGCTTTTCCCTTAGGAAGAACCCTAATACGCGGCTGATTTACCTTCCTAGGCTTACTGTTAGGCTTAGGCCTAGGACTTTTAAAACCAGGAAGCCCTGGGCTCCAGGCACACTGCAGCTGCAAAAGGCATCCCAAGGGGAGCGCAAAAGTGACACAACTTGGCTGCCACCACTGATATTTCCATGAGACCATCCCGAAACATAGGCTGATTTTTCTTCCTAGGGTTAAGGTTTGAGTTACGCCTAGGGTAAGGGTTCTATTAACCAGAAAGCCCTGAGTTCCAAGAACACAGCAGCTGCGAAGGACTAGCCAAGAAGAGCGCAAAAGTACCACAACATGCCTGCCTCCACAGCTTTTTCCTTGGGGACATGCCTAATTCCTGGCTGATTTGCCTTTCTCGTCTTAGGGTTGGGGTTCGGCCTAGGGCTAGGATTTTTTTAACTCGGATGCCCTGAGTTCCAGGCTTACTGCATCATCCAAAGGCATCCCAAAGGGAGTGCAGAACTGCCACAACATGGCTGCTTTCACGGCTTTTTCCTTAGGAAGAACCCTAATACGCGGCTGATTTACCTTCCTAGGGTTACTGTTAGGCTTAGGCCTAGGACTTTTAAAACCAGGAAGCCCTGGGCTCCAGGCACACTGCAGCTGTGAAAGGCATCCCAACGGGAGCGCAAAAGTGACACAACTTGGCTGCCACCACTGATATTTCCATGAGACCATCCCGAACCATAGGCTGATTTTCCTTCCTAGGGTTAAGGTTTGAGTTACGCCTGGGGTAAGGGTTCTATTAACCAGAAAGCCCTGAGTTCCAAGAACACAGCAGCTGCGAAGGACTTCCCAAGAAGAGCGCAAAAGTACCACAACGTGCCTGCCTCCACAGCTTTTTCCTTGGGGACATGCCTAATTCCTGGCTGATTTGCCTTTCTCGTCTTAGGCTTGGGGTTCGGCCTAGGGCTAGGATTTTTTTAACTAGGAAGCCCTGAGTTCCAGGCTTACTGCATCTGCCAAAGGCATCCCAAAGGGAGTGCAGAATTGCCACAACATGGCTGCTTTCACGGCTTTCCCCTTAGGAAGAACCATAATACGCGGCTGGTTTACCTTCCTAGGGTTACTGTTAGGCTTAGGCCTAGGACTTTTAAAACTAGGAAGCCCTTAGATCCAGGCACACTGCAGCTGTTCAAGGCATCCCAAGGGGAGTACTAAAGTACCACAACATGGCAGCTTTCACAGCTTTTTCCTTGGCCCCATCCCTTTACATAGGCTGATTTATCTGCCTAGGGTTAGGGTTAGGGTTCAGCCTAGGGCTTGGAGTTTTTTAACCAGGAAGCCCTGAGTTCCAGGCTTACTGCATCTGCCAAAGGCATCCCAAAGGGTGTGCAAAAGTGCCACAACATGGCTGCTTTCACAGCTTTTCCCTTAGGAAGAACCCTAATACCCGGCTGATTTACCTTCCTAGGCTTACTGTTAGGCTTAGGCCTAGGACTTTTAAAACCAGGAAGCCCTGGGCTCCAGGCACACTGCACCTGTTAAAGGCATCCCAAGAGGGCCGCAGAAGGTACACAACTTGGCTGCCTCTGCTTCTATTCTCATGAGACCATCCCGAACCATAGGCTGATTTTCCTTCCTTGGGTTAATGTTTGAGTTTCGCCTAGGGTAAGAGGTCTATTAACCAGAAAGACCTGAGTTCCAAGAACACAGCAGCTGCGAAGGACTACCCAAGAAGAGCGCAAAAGTACCACAACATGCCTGCCTCCACAGCTTTTTCCTTGGGAACATGCCTAATTCCTGGCTGATTTGCCTTTCTCGTCTAAGGGTTGGGGTCCGGCCTAGGGCTAGGATTTTTTTAACTAGGAAGCCCTGAGTTCCAGGCTTACTGCATCTGCCAAAGGCATCCCAAAGGGAGTGCAGAAGTGCCACAACATGGCTGCTTTCACGGCTTTTCCCTTAGGAAGAACCCTAATACGCGGCTGATTTACCTTCCTAGGCTTACTGTTAGGCTTAGGCCTAGGACTTTTTAAACCAGGAAGCCCTGGGCTCCAGGCACACTGCAGCTGCGAAAGGCATCCCAAGGGGAGCGCAAAAGTGACACAACTTGGCTGCCACCACTGATATTTCTATGAGACCATCCCGAAACATAGGCGGATTTTCCTTCCTAGGATTAAGGTTTGAGTTACGCCTAGGGTAAGGGTTCTATTAACCAGAAAGCCCTGAGTTCCAAGAACACAGCAGCTGCGAAGGACTAGCCAAGAAGAGCGCAAAAGTACCACAACATGCCTGCCTCCACAGCTTTTTCCTTGGGGACATGCCTAATTCCTGGCTGATTTGCCTTTCTCGTCTTAGGGTTGGGGTTCGGCCTAGGGCTAGGTTTTTTTTAACTAGGAAGCCCTGAGTTCCAGGCTTACTTCATCTGCCAAAGGCATCCCAAAGGGAGTGCAGAAGTGCCACATCATGGCTGCTTTCACGGCTTTCCCCTTAGGAAGAACCCTAATACCCGGCTGATTTACATTCCTAGGTTTACTGTAAGGCTTAGGCTTAGGACTTTTAAAACTAGGAAGCCCTTAGATCCAGGCACACTGCAGCTGTTCAAGGCATCCCAAGGGGAGCGCAAAAGTGACACAACATGGCAGCTTTCACAGCTTTTTCCTTGGCACCATCCCTATACCTAGGCTGATTTATCTGCCTAGGGTTAGGGTTAGGGTTCAGCCTAGGGCTTGGAGTTTTTTAACCAGGAAGCCCTGAGTTCCAGGCTTACTGCATCTGCCAAATGCATCCCAAAGGGAGTGCAAAAGTACCACAACATGGCTGCTTTCACGGCTTTTCCCTTAGGAAGAACCCTAATACGCGGCTGATTTACCTTCCTAGGGTTACTGTTAGGCTTAGGCCTAGGACTTTTAAAACCAGGAAGCCCTGGGCTCCAGGCACTCTGCAGCTGCGAAAGGCATCCCAAGGGGAGCGCAAAAGTGACCCAACTTGGCTGCCACCACTGATATTTCCATGAGACCATCCCGAAACATAGGCTGATTTTCCTTCCTAGGGTTAAGGTTTGAGTTACGCCTAGGGTAAGGGTTCTATTATCCAGAAAGCCCTGAGTTCCAAGAACATACCAGCTGCGAAGGACTACCCAAGAAGAGCGCAAAAGTACCACAACATGCCTGCGTCGATAGCTTTTTCCTTGGGGACATGCCTAATTCCTGGCTGATTTGCCTTTCTCGTCTTAGGGTTGGGGTTCGGCCTAGTGCTAGGATTTTTAAAATCAGGAAGCCCTGAGTTCCAGGCACACTGGAGCTGTGAAAGGCATCCAAAAGGGAGTGCAAAAGTACCACAACATGGTTGCTTTCACGGCTTTTTCCTTGGCAAGAAGCTTAACACCAGGCTGATTTCCCTTCCCAGGGTTACTGTAAGGCTTAGGCCTAGGCCTCGGACTTTTAAAACTAGGAAGCCCTTAGATCCAGGCACACTGCAGCTGTTCAAGGCATCCCAAGGGGAGTACAAAAGTGCAACAACATGGCAGCTTTCACAGCTTTTTCCTTGGCACCATCCCTATACCTAGGCTGATTTATCTGCCTAGGGTAAGGGTTAGGCTACAGCCTAGGGCTTGCTGTTTTTTAACCAGGAAGCCCTGAGTTCCAGGCTTACTGCATCTGCCAAAGGCATCCCAAAGGGTGTGCAAAAGTGCCACAACATGGGTGCATTCACAGCTTTTCCCTTAGGAAGAACCCTAATACCCGGCTGATTTACCTTCCTAGGGTTACTGTTAGGCTTAGGCCTAGGACTTTTAAAACCAGGAAGCCCTGGGCTCCAGGCACACTGCACCTGTTAAAGGCATCCCAAGAGGGCCGCAGAAGTGACACAACTTGGCTGCCTCTGCTGCTATTCTCATGAGACCATCCCGAACCATAGGCTGATTTTCCTTCCTAGGGTTAAGGTTTGAGTTACGCCTAGGGTAAGAGTTCTATTAACCAGAAAGCCCTGAGTTCCAAGAACACAGCAGCTGCGAAGGACTAGCCAAGAAGAGCGCAAAAGTACCACAACGTGCCTGCCTCCACAGCTTTTTCCTTGGGGACATGCCTAATTCCTGGCTGATTTGCCTTTCTCGTCTAAGGGTTGGGGTTCGGCCTAGGGCTTGGAGTTTTTTAACTAGGAAGCCCTGAGTTCCAGGCTTACTGCATCTGCCAAAGGCATCCCAAAGGGAGTGCAGAAGTGCCACAACATGGCTGCTTTCACGGCTTTTCCCTTAGGAAGAACCCTAATACGCGGCTGATTTACCTTCCTAGGCTTACTGTTAGGCTTAGGCCTAGGACTTTTAAAACCAGGAAGCCCTGGGCTCCAGGCACACTGCAGCTGCAAAAGGCATCCCAAGGGGAGCGCAAAAGTGACACAACTTGGCTGCCACCACTGATATTTCCATGAGACCATCCCGAAACGTAGGCTGATTTTTCTTCCTAGGGTTAAGGTTTGAGTTACGCCTAGGGTAAGGGTTCTATTAACCAGAAAGCCCTGAGTTCCACGAACATACCAGCTGCGAAGGACTAGCCAAGAAGAGCGCAAAAGTACCACAACATGCCTGCGTCGAAAGCTTTTTCCTTGGGGACATGCCTAATTCCTGGCTGATTTGCCTTTCTCGTCTTAGGGTTGGGGTTCGGCCTAGGGCTAGGATTTTTTTAACTCGGATGCCCTGAGTTCCAGGCTTACTGCATCATCCAAAGGCATCCCAAAGGGAGTGCAGAACTGCCACAACATGGCTGCTTTCACGGCTTTTTCCTTAGGAAGAACCCTAATACGCGGCTGATTTACCTTCCTAGGGTTACTGTTAGGCTTAGGCCTAGGACTTTTAAAACCAGGAAGCCCTGGGCTCCAGGCACACTGCAGCTGTGAAAGGCATCCCAACGGGAGCGCAAAAGTGACACAACTTGGCTGCCACCACTGATATTTCCATGAGACCATCCCGAACCATAGCCTGATTTTCCTTCCTAGGGTTAAGGTTTGAGTTACGCCTGGGGTAAGGGTTCTATTAACCAGAAAGCCCTGAGTTCCAAGAACACAGCAGCTGCGAAGGACTTCCCAAGAAGAGCGCAAAAGTACCACAACGTGCCTGCCTCCACAGCTTTTTCCTTGGGGACATGCCTAATTCCTGGCTGATTTGCCTTTCTCGTCTTAGGCTTGGGGTTCGGCCTAGGGCTAGGATTTTTTTAACTAGGAAGCCCTGAGTTCCAGGCTTACTGCATCTGCCAAAGGCATCCCAAAGGGAGTGCAGAAGTGCCACAACATGGCTGCTTTCACGGCTTTCCCCTTAGGAAGAACCATAATACGCGGCTGGTTTACCTTCCTAGGGTTACTGTTAGGCTTAGGCCTAGGACTTTTAAAACTAGGAAGCCCTTAGATCCAGGCACACTGCAGCTGTTCAAGGCATCCCAAGGGGAGTACTAAAGTACCACAACATGGCAGCTTTCACAGCTTTTTCCTTGGCCCCATCCCTTTACATAGGCTGATTTATCTGCCTAGGGTTAGGGTTAGGGTTCAGCCTAGGGCTTGGAGTTTTTTAACCAGGAAGCCCTGAGTTCCAGGCTTACTGCATCTGCCAAAGGCATCCCAAAGGGTGTGCAAAAGTGCCACAACATGGCTGCTTTCACAGCTTTTCCCTTAGGAAGAACCCTAATACCCGGCTGATTTACCTTCCTAGGGTTACTGTTAGGCTTAGGCCTAGGACTTTTAAAACCAGGAAGCCCTGGGCTCCAGGCACACTGCACCTGTTAAAGGCATCCCAAGAGGGCCGCAGAAGGTACACAACTTGGCTGCCTCTGCTTCTATTCTCATGAGACCATCCCGAACCATAGGCTGATTTTCCTTCCTTGGGTTAATGTTTGAGTTTCGCCTAGGGTAAGAGGTCTATTAACCAGAAAGACCTGAGTTCCAAGAACACAGCAGCTGCGAAGGACTACCCAAGAAGAGCGCAAAAGTACCACAACATGCCTGCCTCCACAGCTTTTTCCTTGGGAACATGCCTAATTCCTGGCTGATTTGCCTTTCTCGTCTAAGGGTTGGGGTCCGGCCTAGGGCTAGGATTTTTTTAACTAGGAAGCCCTGAGTTCCAGGCTTACTGCATCTGCCAAAGGCATCCCAAAGGGAGTGCAGAAGTGCCACAACATGGCTGCTTTCACGGCTTTTCCCTTAGGAAGAACCCTAATACGCGGCTGATTTACCTTCCTAGGCTTACTGTTAGGCTTAGGCCTAGGACTTTTTAAACCAGGAAGCCCTGGGCTCCAGGCACACTGCAGCTGCGAAAGGCATCCCAAGGGGAGCGCAAAAGTGACACAACTTGGCTGCCACCACTGATATTTCCATGAGACCATCCCGAAACATAGGCGGATTTTCCTTCCTAGGATTAAGGTTTGAGTTACGCCTAGGGTAAGGGTTCTATTAACCAGAAAGCCCTGAGTTCCAAGAACACAGCAGCTGCGAAGGACTAGCCAAGAAGAGCTCAAAAGTACCACAACATGCCTGCCTCCACAGCTTTTTCCTTGGGGACATGCCTAATTCCTGGCTGATTTGCCTTTCTCGTCTTAGGGTTGGGGTTCGGCCTAGGGCTAGGTTTTTTTTAACTAGGAAGCCCTGAGTTCCAGGCTTACTTCATCTGACAAAGGCATCCCAAAGGGAGTGCAGAAGTGCCACAACATGGCTGCTTTCACGGCTTTCCCCTTAGGAAGAACCCTAATACCCGGCTGATTTACATTCCTAGGTTTACTGTAAGGCTTAGGCTTAGGACTTTTAAAACTAGGAAGCCCTTAGATCCAGGCACACTGCAGCTGTTCAAGGCATCCCAAGGGGAGCGCAAAAGTGACACAACATGGCAGCTTTCACAGCTTTTTCCTTTGCACCATCCCTATACCTAGGCTGATTTATCTGCCTAGGGTTAGGGTTAGGGTTCAGCCTAGGGCTTGGAGTTTTTTAACCAGGAAGCCCTGAGTTCCAGGCTTACTGCATCTGCCAAATGCATCCCAAAGGGAGTGCAAAAGTACCACAACATGGCTGCTTTCACGGCTTTTCCCTTAGGAAGAACCCTAATACGCGGCTGATTTACCTTCCTAGGGTTACTGTTAGGCTTAGGCCTAGGACTTTTAAAACCAGGAAGCCCTGGGCTCCAGGCACTGTGCAGCTGCGAAAGGCATCCCAAGGGGAGCGCAAAAGTGACCCAACTTGGCTGCCACCACTGATATTTCCATGAGACCATCCCGAAACATAGGCTGATTTTCCTTCCTAGGGTTAAGGTTTGAGTTACGCCTAGGGTAAGGGTTCTATTATCCAGAAAGCCCTGAGTTCCAAGAACATACCAGCTGCGAAGGACTACCCAAGAAGAGCGCAAAAGTACCACAACATGCCTGCGTCGATAGCTTTTTCCTTGGGGACATGCCTAATTCCTGGCTGATTTGCCTTTCTCGTCTTAGGGTTGGGGTTCGGCCTAGGGCTAGGATTTTTAAAATCAGGAAGCCCTGAGTTCCAGGCACACTGGAGCTGTGAAAGGCATCCAAAAGGGAGTGCAAAAGTACCACAACATGGTTGCTTTCACGGCTTTTTCCTTGGCAAGAAGCTTAACACCAGGCTGATTTCACTTCCCAGGGTTACTGTAAGGCTTAGGCCTAGGCCTCGGACTTTTAAAACTAGGAAGCCCTTAGATCCAGGCACACTGCAGCTGTTCAAGGCATCCCAAGGGGAGTACAAAAGTGCAACAACATGGCAGCTTTCACAGCTTTTTCCTTGGCACCATCCCTATACCTAGGCTGATTTATCTGCCTAGGGTAAGGTTTAGGCTACAGCCTAGGGCTTGCTGTTTTTTAACCAGGAAGCCCTGAGTTCCAGGCTTACTGCATCTGCCAAAGGCATCCCAAAGGGTGTGCAAAAGTGCCACAACATGGGTGCATTCACAGCTTTTCCCTTAGGAAGAACCCTAATACCCGGCTGATTTACCTTCCTAGGCTTACTGTTAGGCTTAGGCCTAGGACTTTTAAAACCAGGAAGCCCTGGGCTCCAGGCACACTGCACCTGTTAAAGGCATCCCAAGAGGGCCGCAGAAGTGACACAACTTGGCTGCCTCTGCTGCTATTCTCATGAGACCATCCCGAACCATAGGCTGATTTTCCTTCCTAGGGTTAAGGTTTGAGTTACGCCTAGGGTAAGAGTTCTATTAACCAGAAAGCCCTGAGTTCCAAGAACACAGCAGCTGCGAAGGACTACCCAAGAAGAGCGCAAAAGTACCACAACGTGCCTGCCTCCACAGCTTTTTCCTTGGGGACATGCCTAATTCCTGGCTGATTTGCCTTTCTCGTCTTAGGGTTGGGGTTCGGCCTAGGGCTTGGAGTTTTTTAACTAGGAAGCCCTGAGTTCCAGGCTTACTGCATCTGCCAATGGCATCCCAAAGGGAGTGCAGAAGTGCCACAACATGGCTGCTTTCACGGCTTTTCCCTTAGGAAGAACCCTAATACGCGGCTGATTTACCTTCCTAGGCTTACTGTTAGGCTTAGGCCTAGGACTTTTAAAACCAGGAAGCCCTGGGCTCCAGGCACACTGCAGCTGCAAAAGGCATCCCAAGGGGAGCGCAAAAGTGACACAACTTGGCTGCCACCACTGATATTTCCATGAGACCATCCCGAAACATAGGCTGATTTTTCTTCCTAGGGTTAAGGTTTGAGTTACGCCTAGGGTAAGGGTTCTATTAACCAGAAAGCCCTGAGTTCCAAGAACACAGCAGCTGCGAAGGACTAGCCAAGAAGAGCGCAAAAGTACCACAACATGCCTGCGTCGAAAGCTTTTTCCTTGGGGACATGCCTAATTCCTGGCTGATTTGCCTTTCTCGTCTTAGGGTTGGGGTTCGGCCTAGGGCTAGGATTTTTTTAACTCGGATGCCCTGAGTTCCAGGCTTACTGCATCATCCAAAGGCATCCCAAAGGGAGTGCAGAACTGCCACAACATGGCTGCTTTCACGGCTTTTTCCTTAGGAAGAACCCTAATACGCGGCTGATTTACCTTCCTAGGGTTACTGTTAGGCTTAGGCCTAGGACTTTTAAAACCAGGAAGCCCTGGGCTCCAGGCACACTGCAGCTGTGAAAGGCATCCCAACGGGAGCGCAAAAGTGACACAACTTGGCTGCCACCACTGATATTTCCATGAGACCATCCCGAACCATAGGCTGATTTTCCTTCCTAGAGTTAAGGTTTGAGTTACGCCTGGGGTAAGGGTTCTATTAACCAGAAAGCCCTGAGTTCCAAGAACACAGCAGCTGCGAAGGACTTCCCAAGAAGAGCGCAAAAGTACCACAACGTGCCTGCCTCCACAGCTTTTTCCTTGGGGACATGCCTAATTCCTGGCTGATTTGCCTTTCTCGTCTTAGGCTTGGGGTTCGGCCTAGGGCTAGGATTTTTTTAACTAGGAAGCCCTGAGTTCCAGGCTTACTGCATCTGCCAAAGGCATCCCAAAGGGAGTGCAGAAGTGCCACAACATGGCTGCTTTCACGGCTTTCCCCTTAGGAAGAACCATAATACGCGGCTGGTTTACCTTCCTAGGGTTACTGTTAGGCTTAGGCCTCGGACTTTTAAAACTAGGAAGCCCTTAGATCCAGGCACACTGCAGCTGTTCAAGGCATCCCAAGGGGAGTACTAAAGTACCACAACATGGCAGCTTTCACAGCTTTTTCCTTGGCCCCATCCCTATACATAGGCTGATTTATCTGCCTAGGGTTAGGGTTAGGGTTCAGCCTAGGGCTTGGAGTTTTTTAACCAGGAAGCTCTGAGTTCCAGGCTTACTGCCTCTGCCAAAGGCATCCCAAAGGGTGTGCAAAAGTGCCACAACATGGCTGCTTTCACAGCTTTTCCCTTAGGAAGAACCCTAATACCCGGCTGATTTACCTTCCTAGGGTTACTGTTAGGCTTAGGCCTAGGACTTTTAAAACCAGGAAGCCCTGGGCTCCAGGCACACTGCACCTGTTAAAGGCATCCCAAGAGGGCCGCAGAAGGTACACAACTTGGCTGCCTCTGCTTCTATTCTCATGAGACCATCCCGAACCATAGGCTGATTTTCCTTCCTTGGGTTAATGTTTGAGTTTCGCCTAGGGTA
This sequence comes from Ammospiza maritima maritima, assembly GCA_036010785.1. Classification (NCBI taxonomy): domain Eukaryota; kingdom Metazoa; phylum Chordata; class Aves; order Passeriformes; family Passerellidae; genus Ammospiza; species Ammospiza maritima. Next base: position 1,748,644 of record JAYKTQ010000067.1, read on the forward strand.
AGAGGTCTATTAACCAGAAAGACCTGAGTTCCAAGAACACAGCAGCTGCGAAGGACTACCCAAGAAGAGCGCAAAAGTACCACAACATGCCTGCCTCCACAGCTTTTTCCTTGGGAACATGCCTAATTCCTGGCTGATTTGCCTTTCTCGTCTAAGGGTTGGGGTCCGGCCTAGGGCTAGGATTTTTTTAACTAGGAAGCCCTGAGTTCCAGGCTTACTGCATCTGCCAAAGGCATCCCAAAGGGAGTGCAGAAGTGCCACAACATGGCTGCTTTCACGGCTTTTCCCTTAGGAAGAACCCTAATACGCGGCTGATTTACCTTCCTAGGCTTACTGTTAGGCTTAGGCCTAGGACTTTTTAAACCAGGAAGCCCTGGGCTCCAGGCACACTGCAGCTGCGAAAGGCATCCCAAGGGGAGCGCAAAAGTGACACAACTTGGCTGCCACCACTGATATTTCCATGAGACCATCCCGAAACATAGGCGGATTTTCCTTCCTAGGATTAAGGTTTGAGTTACGCCTAGGGTAAGGGTTCTATTAACCAGAAAGCCCTGAGTTCCAAGAACACAGCAGCTGCGAAGGACTAGCCAAGAAGAGCGCAAAAGTACCACAACATGCCTGCCTCCACAGCTTTTTCCTTGGGGACATGCCTAATTCCTGGCTGATTTGCCTTTCTCGTCTTAGGGTTGGGGTTCGGCCTAGGGCTAGGTTTTTTTTAACTAGGAAGCCCTGAGTTCCAGGCTTACTTCATCTGCCAAAGGCATCCCAAAGGGAGTGCAGAAGTGCCACAACATGGCTGCTTTCACGGCTTTCCCCTTAGGAAGAACCCTAATACCCGGCTGATTTACATTCCTAGGTTTACTGTAAGGCTTAGGCTTAGGACTTTTAAAACTAGGAAGCCCTTAGATCCAGGCACACTGCAGCTGTTCAAGGCATCCCAAGGGGAGCGCAAAAGTGACACAACATGGCAGCTTTCACAGCTTTTTCCTTGGCACCATCCCTATACCTAGGCTGATTTATCTGCCTAGGCTTAGGGTTAGGGTTCAGCCTAGGGCTTGGAGTTTTTTAACCAGGAAGCCCTGAGTTCCAGGCTTACTGCATCTGCCAAATGCATCCCAAAGGGAGTGCAAAAGTACCACAACATGGCTGCTTTCACGGCTTTTCCCTTAGGAAGAACCCTAATACGCGGCTGATTTACCTTCCTAGGGTTACTGTTAGGCTTAGGCCTAGGACTTTTAAAACCAGGAAGCCCTGGGCTCCAGGCACTCTGCAGCTGCGAAAGGCATCCCAAGGGGAGCGCAAAAGTGACCCAACTTGGCTGCCACCACTGATATTTCCATGAGACCATCCCGAAACATAGGCTGATTTTCCTTCCTAGGGTTAAGGTTTGAGTTACGCCTAGGGTAAGGGTTCTATTATCCAGAAAGCCCTGAGTTCCAAGAACATACCAGCTGCGAAGGACTACCCAAGAAGAGCGCAAAAGTACCACAACATGCCTGCGTCGATAGCTTTTTCCTTGGGGACATGCCTAATTCCTGGCTGATTTGCCTTTCTCGTCTTAGGGTTGGGGTTCGGCCTAGGGCTAGGATTTTTAAAATCAGGAAGCCCTGAGTTCCAGGCACACTGGAGCTGTGAAAGGCATCCAAAAGGGAGTGCAAAAGTACCACAACATGGTTGCTTTCATGGCTTTTTCCTTGGCAAGAAGCTTAACACCAGGCTGATTTCACTTCCCAGGGTTACTGTAAGGCTTAGGCCTAGGCCTCGGACATTTAAAACTAGGAAGCCCTTAGATCCAGGCACACTGCAGCTGTTCAAGGCATCCCAAGGGGAGTACAAAAGTGCAACAACATGGCAGCTTTCACAGCTTTTTCCTTGGCACCATCCCTATACCTAGGCTGATTTATCTGCCTAGGGTAAGGGTTAGGCTACAGCCTAGGGCTTGCTGTTTTTTAACCAGGAAGCCCTGAGTTCCAGGCTTACTGCATCTGCCAAAGGCATCCCAAAGGGTGTGCAAAAGTGCCACAACATGGGTGCATTCACAGCTTTTCCCTTAGGAAGAACCCTAATACCCGGCTGATTTACCTTCCTAGGGTTACTGTTAGGCTTAGGCCTAGGACTTTTAAAACCAGGAAGCCCTGGGCTCCAGGCACACTGCACCTGTTAAAGGCATCCCAAGAGGGCCGCAGAAGTGACACAACTTGGCTGCCTCTGCTGCTATTCTCATGAGACCATCCCGAACCATAGGCTGATTTTCCTTCCTAGGGTTAAGGTTTGAGTTACGCCTAGGGTAAGAGTTCTATTAACCAGAAAGCCCTGAGTTCCAAGAACACAGCAGCTGCGAAGGACTACCCAAGAAGAGCGCAAAAGTACCACAACGTGCCTGCCTCCACAGCTTTTTCCTTGGGGACATGCCTAATTCCTGGCTGATTTGCCTTTCTCGTCTTAGGGTTGGGGTTCGGCCTAGGGCTAGGATTTTTTTAACTAGAAAGCCCTGAGTTCCAGGCTTACTTCATCTGCCAAAGGCATCCCAAAGGGAGTGCAGAAGTGCCACAACATGGCTACTTTCACGGCTTTCCCCTTAGGAAGAACCCTAATACCCGGCTGGTTTACCTTCCTAGGGTTACTGTTAGGCTTAGGCCTAGGACTTTTAAAACCAGGAAGCCCTGGGCTCCAGGCACTCTGCAGCTGCGAAAGGCATCCCAAGGGGAGCGCAAAAGTGACACAACTTGGGTGCCACCACTGATATTTCCATGAGACCAGCCCGAAACATAGGCTGATTTTCCTTCCTAGGGTTAAGGTTTGAGTTACGCCTAGGGTAAGGGTTCTATTAACCAGAAAGCCCTGAGTTCCAAGAACATACCAGCTGCGAAGGACTACCCAAGAAGAGCGCAAAAGTACCACAACATGCCTGCGTCGATAACTTTTTCCTTGGGGACATGCCTAATTCCTGGCTGATTTGCCTTTCTCGTCTTAGGGTTGGGGTTCGGCCTAGGGCTAGGATTTTTAAAATCAGGAAGCCCTGAGTTCCAGGCACACTGGAGCTGTGAAAGGCATCCAAAAGGGAGTGCAAAAGTGCCACAACATGGCTGCTTTCACGGCTTTTCCCTTAGGAAGAACCCTAATACGCGGCTGATTTACCTTCCTAGGGTTACTGTTAGGCTTAGGCCTAGGACTTTTAAAACCAGGAAGCCCTGGGCTCCAGGCACATGCAGCTGCGAAAGGCATCCCAAGAGGGCCGCAGAAGTGACACAACTTGGCTGCCTCTGCTTCTATTCTCATGAGACCATCCCGAACCATAGGCTGATTTTCCTTCCTAGGGTTAAGGTTTGAGTTACGCCTGGGGTAAGGGTTCTATTAACCAGAAAGCCCTGAGTTCCAAGAACACAGCAGCTGCGAAGGACTACCCAAGAAGAGCGCAAAAGTACCACAACGTGCCTGCCTCCACAGCTTTTTCCTTGGGGACATGCCTAATTCCTGGCTGATTTGCCTTTCTCGTCTTAGGGCTGGGGTTCGGCCTAGGGCTAGGATTTTTTTAACTAGGAAGCCCTGAGTTCCAGGCTTACTTCATCTGCCAAAGGCCTCCCAAAGGGAGTGCAGAAGTGCCACAACATGGCTGCTTTCACGGCTTTCCCCTTAGGAAGAACCCTAATACCCCGCTGATTTACCTTCCTAGGGTTACTGTAAGGCTTAGGCTTAGGACTTTTAAAACTAGGAAGCCCTTAGATCCAGGCACACTGCAGCTGTTCAAGGCATCCCAAGGGGAGTACTAAAGTACCACAACATGGCAGCTTTCACAGCTTTTTCCTTGGCACCATCCCTATACGTAAGCTGATTTATCTGCCTAGGCTTAGGGTTAGGGTTCAGCCTAGGGCTTGGAGTTTTTTAACCAGGAAGCCCTGAGTTCCAGGCTTACTGCATCTGCCAAATGCATCCCAAAGGGAGTGCAAAAGTGCCACAACATGGCTGCTTTCACGGCTTTTCCCTTAGGAAGAACCCTAATACGCGGCTGATTTACCTTCCTAGGGTTACTGTTAGGCTTAGGCCTAGGACTTTTAAAACCAGGAAGCCCTGGGCTCCAGGCACTCTGCAGCTGCGAAAGGCATCCCAAGGGGAGCGCAAAAGTGACACAACTTGGCTGCCACCACTGATATTTCCATGAGACCATCCCGAAACATAGGCTGATTTTCCTTCCTAGGGTTAAGGTTTGAGTTACGCCTAGGGTAAGGGTTCTATTAACCTGAAAGCCCTGAGTTCCAAGAACACAGCAGCTGCGAAGGACTACCCAAGAAGAGCGCAAAAGTACCACAACATGCCTGCGTCGATAGCTTTTTCCTTGGGGACATGCCTAATTCCTGGCTGATTTGCCTTTCTCGTCTTAGGGTTGGGGTTCGGCCTAGGGCTAGGATTTTTAAAATCAGGAAGCCCTGAGTTCCAGGCACACTGGAGCTGTGAAAGGCATCCAAAAGGGAGTGCAGAAGTGCCACAACATGGTTGCTTTCACGGCTTTTTCCTTGGCAAGAAGCTTAACACCAGGCTGATTTCCCTTCCTAGGGTTACTGTAAGGCTTAGGCCTAGGGCTAGGATTTTTAAAACTAGGAAGCCCTTAGATCCAGGCACACTGCAGCTGTTCAAGGCATCCCAAGGGGAGTACTAAAGTGCAACAACATGGCAGCTTTCACAGCTTTTTCCTTGGCACCATCCCTATACCTAGGCTGATTTATCTGCCTAGGGTTAGGGTTAGGCTTCAGCCTAGGTCTTGGAGTTTTTTAACCAGGAAGCCCTGAGTTCCAGGCTTACTGCATCTGCCAAAGGCATCCCAAAGGGAGTGCAGAAGTGCCACAACATGGCTGCTTTCACAGCTTTTCCCTTAGGAAGAACCCTAATACGCGGCTGATTTACCTTCCTAGGGTTACTGTTAGGCTTAGGCCTAGGACTTTTTAAACCAGGAAGCCCTGGGCTCCAGGCACACTGCACCTGTTAAAGGCATCCCAAGAGGGCCGCAGAAGTGACACAACTTGGCTGCCTCTGCTGCTATTCTCATGAGACCATCCCGAACCATAGGCTGATTTTCCTTCCTAGGGTTAAGGTTTGAGTTACGCCTAGGGTAAGGGTTCTATTAACCAGAAAGCCCTGAGTTCCAAGAACATACCAGCTGCGAAGGACTACCCAAGAAGAGCGCAAAAGTACCACAACGTGCCTGCCTCCACAGCTTTTTCCTTGGGGACATGCCTAATTCCTGGCTGATTTGCCTTTCTCGTCTTAGGGTTGGGGTTCGGCCTAGGGCTAGGATTTTTTTAACTAGGAAGCCCTGAGTTCCAGGCTTACTTCATCTGCCAAAGGCATCCCAAAGGGAGTGCAGAAGTGCCACAACATGGCTGCTTTCACGGCTTTCCCCTTAGGAAGAACCCTAATACGCGGCTGGTTTACCTTCCTAGGGTTACTGTTAGGCTTAGGCCTAGGACTTTTAAAACCAGGAAGCCCTGGGCTCCAGGCACTCTGCAGCTGCGAAAGACATCCCAAGGGGAGCGCAAAAGTGACACAACTTGGCTGCCACCACTGATATTTCCATGAGACCATCCCGAACCATAGGCTGATTTTCCTTCCTAGGGTTAAGGTTTTAGTTACGCCTAGGGTAAGGGTTCTATTAACCAGAAAGCCCTGAGTTCCAAGAACACAGCAGCTGCGAAGGACTACCCAAGAAGAGCGCAAAAGTACCACAACATGCCTGCGTCGATAGCTTTTTCCTTGGGGACATGCCTAATTCCTGGCTGATTTGCCTTTCTCGTCTTAGGGTTGGGGTTCGGCCTAGGGCTAGGATTTTTAAAATCAGGAAGCCCTGAGTTCCAGGCACACTGGTGCTGTGAAAGGCATCCAAAAGGGAGTGCAAAAGTGCCACAACATGGCTGCTTTCACGGCTTTCCCCTTAGGAAGAACCCTAATACCCGGCTGATTTACATTCCTAGGTTTACTGTAAGGCTTAGGCTTAGGACTTTTAAAACTAGGAAGCCCTTAGATCCAGGCACACTGCAGCTGTTCAAGGCATCCCAAGGGGAGCGCAAAAGTGACACAACATGGCAGCTTTCACAGCTTTTTCCTTTGCACCATCCCTATACCTAGGCTGATTTATCTGCCTAGGGTTAGGGTTAGGGTTCAGCCTAGGGCTTGGAGTTTTTTAACCAGGAAGCCCTGAGTTCCAGGCTTACTGCATCTGCCAAATGCATCCCAAAGGGAGTGCAAAAGTACCACAACATGGCTGCTTTCACGGCTTTTCCCTTAGGAAGAACCCTAATACCCGGCTGATTTACCTTCCTAGGGTTACTGTTAGGCTTAGGCCTAGGACTTTTAAAACCAGGAAGCCCTGGGCTCCAGGCACTGTGCAGCTGCGAAAGGCATCCCAAGGGGAGCGCAAAAGTGACCCAACTTGGCTGCCACCACTGATATTTCCATGAGACCATCCCGAAACATAGGCGGATTTTCCTTCCTAGGATTAAGGTTTGAGTTACGCCTAGGGTAAGGGTTCTATTATCCAGAAAGCCCTGAGTTCCAAGAACATACCAGCTGCGAAGGACTACCCAAGAAGAGCGCAAAAGTACCACAACATGCCTGCGTCGATAGCTTTTTCCTTGGGGACATGCCTAATTCCTGGCTGATTTGCCTTTCTCGTCTTAGGGTTGGGGTTCGGCCTAGGGCTAGGATTTTTAAAATCAGGAAGCCCTGAGTTCCAGGCACACTGGAGCTGTGAAAGGCATCCAAAAGGGAGTGCAAAAGTACCACAACATGGTTGCTTTCACGGCTTTTTCCTTGGCAAGAAGCTTAACACCAGGCTGATTTCACTTCCCAGGGTTACTGTAAGGCTTAGGCCTAGGCCTCGGACTTTTAAAACTAGGAAGCCCTTAGATCCAGGCACACTGCAGCTGTTCAAGGCATCCCAAGGGGAGTACAAAAGTGCAACAACATGGCAGCTTTCACAGCTTTTTCCTTGGCACCATCCCTATACCTAGGCTGATTTATCTGCCTAGGGTAAGGTTTAGGCTACAGCCTAGGGCTTGCTGTTTTTTAACCAGGAAGCCCTGAGTTCCAGGCTTACTGCATCTGCCAAAGGCATCCCAAAGGGTGTGCAAAAGTGCCACAACATGGGTGCATTCACAGCTTTTCCCTTAGGAAGAACCCTAATACCCGGCTGATTTACCTTCCTAGGCTTACTGTTAGGCTTAGGCCTAGGACTTTTAAAACCAGGAAGCCCTGGGCTCCAGGCACACTGCACCTGTTAAAGGCATCCCAAGAGGGCCGCAGAAGTGACACAACTTGGCTGCCTCTGCTGCTATTCTCATGAGACCATCCCGAACCATAGGCTGATTTTCCTTCCTAGGGTTAAGGTTTGAGTTACGCCTAGGGTAAGAGTTCTATTAACCAGAAAGCCCTGAGTTCCAAGAACACAGCAGCTGCGAAGGACTACCCAAGAAGAGCGCAAAAGTACCACAACGTGCCTGCCTCCACAGCTTTTTCCTTGGGGACATGCCTAATTCCTGGCTGATTTGCCTTTCTCGTCTTAGGGTTGGGGTTCGGCCTAGGGCTTGGAGTTTTTTAACTAGGAAGCCCTGAGTTCCAGGATTACTGCATCTGCCAATGGCATCCCAAAGGGAGTGCAGAAGTGCCACAACATGGCTGCTTTCACGGCTTTTCCCTTAGGAAGAACCCTAATACGCGGCTGATTTACCTTCCTAGGCTTACTGTTAGGCTTAGGCCTAGGACTTTTAAAACCAGGAAGCCCTGGGCTCCAGGCACACTGCAGCTGCAAAAGGCATCCCAAGGGGAGCGCAAAAGTGACACAACTTGGCTGCCACCACTGATATTTCCATGAGACCATCCCGAAACATAGGCTGATTTTTCTTCCTAGGGTTAAGGTTTGAGTTACGCCTAGGGTAAGGGTTCTATTAACCAGAAAGCCCTGAGTTCCAAGAACACAGCAGCTGCGAAGGACTAGCCAAGAAGAGCGCAAAAGTACCACAACATGCCTGCGTCGAAAGCTTTTTCCTTGGGGACATGCCTAATTCCTGGCTGATTTGCCTTTCTCGTCTTAGGGTTGGGGTTCGGCCTAGGGCTAGGATTTTTTTAACTCGGATGCCCTGAGTTCCAGGCTTACTGCATCATCCAAAGGCATCCCAAAGGGAGTGCAGAACTGCCACAACATGGCTGCTTTCACGGCTTTTTCCTTAGGAAGAACCCTAATACGCGGCTGATTTACCTTCCTAGGGTTACTGTTAGGCTTAGGCCTAGGACTTTTAAAACCAGGAAGCCCTGGGCTCCAGGCACACTGCAGCTGTGAAAGGCATCCCAACGGGAGCGCAAAAGTGACACAACTTGGCTGCCACCACTGATATTTCCATGAGACCATCCCGAACCATAGGCTGATTTTCCTTCCTAGAGTTAAGGTTTGAGTTACGCCTGGGGTAAGGGTTCTATTAACCAGAAAGCCCTGAGTTCCAAGAACACAGCAGCTGCGAAGGACTTCCCAAGAAGAGCGCAAAAGTACCACAACGTGCCTGCCTCCACAGCTTTTTCCTTGGGGACATGCCTAATTCCTGGCTGATTTGCCTTTCTCGTCTTAGGGTTGGGGTTCGGCCTAGGGCTAGGATTTTTTTAACTAGGAAGCCCTGAGTTCCAGGCTTACTGCATCTGCCAAAGGCATCCCAAAGGGAGTGCAGAAGTGCCACAACATGGCTGCTTTCACGGCTTTCCCCTTAGGAAGAACCATAATACGCGGCTGGTTTACCTTCCTAGGGTTACTGTTAGGCTTAGGCCTCGGACTTTTAAAACTAGGAAGCCCTTAGATCCAGGCACACTGCAGCTGTTCAAGGCATCCCAAGGGGAGTACTAAAGTACCACAACATGGCAGCTTTCACAGCTTTTTCCTTGGCCCCATCCCTATACATAGGCTGATTTATCTGCCTAGGGTTAGGGTTAGGGTTCAGCCTAGGGCTTGGAGTTTTTTAACCAGGAAGCTCTGAGTTCCAGGCTTACTGCCTCTGCCAAAGGCATCCCAAAGGGTGTGCAAAAGTGCCACAACATGGCTGCTTTCACAGCTTTTCCCTTAGGAAGAACCCTAATACCCGGCTGATTTACCTTCCTAGGGTTACTGTTAGGCTTAGGCCTAGGACTTTTAAAACCAGGAAGCCCTGGGCTCCAGGCACACTGCACCTGTTAAAGGCATCCCAAGAGGGCCGCAGAAGGTACACAACTTGGCTGCCTCTGCTTCTATTCTCATGAGACCATCCCGAACCATAGGCTGATTTTCCTTCCTTGGGTTAATGTTTGAGTTTCGCCTAGGGTAAGAGGTCTATTAACCAGAAAGACCTGAGTTCCAAGAACACAGCAGCTGCGAAGGACTACCCAAGAAGAGCGCAAAAGTACCACAACATGCCTGCCTCCACAGCTTTTTCCTTGGGAACATGCCTAATTCCTGGCTGATTTGCCTTTCTCGTCTAAGGGTTGGGGTCCGGCCTAGGGCTAGGATTTTTTTAACTAGGAAGCCCTGAGTTCCAGGCTTACTGCATCTGCCAAAGGCATCCCAAAGGGAGTGCAGAAGTGCCACAACATGGCTGCTTTCACGGCTTTTCCCTTAGGAAGAACCCTAATACGCGGCTGATTTACCTTCCTAGGCTTACTGTTAGGCTTAGGCCTAGGACTTTTTAAACCAGGAAGCCCTGGGCTCCAGGCACACTGCAGCTGCGAAAGGCATCCCAAGGGGAGCGCAAAAGTGACACAACTTGGCTGCCACCACTGATATTTCCATGAGACCATCCCGAAACATAGGCGGATTTTCCTTCCTAGGATTAAGGTTTGAGTTACGCCTAGGGTAAGGGTTCTATTAACCAGAAAGCCCTGAGTTCCAAGAACACAGCAGCTGCGAAGGACTAGCCAAGAAGAGCGCAAAAGTACCACAACATGCCTGCCTCCACAGCTTTTTCCTTGGGGACATGCCTAATTCCTGGCTGATTTGCCTTTCTCGTCTTAGGGTTGGGGTTCGGCCTAGGGCTAGGTTTTTTTTAACTAGGAAGCCCTGAGTTCCAGGCTTACTTCATCTGCCAAAGGCATCCCAAAGGGAGTGCAGAAGTGCCACAACATGGCTGCTTTCACGGCTTTCCCCTTAGGAAGAACCCTAATACCCGGCTGATTTACATTCCTAGGTTTACTGTAAGGCTTAGGCTTAGGACTTTTAAAACTAGGAAGCCCTTAGATCCAGGCACACTGCAGCTGTTCAAGGCATCCCAAGGGGAGCGCAAAAGTGACACAACATGGCAGCTTTCACAGCTTTTTCCTTGGCACCATCCCTATACCTAGGCTGATTTATCTGCCTAGGCTTAGGGTTAGGGTTCAGCCTAGGGCTTGGAGTTTTTTAACCAGGAAGCCCTGAGTTCCAGGCTTACTGCATCTGCCAAATGCATCCCAAAGGGAGTGCAAAAGTACCACAACATGGCTGCTTTCACGGCTTTTCCCTTAGGAAGAACCCTAATACGCGGCTGATTTACCTTCCTAGGGTTACTGTTAGGCTTAGGCCTAGGACTTTTAAAACCAGGAAGCCCTGGGCTCCAGGCACTCTGCAGCTGCGAAAGGCATCCCAAGGGGAGCGCAAAAGTGACCCAACTTGGCTGCCACCACTGATATTTCCATGAGACCATCCCGAAACATAGGCTGATTTTCCTTCCTAGGGTTAAGGTTTGAGTTACGCCTAGGGTAAGGGTTCTATTATCCAGAAAGCCCTGAGTTCCAAGAACATACCAGCTGCGAAGGACTACCCAAGAAGAGCGCAAAAGTACCACAACATGCCTGCGTCGATAGCTTTTTCCTTGGGGACATGCCTAATTCCTGGCTGATTTGCCTTTCTCGTCTTAGGGTTGGGGTTCGGCCTAGGGCTAGGATTTTTAAAATCAGGAAGCCCTGAGTTCCAGGCACACTGGAGCTGTGAAAGGCATCCAAAAGGGAGTGCAAAAGTACCACAACATGGTTGCTTTCATGGCTTTTTCCTTGGCAAGAAGCTTAACACCAGGCTGATTTCACTTCCCAGGGTTACTGTAAGGCTTAGGCCTAGGCCTCGGACATTTAAAACTAGGAAGCCCTTAGATCCAGGCACACTGCAGCTGTTCAAGGCATCCCAAGGGGAGTACAAAAGTGCAACAACATGGCAGCTTTCACAGCTTTTTCCTTGGCACCATCCCTATACCTAGGCTGATTTATCTGCCTAGGGTAAGGGTTAGGCTACAGCCTAGGGCTTGCTGTTTTTTAACCAGGAAGCCCTGAGTTCCAGGCTTACTGCATCTGCCAAAGGCATCCCAAAGGGTGTGCAAAAGTGCCACAACATGGGTGCATTCACAGCTTTTCCCTTAGGAAGAACCCTAATACCCGGCTGATTTACCTTCCTAGGGTTACTGTTAGGCTTAGGCCTAGGACTTTTAAAACCAGGAAGCCCTGGGCTCCAGGCACACTGCACCTGTTAAAGGCATCCCAAGAGGGCCGCAGAAGTGACACAACTTGGCTGCCTCTGCTGCTATTCTCATGAGACCATCCCGAACCATAGGCTGATTTTCCTTCCTAGGGTTAAGGTTTGAGTTACGCCTAGGGTAAGAGTTCTATTAACCAGAAAGCCCTGAGTTCCAAGAACACAGCAGCTGCGAAGGACTACCCAAGAAGAGCGCAAAAGTACCACAACGTGCCTGCCTCCACAGCTTTTTCCTTGGGGACATGCCTAATTCCTGGCTGATTTGCCTTTCTCGTCTTAGGGTTGGGGTTCGGCCTAGGGCTAGGATTTTTTTAACTAGAAAGCCCTGAGTTCCAGGCTTACTTCATCTGCCAAAGGCATCCCAAAGGGAGTGCAGAAGTGCCACAACATGGCTACTTTCACGGCTTTCCCCTTAGGAAGAACCCTAATACCCGGCTGGTTTACCTTCCTAGGGTTACTGTTAGGCTTAGGCCTAGGACTTTTAAAACCAGGAAGCCCTGGGCTCCAGGCACTCTGCAGCTGCGAAAGGCATCCCAAGGGGAGCGCAAAAGTGACACAACTTGGGTGCCACCACTGATATTTCCATGAGACCAGCCCGAAACATAGGCTGATTTTCCTTCCTAGGGTTAAGGTTTGAGTTACGCCTAGGGTAAGGGTTCTATTAACCAGAAAGCCCTGAGTTCCAAGAACATACCAGCTGCGAAGGACTACCCAAGAAGAGCGCAAAAGTACCACAACATGCCTGCGTCGATAACTTTTTCCTTGGGGACATGCCTAATTCCTGGCTGATTTGCCTTTCTCGTCTTAGGGTTGGGGTTCGGCCTAGGGCTAGGATTTTTAAAATCAGGAAGCCCTGAGTTCCAGGCACACTGGAGCTGTGAAAGGCATCCAAAAGGGAGTGCAAAAGTGCCACAACATGGCTGCTTTCACGGCTTTTCCCTTAGGAAGAACCCTAATACGCGGCTGATTTACCTTCCTAGGGTTACTGTTAGGCTTAGGCCTAGGACTTTTAAAACCAGGAAGCCCTGGGCTCCAGGCACATGCAGCTGCGAAAGGCATCCCAAGAGGGCCGCAGAAGTGACACAACTTGGCTGCCTCTGCTTCTATTCTCATGAGACCATCCCGAACCATAGGCTGATTTTCCTTCCTAGGGTTAAGGTTTGAGTTACGCCTAGGGTAAGAGTTCTATTAACCAGAAAGCCCTGAGTTCCAAGAACACAGCAGCTGCGAAGGACTACCCAAGAAGAGCGCAAAAGTACCACAACGTGCCTGCCTCCACAGCTTTTTCCTTGGGGACATGCCTAATTCCTGGCTGATTTGCCTTTCTCGTCTTAGGGTTGGGGTTCGGCCTAGGGCTAGGATTTTTTTAACTAGAAAGCCCTGAGTTCCAGGCTTACTTCATCTGCCAAAGGCATCCCAAAGGGAGTGCAGAAGTGCCACAACATGGCTACTTTCACGGCTTTCCCCTTAGGAAGAACCCTAATACCCGGCTGGTTTACCTTCCTAGGGTTACTGTTAGGCTTAGGCCTAGGACTTTTAAAACCAGGAAGCCCTGGGCTCCAGGCACTCTGCAGCTGCGAAAGGCATCCCAAGGGGAGCGCAAAAGTGACACAACTTGGGTGCCACCACTGATATTTCCATGAGACCAGCCCGAAACATAGGCTGATTTTCCTTCCTAGGGTTAAGGTTTGAGTTACGCCTAGGGTAAGGGTTCTATTAACCAGAAAGCCCTGAGTTCCAAGAACATACCAGCTGCGAAGGACTACCCAAGAAGAGCGCAAAAGTACCACAACATGCCTGCGTCGATAACTTTTTCCTTGGGGACATGCCTAATTCCTGGCTGATTTGCCTTTCTCGTCTTAGGGTTGGGGTTCGGCCTAGGGCTAGGATTTTTAAAATCAGGAAGCCCTGAGTTCCAGGCACACTGGAGCTGTGAAAGGCATCCAAAAGGGAGTGCAAAAGTGCCACAACATGGCTGCTTTCACGGCTTTTCCCTTAGGAAGAACCCTAATACGCGGCTGATTTACCTTCCTAGGGTTACTGTTAGGCTTAGGCCTAGGACTTTTAAAACCAGGAAGCCCTGGGCTCCAGGCACATGCAGCTGCGAAAGGCATCCCAAGAGGGCCGCAGAAGTGACACAACTTGGCTGCCTCTGCTTCTATTCTCATGAGACCATCCCGAACCATAGGCTGATTTTCCTTCCTAGGGTTAAGGTTTGAGTTACGCCTGGGGTAAGGGTTCTATTAACCAGAAAGCCCTGAGTTCCAAGAACACAGCAGCTGCGAAGGACTACCCAAGAAGAGCGCAAAAGTACCACAACGTGCCTGCCTCCACAGCTTTTTCCTTGGGGACATGCCTAATTCCTGGCTGATTTGCCTTTCTCGTCTTAGGGCTGGGGTTCGGCCTAGGGCTAGGATTTTTTTAACTAGGAAGCCCTGAGTTCCAGGCTTACTTCATCTGCCAAAGGCCTCCCAAAGGGAGTGCAGAAGTGCCACAACATGGCTGCTTTCACGGCTTTCCCCTTAGGAAGAACCCTAATACCCCGCTGATTTACCTTCCTAGGGTTACTGTAAGGCTTAGGCTTAGGACTTTTAAAACTAGGAAGCCCTTAGATCCAGGCACACTGCAGCTGCTCAAGGCATCCCAAGGGGAGTACTAAAGTACCACAACATGGCAGCTTTCACAGCTTTTTCCTTGGCACCATCCCTATACGTAAGCTGATTTATCTGCCTAGGCTTAGGGTTAGGGTTCAGCCTAGGGCTTGGAGTTTTTTAACCAGGAAGCCCTGAGTTCCAGGCTTACTGCATCTGCCAAATGCATCCCAAAGGGAGTGCAAAAGTGCCACAACATGGCTGCTTTCACGGCTTTTCCCTTAGGAAGAACCCTAATACGCGGCTGATTTACCTTCCTAGGGTTACTGTTAGGCTTAGGCCTAGGACTTTTAAAACCAGGAAGCCCTGGGCTCCAGGCACTCTGCAGCTGCGAAAGGCATCCCAAGGGGAGCGCAAAAGTGACACAACTTGGCTGCCACCACTGATATTTCCATGAGACCATCCCGAAACATAGGCTGATTTTCCTTCCTAGGGTTAAGGTTTGAGTTACGCCTAGGGTAAGGGTTCTATTAACCTGAAAGCCCTGAGTTCCAAGAACACAGCAGCTGCGAAGGACTACCCAAGAAGAGCGCAAAAGTACCACAACATGCCTGCGTCGATAGCTTTTTCCTTGGGGACATGCCTAATTCCTGGCTGATTTGCCTTTCTCGTCTTAGGGTTGGGGTTCGGCCTAGGGCTAGGATTTTTAAAATCAGGAAGCCCTGAGTTCCAGGCACACTGGAGCTGTGAAAGGCATCCAAAAGGGAGTGCAGAAGTGCCACAACATGGTTGCTTTCACGGCTTTTTCCTTGGCAAGAAGCTTAACACCAGGCTGATTTCCCTTCCTAGGGTTACTGTAAGGCTTAGGCCTAGGGCTAGGATTTTTAAAACTAGGAAGCCCTTAGATCCAGGAACACTGCAGCTGTTCAAGGCATCCCAAGGGGAGTACTAAAGTGCAACAACATGGCAGCTTTCACAGCTTTTTCCTTGGCACCATCCCTATACCTAGGCTGATTTATCTGCCTAGGGTTAGGGTTAGGCTTCAGCCTAGGTCTTGGAGTTTTTTAACCAGGAAGCCCTGAGTTCCAGGCTTACTGCATCTGCCAAAGGCATCCCAAAGGGAGTGCAGAAGTGCCACAACATGGCTGCTTTCACAGCTTTTCCCTTAGGAAGAACCCTAATACGCGGCTGATTTACCTTCCTAGGGTTACTGTTAGGCTTAGGCCTAGGACTTTTTAAACCAGGAAGCCCTGGGCTCCAGGCACACTGCACCTGTTAAAGGCATCCCAAGAGGGCCGCAGAAGTGACACAACTTGGCTGCCTCTGCTGCTATTCTCATGAGACCATCCCGAACCATAGGCTGATTTTCCTTCCTAGGGTTAAGGTTTGAGTTACGCCTAGGGTAAGGGTTCTATTAACCAGAAAGCCCTGAGTTCCAAGAACATACCAGCTGCGAAGGACTACCCAAGAAGAGCGCAAAAGTACCACAACGTGCCTGCCTCCACAGCTTTTTCCTTGGGGACATGCCTAATTCCTGGCTGATTTGCCTTTCTCGTCTTAGGGTTGGGGTTCGGCCTAGGGCTAGGATTTTTTTAACTAGGAAGCCCTGAGTTCCAGGCTTACTTCATCTGCCAAAGGCATCCCAAAGGGAGTGCAGAAGTGCCACAACATGGCTGCTTTCACGGCTTTCCCCTTAGGAAGAACCCTAATACGCGGCTGGTTTACCTTCCTAGGGTTACTGTTAGGCTTAGGCCTAGGACTTTTAAAACCAGGAAGCCCTGGGCTCCAGGCACTCTGCAGCTGCGAAAGACATCCCAAGGGGAGCGCAAAAGTGACACAACTTGGCTGCCACCACTGATATTTCCATGAGACCATCCCGAACCATAGGCTGATTTTCCTTCCTAGGGTTAAGGTTTTAGTTACGCCTAGGGTAAGGGTTCTATTAACCAGAAAGCCCTGAGTTCCAAGAACACAGCAGCTGCGAAGGACTACCCAAGAAGAGCGCAAAAGTACCACAACATGCCTGCGTCGATAGCTTTTTCCTTGGGGACATGCCTAATTCCTGGCTGATTTGCCTTTCTCGTCTTAGGGTTGGGGTTCGGCCTAGGGCTAGGATTTTTAAAATCAGGAAGCCCTGAGTTCCAGGCACACTGGTGCTGTGAAAGGCATCCAAAAGGGAGTGCAAAAGTGCCACAACATGGCTGCTTTCACGGCTTTTCCCTTAGGAAGAACCCTAATACGCGGCTGATTTACCTTCCTAGGGTTACTGTTAGGCTGAGGCCTAGGACTTTTAAAACCAGGAAGCCCTGGGCTCCAGGCACATGCAGCTGCGAAAGGCATCCCAAGAGGGCCGCAGAAGTGTCACAACTTGGCTGCCTCTGCTTCTATTCTCATGAGACCATCCTGAACCATAGGCTGATTTTCCTTCCTAGGGTTAAGGTTTGAGTTACGCCTGGGGTAAGGGTTCTATTAACCAGAAAGCCCTGAGTTCCAAGAACACAGCAGCTGCGAAGGACTACCCAAGAAGAGCGCAAAAGTACCACAACGTGCCTGCCTCCACAGCTTTTTCCTTGGGGACATGCCTAATTCCTGGCTGATTTGCCTTTCTCGTCTTAGGGTTGGGGATCGGCCTAGGGCTAGGATTTTTTTAACTAGGAAGCCCTGAGTTCCAGGCTTACTGCATCTGCCAAAGGCATCCCAAAGGGAGTGCAGAAGTGCCACAACATGGCTGCTTTCACGGCTTTTCCCTTAGGAAGAACCCTAATACGCGGCTGATTTACCTTCCTAGGGTTACTGTTAGGCTTAGGCCTAGGACTTTTTAAAACCAGGAAGCCCTGGGCTCCAGGCACACTGCAGCTGTTCAAGGCATCCCAAGGGGAGCGCAAAAGTGACACAACTTGGCTGCCTCTGCTGCTATTCTCATGAGACCATCCCGAACCATAGGCTGATTTTCCTTCCTAGGGTTAAGGTTTGAGTTACGCCTAGGGTAAGGGTTCTATTAACCAGAAAGCCCTGAGTTCCAAGAACACAGCAGCTGCGAAGGACTACCCAAGAAGAGCGCAAAAGTACCACAACATGCCTGCCTCCACAGCTTTTTCCTTGGGGACATGCCTAATTCCTGGCTGATTTGCCTTTCTCGTCTTAGGGTTGGGGTTCGGCCTAGGGCTAGGATTTTTAAAATCAGGAAGCCCTGACTTCCAGGCACACTGGAGCTGTGAAAGGCATCCAAACGGAAGTGCAGAAGTGCCACAACATGGTTGCTTTCACGGCTTTTTCCTTGGCAAGAAGCCTAACACCAGGCTGATTTCCCTTCCCAGGGTTACTGTAAGGCTTAGGCCTAGGGCTAGGATTTTTAAAACTAGGAAGCCCTTAGCTCCAGGCACACTGCAGCTGTTCAAGGCATCCCAAGAGGGCCGCAGAAGTGACACAACTTGGCTGCCTCTGCTGCTATTCTCATGAGTCCATCCCGAACCATAGGCTGATTTTCCTTCCTAGGGTGAGGGTTAGAGTTACGCCTAGGGTTAATGTTTTTTTAACCAGAAAGCCCTGAGTTCCAAGAACGCAGCAGCTGCCAAGGACTACCCAAGAGGAGTGCAAAAGTGCCACAACATGGCTGCCTCCAGCGCTTTTTCCTTGGGACCATCATTGAACCTAGGCTGATTTACTTGCCTCCAGTTGCACCTATGGTCACGCCAAGAGATAGGGATTTTAAATCAGTAAACCCTGAGCTCCAGACCCAGTGCAGCTGCAAAAGGCTTCCCAAGGGCAGCCAAAAATTGCCTCAACATGCTCCTTCCAGTGCTTTTTTCCTTGGGAACATCCCTATACCCAGGCTGATTTATCTGCCTAGGGTTAGGGTTAGGGTTCAGCCTAGAGATAGGATTTTTTCTAACAGGAAGCCCTGAATTCCAGGCACACTGCAGCTGTTAAAGGCAGTGTTCTACGTCAACCGCAACTTAGTCTGAAATAAATGCTTTTTCCCTGAGAGCATCTGAGAGGTTTGCATGAAGCACTGATATCTGACATTTGCAATTTTGAATAGGAGAGGAGAAAGAAAATGGGAAGAAGTTTTTAATTTTAGTGGTTTCAATGTTAATTTCCGTACAGTTTTTCAAAACTTGTCAGCTCAAATGCCCATCAACATCTTTTAGTCATCTGTAAGTCAGTATTCATATAAAATGTGCTTCAAATCAAAAGAATTTCAAATTTGCACTCCAAATTTCTATGCCTAGATTTATGATTTCCTACACATATTAGATGAAAGGAAGGCCTTTTTTACTGTGGGAGTGCTGGAACACTGGAACAGGTTGCCCAGGGAAGTTGTGGGTGTCCCATCCCTGAAAGTATTCAAGGTCAGCTTGGACGGGGCTTGGAGCAGCAACAAAGGAGAAGCTTGATGGTAGAGAAACAAAGTTGGACTATAGAAGAAACTGGGATTGAAGTATAGGAGCAAGTTTTCTCTCAGCTCTTGGGGTAAATTCAAAGTTGTACAAAATGACATTTATCTGTGCTATTCACTACTGTAACAGAAATGTTCATGAAAACTGTACAGAAGATAGCAAATTTTAAAAGAGATAAGAATTACAGCATAAAATCCATGGGATGGGTTACAACATGAGACACTCTCTAAGAGAAAATCTCTGTGTTTCAACACTTCATCATGGTAAGATTTCATGAAGTGCCAAAGAAGGCGGCAAAATATCATTCGGGACGTTATTTCCTGGAATTCAGCCTGGCCATTAGTAGGAACTGGGTTTGAACACATCATGTAGATATACCACACACACTTGCCCTTCACTGAAAAATGACTGTTTACAACGAAGAAGCAATTGACGATCAAAATTGATTGAAAGCATCTTAAACATGTCAAGTATTTCATTGTAGATGATCTGTGATCCAAATGCTTCTTCCACCTTCGAGAGGGACAGAACAATTCTTCCATGTCATGATGGTTTAAAATTGTATCAACCAATGTTTTCTGCTGAAAAGATAGCATCTATTTTTTTCTATTTTTGGAAGAAAATATTCCTAGACATACAACAGGTGAGAACTAAGTAATTTTAAAGAAACAAATGAAAAGAAAATATTCTGTAAATAGAATGAAATGAAAAGCTGTGTTTTAAATAGGAGCTAAATATGAAACAGAATTTTTGTACCAGGCATTTGAATTACTGCACCAGCTCTTTTGCCCATCAAGAGAGGCGTTTAGCATTTCAGTCTTTTCCAAGGTGTTCATGATCTGCTATGCTGATCTCTGTGTGTGCCTAGGTGTGTGTGGAAGGGGGGGCATGTGAAGGGGAGTGTGTATGTTTGCTTTACAATTGTTGTGGCAGATTCATGCCTCAGCTCCACATTTTGTTTTAGAAAGGTCACACAGAGTGGATGTGAAGTTTACTATCAACAAGAGATCAATTCCCAAATCATCCATTTCACTCTACCTTATAAATCATGTGCTTTGTTGCATATTTTATCAAATCTACTTTCAAGCCAGATGGAGGAAGGAGGATGTGGGAATCCCTCCACCATCTTGCAACTTTTATGCAAGTAGGTTTTCAAGAAAATCATCATTTCTCTTTGAAATATGTCTGGAACAGGCATGATGGTAGTGTCAACCTGTTGGAGTTTTTGTTGCTGGAAGAAGTTATACAAAAGGATTGGTTTTTACATTGACCAGTTACTGAATCAAGCTCAGGAATACATTGGAAATTCAACTGGGGCTTCCTTTCCCCGGCAGACTACTTCTAGAACGAGCTTGTACACTGAAGCTTACTCTTTTGCCCTCTTTTTGTTTCTTTCCTATTTTCTTGGCTTCTTTGCCACTCTCTAGACAATTTTGGAACTTTTTTCCCAACTCAAATGGTTTCAATAGTCTGATTGTGATCATACATTTTTACAAGGAATTTTTAAAATCTTTCCTCCAGTTAAGAAAGTCAAGGACTTAGGTCTTTTTCTTCCCTTATCAATATTGCAATGAAATTGATAAGTAAAGACCAACTCTTTCTTTTTGTTTTTAACCCAAGCAGATAATTCCCATCCATTCATCCATTTGGTGGACCAATAGTTGCCATTCTGATGGAAGTTGTCACTTCTTAACAGTAGGCATTCTGTGACTATGTTGACAGCACTTTGGCTGAAGATCCTAACTGGTCTTAGATACACATAGGGAGAAATTTGCTCAGCCAGTGTCAGTCTTAAGCATGCGTATCAGAAGATCTTTCTAGAGCTGGGAATTTTCCCATGAAAGGGATTCAGTTAGGGAAGAGACACTTGCCCCAGAGGTTTACATTCTTCTTGAAGACTGCTTAAGGAACTTAGATGCCATGTCCATTTGGATCTGTGTCTGCACAGAACTTTGTCATGCCAGTGCTTGAAATGCATCTTGAAGAGAATTCACTAGCACAGAATGAATGAGAGTGGAAGGGGTTGGTGGGGCTAACCAGGCCCAAGCCCCCTGCCTAAACCAGGATCCCTAGAGCCTCTTGCCCAGGATTCTATCTGGGTGTACTTTTAATGTCTTCAAAGATCCAGGCTCCACAATCTTTCTGGGCAGTCTGTGCCGTGGTTCACTCACCCTCACAGTAAAGAATCATTTCCTGATGTTCCTGTATTTCAGTGTGTGCCCACTGCCTCTTGTCTTTTCACTCAGCATCACTGAAAAGACACTGATTCCCTCCCCTTTGCACTATTGCTTCCATATGGATGTGTGCTGCCATGTAGAGATATGTCAAAAACCTCCCTGAAGCCCAGGCAGGTAATATTCCCTTCATCTACAGGTCAAGTTGATTCATCAGAGGAGTTTAAAGTTATGTTCAGCATGAAATGCCCCTGAAAAATCATGCTAACTACATTATTGTGTCGTCTTTCATGTGCCTGGCAAGGTTTTCCAGGAAGAGCTGCTTCATCAACTTCCTGGGTATAAAAAAGAGGCTGGCTGGTTTGTACGATTGCGAGTCCTCCTAATTGCCTTTTTTGAAGATGAGTGTCATTTGCTTACATCCAGTCCTTAGCCTCTCTTGTCGTCTACATCTTAGCAAAAAGCTTTTCCACTATGTCTGGCAAGGAGAAATTGTGCCAGCACAGAAAACATCTCCTATCGTGTTCTAGACGTTGCACGGAGGTGTGCCGAGTGTTTGGCATGAAGGAAAGAAAAGTTGTCCAAAACAGCTTCCAATCGAATGTTCATGTGATTGGAAAAGTCAGGAGAGTGCAAAGGTACTGTTTTCTAGCAGTTGGCAAGCTGCGCACACAATCCCAGTGTTGTACAGCTTCCTTCTTCACCTTTCCGAAGGTGCCGCTCTCTCCGGCTCCCGGAGGCGAAGAAGCGGCTTCTTCGCGCAAAGACGATTGTGCCGCTCACTGTGCACTCCTTAGCGCGACTTCTGCCGAAAGACGCCCGGGAGCGGCTCTTAGCTCCGGACAGCATCGTACCTTCGTCTTTAGCGTCTCTTCTCGTCTACATCTTAGCAAAAAGCTTTTCTACTATGTCTGGCGAGGAAAAACTGTGCCAGCACAGAAAACATCTCCCATCGTGTTCTAGACGTTGCACGGAGGTGTGCCGAGTGTTTGGCATGAAGGAAAGAAAAGTTGTCCAAAACAGCTTCCAATCGAATGTTCATGTGATTGGAAAAGTCAGGAGAGTGCAAAGGTACTGTTTTCTAGCAGTTGGCATGCTGCACACACAATCCCAGTGTTGTACAGCTTCCTTCTTCACCTTTCCGAAGGTGCCGCTCTCTCCGGCTCCCGGAGGCGAAGAAGCGGCTTCTTCGCGCAAAGACGATTGTGCCGCTCACTGTGCAATCCTTAGCGCGGCTTCTGCCGGAAGACGCCCGGGAGCAGCTCTTAGCTCCGGAGAGCATCGTACCTTCGTCTTTAGCGTCTCTTCTCGTCTACATCTTAGCAAAAAGCTTTTCTACTATGTCTGGCGAGGAAAAACTGTGCCAGCACAGAAAACATCTCCCATCGTTTTCTAGACGTTGCACGGAGGTGTGCCGAGTGTTTGGCATGAAGGAAATAAAAGTTGTCCAAAACAGCTTCCAATCGAATGTTCATGTGATTGGAAAAGTCAGGAGAGTGCAAAGGTACTGTTTTCTAGAGGTTGGCATGCTGCGCACACAATCCCAGTGTTGTACAGCTTCCTTCTTCACCTTTCCGAAGGTGCCGCTCTCTCCGGCTCCCGGAGGCGAAGAAGCGGCTGCTTCGCGCAAAGACGATTGTGCCGCTCACTGTGCACTCCTTAGCGCGGCTTCTGCCGAAAGACGCCCGGGAGCGGCTCTTAGCTCCGGACAGCATCGTACCTTCGTCTTTAGCGTCTCTTCTCGTCTACATCTTAGCAAAAAGCTTTTCTACTATGTCTGGCGAGGAAAAACTGTGCCAGCACAGAAAACATCTCCCATGGTGTTCTAGACGTTGCACGATCCCTATACTTAGGCTGATTTCTTTCCTGGGGATAGGGTTAGACTTCAGCCTAGGGCTTGGATTATTTTAACCAGGAAGCCCTGAGTTCCAGGCTTACTGCATCTGCCAAAGGCATCCCAAAGGGAGTGCAGAAGTGCCACAACATGGCTGCTTTCACGGCTTTTCCCTTAGGAAGAACCCTAATACGCGGCTGATTTACCTTCCTAGGGTTACTGTTAGGCTTAGGCCTAGGACTTTTAAAACCAGGAAGCCCTGGGCTCCAGGCACACTGCAGCTGCGAAAGGCATCCCAAGGGGAGCGCAAAAGTGACACAACTTGGCTGCCACCACTGATATTTCCATGAGACCATCCCGAACCATAGGCTGATTTTCCTTCCTAGGGTTAAGGTTTGAGTTTCGCCTAGGGTAAGAGTTCTATTAACCAGAAAGCCCTGAGTTCCGAGAACACAGCAGCTGCGAAGGACTAGCCAAGAAGAGCGCAAAAGTACCACAACGTGCCTGCCTCCACAGCTTTTTCCTTGGGGACATGCCTAATTCCTGGCTGATTTGCCTTTCTCGTCTTAGGGTTGGGGTTCGGCCTAGGGCTAGGATTTTTTTAACTAGGAAGCCCTGAGTTCCAGGCTTACTGCATCTGTCAAAGGCATCCCAAAGGGAGTGCAGAAGTGCCACAACATGGCTGCTTTCACGGCTTTTCCCTTAGGAAGAACCCTAATACGCGGCTGATTTACCTTCCTAGGGTTACTGTTAGGCTTAGGCCTAGGACTTTTAAAACCAGGACGCCCTGGGCTCCAGGCACATGCAGCTGTTAAAGGCATCCCAAGAGGGCCGCAGAAGTGACACAACTTGGCTGCCACCACTGATATTTCCATGAGACCATCCCGAACCATAGGCTGATTTTCCTTCCTAGGGTTAAGGTTTGAGTTACGCCTAGGGTAAGGGTTCTATTAACCAGAAAGCCCTGAGTTCCAAGAACACAGCAGCTGTGAAGGACTACCCAAGAAGAGCGCAAAAGTACCACAACATGCCTGCGTCGATAGCTTTTTCCTTGGGGACATGCCTAATTCCTGGCTGATTTGCCTTTCTCGTCTTAGGGTTGGGGTTCGGCCTAGGGCTAGGATTTTTAAAATCAGGAAACCCTGAGTTCCAGGCACACTGGAGCTGTGAAAGGCATCCAAAAGGGAGTGCAAAAGTGCCACAACATGGCTGCTTTCACGGCTTTTCCCTTAGGAAGAACCCTAATACGCGGCTGATTTACCTTCCTAGGGTTACTGTTAGGCTTAGGCCTAGGACTTTTAAAACCAGGAAGCCCTGGGCTCCAGGCACGTGCAGCTGTTCAAGGCATCCCAAGAGGGCCGCAGAAGTGACACAACTTGGCTGCCTCTGCTGCTATTCCCATGAGACCATCCCGAACCATAGGCTGATTTTCCTTCCTAGGGTTAAGGTTTGAGTTTCGCCTAGGGTAAGGGTTCTATTAACCAGAAAGCCCTGAGTTCCAAGAACACAGCAGCTGCGAAGGACTACCCAAGAAGAGCGCAAAAGTACCACAACGTGCCTGCCTCCACAGCTTTTTCCTTGGGGACATGCCTAATTCCTGGCTGATTTGCCTTTCTCGTCTTAGGGTTGGGGTTCGGCCTAGGGCTAGGATTTTTTTAACTAGGAAGCCCTGAGTTCCAGGCTTACTTCATCTGCCAAAGGCATCCCAAAGGGAGTGCAGAAGTGCCACAACATGGCTGCTTTCACGGCTTTCCCCTTAGGAAGAACCCTAATACGCGGCTGATTTACCTTCCTAGGGTTACTGTTAGGCTTAGGCCTAGCACTTTTAAAACTAGGAAGCCCTTACATCCAGGCGCACTGCAGCTGTTTAAGGCATCCCAAGGGGAGTACTAAACTACCACAACATGGCAGCTTTCACAGCTTTTTCCTTGGCACTATCCCTATACCTAGGCTGATTTATCTGCCTAGGGTTGGGGTTAGGCTTCAGCCTAGGGCTTGGAGTTTTTTAACCAGGAAGCCCTGAGTTCCAGGCTTACTGCATCTGCCAAATGCATCCCAAAGGGAGTGCAAAAGTGCCACAACATGGCTGCTTTCACGGCTTTTCCCTTAGGAAGAACCCTAATACCCGGCTGATTTACCTTCCTAGGGTTACTGTTAGGCTTAGGCCTAGGACTTATAAAACCAGGAAGCCCTGGGCTCCAGGCACTCTGCAGCTGTGAAAGGCATCCCAAGGGGAGCGCAAAAGTGACACAACTTGGCTGCCACCACTGATATTTCCATGAGACCATCCCGAACCATAGGCTGATTTTCTTTCCTAGGGTTAAGGTTTGAGTTACGCCTAGGGTAAGGGTTCTATTAACCAGAAAGCCCTGAGTTCCAAGAACACAGCAGCTGTGAAGGACTACCCAAGAAGAGCGCAAAAGTACCACAACATGCCTGCCTCCACAGCTTTTTCCTTGGGGACATGCCTAATTCCTGGCTGATTTGCCTTTCTCGTCTTAGGGTTGGGGTTCGGCCTAGTGCTAGGATTTTTAAAATCAGGAAGCCCTGAGTTCCAGGCACACTGGAGCTGTGAAAGCCATCCAAAAGGGAGTGCAAAAGTGCCACAACATGGCTGCTTTCACGGCTTTTTCCTTGGCAGGAAGCCTAACACCAGGCTGATTTCACTTCCCAGGGTTACTGTTAGGCTTAGGCCTAGGGCTAGGATTTTTAAAACTAGGAAGCCCTTAGATCCAGGCACACTGCAGCTGTTCAAGGCATCCCAAGGGGAGTACAAAAGTGCAACAACATGGCAGCTTTCACAGCTTTTTCCTTGGCACCATCCCTATACCTAGGCTGATTTATCTGCCTAGGGTAAGGGTTAGGCTTCAGCCTAGGTCTTGGAGATTTTAAACCAGGAAGCCCTGAGTTCCAGGCTTACTGCATCTGCCAAAGGCATCCCAAAGGGAGTGCAGAAGTGCCACAACATGGCTGCTTTCACGGCTTTTCCCTTAGGAAGAACCCTAATACGCGGCTGATTTACCTTCCTAGGGTTACTGTTAGGCTTAGGCCTAGGACTTTTAAAACCAGGACGCCCTGGGCTCAAGGCACTCTGCAGCTGCGAAAGGCATCCCAAGGGGAGCGCAAAAGTGACACAATTTGGCTGCCACCACTGATATTTCCATGACACCATCCCGAACCATAGGCTGATTTTCTTTCCTAGAGTTAAGGTTTGAGTTACGCCTAGGGTAAGGGTTCTATTAACCAGAAAGCCCTGAGTTCCAAGAACACAGCAGCTGCGAAGGACTAGCCAAGAAGAGCGCAAAAGTACCACAACATGCCTGCCTCCACAGCTTTTTCCTTGGGGACATGCCTAATTCCTGGCTGATTTGCCTTTCTCGTCTTAGGGTTGGGGTTCGGCCTAGGGCTTGGATTTTTTTAACTAGGAAGCCCTGAGTTCCAGGCTTACTGCATCTGCCAAAAGCATCCCAAAGGGAGTGCAGAAGTGCCACAACATGGCTGCTTTCACGGCTTTTCCCTTAGGAAGAACCCTAATACGCGGCTGATTTACCTTCCTAGGGTTACTGTTAGGCTTAGGCCTAGGACTTTTAAAACCAGGAAGCCCTGGGCTCCAGGCACATGCAGCTGTTAAAGGCATCCCAAGAGGGCCGCAGAAGTGACACAACTTGGCTGCCTCTGCTGCTATTCTCATGAGACCATCCCGAACCATAGGCTGATTTTCCTTCCTAGGGTGAAGGTTTGAGTTACGCCTAGGGTAAGGGTTCTATTAACCAGAAAGCCCTGAGTTCCAAGAACACAGCAGCTGCGAAGGACTAGCCAAGAAGAGCACAAAAGTACCACAACATGCCTGCCTCCACAGCTTTTTCCTTGGGGACATGCCTAATTCCTGGCTGATTTGCCTTTCTCGTCTTAGGGTTGGGGTTCGGCCTAGTGCTAGGATTTTTAAAATCAGGAAGCCCTGAGTTCCAGGCACACTGGAGCTGTGAAAGGCATCCAAAAGGGAGTGCAAAAGTGCCACAACATGGTTGCTTTCACGGCTTTTTCCTTGGCAAGAAGCTTAACACCAGGCTGATTTCCCTTCCTAGGGTTACTGTAAGGCTTAGGCCTAGGGCTAGGATTTTTAAAACTAGGAAGCCCTTAGATCCAGGCACATTGCAGCTGTTCAAGGCATCCCAAGGGGAGTACTAAAGTGCAACAACATGGCAGCTTTCACAGCTTTTTCCTTGGCACCATCCCTATACCTAGGCTGATTTATCTGCCTAGGGTTAGGGTTAGGCTTCAGCCTAGGTCTTGGAGTTTTTTAACCCGGAAGCCCTGAGTTCCAGGCTTACTGCATCTGCCAAAGGCATCCCAAAGGGAGTGCAAAAGTACCACAACATGGCTGCTTTCACGGCTTTTCCCTTAGGAAGAACCCTAATACGCGGCTGATTTACCTTCCTAGGGTTACTGTTAGGCTTAGGCCTAGGACTTTTAAAACCAGGAAGCCCTGGGCTCCAGGCACTCTGCAGCTGTGAAAGGCATCCCAAGGGGAGCGCAAAAGTGACACAACTTGGCTGCCACCACTGATATTTCCATGAGACCATCCCGAACCATAGGCTGATTTTCCTTCCTAGGGTTAAGGTTTGAGTTACGCCTAGGGTAAGGGTTCTATTAACCAGAAAGCCCTGAGTTCCAAGAACACAGCAGCTGTGAAGGACTACCCAAGAAGAGCGCAAAAGTACCACAACATGCCTGCGTCGATAGCTTTTTCCTTGGGGACATGCCTAATTCCTGGCTGATTTGCCTTTCTCGTCTTAGGGTTGGGGTTCGGGCTAGTGCTAGGATTTTTAAAATCAGGAAACCCTGAGTTCCAGGCACACTGGAGCTGTGAAAGCCATCCAAAAGGGAGTGAAAAAGTGCCACAACATGGCTGCATTCACGGCTTTTTCCTTGGCAAGAAGCCTAACACCAGGCTGATTTCCCTTCCCAAGGTTACTGTAAGGCTTAGGACTAGGGCTAGGATTTTTAAAACTAGGAAGCCCTTAGCTCCAGGCACACTGCAGCTGTTCAAGGCATCCCAAGGGGAGTACAAAAGTGCAACAACATGGCAGCTTTCACAGCTTTTTCCTTGGCACCATCCCTATACCTAGGCTGATTTATCTGCCTATGGTAAGGGTTAGGCTTCAGCCTAGGTATTGGAGATTTTAAACCAGGAAGCCCTGAGTTCCAGGCTTACTGCATCTGCCAAAGGCATCCCAAAGGGAGTGTAGAAGTGCCACAACATGGCTGCTTTCACGGCTTTTCCCTTAGGAAGAACCCTAATACCCGGCTGATTTACCTTCCTAGGGTTACTGTTAGGCTTAGGCCTAGGACTTTTAAAACCAGGACGCCCTGGGCTCCAGGCACTCTGCAGCTGCGAAAGGCATCCCAAGGGGAGCGCAAAAGTGACACAACTTGGCTGCCACCACTGATATTTCCATGAGACCATCCCGAACCATAGGCTGATTTTCTTTCCTAGGATTAAGGTTTGAGTAACGCCTAGGGTAAGGGTTCTATTAACCAGAAAGCCCTGAGTTCCAAGAACACAGCAGCTGCGAAGGACTACCCAAGAAGAGCGAAAAAGTACCACAACATGCCTGCCTCCACAGCTTTTTCCTTGGGGACATGCCTAATTCCTGGCTGATTTGCCTTTCTCGTCTAAGGGTTGGGGTTCGGCCTAGGGCTAGGATTTTTTTAACTAGGAAGCCCTGAGTTCCAGGCTTACTTCATCTGCCAAAAGCATCCCAAAGGGAGTGCAGAAGTGCCACAACATGGCTGCTTTCACGGCTTTTCCCTTAGGAAGAACCCTAATACCCGGCTGATTTACCTTCCTAGGGTTACTGTTAGGCTTAGGCCTAGGACTTATAAAACCAGGAAGCCCTGGGCTCCAGGCACTCTGCAGCTGTGAAAGGCATCCCAAGGGGAGCGCAAAAGTGACACAACTTGGCTGCCACCACTGATATTTCCATGAGACCATCCCGAAACATAGGCTGATTTTCTTTCCTAGGGTTAAGGTTTGAGTTACGCCTAGGGTAAGGGTTCTATTAACCAGAAAGCCCTGAGTTCCAAGAACACAGCAGCTGTGAAGGACTACCCAAGAAGAGCGCAAAAGTACCACAACATGCCTGCCTCCACAGCTTTTTCCTTGGGGACATGCCTAATTCCTGGCTGATTTGCCTTTCTCGTCTTAGGGTTGGGGTTCGGCCTAGTGCTAGGATTTTTAAAATCAGGAAGCCCTGAGTTCCAGGCACACTGGAGCTGTGAAAGCCATCCAAAAGGGAGTGCAAAAGTGCCACAACATGGCTGCTTTCACGGCTTTTTCCTTGGCAGGAAGCCTAACACCAGGCTGATTTCACTTCCCAGGGTTACTGTTAGGCTTAGGCCTAGGGCTAGGATTTTTAAAACTAGGAAGCCCTTAGATCCAGGCACACTGCAGCTGTTCAAGGCATCCCAAGGGGAGTACAAAAGTGCAACAACATGGCAGCTTTCACAGCTTTTTCCTTGGCACCATCCCTATACCTAGGCTGATTTATCTGCCTAGGGTAAGGGTTAGGCTTCAGCCTAGGTCTTGGAGATTTTAAACCAGGAAGCCCTGAGTTCCAGGCTTACTGCATCTGCCAAAGGCATCCCAAAGGGAGTGCAGAAGTGCCACAACATGGCTGCTTTCACGGCTTTTCCCTTAGGAAGAACCCTAATACGCGGCTGATTTACCTTCCTAGGGTTACTGTTAGGCTTAGGCCTAGGACTTTTAAACCCAGGACGCCCTGGGCTCAAGGCACTCTGCAGCTGCGAAAGGCATCCCAAGGGGAGAGCAAAAGTGACACAATTTGGCTGCCACCACTGATATTTCCATGACACCATCCCGAACCATAGGCTGATTTTCTTTCCTAGAGTTAAGGTTTGAGTTACGCCTAGGGTAAGGGTTCTATTAACCAGAAAGCCCTGAGTTCCAAGAACACAGCAGCTGCGAAGGACTAGCCAAGAAGAGCGCAAAAGTACCACAACATGCCTGCCTCCACAGCTTTTTCCTTGGGGACATGCCTAATTCCTGGCTGATTTGCCTTTCTCGTCTTAGGGTTGGGGTTCGGCCTAGGGCTTGGATTTTTTTAACTAGGAAGCCCTGAGTTCCAGGCTTACTGCATCTGCCAAAAGCATCCCAAAGGGAGTGCAGAAGTGCCACAACATGGCTGCTTTCACGGCTTTTCCCTTAGGAAGAACCCTAATACGCGGCTGATTTACCTTCCTAGGGTTACTGTTAGGCTTAGGCCTAGGACTTTTAAAACCAGGAAGCCCTGGGCTCCAGGCACATGCAGCTGTTAAAGGCATCCCAAGAGGGCCGCAGAAGTGACACAACTTGGCTGCCTCTGCTGCTATTCTCATGAGACCATCCCGAACCATAGGCTGATTTTCCTTCCTAGGGTGAAGGTTTGAGTTAAGCCTAGGGTAAGGGTTCTATTAACCAGAAAGCCCTGAGTTCCAAGAACACAGCAGCTGCGAAGGACTAGCCAAGAAGAGCACAAAAGTACCACAACATGCCTGCCTCCACAGCTTTTTCCTTGGGGACATGCCTAATTCCTGGCTGATTTGCCTTTCTCGTCTTAGGGTTGGGGTTCGGCCTAGTGCTAGGATTTTTAAAATCAGGAAGCCCTGAGTTCCAGGCACACTGGAGCTGTGAAAGGCATCCAAAAGGGAGTGCAAAAGTGCCACAACATGGTTGCTTTCACGGCTTTTTCCTTGGCAAGAAGCTTAACACCAGGCTGATTTCCCTTCCTAGGGTTACTGTAAGGCTTAGGCCTAGGGCTAGGATTTTTAAAACTAGGAAGCCCTTAGATCCAGGCACATTGCAGCTGTTCAAGGCATCCCAAGGGGAGTACTAAAGTGCAACAACATGGCAGCTTTCACAGCTTTTTCCTTGGCACCATCCCTATACCTAGGCTGATTTATCTGCCTAGGGTTAGGGTTAGGCTTCAGCCTAGGTCTTGGAGTTTTTTAACCCGGAAGCCCTGAGTTCCAGGCTTACTGCATCTGCCAAAGGCATCCCAAAGGGAGTGCAGAAGTGCCACAACATGGCTGCTTTCACAGCTTTTCCCTTAGGAAGAACCCTAATACGCGGCTGATTTACCTTCCTAGGCTTACTGTTAGGCTTAGGCCTAGGACTTTTAAAACCAGGAAGCCCTGGGCTCCAGGCACTCTGCAGCTGTGAAAGGCATCCCAAGGGGAGCGCAAAAGTGACACAACTTGGCTGCCACCACTGATATTTCCATGAGACCATCCCGAACCATAGGCTGATTTTCCTTCCTAGGGTTAAGGTTTGAGTTACGCCTAGGGTAAGGGTTCTATTAACCAGAAAGCCCTGAGTTCCAAGAACACAGCAGCTGTGAAGGACTACCCAAGAAGAGCGCAAAAGTACCACAACATGCCTGCGTCGATAGCTTTTTCCTTGGGGACATGCCTAATTCCTGGCTGATTTGCCTTTCTCGTCTTAGGGTTGGGGTTCGGGCTAGTGCTAGGATTTTTAAAATCAGGAAACCCTGAGTTCCAGGCACACTGGAGCTGTGAAAGCCATCCAAAAGGGAGTGAAAAAGTGCCACAACATGGCTGCATTCACGGCTTTTTCCTTGGCAAGAAGCCTAACACCAGGCTGATTTCCCTTCCCAAGGTTACTGTAAGGCTTAGGACTAGGGCTAGGATTTTTAAAACTAGGAAGCCCTTAGCTCCAGGCACACTGCAGCTGTTCAAGGCATCCCAAGGGGAGTACAAAAGTGCAACAACATGGCAGCTTTCACAGCTTTTTCCTTGGCACCATCCCTATACCTAGGCTGATTTATCTGCCTATGGTAAGGGTTAGGCTTCAGCCTAGGTATTGGAGATTTTAAACCAGGAAGCCCTGAGTTCCAGGCTTACTGCATCTGCCAAAGGCATCCCAAAGGGAGTGTAGAAGTGCCACAACATGGCTGCTTTCACGGCTTTTCCCTTAGGAAGAACCCTAATACCCGGCTGATTTACCTTCCTAGGGTTACTGTTAGGCTTAGGCCTAGGACTTTTAAAACCAGGACGCCCTGGGCTCCAGGCACTCTGCAGCTGCGAAAGGCATCCCAAGGGGAGCGCAAAAGTGACACAACTTGGCTGCCACCACTGATATTTCCATGAGACCATCCCGAACCATAGGCTGATTTTCTTTCCTAGGATTAAGGTTTGAGTAACGCCTAGGGTAAGGGTTCTATTAACCAGAAAGCCCTGAGTTCCAAGAACACAGCAGCTGCGAAGGACTACCCAAGAAGAGCGCAAAAGTACCACAACATGCCTGCGTCGATAGCTTTTTCCTTGGGGACATGCCTAATTCCTGGCTGATTTGCCTTTCTCGTCTTAGGGTTGGGGTTCGGCCTAGGGCTAGGATTTTTTTAACTAGGAAGCCCTGAGTTCCAGGCTTACTGCATCTGCCAAAAGCATCCCAAAGGGAGTGCAGAAGTGCCACAACATGGCTGCTTTCACGGCTTTTCCCTTAGGAAGAACCCTAATACGCGGCTGATTTACCTTCCTAGGGTTACTGTTAGGCTTAGGCCTAGGACTTTTAAAACCAGGAAGCCCTGGGCTCCAGGCACATGCAGCTGCGAAAGGCATCCCAAGAGGGCCGCAGAAGTGACACAACTTGGCTGCCTCTGCTGCTATTCTCATGAGACCATCCCGAACCATAGGCTGATTTTCCTTCCTAGGGTGAAGGTTTGAGTTACGCCTAGGGTAAGGGTTCTATTAACCAGAAAGCCCTGAGTTCCAAGAACACAGCAGCTGCGAAGGACTAGCCAAGAAGAGCGCAAAAGTACCACAACATGCCTGCCTCCACAGCTTTTTCCTTGGGGACATGCCTAATTCCTGGCTGATTTGCCTTTCTCGTCTTAGGGTTGGGGTTCGGCCTAGGGCTAGGATTTTTTTAACTAGGAAGCCCTGAGTTCCAGGCTTACTGCATCTGCCAAAGGCATCCCAAAGGGACTGCAGAAGTGCCACAACATGGCTGCTTTCACGGCTTTTCCCTTAGGAAGAACCCTAATACGCGGCTGATTTACCTTCCTAGGGTTACTGTTAGGCTTAGGCCTAGGACTTTTAAAACCAGGAAGCCCTGGGCTCCAGGCACATGCAGCTGTTAAAGGCATCCCAAGAGGGCCGCAGAAGTGACACAACTTGGCTGCCTCTGCTGCTATTCTCATGAGACCATCCCGAACCATAGGCTGATTTTCCTTCCTAGGGTTAAGGTTTGAGTTACGCCTAGGGTAAGGGTTCTATTAACCAGAAATCCCGGAGTTCCAAGAACACAGCAGCTGCGAAGGACTACCCAAGAAGAGCGCAAAAGTACCACAACATGCCTGCCTCCACAGCTTTTTCCTTGGGGACATGCCTAATTCCTGGCTGATTTGCCTTTCTCGTCTTAGGGTTGGGGTTCGGCCTAGGGCAAGGATTTTTAAAATCAGGAAACCCTGAGTTCCAGGCACACTGGAGCTGTGAAAGGCATCCAAAAGGGAGTGCAAAAGTGCCACAACATGGTTGCTTTCACGGCTTTTTCCTTGGCAAGAAGCTTAACACCAGGCTGATTTCCCTTCCCAGGGTTACTGTAAGGCTTAGGTCTTGGGCTAGGATTTTTAAAACTAGGAAGCCCTTAGATCCAGGCACACTGCAGCTGTTCAAGGCATCCCAAGGGGAGTACAAAAGTGCAACAACATGGCAGCTTTCAAAGCTTTTTCCTTGGCACCATCCCTATACCTAGGCTGATTTATCTGCCTAGGGTTAGGGTTAGGGTGCAGCCTAGGGCTTGGAGTTTTTTAACCAGGAAGCCCTGAGTTCCAGGCTTACTGCATCTGCCAAAGGCATCCCAAAGGGAGTGCAAAAGTGCCACAACATGGCTGCTTTCACAGCTTTTCCCTTAGGAAGAACCCTAATACGCGGCTGATTTACCTTCCTAGGTTACTGTTAGGCTTAGGCCTAGGACTTTTAAAACCAGGAAGCCCTGGGCTCCAGGCATATGCAGCTGTTAAAGGCATCCTAAGAGGGCCGCAGAAGTGACACAACTTGGCTGCCTTTGCTTCTATTCTCATGAGACCATCCCGAACCATAGGCTGATTTTCCTTCCTAGGGTTAAGGTTTGAGTTACGCCTAGGGTAAGAGGTCTATTAACCAGAAAGCCCTGAGTTCCAAGAACACAGCAGCTGCGAAGGACTACCCAAGAAGAGCGCAAAAGTACCACAACATGCCTGCCTCCACAGCTTTTTCCTTGGGGACATGCCTAATTCCTGGCTGATTTGCCTTTCTCGTCTTAGGGTTGGGGTTCGGACTAGGGCTAGGATTTTTAAAGTCAGGAAGCCCTGAATTCCAGGCACACTGGAGCTGTGAAAGGCATCCAAAAGGGAGTGCAAAAGTGCCACAACATGGCTGCTTTCCCGGCTTTTTCCTTGGCAAGAAGCCTAACACCAGGCTGATTTACCTTCCTAGGGTTACTGTAAGGCTTAGGCCTAGGGCTAGGATTTTTAAAACTAGGAAGCCCTTAGCTCCAGGCGCACTGCAGCTGTTCAAGGCATCCCAAGAGGGCCGCAGAAGTGACACAACTTGGCTGCCTCTGCTGCTATTCTCATGAGTCCATCCCGAACCATAGGCTGATTTTCCTTCCTAGGCTTAAGGTTTGAGTTACGCCTAGGGTTAGTGTTTTTTTAACCAGAAAGCCCTGAGTTCCAAGAACACAGCAGCTGCCAAGGACTACCCAAGAGGAGGGGAAAAGTGCCACAACATGGCTGCCTCCAGCGCTTTTTCCTTGGGACCATCATTGAACCTAGGCTTCTTTACTTGCCTCCAGTTGCACCTATGGTCACGCCAAGAGATAGGGATTTTAAATCAGTAAACCCTGAGCTCCAGACCCAGTGCAGCTGCAAAAGGCTTCCCAAGGGCAGCCAAAAATTGCCTCAACATGCTCCTTCCAGTGCTTTTTTCCTTGGGAACATCCCTATACCTAGGCTGATTTATCTGCCTAGGGTTAGGGTTAGGGTTCAGCCTAGAGATAGGATTTTTTCAAACAGGAAGCCCTGAATTCCAGGCACACTGCAGCTGTTAAAGGCAGTGTTCTACGTCAACCGCAACTTAGTCTGAAATAAATGCTTTTTCCCTGAGAGCATCTGAGAGGTTTGCATGAAGCACTGATATCTGACATTTGCAATTTTGAATAGGAGAGGAGAAAGAAAATGGGAAGAAGTTTTTAATTTTAGTGGTTTCAATGTTAATTTCCGTACACTTTTTCAAAACTTGTCAGCTCAAATGCCCATCAACATCTTTTAGTCATCTGTAAGTCAGTATTCATATAAAATGTGCTTCAAATCAAAAGAATTTCAAATTTGCACTCCAAATTTCTATGCCTAGATTTATGATTTCCTACACATATTAGATGAAAGGAAGGCCTTTTTTACTGTGGGAGTGCTGGAACACTGGAACAGGTTGCCCAGGGAAGTTGTGGGTGTCCCATCCCTGAAAGTATTCAAGGTCAGCTTGGACGGGGCTTGGAGCAGCAACAAAGGAGAAGCTTGATGGTAGAGAAACAAAGTTGGACTATAGAAGAAACTGGGATTGAAGTATAGGAGCAAGTTTTCTCTCAGCTCTTGGGGTAAATTCAAAGTTGTACAAAATGACATTTATCTGTGCTATTCACTACTGTAACAGAAATGTTCATGAAAACTGTACAGAAGATAGCAAATTTTAAAAGAGATAAGAATTACAGCATAAAATCCATGGGATGGGTTACAACATGAGACACTCTCTAAGAGAAAATCTCTGTGTTTCAGCACTTCATGGTAAGATTTCATGAAGTGCCAAAGAAGGCGGCAAAATATCATTCGGGACGTTATTTCCTGGAATTCAGCCTGGCCATTAGTAGGAACTGGGTTTGAACACATCATGTAGATATACCACACACACTTGCCCTTCACTGAAAAATGACTGTTTACAACGAAGAAGCAATTGACGATCAAAATTGATTGAAAGCATCTTAAACATGTCAAGTATTTCATTGTAGATGATCTGTGATCCAAATGCTTCTTCCACCTTCGAGAGGGACAGAACAATTCTTCCATGTCATGATGGTTTAAAATTGTATCAACCAATGTTTTCTGCTGAAAAGATAGCATCTATTTTTTTCTATTTTTGGAAGAAAATATTCCTAGACATACAACAGGTGAGAACTAAGTAATTTTAAAGAAACAAATGAAAAGAAAATATTCTGTAAATAGAATGAAATGAAAAGCTGTGTTTTAAATAGGAGCTAAATATGAAACAGAATTTTTGTACCAGGCATTTGAATTACTGCACCAGCTCTTTTGCCCATCAAGAGAGGCGTTTAGCATTTCAGTCTTTTCCAAGGTGTTCATGATCTGCTATGCTGATCTCTGTGTGTGCCTAGGTGTGTGTGGAAGGGGGGGCATGTGAAGGGGAGTGTGTATGTTTGCTTTACAATTGTTGTGGCAGATTCATGCCTCAGCTCCACATTTTGTTTTAGAAAGGTCACACAGAGTGGATGTGAAGTTTACTATCAACAAGAGATCAATTCCCAAATCATCCATTTCACTCTACCTTATAAATCATGTGCTTTGTTGCATATTTTATCAAATCTACTTTCAAGCCAGATGGAGGAAGGAGGATGTGGGAATCCCTCCACCATCTTGCAACTTTTATGCAAGTAGGTTTTCAAGAAAATCATCATTTCTCTTTGAAATATGTCTGGAACAGGCATGATGGTAGTGTCAACCTGTTGGAGTTTTTGTTGCTGGAAGAAGTTATACAAAAGGATTGGTTTTTACATTGACCAGTTACTGAATCAAGCTCAGGAATACATTGGAAATTCAACTGGGGCTTCCTTTCCCCGGCAGACTACTTCTAGAACGAGCTTGTACACTGAAGCTTACTCTTTTGCCCTCTTTTTGTTTCTTTCCTATTTTCTTGGCTTCTTTGCCACTCTCTAGACAATTTTGGAACTTTTTTCCCAACTCAAATGGTTTCAATAGTCTGATTGTGATCATACATTTTTACAAGGAATTTTTAAAATCTTTCCTCCAGTTAAGAAAGTCAAGGACTTAGGTCTTTTTCTTCCCTTATCAATATTGCAATGAAATTGATAAGTAAAGACCAACTCTTTCTTTTTGTTTTTAACCCAAGCAGATAATTCCCATCCATTCATCCATTTGGTGGACCAATAGTTGCCATTCTGATGGAAGTTGTCACTTCTTAACAGTAGGCATTCTGTGACTATGTTGACAGCACTTTGGCTGAAGATCCTAACTGGTCTTAGATACACATAGGGAGAAATTTGCTCAGCCAGTGTCAGTCTTAAGCATGCGTATCAGAAGATCTTTCTAGAGCTGGGAATTTTCCCATGAAAGGGATTCAGTTAGGGAAGAGACACTTGCCCCAGAGGTTTACATTCTTCTTGAAGACTGCTTAAGGAACTTAGATGCCATGTCCATTTGGATCTGTGTCTGCACAGAACTTTGTCATGCCAGTGCTTGAAATGCATCTTGAAGAGAATTCACTAGCACAGAATGAATGAGAGTGGAAGGGGTTGGTGGGGCTAACCAGGCCCAAGCCCCCTGCCTAAACCAGGATCCCTAGAGCCTCTTGCCCAGGATTCTATCTGGGTGTACTTTTAATGTCTTCAAAGATCCAGGCTCCACAATCTTTCTGGGCAGTCTGTGCCGTGGTTCACTCACCCTCACAGTAAAGAATCATTTCCTGATGTTCCTGTATTTCAGTGTGTGCCCACTGCCTCTTGTCTTTTCACTCAGCATCACTGAAAAGACACTGATTCCCTCCCCTTTGCACTATTGCTTCCATATGGATGTGTGCTGCCATGTAGAGATATGTCAAAAACCTCCCTGAAGCCCAGGCAGGTAATATTCCCTTCATCTACCAGTCAAGTTAATTCATCAGAGGAGTTTAAAGTTATGTTCAGCATGAAATGCCCCTGAAAAATCATGCTAACTACATTATTGTGTCGTCTTTCATGTGCCTGGCAAGGTTTTCCAGGAAGAGCTGCTTCATCAACTTCCTGGGTATAAAAAAGAGGATGGCTGGTTTGTACGATTGCGAGTCCTCCTAATTGCCTTTTTTGAAGATGAGTGTCATTTGCTTACATCCAGTCCTTAGCCTCTCTTGTCGTCTACATCTTAGCAAAAAGCTTTTCCACTACGTCTGGCAAGGAGAAATTGTGCCAGCACAGAAAACATCTCCTATCGTGTTCTAGACGTTGCACGGAGGTGTGCCGAGTGTTTGGCATGAAGAAAAGAAAACTTGTCCAAAACAGCTTCCAATCGAATGTTCATGTGATTGGAAAAGTCAGGAGAGTGCAAAGGTACTGTTTTCTAGCAGTTGGCAAGCTGCGCACACAATCCCAGTGTTGTACAGCTTCCTTCTTCACCTTTCCGAAGGTGCCGCTCTCTCCGGCTCCCGGAGGCGAAGAAGCGGCTTCTTCGCGCAAAGACGATTGTGCCGCTCACTGTGCACTCCTTAGCGCGGCTTCTGCCGAAAGACGCCCGGGAGCGGCTCTTAGCTCCGGAGAGCATCGTACCTTCGTCTTTAGCGTCTCTTCTCGTCTACATCTTAGCAAAAAGCTTTTCCACTATGTCTGGCGAGGAAAAACTGTGCCAGCACAGAAAACATCTCCCATCGTGTTCTAGACGTTGCACGGAGGTGTGCCGAGTGTTTGGCATGAAGAAAAGAAAAATTGTCCAAAACAGCTTCCAATCGAATGTTCATGTGATTGGAAAAGTCAGGAGAGTGCAAAGGTACTGTTTTCTATCAGTTGGCAAGCTGCGCACACAATCCCAGTGTTGTACAGCTTCCTTCTTCACCTTTCCAAAGGTGCCGCTCTCTCCGGCTCCCGGAGGCGAAGAAGCGGCTTCTTCGCGCAAAGACGATTGTGCCGCTCACTATGCACTCCTTAGCGCGGCTTCTGCCAAAAGACGCCCGGGAGCGGCTCTTAGCTCCGGACAGCATCGTACCTTCGTCTTTAGCGTATCTTCTCGTCTACATCTTAGCAAATAGCTTTTCCACTATGTCTGGCGAGGAAAAACTGTGCCAGCACAGAAAACATCTCCCATTGTGTTCTAGACGTTGCACGGAGGTGTGCCGAGTGTTTGGCATGAAGAAAAGAAAAGTTGTCCAAAACAGCTTCCAATCGAATGTTCATGTGATTGGAAAAGTCAGGAGAGTGCAAAGGTACTGTTTTCTATCAGTTGGCAAGCTGCGCACACAATCCCAGTGTTGTACAGCTTCCTTCTTCACCTTTCCGAAGGTGCCGCTCTCTCCGGCTCCCGGAGGCGAAGAAGCGGCTTCTTCGCGCAAAGACGATTGTGCCGCTCACTGTGCACTCCTTAGCGCGGCTTCTACCGAAAGACGCCCGGGAGCGGCTCTTAGCTCCGGAGAGCATCGTACCTTCGTCTTTAGCGTCTCTTCTCGTCTACATCTTAGCAAAAAGCTTTTCCACTATGTCTGGCGAGGAAAAACTGTGCCAGCACAGAAAACATCTCCCATCGTGTTCTAGACGTTGCACAGAGGTGTGCCGAGTGTTTGACATGAAGGAAAGAAAAGTTGTCCAAAACAGCTTCCAATCGAATGTTCATGTGATTGGAAAAGTCAGGAGAGTGCAAAGGTACTGTTTTCTAGCAGTTGGCAAGCTGCGCACACAATCCCAGTGTTGTACAGCTTCCTTCTTCACCTTTCCAAAGGTGCCGCTCTCTCCGGCTCCCGGAGGCGAAGAAGCGGCTTCTTCGCGCAAAGACGATTGTGCCGCTCACTGTGCACTCCTTAGCGCGGCTTCTGCCGAAAGACGCCCGGGAGCGGCTCTTAGCTCCGGAGAGCATCGTACCTTCGTCTTTAGCGTCTCTTCTCGTCTACATCTTAGCAAAAAGCTTTTCCACTATGTCTGGCGAGGAAAAACTGTGCCAGCACAGAAAACATCTCCCATCGTGTTCTAGACGTTGCACGGAGGTGTGCCGAGTGTTTGGCATGAAGAAAAGAAAACTTGTCCAAAACAGCTTCCAATCGAATGTTCATGTGATTGGAAAAGTCAGGAGAGTGCAAAGGTACTGTTTTCTAGCAGTTGGCAAGCTGCGCACACAATCCCAGTGTTGTACAGCTTCCTTCTTCACCTTTCCGAAGGTGCCGCTCTCTCCGGCTCCCGGAGCCGAAAAGGCGGCTTCTTCGCGCAAAGACGATTGTGCCGCTCACTGTGCACTCCTTAGCGCGGCTTCTGCCGAAAGACGCCCGGGGAGCGGCTCTTAGCTCCGGAGAGCATCGTACCTTCGTCTTTAGCGTCTCTTCTCGTCTACATCTTAGCAAAAAGCTTTTCTACTATGTCTGGCGAGGAAAAACTGTGCCAGCACAGAAAACATCTCCCATCGTGTTCTAGACGTTGC
Source organism: Ammospiza maritima maritima (assembly GCA_036010785.1). Lineage (NCBI taxonomy): Eukaryota > Metazoa > Chordata > Aves > Passeriformes > Passerellidae > Ammospiza > Ammospiza maritima. The sequence continues at coordinate 1,788,593 of JAYKTQ010000067.1, forward strand.
ACGATCCCTATACTTAGGCTGATTTCTTTCCTGGGGATAGGGTTAGACTTCAGCCTAGGGCTTGGAGTATTTTCACCAGGAAGCCCTGAGTTCCAGGCTTACTGCATCTGCCAAAGGCATCCCAAAGGGAGTGCAGAAGTGCCACAACATGGCTGCTTTCACGGCTTTTCCCTTAGGAAGAACCCTAATACGCGGCTGATTTACCTTCCTAGGGTTACTGTTAGGCTTAGGCCTAGGACTTTTAAAACCAGGAAGCCCTGGGCTCCAGGCACACTGCAGCTGCGAAAGGCATCCCAAGGGGAGCGCAAAAGTGACACAACTTGGGTGCCACCACTGATATTTCCATGAGACCATCCCGAACCATAGGCTGATTTTCCTTCCTAGGGTTAAGGTTTGAGTTTCGCCTAGGGTAAGAGTTCTATTAACCAGAAAGCCCTGAGTTCCAAGAACACAGCAGCTGCGAAGGACTAGCCAAGAAGAGCGCAAAAGTACCACAACGTGCCTGCCTCCACAGCTTTTTCCTTGGGGACATGCCTAATTCCTGGCTGATTTGCCTTTCTCGTCTTAGGGTTGGGGTTCGGCCTAGGGCTAGGATATTTTTAACTAGGAAGCTCTGAGTTCCAGGCTTACTGCATCTGCCAAAGGCATCCCAAAGGGAGTGCAGAAGTGCCACAACATGGCTGTTTTCACGGCTTTTCCCTTAGGAAGAACCCTAATACGCGGCTGATTTACCTTCCTAGGGTTACTGTTAGGGTTAGGCCTAGGACTTTAAAAACCAGGAAGCCCTGGGCTCCAGGCACATGCAGCTGTTAAAGGCATCCCAAGAGGGCCGCAGAAGTGACACAACTTGGCTGCCTCTGCTGCTATTCTCATGAGACCATCCCGAACCATAGGCTGATTTTCCTTCCTAGGGTTAAGGTTTGAGTTACGCCTAGGGTAAGGGTTCTATTAACCAGAAAGCCCTGAGTTCTAAGAACACAGAAGCTGCGAAGGACTTCCCAAGAAGAGCGCAAAAGTACCACAACATGCCTGCCTCCACAGCTTTTTCCTTGGGGACATGCCTAATTCCTGGCTGATTTGCCTTTCTCGTCTTAGGGTTGGGGTTCGGCCTAGGGCTAGGATTTTTTTAACTAGGAAGCCCTGAGTTCCAGGCACACTGGAGCTGTGAAAGTCATCCAAAAGGGAGTGCAAAAGTGCCACAACATGGTTGCTTTCACGGCTTTTTCCTTGCCAAGAAGCCTAACACCAGGCTGATTTACCTTCCCAGGGTTACTGTAAGGCTTAGGCTTAGGGCTAGGATTTTTAAAACTAGGAAGCCCTTAGCTCCAGGCTGCACTGCAGCTGTTCAAGGCATCCCAAGGGGAGTAAAAAAGTGCAACAACATGGCAGCTTTCACAGCTTTTTCCTTGGCACCATCCCTATACCTAGGCTGATTTATCTGCCTAGGGTTAGGGTTAGGGTTCAGCCTAGGGCTTGGAGTTTTTTAACCAGGAAGCCCTGAGTTCCAGGCTTACTGCATCTGCCAAATGCATCCCAAAGGGAGTGCAAAAGTGCCACAACATGGCTGCTTTCACAGCTTTTCCCTTAGGAAGAACCCTAATACCCGGCTGATTTACCTTCCTAGGGTTACTGTTAGGCTTAGGCCTAGGACTTTTAAAACCAGGAAGCCCTGGGCTCCAGGCATATGCAGCTGTTAAAGGCATCCCAAGAGGGCCGCAGAAGTGACACAACTTGGCTGCCTCTGCTTCTATTCTCATGAGACCATCGTGAACCATAGGCAGATTTCCTTCCTAGGGTTAAGGTTTGAGTTTCGCCTAGTGTAAGAGTTCTATTAACCAAAAAGCCCTGAGTTCCAAGAACACAGCAGCTGCGAAGGAATTCCCAAGAAGAGTGCAAAAGTACCACAACATGCCTGCCTCCACAGCTTTTTCCTTGGGGACATGCCTAATTCCTGGCTGATTTGCCTTTCTCGTCTTAGGGTTGGGGTTCGGCCTAGGGCTAGGATTTTTTTAACTAGGAAGCCCTGAGTTCCAGGCTTACTGCATCTGCCAAAGGCATCCCAAAGGGAGTGCAGAAGTGCCACAACATGGCTGCTTTCACGGCTTTTCCCTTAGGAAGAACCCTAATACGCGGCTGATTTACCTTCCTAGGGTTACTGTTAGGCTTAGGCCTAGGACTTTTAAAACCAGGAAGCCCTGGGCTCCAGGCACACTGCAGCTGCGAAAGGCATCCCAAGGGGAGCGCAAAAGTGACACAACTTGGCTGCCACCACTGATATTTCCATGAGACCATCCCGAACCATAGGCTGATTTTCTTTCCTAGGGTTAAGGTTTGAGTTACTCCTGGGGTAAGCGTTCTATTAACCAGAAAGCCCTGAGTTCCAAGAACACAGCAGCTGCGAAGGACTACCCCAGAAGAGCGCAAAAGTACCACAACGTGCCTGCCTCCACAGCTTTTTCCTTGGGGACATGCCTAATTCCGGGCTGACTTGCCTTTCTCGTCTTAGGGTTGGGGTTCGGCCTAGGGCTAGGATTTTTTTAACTAGGAAGCCCTGAGTTCCAGGCTTACTGCATCTGCCAAAGGCATCCCAAAGGGAGTGCAGAAGTGCCACAACATGGCTGCTTTCACGGCTTTTCCCTTAGGAAGAACCCTAATACGCGGCTGATTTACCTTCCTAGGGTTACTGTTAGGCTTAGGCCTAGGACTTTTAAAACCAGGAAGCCCTGGGCTCCAGGCACTCTGCAGCTGTGAAAGGCATCCCAAGGGGAGCGCAGAAGTGACACAACTTGGCTGCCTCTGCTGCTATTCTCATGAGAACATCCCGAACCATAGGCTGATTTTCCTTCCTAGGGTTAAGGTTTGAGTTACGCCTAGGGTAAGTGTTCTATTAACCATAAAGCCCTGAGTTCTAAGAAAACAGAAGCTGCGAAGGACTTCCCAAGAAGAGCGCAAAAGTACCACAACATGCCTGCCTCCACAGCTTTTTCCTTGGGGACATGCCTAATTCCTGGCTGATTTGCCTTTCTCGTCTTAGGGTTGGGGTTCGGCCTAGGGCTAGGATTTTTAAAATCAGGAAGCCCTGAGTTCCAGGCACACTGGAGCTGTGAAAGTCATCCAAAAGGGAGTGCAAAAGTGCCACAACATGGTTGCTTTCACGGCTTTTTCCTTGCCAAGAAGCCTAACACCAGGCTGATTTACCTTCCCAGGGTTACTGTAAGGCTTAGGCTTAGGGCTAGGATTTTTAAAACTAGGAAGCCCTTAGCTCCAGGCTGCACTGCAGCTGTTCAAGGCATCCCAAGAGGAGTAAAAAAGTGCAACAACATGGCAGCTTTCACAGCTTTTTCCTTGGCACCATCCCTATACCTAGGCTGATTTATCTGCCTAGGGTTAGGGTTAGGGTTCAGCCTAGGGCTTGGAGTTTTTTAACCAGGAAGCCCTGAGTTCCAGGCTTACTGCATCTGCCAAAGGCATCCCAAAGGGAGTGCAAAAGTGCCACAACATGGCTGCTTTCACGGCTTTTCCCTTAGGAAGAACCCTAATACGCGGCTGATTTACCTTCCTAGGGTTACTGTTAGGCTTAGGCCTAGGACTTTTAAAACCAGGAAGCCCTGGGCTCCAGGCATATGCAGCTGTTAAAGGCATCCCAAGAGGGCCGCAGAAGTGACACAACTTGGCTGCCTCTGCTTCTATTCTCATGAGACCATCGTGAACCATAGGCAGATTTCCTTCCTAGGGTTAAGGTTTGAGTTTCGCCTAGTGTAAGAGTTCTATTAACCAGAAAGCCCTGAGTTCCAAGAACACAGCAGCTGCGAAGGACTACCCAAGAAGAGTGCAAAAGTACCACAACATGCCTGCCTCCACAGCTTTTTCCTTGGGGACATGACTAATTCCTGGCTGATTTGCCTTTCTCGTCTTAGGGTTGGGGTTCGGCCTAGGGCTAGGTTTTTTTTAACTAGGAAGCCCTGAGTTCCAGGCTTACTGCATCTGTCAAAGGCATCCCAAAGGGAGTGCAGAAGTGCCACAACATGGCTGCTTTCACGGCTTTTCCCTTAGGAAGAACCCTAATACGCGGCTGATTTACCTTCCTAGGGTTACTGTTAGGCTTAGGCCTAGGACTTTTAAAACCAGGAAGCCCTGGGCTCCAGGCACACTGCAGCTGCGAAAGGCATCCCAAAGGGAGCGCAAAAGTGACACAACTTGGCTGCCACCACTGATATTTCCATGAGACCATCCCGAACCATAGGCTGATATTCTTTCCTAGGGTTAAGGTTTGAGTTACGCCTGGGGTAAGCGTTCTATTAACCAGAAAGCCCTGAGTTCCAAGAACACAGCAGCTGCGAAGGACTACCCCAGAAGAGCGCAAAAGTACCACAACGTGCCTGCCTCCACAGCTTTTTCCTTGGGGACATGCCTAATTCCGGGCTGACTTGCCTTTCTCGTCTTAGGGTTGGGGTTCGGCCTAGGGCTAGGATTTTTTTAACTAGGAAGCCCTGAGTTCCAGGCTTACTGCATCTGCCAAAGGCATCCCAAAGGGAGTGCAGAAGTGCCACAACATGGCTGCTTTCACGGCTTTTCCCTTAGGAAGAACCCTAATACGCGGCTGATTTACCTTCCTAGGGTTACTGTTAGGCTTAGGCCTAGGACTTTTAAAACCAGGAAGCCCTGGGCTCCAGGCACTCTGCAGCTGTGAAAGGCATCCCAAGGGGAGCGCAGAAGTGACACAACTTGGCTGCCTCTGCTGCTATTCTCATGAGAACATCCCGAACCATAGGCTGATTTTCCATCCTAGGGTTAAGGTTTGAGTTACGCCTAGGGTAAGGGGTCTATTAACCAGAAACCCCTGAGTTCTAAGAACACAGAAGCTGCGAAGGACTTCCCAAGAAGAGCGCAAAAGTACCACAACATGCCTGCCTCCACAGCTTTTTCCTTGGGGACATGCCTAATTCCTGGCTGATTTGCCTTTCTCGTCTTAGGGTTGGGGTTCGGCCTAGGGCTAGGATTTTTAAAATCAGGAAGCCCTGAGTTCCAGGCACACTGGAGCTGTGAAAGTCATCCAAAAGGGAGTGCAAAAGTGCCACAACATGGTTGCTTTCACGGCTTTTTCCTTGCCAAGAAGCCTAACACCAGGCTGATTTCCCTTCCCAGGGTTACTGTAAGGCTTAGGCTTAGGGCTAGGATTTTTAAAACTAGGAAGCCCTTAGCTCCAGGCTGCACTGCAGCTGTTCAAGGCATCCCAAGGGGAGTACAAAAGTACCACAACATGGCAGCTTTCACAGCTTTTTCCTTGGCACCATCCCTATACCTAGGCTGATTTATCTGCCTAGGGTTAGGGTTAGGGTTTCAGCCTAGGGCTTGGAGTTTTTTAACCAGGAAGCCCTGAGTTCCAGGCTTACTGCATCTGCCAAATGCATCCCAAAGGGAGTGCAAAAGTGCCACAACATGGCTGCTTTCACGGCTTTTCCCTTAGGAAGAACCCTAATACGCGGCTGATTTACCTTCCTAGGGTTACTGTTAGGCTTAGGCCTAGGACTTTTTAAACCAGGAAGCCCTGGACTCCAGGCACTCTGCAGCTGTGAAAGGCATCCCAAGGGGAGAGCAAAAGTGACACAACTTGGCTGCCACCACTGGTATTTCCATGAGACCATCCCGAACCATAGGCTGATTTTCCTTCCTAGGGTTAAGGTTTGAGTTACGCCTAGGGTAAGGGTTCTATTAACCAGAAAGCCCTGAGTTCCAAGAACACAGCAGCTGCGAAGGACTACCCAAGAAGAGCGCAAAAGTACCACAACGTGCTTGCGTCGATAGCTTTTTCCTGGGGACATGCCTAATTCCTGGCTGATTTGCCTTTCTCGTCTTAGGGTTGGGGTTCGGTCTAGTGCTAGGATTTTTAAAATCAGGAAGCCCTGAGTTCCAGGCACACTGGAGCTGTGAAAGCCATCCAAAAGGGAGTGCAAAAGTGCCACAACATGGCTGCTTTCACGGCTTTCCCCTTAGGAAGAACCCTAATACGCGGCCTATTTACCTTCCTAGGGTTACTGTTAGGCTTAGGCCTAGGACTTTTAAAACTAGGAAGCCCTTACATCCAGGCGCACTGCAGCTGTTCAAGGCATCCCAAGGGGAGTACTAAAGTACCACAACATGGCAGCTTTCAAAGCTTTTTCCTTGGCACCATCCCTATACCTAGGCTGATTTATCTGCCTAGGGTTAGGGTTAGGGTTCAGCCTAGGGCTTGGAGTTTTTTAACCAGGAAGCCCTGAGTTCCAGGCTTACTGCATCTGCCAAATGCATCCCAAAGGGAGTGCAAAAGTGCCACAACATGGCTGCTTTCACGGCTTTTCCCTTAGGAAGAACCCTAATACCCGGCTGATTTACCTTCCTAGGGTTACTGTTAGGCTTAGGCCTAGGACTTTTAAAACCAGGAAGCCCTGGGCTCCAGGCACTCTGCAGCTGTGAAAGGCATCCCAAGGGGAGAGCAAAAGTGACACAACTTGGCTGCCACCACTGGTATTTCCATGAGACCATCCCGAACCATAGGCTGATTTTCCTTCCTAGGGTGAAGGTTTGAGTTACGCCTAGGGTAAGGGTTCTATTAACCAGAAAGCCCTGAGTTCCAAGAACACAGCAGCTGCGAAGGACTATCCAAGAAGAGCGCAAAAGTACCACAACGTGCCTGCGTCGATAGCTTTTTCCTTGGGGACATGCCTAATTCCTGGCTGATTTGCCTTTCTCGTCTTAGGGTTGGGGTTCGGCCTAGGGCTAGGATTTTTTTAACTAGGAAGCCCTGAGTTCCAGGCTTACTGCATCTGCCAAAGGCATCCCAAAGGGAGTGCAGAAGTGCCACAACATGGCTGCTTTCACGGCTTTTCCCTTAGGAAGAACCCTAATACGCGGCTGATTTACCTTCCTAGGGTTACTGTTAGGCTTAGGCCTAGGACTTTTAAAACCAGGAAGCCCTGGGCTCCAGGCACATGCAGCTGTTAAAGGCATCCCAAGAGGGCCGCAGAAGTGACACAACTTGGCTGCCTCTGCTGCTATTCTCATGAGACCATCCCGAACCATAGGCTGATTTTCCTTCCTAGGGTGAAGGTTTGAGTTACGCCTAGGGTAAGGGTTCTATTAACCAGAAAGCCCTGAGTTCCAAGAACACAGCAGCTGCGAAGGACTACCCAAGAAGAGCACAAAAGTACCACAACATGCCTGCCTCCACAGCTTTTTCCTTGGGGACATGCCTAATTCCTGGCTGATTTGCCTTTCTCGTCTTAGGCTTGGGGTTCGGCCTAGGGCTAGGATTTTTAAAATCAGGAAGCCCTGAGTTCCAGGCACACTGGAGCTGTGAAAGGCATCCAAAAGGGAGTGCAAAAGTGCCACAACATGGTTGCTTTCACGGCTTTTTCCTTGGCAAGAAGCTTAACACCAGGCTGATTTCCCTTCCTAGGGTTACTGTAAGGCTTAGGACTAGGGCTAGGATTTTTAAAACTAGGAAGCCCTTAGATCCAGGCACACTGCAGCTGTTCAAGGCATCCCAAGGGGAGTACAAAAGTGCAACAACATGGCAGCTTTCACAGCTTTTTCCTTGGCACCATCCCTATACCTAGGCTGATTTATCTGCCTAGGGTTAGGGTTAGGGTTTCAGCCTAGGGCTTGGAGTTTTTTAACCAGGAAGCCCTGAGTTCCAGGCTTACTGCATCTGCCAAATGCATCCCAAAGGGAGTGCAAAAGTGCCACAACATGGCTGCTTTCACGGCTTTTCCCTTAGGAAGAACCCTAATACGCGGCTGATTTACCTTCCTAGGGTTACTGTTAGGCTTAGGCCTAGGACTTTTAAAACCAGGAATCCCTGGGCTCCAGGCACTCTGCAGCTGTGAAAGGCATCCCAAAGGGGAGAGCAAAAGTGACACAACTTGGCTGCCACCACTGGTATTTCCATGAGACCATCCCGAACCATAGGCTGATTTTCCTTCCTAGGGTTAAGGTTTGAGTTACGCCTAGGGTAAGGGTTCTATTAACCAGAAAGCCCTGAGTTCCAAGAACACAGCAGCTGCGAAGGACTAGCCAAGAAGAGCGCAAAAGTACCACAACGTGCCTGCGTCGATAGCTTTTTCCTGGGGACATGCCTAATTCCTGGCTGATTTGCCTTTCTCGTCTTAGGGTTGGGGTTCGGTCTAGTGCTAGGATTTTTAAAATCAGGAAGCCCTGAGTTCCAGGCACACTGGAGCTGTGAAAGCCATCCAAAAGGGAGTGCAAAAGTGCCACAACATGGCTGCTTTCACGGCTTTCCCCTTAGGAAGAACCCTAATACGCGGCTGATTTACCTTCCTAGGGTTACTGTTAGGCTTAGGCCTAGGACTTTTAAAACTAGGAAGCCCTTACATCCAGGCGCACTGCAGCTGTTTAAGGCATCCCAAGGGGAGTACTAAAGTACCACAACATGGCAGCTTTCAAAGCTTTTTCCTTGGCACCATCCCTATACATAGGCTGATTTATCTGCCTAGGGTTAGGGTTAGGGTTCAGCCTAGGGCTTGGAGTTTTTTAACCAGGAAGCCCTGAGTTCCAGGCTTACTGCATCTGCCAAATGCATCCCAAAGGGAGTGCAAAAGTGCCACAACATGGCTGCTTTCACGGCTTTTCCCTTAGGAAGAACCCTAATACGCGGCTGATTTACCTTCCTAGGGTTACTGTTAGGCTTAGGCCTAGGACTTTTAAAACCAGGAAGCCCTGGGCTCCAGGCACTCTGCAGCTGTGAAAGGCATCCCAAGGGGAGAGCAAAAGTGACACAACTTGGCTGCCACCACTGGTATTTCCATGAGACCATCCCGAACCATAGGCTGATTTTCCTTCCTAGGGTGAAGGTTTGAGTTACGCCTAGGGTAAGGGTTCTATTAACCAGAAAGCCCTGAGTTCCAAGAACACAGCAGCTGCGAAGGACTATCCAAGAAGAGCGCAAAAGTACCACAACGTGCCTGCGTCGATAGCTTTTTCCTTGGGGACATGCCTAATTCCTGGCTGATTTGCCTTTCTCGTCTTAGGGTTGGGGTTCGGCCTAGGGCTAGGATTTTTTTAACTAGGAAGCCCTGAGTTCCAGGCTTACTGCATCTGCCAAAGGCATCCCAAAGGGAGTGCAGAAGTGCCACAACATGGCTGCTTTCACGGCTTTTCCCTTAGGAAGAACCCTAATACGCGGCTGATTTACCTTCCTAGGGTTACTGTTAGGCTTAGGCCTAGGACTTTTAAAACCAGGAAGCCCTGGGCTCCAGGCACATGCAGCTGTTAAAGGCATCCCAAGAGGGCCGCAGAAGTGACACAACTTGGCTGCCTCTGCTGCTATTCTCATGAGACCATCCCGAACCATAGGCTGATTTTCCTTCCTAGGGTGAAGGTTTGAGTTACGCCTAGGGTAAGGGTTCTATTAACCAGAAAGCCCTGAGTTCCAAGAACACAGCAGCTGCGAAGGACTACCCAAGAAGAGCGCAAAAGTACCACAACATGCCTGCCTCCACAGCTTTTTCCTTGGGGACATGCCTAATTCCTGGCTGATTTGCCTTTCTCGTCTTAGGCTTGGGGTTCGGCCTAGGGCTAGGATTTTTAAAATCAGGAAGCCCTGAGTTCCAGGCACACTGGAGCTGTGAAAGGCATCCAAAAGGGAGTGCAAAAGTGCCACAACATGGTTGCTTTCACGGCTTTTTCCTTGGCAAGAAGCTTAACACCAGGCTGATTTCCCTTCCTAGGGTTACTGTAAGGCTTAGGACTAGGGCTAGGATTTTTAAAACTAGGAAGCCCTTAGATCCAGGCACACTGCAGCTGTTCAAGGCATCCCAAGGGGAGTACAAAAGTACCACAACATGGCAGCTTTCACAGCTTTTTCCTTGGCACCATCCCTATACCTAGGCTGATTTATCTGCCTAGGGTTAGGGTTAGTGTTCAGCCTAGGGCTTGGAGTTTTTTAACCCGGAAGCCCTGAGTTCCAGGCTTACTGCATCTGCCAAAGGCATCCCAAAGGGAGTGCAGAAGTGCCACAACATGGCTGCTTTCACGGCTTTTCCCTTAGGAAGAACCCTAATACGCGGCTGATTTACCTTCCTAGGGTTACTGTTAGGCTTAGGCCTAGGACTTTTAAAACCAGGAAGCCCTGGGCTCCAGGCACACTGCAGCTGCGAAAGGCATCCCAAGGGGAGCGCAAAAGTGACACAACTTGGCTGCCACCACTGATATTTCCATGAGACCATCCCGAACCATAGGCTGATTTTCCTTCCTAGGGTTAAGGTTTGAGTTACGCCTAGGGTAAGGGTTATATTAACCAGAAAGCCCTGAGTTCCAAGAACACAGCAGCTGCGAAGGACTAGCCAAGAAGAGCGCAAAAGTACCACAACATGCCTGCCTCCACAGCTTTTTCCTTGGGGACATGCCTAATTCCTGGCTGATTTGCCTTTCTCGTCTTAGGGTTGGGGTTCGGCCTAGGGCTAGGATTTTTTTAACTAGGAAGCCCTGAGTTCCAGGCTTACTTCATCTGCCAAAAGCATCCCAAAGGGAGTGCAAAAGTGCCACAACATGGCTGCTTTCACGGCTTTTCCCTTAGGAAGAATACTAATACGCGGCTGATTTACCTTCCTAGGGTTACTGTTAGGCTTAGGCCTAGGACTTTTAAAACCAGGAAGCCCTGGGCTCCAGGCACGTGCAGCTGTTCAAGGCATCCCAAGAGGGCCGCAGAAGTGACACAACTTGGCTGCCTCTGCTGCTATTCTCATGAGACCATCCCGAACCATAGTCTGATTTTCCTTCCTAGGGTTAAGGTTTGAGTTACGCCTAGGGTAAGAGTTCTATTAACCAGAAAGCCCTGAGTTCCAAGAACACAGCAGCTGCGAAGGACTACCCAAGAAGAGCGCAAAAGTACCACAACGTGCCTGCCTCCACAGCTTTTTCCTTGGGGACATGCCTAATTCCTGGCTGATTTGCCTTTCTCGTCTTAGGCTTGGGGTTCGGCCTAGGGCTAGGATTTTTTTAACTAGGAAGCCCTGAGTTCCAGGCTTACTTCATCTGCCAAAAGCATCCCAAAGGGAGTGCAAAAGTGCCACAACATGGCTGCTTTCATGGCTTTTCCCTTAGGAAGAATACTAATACGCGGCTGATTTACCTTCCTAGGGTTACTGTTAGGCTTAGGCCTAGGACTTTTAAAACCAGGAAGCCCTGGGCTCCAGGCACGTGCAGCTGTTCAAGGCATCCCAAGAGGGCCGCAGAAGTGACACAACTTGGCTGCCTCTGCTGCTATTCTCATGAGACCATCCCGAACCATAGTCTGATTTTCCTTCCTAGGGTTAAGGTTTGAGTTACGCCTAGGGTAAGAGTTCTATTAACCAGAAAGCCCTGAGTTCCAAGAACACAGCAGCTGCGAAGGACTACCCAAGAAGAGCGCAAAAGTACCACAACGTGCCTGCCTCCACAGCTTTTTCCTTGGGGACATGCCTAATTCCTGGCTGATTTGCCTTTCTCGTCTTAGGGTTGGGGTTCGGCCTAGGGCTAGGATTTTTTTAACTAGGAAGCCCTGAGTTCCAGGCTTACTTCATCTGCCAAAGGCATCCCAAAGGGAGTGCAGAAGTGCCACAACATGGCTGCTTTCACGGCTTTCCCCTTAGGAAGAACCCTAATACGCGGCTGATTTACTTTCCTAGGGTTACTGTTAGGCTTAGGCCTAGGACTTTTAAAACTAGGAAGCCCTTACATCCAGGCGCACTGCAACTGTTTAAGGCATCCCAAGGGGAGTGCTAAAGTGCCACAACATGGCAGCTTTCACAGCTTTTTCCTTGGCACCATCCCTATACCTAGGCTGATTTATCTGCCTAGGGTTAGGGTTAGGGTTCAGCCTAGGGCTTGGAGTTTTTTAACTAGGAAGCCCTGAGTTCCAGGCTTACTGCATCTGCCAAATGCATCCCAAAGGGAGTGCAAAAGTGCCACAACATGGCTGCTTTCACGGCTTTTCCCTTAGGAAGAACCCTAATACCCGGCTGATTTACCTTCCTAGGGTTACTGTTAGGCTTAGGCCTAGGACTTTTAAAACCAGGAAGCCCTGGGCTCCAGGCACTCTGCAGCTGTGAAAGGCATCCCAAGGGGAGCGCAAAAGTGACACAACTTGGCTGCCACCACTGGTATTTCCATGAGACCATCCCGAAACATAGGCTGATTTTCCTTCCTAGGGTTAAGGTTTGAGTTACGCCTAGGGTAAGGGTTCTATTAACCAGAAAGCCCTGAGTTCCAAGAACACAGCAGCTGCGAAGGACTACCCAAGAAGAGCGCAATACTACCACAACGTGCCTGCGTCTATAGCTTTTTCCTTGGGGACATGCCTAATTCCTGGCTGATTTGCCTTTCTCGTCTTAGGGTTGGGGTTCGGTCTAGTGCTAGGATTTTAAAATCAGGAAGCCCTGAGTTCCAGGCACACTGGAGCTGTGAAAGCCATCCAAAAGGCAGTGCAAAAGTGCCACAACATGGCTGCTTTCACGGCTTTTTCCTTGGCCAGAAGCCTAACACCAGGCTGATTTCCCTTCCCAGGGTTACTGTTAGGCTTAGGCCTAGGGCTAGGATTTTTAAAACTATGAAGCCCTTAGATCCAGGCACACTGCAGCTGTTCAAGGCATCCCAAGGGGAGTACAAAAGTGCAACAACATGGCAGCTTTCACAGCTTTTTCCTTGGCACCATCCCTATACCTAGGCTGATTTATCTGCCTAGGGTAAGAGTTAGGCTTCACCCTAGGTCTTGGAGATTTTAAACCAGGAAGCCCTGAGTTCCAGGCTTACTGCATCTGCCAAAGGCATCCCAAAGGGAGTGCAGAAGTGCCACAACATGGCTGCTTTCACGGCTTTTCCCTTAGGAAGAACCCTAATACCCGGCTGATTTACCTTCCTAGGGTTACTGTTAGGCTTAAGCCTAGGACTTTTAAAACCAGGACGCCCTGGGCTCCAGGCACTCTGCAGCTGCGAAAGGCATCCCAAGGGGAGCGCAAAAGTGACACAACTTGGCTGCCACCACTGATATTTCCATGAGACCATCCCGAACCATAGGCTGATTTTCTTTCCTAGGGTTAAGGTTTGAGTTACGCCTAGGGTAAGGGTTCTATTAACCAGAAAGCCCTGAGTTCCAAGAACACAGCAGCTGCGAAGGACTAGCCAAGAAGAGCGCAAAAGTACCACAACATGCCTGCCTCCACAGCTTTTTCCTTGGGGACATGCCTAATTCCTGGCTGATTTGCCTTTCTCGTCTTAGGGTTGGGGTTCGGCCGAGGGCTAGGATTTTTTTAACTAGGAAGCCCTGAGTTCCAGGCTTACTGCATCTGCCAAAAGCATCCCAAAGGGAGTGCAGAAGTGCCACAACATGGCTGCTTTCACGGCTTTTCCCTTAGGAAGAACCCTAATACGCGGCTGATTTACCTTCCTAGGGTTAGTGTTAGGCTTAGGCCTAGGACTTTTAAAACCAGGAAGCCCTGGGCTCCAGGCACATGCAGCTGTTAAAGGCATCCCAAGAGGGCCGCAGAAGTGACACAACTTGGCTGCCTCTGCTGCTATTCTCATGAGACCATCCCGAACCATAGGCTGATTTTCCTTCCTAGGGTGAAGGTTTGAGTTACGCCTAGGGTAAGGGTTCTATTAACCAGAAAGCCCTGAGTTCCAAGAACACAGCAGCTGCGAAGGACTACCCAAGAAGAGCGCAAAAGTACCACAACATGCCTGCCTCCACAGCTTTTTCCTTGGGGACATGCCTAATTCCTGGCTGATTTGCCTTTCTCGTCTTAGGGTTGGGGTTCGGCCTAGGGCTAGGATTTTTAAAATCAGGAAGCCCTGAGTTCCAGGCACACTGGAGCTGTGAAAGGCATCCAAAAGGGAGTGCAAAAGTGCCACAACATGGTTGCTTTCACGGCTTTTTCCTTGGCAAGAAGCTTAACACCAGGCTGATTTCCCTTCCTAGGGTTACTGTAAGGCTTAGGACTAGGGCTAGGATTTTTAAAACTAGGAAGCCCTTAGATCCAGGCACACTGGAGCTGTTCAAGGCATCCCAAGGGGAGTACAAAAGTACCACAACATGGCAGCTTTCACAGCTTTTTCCTTGGCACCATCCCTATACCTAGGCTGATTTATCTGCCTAGGGTTAGGGTTAGGGTTTCAGCCTAGGGCTTGGAGTTTTTTAACCAGGAAGCCCTGAGTTCCAGGCTTACTGCATCTGCCAAATGCATCCCAAAGGGAGTGCAAAAGTGCCACAACATGGCTGCTTTCACGGCTTTTCCCTTAGGAAGAACCCTAATACGCGGCTGATTTACCTTCCTAGGGTTACTGTTAGGCTTAGGCCTAGGACTTTTAAAACCAGGAAGCCCTGGGCTCCAGGCACTCTGCAGCTGTGAAAGGCATCCCAAGGGGAGAGCAAAAGTGACACAACTTGGCTGCCACCACTGGTATTTCCATGAGACCATCCCGAACCATAGGCTGATTTTCCTTCCTAGGGTTAAGGTTTGAGTTACGCCTAGGGTAAGGGTTCTATTAACCAGAAAGCCCTGAGTTCCAAGAACACAGCAGCTGCGAAGGACTACCCAAGAAGAGCGCAAAAGTACCACAACGTGCCTGCGTCGATAGCTTTTTCCTGGGGACATGCCTAATTCCTGGCTGATTTGCCTTTCTCGTCTTAGGGTTGGGGTTCGGTCTAGTGCTAGGATTTTTAAAATCAGGAAGCCCTGAGTTCCAGGCACACTGGAGTTGTGAAAGCCATCCAAAAGGGAGTGCAAAAGTGCCACAACATGGTTGCTTTCACGGCTTTTTCCTTGGCAAGAAGCCAAACACCAGGCTGATTTCACTTCCCAGGGTTACTGTTAGGCTTAGGCCTAGGGCTAGGATTTTTAAAACTAGGAAGCCCTTAGATCCAGGCACACTGCAGCTGTTCAAGGCATCCCAAGGGGAGTACAAAAGTGCAACAACATGCCAGCTTTCACAGCTTTTTCCTTGGCACCATCCCTATACCTAGGCTGATTTACCTGCCTAGGGTAAGGGTTAGGCTTCAGCCTAGGTCTTGGAGATTTTTAACCAGGAAGCCCTGAGTTCCAGGCTTACTGCATCTGCCAAATGCATCCCAAAGGGAGTGCAGAAGTGCCACAACATGGCTGCTTTCACGGCTTTCCCCTTAGGAAGAACCCTAATACCCGGCTGATTTACCTTCCTAGGGTTACTGTTAGGCTTAGGCCTAGGACTTTTAAAACTAGGAAGCCCTTACATCCAGGCGCACTGCAGCTGTTTAAGGCATCCCAAGGGGAGTACTAAAGTACCACAACATGGCAGCTTTCAAAGCTTTTTCCTTGGCACCATCCCTATACATAGGCTGATTTATCTGCCTAGGGTTAGGGTTAGGGTTCAGCCTAGGGCTTGGAGTTTTTTAACCAGGAAGCCCTGAGATCCAGGCTTACTGCATCTGCCAAATGCATCCCAAAGGGAGTGCAAAAGTGCCACAACATGGCTGCTTTCACGGCTTTTCCCTTAGGAAGAACCCTAATACGCGGCTGATTTACCTTCCTAGGGTTACTGTTAGGCTTAGGCCTAGGACTTTTAAAACCAGGAAGCCCTGGGCTCCAGGCACTCTGCAGCTGTGAAAGGCATCCCAAGGGGAGAGCAAAAGTGACACAACTTGGCTGCCACCACTGGTATTTCCATGAGACCATCCCGAACCATAGGCTGATTTTCCTTCCTAGGGTGAAGGTTTGAGTTACGCCTAGGGTAAGGGTTCTATTAACCAGAAAGCCCTGAGTTCCAAGAACACAGCAGCTGCGAAGGACTATCCAAGAAGAGCGCAAAAGTACCACAACGTGCCTGCGTCGATAGCTTTTTCCTTGGGGACATGCCTAATTCCTGGCTGATTTGCCTTTCTCGTCTTAGGGTTGGGGTTCGGCCTAGGGCTAGGATTTTTTTAACTAGGAAGCCCTGAGTTCCAGGCTTACTGCATCTGCCAAAAGCATCCCAAAGGGAGTGCAGAAGTGCCACAACATGGCTGCTTTCACGGCTTTTCCCTTAGGAAGAACCCTAATACGCGGCTGATTTACCTTCCTAGGGTTACTGTTAGGCTTAGGCCTAGGACTTTTAAAACCAGGAAGCCCTGGGCTCCAGGCACTCTGCAGCTGTGAAAGGCATCCCAAGGGGAGAGCAAAAGTGACACAACTTGGCTGCCACCACTGGTATTTCCATGAGACCATCCCGAACCATAGGCTGATTTTCCTTCCTAGGGTTAAGGTTTGAGTTACGCCTAGGGTAAGGGTTCTATTAACCAGAAAGCCCTGAGTTCCAAGAACACAGCAGCTGCGAAGGACTAGCCAAGAAGAGCGCAAAAGTACCACAACATGCCTGCCTCCACAGCTTTTTCCTTGGGGACATGCCTAATTCCTGGCTGATTTGCCTTTCTCGTCTTAGGGTTGGGGTTCGGCCTAGGGCTAGGATTTTTAAAATCAGGAAGCCCTGAGTTCCAGGCACACTGGAGCTGTGAAAGGCATCCAAAAGGGAGTGCAAAAGTGCCACAACATGGTTGCTTTCACGGCTTTTTCCTTGGCAAGAAGCTTAACACCAGGCTGATTTCCCTTCCTAGGGTTACTGTAAGGCTTAGGACTAGGGCTAGGATTTTTAAAACTAGGAAGCCCTTAGATCCAGGCACACTGCAGCTGTTCAAGGCATTCCAAGGGGAGTACAAAAGTACCACAACATGGCAGCTTTCACAGCTTTTTCCTTGGCACCATCCCTATACCTAGGCTGATTTATCTGTCTAGGGTTAGGGTTAGGGTTCAGCCTAGGGCTTGGAGTTTTTTAACCCGGAAGCCCTGAGTTCCAGGCTTACTGCATCTGCCAAATGCATCCCAAAGGGAGTGCAAAAGTGCCACAACATGGCTGCTTTCACGGCTTTCCCCTTAGGAAGAACCCTAATACGCGGCTGATTTACCTTCCTAGGGTTACTGTTAGGCTTAGGCCTAGGACTTTTAAAACTAGGAAGCCCTTACATCCAGGCGCACTGCAGCTGTTTAAGGCATCCCAAGGGGAGTACTAAAGTACCACAACATGGCAGCTTTCAAAGCTTTTTCCTTGGCACCATCCCTATACATAGGCTGATTTATCTGCCTAGGGTTAGGGTTAGGGTTCAGCCTAGGGCTTGGAGTTTTTTAACCAGGAAGCCCTGAGATCCAGGCTTACTGCATCTGCCAAATGCATCCCAAAGGGAGTGCAAAAGTGCCACAACATGGCTGCTTTCACGGCTTTTCCCTTAGGAAGAACCCTAATACGCGGCTGATTTACCTTCCTAGGGTTACTGTTAGGCTTAGGCCTAGGACTTTTAAAACCAGGAAGCCCTGGGCTCCAGGCACTCTGCAGCTGTGAAAGGCATCCCAAGGGGAGAGCAAAAGTGACACAACTTGGCTGCCACCACTGGTATTTCCATGAGACCATCCCGAACCATAGGCTGATTTTCCTTCCTAGGGTGAAGGTTTGAGTTACGCCTAGGGTAAGGGTTCTATTAACCAGAAAGCCCTGAGTTCCAAGAACACAGCAGCTGCGAAGGACTATCCAAGAAGAGCGCAAAAGTACCACAACGTGCCTGCGTCGATAGCTTTTTCCTTGGGGACATGCCTAATTCCTGGCTGATTTGCCTTTCTCGTCTTAGGGTTGGGGTTCGGCCTAGGGCTAGGATTTTTTTAACTAGGAAGCCCTGAGTTCCAGGCTTACTGCATCTGCCAAAAGCATCCCAAAGGGAGTGCAGAAGTGCCACAACATGGCTGCTTTCACGGCTTTTCCCTTAGGAAGAACCCTAATACGCGGCTGATTTACCTTCCTAGGGTTACTGTTAGGCTTAGGCCTAGGACTTTTAAAACCAGGAAGCCCTGGGCTCCAGGCACATGCAGCTGTTCAAGGCATCCCAAGAGGGCCGCAGAAGTGACACAACTTGGCTGCCTCTGCTGCTATTCTCATGAGACCATCCCGAACCATAGGCTGATTTTCCTTCCTAGGGTGAAGGTTTGAGTTACGCCTAGGGTAAGGGTTCTATTAACCAGAAAGCCCTGAGTTCCAAGAACACAGCAGCTGCGAAGGACTACCCAAGAAGAGCGCAAAAGTACCACAACATGCCTGCCTCCACAGCTTTTTCCTTGGGGACATGCCTAATTCCTGGCTGATTTGCCTTTCTCGTCTTAGGCTTGGGGTTCGGCCTAGGGCTAGGATTTTTAAAATCAGGAAGCCCTGAGTTCCAGGCACACTGGAGCTGTGAAAGGCATCCAAAAGGGAGTGCAAAAGTGCCACAACATGGTTGCTTTCACGGCTTTTTCCTTGGCAAGAAGCTTAACACCAGGCTGATTTCCCTTCCTAGGGTTACTGTAAGGCTTAGGACTAGGGCTAGGATTTTTAAAACTAGGAAGCCCTTAGATCCAGGCACACTGCAGCTGTTCAAGGCATTCCAAGGGGAGTACAAAAGTGCAACAACATGGCAGCTTTCACAGCTTTTTCCTTGGCACCATCCCTATACCTAGGCTGATTTATCTGCCTAGGGTTAGGGTTAGGGTTCAGCCTAGGGCTTGGAGTTTTTTAACCCGGAAGCCCTGAGTTCCAGGCTTACTGCATCTGCCAAAGGCATCCCAAAGGGAGTGCAGAAGTGCCACAACATGGCTGCTTTCACGGCTTTTCCCTTAGGAAGAACCCTAATACGCGGCTGATTTACCTTCCTAGGGTTACTGTTAGGCTTAGGCCTAGGACTTTTAAAACCAGGAAGCCCTGGGCTCCAGGCACACTGCAGCTGCGAAAGGCATCCCAAGGGGAGCGCAAAAGTGACACAACTTGGCTGCCACCACTGATATTTCCATGAGACCATCCCGAACCATAGGCTGATTTTCCTTCCTAGGGTTAAGGTTTGAGTTACGCCTAGGGTAAGGGTTATATTAACCAGAAAGCCCTGAGTTCCAAGAACACAGCAGCTGCGAAGGACTAGCCAAGAAGAGCGCAAAAGTACCACAACATGCCTGCCTCCACAGCTTTTTCCTTGGGGACATGCCTAATTCCTGGCTGATTTGCCTTTCTCGTCTTAGGGTTGGGGTTCGGCCTAGGGCTAGGATTTTTTTAACTAGGAAGCCCTGAGTTCCAGGCTTACTTCATCTGCCAAAAGCATCCCAAAGGGAGTGCAAAAGTGCCACAACATGGCTGCTTTCACGGCTTTTCCCTTAGGAAGAATACTAATACGCGGCTGATTTACCTTCCTAGGGTTACTGTTAGGCTTAGGCCTAGGACTTTTAAAACCAGGAAGCCCTGGGCTCCAGGCACGTGCAGCTGTTCATGGCATCCCAAGAGGGCCGCAGAAGTGACACAACTTGGCTGCCTCTGCTGCTATTCTCATGAGACCATCCCGAACCATAGTCTGATTTTCCTTCCTAGCGTTAAGGTTTGAGTTACGCCTAGGGTAAGGGTTCTATTAACCAGAAAGCCCTGAGTTCCAAGAACACAGCAGCTTCGAAGGACTACCCAAGAAGAGCGCAAAAGTACCACAACGTGCCTGCCTCCACAGCTTTTTCCTTGGGGACATGCCTAATTCCTGGCTGATTTGCCTTTCTCGTCTTAGGCTTGGGGTTCGGCCTAGGGCTAGGATTTTTAAAATCAGGAAGCCCTGAGTTCCAGGCACACTGGAGCTGTGAAAGGCATCCAAAAGGGAGTGCAAAAGTGCCACAACATGGTTGCTTTCACGGCTTTTTCCTTGGCAAGAAGCTTAACACCAGGCTGATTTCCCTTCCTAGGGTTACTGTAAGGCTTAGGCCTAGGGCTAGGATTTTTAAAACTAGGAAGCCCTTAGATCCAGGCACACTGCAGCTGTTCAAGGCATCCCAAGGGGAGTACAAAAGTGCAACAACATGGCAGCTTTCACAGCTTTTTCCTTGGCACCATCCCTATACCTAGGCTGATTTATCTGCCTAGGGTTAGGGTTAGGGTTCAGCCTAGGGCTTGGAGTTTTTTAACCAGGAAGCCCTGAGTTCCAGGCTTACTGCATCTGCCAAAGGCATCCCAAAGGGAGTGCAGAAGTGCCACAACATGGCTGCTTTCACGGCTTTTCCCTTAGGAAGAACCCTAATACGCGGCTGATTTACCTTCCTAGGGTTACTGTTAGGCTTAGGCCTAGGACTTTTAAAACCAGGAAGCCCTGGGCTCCAGGCACTCTGCAGCTGTGAAAGGCATCCCAAGGGGAGCGCAAAAGTGACACAACTTGGCTGCCACCACTGATATTTCCATGAGACCATCCCGAACCATAGGCTGATTTTCCTTCCTAGGGTTAAGGTTTGAGTTACGCCTAGGGTAAGAGTTCTATTAACCAGAAAGCCCTGAGTTCCAAGAACACAGCAGCTGCGAAGGACTACCCAAGAAAAGCGCAAAAGTACCACAACGTGCCTTCCTCCACAGCTTTTTCCTTGGGGACATGCCTAATTCCTGGCTGATGTGCCTTTCTCGTTTTAGGGTTGGGGTTCGGCCTAGGGCTAGGATTTTTTTAACTAGGAAGCCCTGAGTTCCAGGCTTACTTCATCTGCCAAAAGCATCCCAAAGGGAGTGCAAAAGTGCCACAACATGGCTGCTTTCACGGCTTTTCCCTTAGGAAGAACCCTAATACGCGGCTGATTTACCTTCCTAGGGTTACTGTTAGGCTTAGGCCTAGGACTTTTAAAACCAGGAAGCCCTGGGCTCCAGGCACTCTGCAGCTGTGAAAGGCATCCCAAGGGGAGAGCAAAAGTGACACAACTTGGCTGCCACCACTGGTATTTCCATGAGACCATCCCGAACCATAGGCTGATTTTCCTTCCTAGGGTTAAGGTTTGAGTTACGCCTAGGGTAAGGGTTCTATTAACCAGAAAGCCCTGAGTTCCAAGAACACAGCAGCTGCGAAGGACTAGCCAAGAAGAGCGCAAAAGTACCACAACATGCCTGCCTCCACAGCTTTTTCCTTGGGGACATGCCTAATTCCTGGCTGATTTGCCTTTCTCGTCTTAGGCTTGGGGTTCGGCCTAGGGCTAGGATTTTTAAAATCAGGAAGCCCTGAGTTCCAGGCACACTGGAGCTGTGAAAGGCATCCAAAAGGGAGTGCAAAAGTGCCACAACATGGTTGCTTTCACGGCTTTTTCCTTGGCAAGAAGCTTAACACCAGGCTGATTTCCCTTCCTAGGGTTACTGTAAGGCTTAGGACTAGGGCTAGGATTTTTAAAACTAGGAAGCCCTTAGATCCAGGCACACTGCAGCTGTTCAAGGCATTCCAAGGGGAGTACAAAAGTACCACAACATGGCAGCTTTCACAGCTTTTTCCTTGGCACCATCCCTATACCTAGGCTGATTTATCTGTCTAGGGTTAGGGTTAGGGTTCAGCCTAGGGCTTGGAGTTTTTTAACCCGGAAGCCCTGAGTTCCAGGCTTACTGCATCTGCCAAATGCATCCCAAAGGGAGTGCAAAAGTGCCACAACATGGCTGCTTTCACGGCTTTCCCCTTAGGAAGAACCCTAATACGCGGCTGATTTACCTTCCTAGGGTTACTGTTAGGCTTAGGCCTAGGACTTTTAAAACTAGGAAGCCCTTACATCCAGGCGCACTGCAGCTGTTTAAGGCATCCCAAGGGGAGTACTAAAGTACCACAACATGGCAGCTTTCAAAGCTTTTTCCTTGGCACCATCCCTATACATAGGCTGATTTATCTGCCTAGGGTTAGGGTTAGGGTTCAGCCTAGGGCTTGGAGTTTTTTAACCAGGAAGCCCTGAGATCCAGGCTTACTGCATCTGCCAAATGCATCCCAAAGGGAGTGCAAAAGTGCCACAACATGGCTGCTTTCACGGCTTTTCCCTTAGGAAGAACCCTAATACGCGGCTGATTTACCTTCCTAGGGTTACTGTTAGGCTTAGGCCTAGGACTTTTAAAACCAGGAAGCCCTGGGCTCCAGGCACTCTGCAGCTGTGAAAGGCATCCCAAGGGGAGAGCAAAAGTGACACAACTTGGCTGCCACCACTGGTATTTCCATGAGACCATCCCGAACCATAGGCTGATTTTCCTTCCTAGGGTGAAGGTTTGAGTTACGCCTAGGGTAAGGGTTCTATTAACCAGAAAGCCCTGAGTTCCAAGAACACAGCAGCTGCGAAGGACTATCCAAGAAGAGCGCAAAAGTACCACAACGTGCCTGCGTCGATAGCTTTTTCCTTGGGGACATGCCTAATTCCTGGCTGATTTGCCTTTCTCGTCTTAGGGTTGGGGTTCGGCCTAGGGCTAGGATTTTTTTAACTAGGAAGCCCTGAGTTCCAGGCTTACTGCATCTGCCAAAAGCATCCCAAAGGGAGTGCAGAAGTGCCACAACATGGCTGCTTTCACGGCTTTTCCCTTAGGAAGAACCCTAATACGCGGCTGATTTACCTTCCTAGGGTTACTGTTAGGCTTAGGCCTAGGACTTTTAAAACCAGGAAGCCCTGGGCTCCAGGCACATGCAGCTGTTCAAGGCATCCCAAGAGGGCCGCAGAAGTGACACAACTTGGCTGCCTCTGCTGCTATTCTCATGAGACCATCCCGAACCATAGGCTGATTTTCCTTCCTAGGGTGAAGGTTTGAGTTACGCCTAGGGTAAGGGTTCTATTAACCAGAAAGCCCTGAGTTCCAAGAACACAGCAGCTGCGAAGGACTACC
Organism: Ammospiza maritima maritima; assembly: GCA_036010785.1. NCBI lineage: Eukaryota > Metazoa > Chordata > Aves > Passeriformes > Passerellidae > Ammospiza > Ammospiza maritima. The sequence goes on from JAYKTQ010000067.1 coordinate 1,811,267, forward strand.
CAAGAAGAGCGCAAAAGTACCACAACATGCCTGCCTCCACAGCTTTTTCCTTGGGGACATGCCTAATTCCTGGCTGATTTGCCTTTCTCGTCTTAGGCTTGGGGTTCGGCCTAGGGCTAGGATTTTTAAAATCAGGAAGCCCTGAGTTCCAGGCACACTGGAGCTGTGAAAGGCATCCAAAAGGGAGTGCAAAAGTGCCACAACATGGTTGCTTTCACGGCTTTTTCCTTGGCAAGAAGCTTAACACCAGGCTGATTTCCCTTCCTAGGGTTACTGTAAGGCTTAGGACTAGGGCTAGGATTTTTAAAACTAGGAAGCCCTTAGATCCAGGCACACTGCAGCTGTTCAAGGCATTCCAAGGGGAGTACAAAAGTGCAACAACATGGCAGCTTTCACAGCTTTTTCCTTGGCACCATCCCTATACCTAGGCTGATTTATCTGCCTAGGGTTAGGGTTAGGGTTCAGCCTAGGGCTTGGAGTTTTTTAACCCGGAAGCCCTGAGTTCCAGGCTTACTGCATCTGCCAAAGGCATCCCAAAGGGAGTGCAGAAGTGCCACAACATGGCTGCTTTCACGGCTTTTCCCTTAGGAAGAACCCTAATACGCGGCTGATTTACCTTCCTAGGGTTACTGTTAGGCTTAGGCCTAGGACTTTTAAAACCAGGAAGCCCTGGGCTCCAGGCACACTGCAGCTGCGAAAGGCATCCCAAGGGGAGCGCAAAAGTGACACAACTTGGCTGCCACCACTGATATTTCCATGAGACCATCCCGAACCATAGGCTGATTTTCCTTCCTAGGGTTAAGGTTTGAGTTACGCCTAGGGTAAGGGTTCTATTAACCAGAAAGCCCTGAGTTCCAAGAACACAGCAGCTGCGAAGGACTAGCCAAGAAGAGCGCAAAAGTACCACAACATGCCTGCCTCCACAGCTTTTTCCTTGGGGACATGCCTAATTCCTGGCTGATTTGCCTTTCTCGTCTTAGGGTTGGGGTTCGGCCTAGGGCTAGGATTTTTTTAACTAGGAAGCCCTGAGTTCCAGGCTTACTTCATCTGCCAAAAGCATCCCAAAGGGAGTGCAAAAGTGCCACAACATGGCTGCTTTCACGGCTTTTCCCTTAGGAAGAACCCTAATACGCGGCTGATTTACCTTCCTAGGGTTACTGTTAGGCTTAGGCCTAGGACTTTTAAAACCAGGAAGCCCTGGGCTCCAGGCACGTGCAGCTGTTCAAGGCATCCCAAGAGGGCCACAGAAGTGACACAACTTGGCTGCCTCTGCTGCTATTCTCATGAGACCATCCCGAACCATAGGCTGATTTTCCTTCCTAGGGTGAAGGTTTGAGTTACGCCTAGGGTAAGAGTTCTATTAACCAGAAAGCCCTGAGTTCCAGGAACACAGCAGCGGCGAAGGACTACCCAAGAAGAGCGCAAAAGTACCACAACGTGCCTGCCTCCACAGATTTTTCCTTGGGGACATGCCTAATTCCTGGCTGATTTGCCTTTCTCGTCTTAGGGTTGGGGTTCTGCCTAGGGCTAGGATATTTTTAACTAGGAAGCCCTGAGTTCCAGGCTTACTTCATCTGCCAAAGGCATCCCAAAGGGAGTGCAGAAGTGCCACAACATGGCTGCTTTCACGGCTTTCCCCTTAGGAAGAACCCTAATACGCGGCTGATTTACCTTCCTAGGGTTACTGTTAGGCTTAGGCCTAGGACTTTTAAAACTAGGAAGCCCTTACATCCAGGCGCACTGCAGCTGTTTAAGGCATCCCAAGGGGAGTACTAAAGTACCACAACATGGCAGCTTTCAAAGCTTTTTCCTTGGCACCATCCCTATACATAGGCTGATTTGTCTGCCTAGGGTTAGGGTTAGGGTTCAGCCTAGGGCTTGGAGTTTTTTAACCAGGAAGCCCTGAGTTCCAGGCTTACTGCATCTGCCAAATGCATCCCAAAGGGAGTGCAAAAGTGCCACAACATGGCTGCTTTCACGGCTTTTCCCTTAGGAAGAACCCTAATACGCGGCTGATTTACCTTCCTAGGGTTACTGTTAGGCTTAGGCCTAGGACTTTTAAAACCAGGAAGCCCTGGGCTCCAGGCACTCTGCAGCTGTGAAAGGCATCCCAAGGGGAGAGCAGAAGTGACACAACTTGCCTGCCACCACTGGTATTTCCATGAGACCATCCCGAACCATAGGCTGATTTTCCTTCCTAGGGTGAAGGTTTGAGTTACGCCTAGGGTAAGGGTTCTATTAACCAGAAAGCCCTGAGTTCCAAGAACACAGCAGCTGCGAAGGACTATCCAAGAAGAGCGCAAAAGTACCACAACGTGCCTGCGTCGATAGCTTTTTCCTTGGGGACATGCCTAATTCCTGGCTGATTTGCCTTTCTCGTCTTAGGCTTGGGGTTCGGTCTAGTGCTAGGATTTTTAAAATCAGGAAGCCCTGACTTCCAGGCACACTGGAGCTGTGAAAGGCATCCAAAAGGGAGTGCAAAAGTGCCACAACATGGCTGCTTTCACGGCTTTTTCCTTGGCAAGAAGCCTAACACCAGGCTGATTTCCCTTCCCAGGGTTACTGTTAGGCTTAGGCCTAGGGCTAGGATTTTTAAAACTAGGAAGCCCTTAGCTCCAGGCACACTGCAGCTGTTCAAGGCATCCCAAGGGGAGTACAAAAGTGCAACAACATGGCAGCTTTCACAGCTTTTTCCTTGGCACCATCCCTATACCTAGGCTGATTTATCTGCCTAGGGTAAGGGTTAGGCTTCAGCCTAGGTCTTGGAGATTTTAAACCAGGAAGCCCTGAGTTCCAGGCTTACTGCATCTGCCAAAGGCATCCCAAAGGGAGTGCAGAAGTGCCACAACATGGCTGCTTTCACGGCTTTTCCCTTAGGAAGAACCCTAATACGCGGCTGATTTACCTTCCTAGGGTTACTGTTAGGCTTAGGCCTAGGACTTTTAAAACCAGGACGCCCTGGGCTCCAGGCACTCTGCAGCTGCGAAAGGCATCCCAAGGGGAGCGCAAAAGTGACACAACTTGGCTGCCACCACTGATATTTCCATGAGACCATCCCGAACCATAGGCTGATTTTCTTTCCTAGGGTTAAGGTTTGAGTTACGCCTAGGGTAAGGGTTCTATTAACCAGAGAGCCCTGAGTTCCAAGAACACAGCAGCTGCGAAGGACTAGCCAAGAAGAGCGCAAAAGTACCACAACATGCCTGCCTCCACAGCTTTTTCCTTGGGGACATGCCTAATTCCTGGCTGATTTGCCTTTCTCGTCTTAGGTTTGGGGTTCAGCCTAGGACTAGGATTTTTTTAACTAGGAAGCCCTGAGTTCCAGGCTTACTGCATCTGCCAAAAGCATCCCAAAGGGAGTGCAGAAGTGCCACAACATGGCTGCTTTCACGGCTTTTCCCTTAGGAAGAACCCTAATACACGGCTGATTTACCTTCCTAGGGTTACTGTTAGGCTTAGGCCTAGGACTTTTAAAACCAGGAAGCCCTGGGCTCCAGGCACATGCAGCTGTTAAAGGCATCCCAAGGGGAGCGCAAAAGTGACACAACTTGGCTGCCACCACTGATATTTCCATGAGACCATCCCGAACCATAGGCTGATTTTCCTTCCTAGGGTTAAGGTTTGAGTTACGCCTAGGGTAAGGGTTCTATTAACCAGAAAGCCCTGAGTTCCAAGAACACAGCAGCTGTGAAGGACTAGCCAAGAAGAGCGCAAAAGTACCACAACATGCCTGCGTCGATAGCTTTTTCCTTGGGGACATGCCTAATTCCTGGCTGATTTGCCTTTCTCGTCTTAGGGTTGGGGTTCGGCCTAGTGCTAGGATTTTTAAAATCAGGAAACCCTGAGTTCCAGGCACACTGGAGCTGTGAAAGGCATCCAAAAGGGAGTGCAAAAGTGCCACAACATGGTTGCTTTCACGGCTTTTTCCTTGGCAAGAAGCCTAACACCAGGCTGATTTCCCTTCCCAGGGTTACTGTTAGGCTTAGGCCTAGGGCTAGGATTTTTAAAACTAGGAAGGCCTTAGATCCAGGCACACTGCAGCTGTTCAAGGCATCCCAAGGAGAGTACTAAAGTGCAACAACATGGCAGCTTTCACAGCTTTTTCCTTGGCACCATCCCTATACCTAGGCTGATTTATCTGCCTATGGTAAGGGTTAGGCTTCAGCCTAGGTCTTGGAGATTTTAAACCAGGAAGCCCTGAGTTCCAGGCTTACTGCATCTGCCAAAGGCATCCCAAAGGGAGTGTAGAAGTGCCACAACATGGCTGCTTTCACGGCTTTTCCCTTAGGAAGAACCCTAATACCCGGCTGATTTACCTTCCTAGGGTTACTGTTAGGCTTAGGCCTAGGACTTTTAAAACCAGGAAGCCCTGGGCTCCAGGCACTCTGCAGCTGCGAAAGGCATCCCAAGGAGAGCGCAAAAGTGACACAACTTGGCTGCCACCACTGATATTTCCATGAGACCATCCCGAACCATAGGCTGATTTTCTTTCCTAGGGTTAAGGTTTGAGTTACGCCTAGGGTAAGGGTTCTATTAACCAGAAAGCCCTGAGTTCCAAGAACACAGCAGCTGCGAAGGACTAGCGAAGAAGAGCGCAAAAGTACCACAACATGCCTGCCTCCACAGCTTTTTCCTTGGGGACATGCCTAATTCCTGGCTGATTTGCCTTTCTCGTCTTAGGGTTGGGGTTCGGCCTAGGGCTAGGATTTTTTTAACTAGGAAGCCCTGAGTTCCAGGCTTACTGCATCTGCCAAAAGCATCCCAAAGGGAGTGCAGAAGGGCCACAACATGGCTGCTTTCACGGCTTTTCCCTTAGGAAGAACCCTAATACGCGGCTGATTTCCCTTCCCAGGGTTACTGTTAGGCTTAGGCCTAGGACTTTTAAAACCAGGAAGCCCTGGGCTCCAGGCACATGCAGCTGTTAAAGGCATCCCAAGAGGGCCGCAGAAGTGACACAACTTGGCTGCCTCTGCTGCTATTCTCATGAGACCATCCCGAACCATAGGCTGATTTTCCTTCCTAGGGTGAAGGTTTGAGTTACGCCTAGGGTAAGGGTTCTATTAACCAGAAAGCCCTGAGTTCCAAGAACACAGCAGCTGCGAAGGACTACCCAAGAAAAGCGCAAAAGTACCACAACATGCCTGCCTCCACAGCTTTTTCCTTGGGGACATGCCTAATTCCTGGCTGATTTGCCTTTCTCGGCTTAGGGTTGGGGTTCGGCCTAGGGCTAGGATTTTTTTAACTAGGAAGCCCTGAGTTCCAGGCTTACTTCATCTGCCAATAGCATCCCAAAGGGAGTGCAGAAGTGCCACAACATGGCTGCTTTCACGGCTTTTCCCTTAGGAAGAACCCTAATACGCGGCTGATTTACCTTCCTAGGGTTACTGTTAGGCTTAGGCCTAGGACTTTTAAAACCAGGAAGCCCTGGGCTCCAGGCACACTGCAGCTGCGAAAGGCATCCCAAGGGGAGCGCAAAAGTGACACAACTTGGCTGCCACCACTGATATTTCCATGAGACCATCCCGAACCATAGGCTGATTTTCTTTCCTAGGGTTAAGGTTTGAGTTACGCCTAGGGTAAGGGTTCTATTAACCAGAAAGCCCTGAGTTCCAAGAACACAGCAGCTGCGAAGGACTACCCAAGAAGAGCGCAAAAGTACCACAACATGCCTGCCTCCACAGCTTTTTCCTTGGGGACATGCCTAATTCCTGGCTGATTTGCCTTTCTCGTCTTAGGGTTGGGGTTCGGCCTAGGGCTAGGATTTTTTTAACTAGGAAGCCCTGAGTTCCAGGCTTACTGCATCTGCCAAAGGCATCCCAAAGGGAGTGCAGAAGTGCCACAACATGGCTGCTTTCACGGCTTTCCCCTTAGGAAGAACCCTAATACCCGGCTGATTTACCTTCCTAGGGTTACTGTTAGGCTTAGGCTAAGGACTTTTAAAACTAGGAAGCCCTTAGATCCAGGCACACTGCAGCTGTTCAAGGCATCCCAAGGGGAGTACAAAAGTGCAACAACATGGCAGCTTTCACAGCTTTTTCCTTGGCAAGAAGCCTAACACCAGGCTGATTTCCCTTCCCAGGGTTACTGTAAGGCTTAGGCCTAGGGCTAGGATTTTTAAAACTAGGAAGCCCTTAGATCCAGGCACACTGCAGCTGTTCAAGGCATCCCAAGGGGAGTACTAAAGTGCAACAACATGGCAGCTTTCACAGCTTTTTCCTTGGCACCATCCCTATACCTAGGCTGATTTATCTGCCTAGGGTAAGGGTTAGGCTTCAGCCTAGGTCTTGGAGATTTTAAACCAGGAAGCCCTGAGTTCCAGGCTTACTGCATCTGCCAAAGGCATCCCAAAGGGAGTGCAGAAGTGCCACAACATGGCTGCTTTCACGGCTTTTCCCTTAGGAAGAACCCTAATACCCGGCTGATTTACCTTCCTAGGGTTACTGTTAGGCTTAGGCCTAGGACTTTTTAAACCAGGACGCCCTGGGCTCCAGGCACTCTGCAGCTGCGAAAGGCATCCCAAGGGGAGCGCAAAAGTGACACAACTTGGCTGCCACCACTGATATTTCCATGAGACCATCCCGAACCATAGGCTGATTTTCTTTCCTAGGGTTAAGGTTTGAGTTACGCCTAGGGTAAGGGTTCTATTAACCAGAAAGCCCTGAGTTCCAAGAACACAGCAGCTGCGAAGGACTACCCAAGAAAAGCGCAAAAGTACCACAACGTGCCTTCCTCCACAGCTTTTTCCTTGGGGACATGCCTAATTCCTGGCTGATTTGCCTTTCTCGTCTTAGGGTTGGGGTTCGGCCTAGGGCTAGGATTTTTTTAACTAGGAAGCCCTGAGTTCCAGGCTTACTTCATCTGCCAAAAGCATCCCAAAGGGAGTGCAAAAGTGCCACAACATGGCTGCTTTCACGGCTTTTCCCTTAGGAAGAATACTAATACGCGGCTGATTTACCTTCCTAGGGTTACTGTTAGGCTTAGGCCTAGGACTTTTAAAACCAGGAAGCCCTGGGCTCCAGGCACGTGCAGCTGTTCAAGGCATCCCAAGAGGGCCACAGAAGTGACACAACTTGGCTGCCTCTGCTGCTATTCTCATGAGACCATCCCGAACCATAGGCTGATTTTCCTTCCTAGGGTTAAGGTTTGAGTTACGCCTAGGGTAAGCGTTCTATTAACCAGAAAGCCCTGAGTTCCAAGAACACAGCAGCGGCGAAGGACTACCCAAGAAGAGCGCAAAAGTACCACAACGTCCCTGCCTCCACAGCTTTTTCCTTGGGGACATGCCTAATTCCTGGCTGATTTGCCTTTCTCGTCTTAGGGTTGGGGTTCTGCCTAGGGCTAGGATATTTTTAACTAGGAAGCCCTGAGTTCCAGGCTTACTTCATCTGCCAAAGGCATCCCAAAGGGAGTGCAGAAGTGCCATAACATGGCTGCTTTCACGGCTTTCCCCTTAGGAAGAACCCTAATACGCGGCTGATTTACCTTCCTAGGGTTACTGTTAGGCTTAGGCCTAGGACTTTTAAAACTAGGAAGCCCTTACATCCAGGCGCACTGCAGCTGTTTAAGGCATCCCAAGGGGACTACTAAAGTACCACAACATGGCAGCTTTCACAGCTTTTTCCTTGGCACCATCCCTATACATAGGCTGATTTATCTGCCTAGGGTTAGGGTTAGGGTTCAGCCTAGGGCTTGGAGTTTTTTAACCAGGAAGCCCTGAGTTCCAGGCTTACTGCATCTGCGAAATGCATCCCAAAGGGAGTGCAGAAGTGCCACAACATGGCTGTTTTCACGGCTTTTCCCTTAGGAAGAACCCTAATACGCGGCTGATTTACCTTCCTAGGGTTACTGTTAGGCTTAGGCCTAGGACTTTTAAAACCAGGAAGCCCTGGGCTCCAGGCACTCTGCAGCTGTGAAAGGCATCCCAAGGGGAGAGCAAAAGTGACACAACTTGGCTGCCACCACTGGTATTTCCATGAGACCATCCCGAACCATAGGCTGATTTTCCTTCCTAGGGTTAAGGTTTGAGTTACGCCTAGGGTAAGGGTTCTATTAACCAGAAAGCCCTGAGTTCCAAGAACACAGCAGCTGCGAAGGACTACCCAAGAAGAGCGCAAAAGTACCACAACGTGCCTGCGTCTATAGCTTTTTCCTTGGGGACATGCCTAATTCCTGGCTGATTTGCCTTTCTCGTCTTAGGGTTGGGGTTCGGTCTAGTGCTAGGATTTTTAAAATCAGGAAGCCCTGAGTTCCAGGCACACTGGAGCTGTGAAAGCCATCCAAAAGGGAGTGCAAAAGTGCCACAACATGGCTGCTTTCACGGCTTTTTCCTTGGCAAGAAGGCTAACACCAGGCTGATTTCCCTTCCCAGGGTTACTGTTAGGCTTAGGCCTAGGGCTAGGATTTTTAAAACTAGGAAGCCCTTAGATCCAGGCACACTGCAGCTGTTCAAGGCATCCCAAGGGGAGTACAAAAGTGCAACAACATGGCAGCTTTCACAGCTTTTTTCCTTGGCACCATCCCTATACCTAGGCTGATTTATCTGCCTAGGGTAAGGGTTAGGCTTCAGCCTAGGTCTTGGAGATTTTAAACCAGGAAGCCCTGAGTTCCAGGCTTACTGCATCTGCCAAAGGCATCCCAAAGGGAGTGCAGAAGTGCCACAACATGGCTGCTTTCACGGCTTTTCCCTTAGGAAGAACCCTAATACGCGGCTGATTTACCTTCCTAGGGTTACTGTTAGGCTTAGGCCTAGGACTTTTAAAACCAGGACGCCCTGGGCTCCAGGCACTCTGCAGCTGCGAAAGGCATCCCAAGGGGAGCGCAAAAGTGACACAACTTGGCTGCCACCACTGATATTTCCATGAGACCATCCCGAACCATAGGCTGATTTTCTTTCCTAGGGTTAAGGTTTGAGTTACGCCTAGGGTAAGGGTTCTATTAACCAGAAAGCCCTGAGTTCCAAGAACACAGCAGCTGCTAAGGACTAGCCAAGAAGAGCGCAAAAGTACCACAACATGCCTGCCTCCACAGCTTTTTCCTTGGGGACATGCCTAATTCCTGGCTGATTTGCCTTTCTCGTCTTAGGGTTGGGGTTCGGCCTAGGGCTAGGATTTTTTAACTAGGAAGCCCTGAGTTCCAGGCTTACTGCATCTGCCAAAAGCATCCCAAAGGGAGTGCAGAAGTGCCACAACATGGCTGCTTTCACGGCTTTTCCCTTAGGAAGAACCCTAATACGCGGCTGATTTACCTTCCTAGGGTTACTGTTAGGCTTAGGCCTAGGACTTTTAAAACCAGGAAGCCCTGGGCTCCAGGCACTCTGCAGCTGTGAAAGGCATCCCAAGGGGAGAGCAAAAGTGACACAACTTGGCTGCCACCACTGGTATTTCCATGAGACCATCCCGAACCATAGGCTGATTTTCCTTCCTAGGGTTAAGGTTTGAGTTACGCCTAGGGTAAGGGTTCTATTAACCAGAAAGCCCTGAGTTCCAAGAACACAGCAGCTGCGAAGGACTAGCCAAGAAGAGCGCAAAAGTACCACAACATGCCTGCGTCGATAGCTTTTTCCTTGGGGACATGCCTAATTCCTGGCTGATTTGCCTTTCTCGTCTTAGGGTTGGGGTTCGGCCTAGTGCTAGGATTTTTAAAATCAGGAAGCCCTGAGTTCCAGGCACACTGGAGCTGTGAAAGCCATCCAAAAGGGAGTGCAAAAGTGCCACAACATGGTTGCTTTCACGGCTTTTTCCTTGGCAAGAAGCCTAACACCAGGCTGATTTCCCTTCCCAGGGTTACTGTAAGGCTTAGGCCTAGGGCTAGGATTTTTAAAACTAGGAAGCCCTTAGATCCAGGCACACTGCAGCTGTTCAAGGCATCCCAAGGGGAGTACTAAAGTGCAACAACATGGCAGCTTTCACAGCTTTTTCCTTGGCACCATCCCTATACCTAGGCTGATTTATCTGCCTATGGTACGGGTTAGGCTTCAGCCTAGGTCTTGGAGATTTTAAACCAGGAAGCCCTGAGTTCCAGGCTTACTGCATCTGCCAAAGGCATCCCAAAGGGAGTGCAGAAGTGCCACAACATGGCTGCTTTCACGGCTTTTCCCTTAGGAAGAACCGTAATACCCGGCTGATTTACCTACCGAGGGTTACTGTTAGGCTTAGGCCTAGGACTTTTAAAACCAGGAAGCCCTGGGCTCCAGGCACTCTGCAGCTGCTAAAGGCATCCCAAGGGGAGCACAAAAGTGACACAACTTGGCTGCCACCACTGCTATTTCCATGAGACCATCCCGAACCATAGGCTGATTTTCTTTCCTAGGGTTAAGGTTTGAGTTACGCCTAGGGTAAGGGTTCTATTAACCAGAAAGCCCTGAGTTCCAAGAACACAGCAGCTGCGAAGGACTAGCCAAGAAGAGCGCAAAAGTACCACAACATGCCTGCCTCCACAGCTTTTTCCTTGGGGACATGCCTAATTCCTGGCTGATTTGCCTTTCTCGTCTTAGGGTTGGTGTTCTGCCTAGGGCTAGGATTTTTTTAACTAGGAAGCCCTGAGTTCCAGGCTTACTGCATCTGCCAAAAGCATCCCAAAGGGAGTGCAGAAGTGCCACAACATGGCTGCTTTCACGGCTTTTCCCTTAGGAAGAACCCTAATACGCGGCTGATTTACCTTCCTAGGGTTACTGTTAGGCTTAGGCCTAGGACTTTTAAAACCAGGAAGCCCTGGGCTCCAGGCACATGCAGCTGTTAAAGGCATCCCAAGAGGGCCGCAGAAGTGACACAACTTGGCCGCCTCTACTGCTATTCTCATGAGACCATCCCGAACCATAGGCTGATTTTCCTTCCTAGGGTGAAGGTTTGAGTTACGCCTAGGGTAAGGGTTCTATTAACCAGAAAGCCCTGAGTTCCAAGAACACAGCAGCTGCGAAGGACTAGCCAAGAAGAGCGCAAAAGTACCACAACATGCCTGCCTCCACAGCTTTTTCCTTGGGGACATGCCTAATTCCTGGCTGATTTGCCTTTCTCGTCTTAGGGTTGGGGTTCGGCCTAGGGCTAGGATTTTTAAAATCAGGAAGCCCTGAGTTCCAGGCACACTGGAGCTGTGAAAGCCATCCAAAAGGGAGTGCAAAAGTGCCACAACATGGTTGCTTTCACGGCTTTTTCCTTGGCAAGAAGCTTAACACCAGGCTGATTTCCCTTCCTAGGGTTACTGTAAGGCTTAGGACTAGGGCTAGGATTTTTAAAACTAGGAAGCCCTTAGATCCAGGCACACTGCAGCTGTTCAAGGCATCCCAAGGGGAGTACAAAAGTACCACAACATGGCAGCTTTCACAGCTTTTTCCTTGGCACCATCCCTATACCTAGGCTGATTTATCTGCCTAGGGTTAGGGTTAGGGTTCAGCCTAGGGCTTGGAGTTTTTTAACCCGGAAGCCCTGAGTTCCAGGCTTACTGCATCTGCCAAAGGCATCCCAAAGGGAGTGCAGAAGTGCCACAACATGGCTGCTTTCACGGCTTTTCCCTTAGGAAGAACCCTAATACGCGGCTGATTTACCTTCCTAGGGTTACTGTTAGGCTTAGGCCTAGGACTTTTAAAACCAGGAAGCCCTGGGCTCCAGGCACACTGCAGCTGCGAAAGGCATCCCAAGGGGAGCGCAAAAGTGACACAACTTGGCTGCCACCACTGATATTTCCATGAGACCATCCCGAACCATAGGCTGATTTTCCTTCCTAGGGTTAAGGTTTGAGTTACGCCTAGGGTAAGGGTTATATTAACCAGAAAGCCCTGAGTTCCAAGAACACAGCAGCTGCGAAGGACTAGCCAAGAAAAGCGCAAAAGTACCACAACATGCCTGCCTCCACAGCTTTTTCCTTGGGGACATGCCTAATTCCTGGCTGATTTGCCTTTCTCGTCTTAGGGTTGGGGTTCGGCCTAGGGCTAGGATTTTTTTAACTAGGAAGCCCTGAGTTCCAGGCTTACTTCATCTGCCAAAAGCATCCCAAAGGGAGTGCAAAAGTGCCACAACATGGCTGCTTTCACGGCTTTTCCCTTAGGAAGAATACTAATACGCGGCTGATTTACCTTCCTAGGGTTACTGTTAGGCTTAGGCCTGGGACTTTTAAAACCAGGAAGCCCTGGGCTCCAGGCACGTGCAGCTGTTCAAGGCATCCCAAGAGGGCCGCAGAAGTGACACAACTTGGCTGCCTCTGCTGCTATTCTCATGAGACCATCCCGAACCATAGTCTGATTTTCCTTCCTAGGGTTAAGGTTTGAGTTACGCCTAGGGTAAGAGTTCTATTAACCAGAAAGCCCTGAGTTCCAAGAACACAGCAGCTGCGAAGGACTACCCAAGAAGAGCGCAAAAGTACCACAACGTGCCTGCCTCCACAGCTTTTTCCTTGGGGACATGCCTAATTCCTGGCTGATTTGCCTTTCTCGTCTTAGGGTTGGGGTTCGGCCTAGGGCTAGGATTTTTTTAACTAGGAAGCCCTGAGTTCCAGGCTTACTGCATCTGCCAAAAGCATCCCAAAGGGAGTGCAGAAGTGCCACAACATGGCTGCTTTCATGGCTTTTCCCTTAGGAAGAATACTAATACGCGGCTGATTTACCTTCCTAGGGTTACTGTTAGGCTTAGGCCTAGGACTTTTAAAACCAGGAAGCCCTGGGCTCCAGGCACGTGCAGCTGTTCAAGGCATCCCAAGAGGGCCGCAGAAGTGACACAACTTGGCTGCCTCTGCTGCTATTCTCATGAGACCATCCCGAAACATAGGCTGATTTTCCTTCCTAGGGTTAAGGTTTAAGTTACGCCTAGGGTAAGAGTTCTATTAACCAGAAAGCCCTGAGTTCCAAGAACACAGCAGCTGCGAAGGACTACCCAAGAAGAGCGCAAAAGTACCACAACGTGCCTGCCTCCACAGCTTTTTCCTTGGGGACATGCCTAATTCCTGGCTGATTTGCCTTTCTCGTCTTAGGGTTGGGGTTCAGCCTAGGGCTAGGATTTTTTTAACTAGGAAGCCCTGAGTTCCAGGCTTACTTCATCTGCCAAAGGCATCCCAAAGGGAGTGCAGAAGTGCCACAACATGGCTGCTTTCACGGCTTTCCCCTTAGGAAGAACCCTAATACGCGGCTGATTGACCTTCCTAGGGTTACTGTTAGGCTTAGGCCTAGGCCTAGGACTTTTAAAACTAGGAAGCCCTTACATCCAGGCGCACTGCAGCTGTTTAAGGCATCCCAAGGGGAGTACTAAAGTACCACAACATGGCAGCTTTCAAAGCTTTTTCCTTGGCACCATCCCTATACATAGGCTGATTTATCTGCCTAGGGTTAGGGTTAGGGTTCAGCCTAGGGCTTGGAGTTTTTTAACCAGGAAGCCCTGAGTTCCAGGCTTACTGCATCTGCCAAATGCATCCCAAAGGGAGTGCAAAAGTGCCACAACATGGCTGCTTTCACGGCTTTTCCCTTAGGAAGAACCCTAATACGCGGCTGATTTACCTTCCTAGGGTTACTGTTAGGCTTAGGCCTAGGACTTTTAAAACCAGGAAGCCCTGGGCTCCAGGCACATGCAGCTGTTAAAGGCATCCCAAGAGGGCCGCAGAAGTGACACAACTTGGCTGCCACTGCTGCTATTCTCATGAGACCATCCCGAACCATAGGCTGATTTTCCTTCCTAGGGTGAAGGTTTGAGTTACGCCTAGGGTAAGAGTTCTATTAACCAGAAAGCCCTGAGTTCCAAGAACACAGCAGCTGCGAAGGACTACCCAAGAAGAGCACAAAAGTACCACAACATGCCTGCCTCCACAGCTTTTTCCTTGGGGACATGCCTAATTCCTGGCTGATTTGCCTTTCTCGTCTTAGGCTTGGGGTTCGGTCCAGTGCTAGGATTTTTAAAATCAGGAAGCCCTGAGTTCCAGGCACACTGGAGCTGTGAAAGCCATCCAAAAGGGAGTGCAAAAGTGCCACAACATGGCTGCTTTCACGGCTTTTTCCTTGGCAAGAAGCCTAACACCAGGCTGATTTCCCTTCCCAGGGTTACTGTTAGGCTTAGGCCTAGGGCTAGGATTTTTAAAACTAGGAAGCCCTTAGCTCCGGGCACACTGCAGCTGTTCAAGGCATCCCAAGGGGAGTACAAAAGTGCAACAACATGGCAGCTTTCACAGCTTTTTCCTTGGCACCATCCCTATACCTAGGCTGATTTATCTGCCTAGGGTAAGGGTTAGGGTTCAGCCTAGGTCTTGGAGATTTTAAACCAGGAAGCCCTGAGTTCCAGGCTTACTGCATCTGCCAAAGGCATCCCAAAGGGAGTGCAGAAGTGCCACAACATGGCTGCTTTCACGGCTTTTCCCTTAGGAAGAACCGTAATACCTGGCTGATTTACCTTCCTAGGGTTACTGTTAGGCTTAGGCCTAGGACTTTTAAAACCAGGACGCCCTGGGCTCCAGGCACACTGCAGCTGCGAAAGGCATCCCAAGGGGAGCGCAAAAGTGACACAACTTGGCTGCCACCACTGATATTTCCATGAGACCATCCCGAACCACAGGCTGATTTTCTTTCCTAGGGTTAAGGTTTGAGTTACGCCTAGGGTAAGGGTTCTATTAACCAGAAAGCCCTGAGTTCCAAGAACACAGCAGCTGCGAAGGACTAGCCAAGAAGAGCGCAAAAGTACCACAACATGCCTGCCTCCACAGCTTTTTCCTTGGGGACATGCCTAATTCCTGGCTGATTTGCCTTTCTCGTCTTAGGTTTGGGGTTCAGCCTAGGGCTAGGATTTTTTTAACTAGGAAGCCCTGAGTTCCAGGCTTACTGCATCTGCCAAAAGCATCCCAAAGGGAGTGCAGAAGTGCCACAACATGGCTGCTTTCACGGCTTTTCCCTTAGGAAGAACCCTAATACACGGCTGATTTACCTTCCTAGGGTTACTGTTAGGCTTAGGCCTAGGACTTTTAAAACCAGGAAGCCCTGGCCTCCAGGCACATGCAGCTGTTCAAGGCATCCCAAGAGGGCCGCAGAAGTGACACAACTTGGCTGCCTCTGCTGCTATTCTCATGAGACCATCCCGAACCATAGGCTGATTTTCCTTCCTAGGGTGAAGGTTTGAGTTACGCCTAGGGTAAGGGTTCTATTAACCAGAAAGCCCTGAGTTCCAAGAACACAGCAGCTG
The DNA here is from genome assembly GCA_036010785.1 of Ammospiza maritima maritima. Lineage (NCBI taxonomy): Eukaryota > Metazoa > Chordata > Aves > Passeriformes > Passerellidae > Ammospiza > Ammospiza maritima. Next base: position 1,826,410 of record JAYKTQ010000067.1, read on the forward strand.
CGAAGGACTACCCAAGAAGAGCGCAAAAGTACCACAACATGCCTGCCTCCACAGCTTTTTCCTTGGGGACATGCCTAATTCCTGGCTGATTTGCCTTTCTCGTCTTAGGCTTGGGGTTCGGCCTAGGGCTAGGATTTTTAAAATCAGGAAGCCCTGAGTTCCAGGCACACTGGAGCTGTGAAAGGCATCCAAAATGGAGTGCAAAAGTGCCACAACATGGTTGCTTCCACGGCTTTTTCCTTGGCAAGAAGCTTAACACCAGGCTGATTTCCCTTCCTAGGGTTACTGTAAGGCTTAGGCCTAGGGCTAGGATTTTTAAAACTAGGAAGCCCTTAGATCCAGGCACACTGCAGCTGTTCAAGGCATCCCAAGGGGAGTACTAAAGTGCAACAACATGGCAGCTTTCACAGCTTTTTCCTTGGCACCATCCCTATACCTAGGCTGATTTAGCTGCCTAGGGTTAGGGTTAGGGTTCAGCCTAGGGCTTGGAGTTTTTTAACCCGGAAGCCCTGTGTTCCAGGCTTACTGCATCTGCCAAAGGCATCCCAAAGGGAGTGCAGAAGTGCCACAACATGGCTGCTTTCACGGCTTTTCCCTTAGGAAGAACCCTAATACCCGGCTGATTTACCTTCCTAGGCTTACTGTTAGGCTTAGGCCTAGGACTTTTAAAACCAGGAAGCCCTGGGCTCCAGGCACTCTGCAGCTGTGAAAGGCATCCCAAGAGGGCCGCAGAAGTGACACAACTTGGCTGCCTCTGCTGCTATTCTCATGAGACCATCCCGAACCATAGGCTGATTTTCCTTCCTAGGGTTAAGGTTTGAGTTACGCCTAGGGTAAGGGTTCTATTAACCAGAAAGCCCTGAGTTCCAAGAACACAGCAGCTGCGAAGGACTACCCAAGAAAAGCGCAAAAGTACCACAACATGCCTGCCTCCACAGCTTTTTCCTTGGGGACATGCCTAATTCCTGGCTGATTTGCCTTTCTCGTCTTAGGGTTGGGGTTCGGCCTAGGGCTAGGATTTTTTTAACAAGGAAGCCCTGAGTTCCAGGCTTACTTCATCTGCCAATAGCATCCCAAAGGGAGTGCAAAAGTGCCACAACATGGCTGCTTTCATGGCTTTTCCCTTAGGAAGAATACTAATACGCGGCTTATTTACCTTCCTAGGGTTACTGTTAGGCTTAGGCCTAGGACTTTTAAAACCAGGAAGCCCTGGGCTCCAGGCATGTGCAGCTGTTCAAGGCATCCCAAGAGGGCCGCAGAAGTGACACAACTTGGCTGCCTCTGCTGCTATTCTCATGAGACCATCCTGAACCATAGGCTGATTTTCCTTCCTAGGGTTAAGGTTTGAGTTACGCCTAGGGTAAGAGTTCTATTAACCAGAAAGCCCTGAGTTCCAAGAACACAGCAGCTGCGAAGGACTAGCCAAGAAGAGCGCAAAAGTACCACAACGTGCCTGCCTCCACAGCTTTTTCCTTGGGGACATGCCTAATTCCTGGCTGATTTGCCTTTCTCGTCTTAGGGTTGGGGTTCGGCCTAGGGCTAGGATATTTTTAACTAGGAAGCCCTGAGTTCCAGGCTTACTGCATCTGCCAAAGGCATCCCAAAGGGAGTGCAGAAGTGCCAGAACATGGCTGCTTTCACGGCTTTCCCCTTAGGAAGAACCCTAATACGCGGCTGATTTACCTTCCTAGGGTTACTGTTAGGCTTAGGCCTAGGACATTTAAAACTAGGAAGCCCTTACATCCAGGCGCACTACAGCTGTTTAAGGCATCCCAAGGGGAGTACTAAAGTACCACAACATGGCAGCTTTCACAGCTTTTTCCTTGGCACCATCCCTATACATAGGCTGATTTATCTGCCTAGGGTTAGGGTTAGGGTTCAGCCTAGGGCTTGGAGTTTTTTAACCAGGAAGCCCTGAGTTCCAGGCTTACTGCATCTGCCAAAGGCATCCCAAAGGGAGTGCAGAAGTGCCACAACATGGCTGCTTTCACGGCTTTTCCCTTAGGAAGAATACTAATACGCGGCTGATTTACCTTCCTAGGGTTACTGTTAGGCTTAGGCCTAGGACATTTAAAACTAGGAAGCCCTTACATCCAGGCGCACTACAGCTGTTTAAGGCATCCCAAGGGGAGTACTAAAGTACCACAACATGGCAGCTTTCACAGCTTTTTCCTTGGCACCATCCCTATACATAGGCTGATTTATCTGCCTAGGGTTAGGGTTAGGGTTCAGCCTAGGGCTTGGAGTTTTTTAACCCGGAAGCCCTGTGTTCCAGGCTTACTGCATCTGCCAAAGGCATCCCAAAGGGAGTGCAGAAGTGCCACAACATGGCTGCTTTCACGGCTTTTCCCTTAGGAAGAACCCTAATACGCGGCTGATTTACCTTCCTAGGGTTACTGTTAGGCTTAGGCCTAGGACTTTTAAAACCAGGAAGCCCTGGGCTCCAGGCACTCTGCAGCTGTGAAAGGCATCCCAAGGGGAGCGCAAAAGTGACACAACTTGGCTGCCACCACTGATATTTCCATGAGACCATCCCGAACCATAGGCTGATTTTCCTTCCTAGGGTGAAGGTTTGAGTTACGCCAAGCGTAAGGGTTCTATTAACCAGAAAGCCCTGAGTTCCAAGAACACAGCAGCTGCGAAGGACTAGCCAAGAAGAGCGCAAAAGTACCACAACATGCCTGCGTCGATAGCTTTTTCCTTGGGGACATGCCTAATTCCTGGCTGATTTGCCTTTCTCGTCTTAGGGTTGGGGTTCGGCCTAGTGCTAGGATTTTTAAAATCAGGAAGCCCTGAGTTCCAGGCACACTGGAGCTGTGAAAGGCATCCAAAAGGGAGTGCAAAAGTGCCACAACATGGTTGCTTTCACGGCTTTTTCCTTGGCAAGAAGCCTAACACCAGGCTGATTTCCCTTCCCAGGGTTACTGTAAGGCTTAGGCCTAGGGCTAGGATTTTTAAAACTAGGAAGCCCTTAGATCCAGGCACACTGCAGCTGTTCAAGGCATCCCAAGGGGAGTACTAAAGTGCAACAACATGGCAGCTTTCACAGCTTTTTCCTTGGCACCATCCCTATACCTAGGCTGATTTATCTGCCTATGGTAAGGGTTAGGCTTCAGCCTAGGTCTTGGAGATTTTAAACCAGGAAGCCCTGAGTTCCAGGCTTACTGCATCTGCCAAAGGCATCCCAAAGGGAGTGCAGAAGTGCCACAACATGGCTGCTTTCACGGCTTTTCCCTTAGGAAGAACCCTAATACGCGGCTGATTTACCTTCCTAGGGTTACTGTTAGGCTTAGGCCTAGGACTTTTAAAACCAGGAAGCCCTGGGCTCCAGGCACTCTGCAGCTGTGAAAGGCATCCCAAGGGGAGCGCAAAAGTGACACAACTTGGCTGCCACCACTGATATTTCCATGAGACCATCCCGAACCATAGGCTGATTTTCCTTCCTAGGGTTAAGGTTTGAGTTACGCCTAGGGTAAGGGTTCTATTAACCAGAAAGCCCTGAGTTCCAAGAACACAGCAGCTGCGAAGGACTAGCCAAGAAGAGCGCAAAAGTACCACAACATGCCTGCGTCGATAGCTTTTTCCTTGGGGACATGCCTAATTCCTGGCTGATTTGCCTTTCTCGTCTTAGGGTTGGGGTTCGGCCTAGTGCTAGGATTTTTAAAATCAGGAAGCCCTGAGTTCCAGGCACACTGGAGCTGTGAAAGGCATCCAAAAGGGAGTGCAAAAGTGCCACAACATGGTTGCTTTCACGGCTTTTTCCTTGGCAAGAAGCCTAACACCAGGCTGATTTCCCTTCCCAGGGTTACTGTAAGGCTTAGGCCTAGGGCTAGGATTTTTAAAACTAGGAAGCCCTTAGATCCAGGCACACTGCAGCTGTTCAAGGCATCCCAAGGGGAGTACTAAAGTGCAACAACATGGCAGCTTTCACAGCTTTTTCCTTGGCACCATCCCTATACCTAGGCTGATTTATCTGCCTATGGTAAGGGTTAGGCTTCAGCCTAGGTCTTGGAGATTTTAAACCAGGAAGCCCTGAGTTCCAGGCTTACTGCATCTGCCAAAGGCATCCCAAAGGGAGTGCAGAAGTGCCACAACATGGCTGCTTTCACGGCTTTTCCCTTAGGAAGAACCCTAATACGCGGCTGATTTCCCTTCCCAGGGTTACTGTTAGGCTTAGGCCTAGGACTTTTAAAACCAGGAAGCCCTGGGCTCCAGGCACATGCAGCTGTTAAAGGCATCCAAAGAGGGCCGCAGAAGTGACACAACTTGGCTGCCTCTGCTGCTATTCTCATGAGACCATCCCGAACCATAGGCTGATTTTCCTTCCTAGGGTGAAGGTTTGAGTTACGCCTAGGGTAAGGGTTCTATTAACCAGAAAGCCCTGAGTTCCAAGAACACAGCAGCTGCGAAGGACTACCCAAGAAAAGCGCAAAAGTACCACAACATGCCTGCCTCCACAGCTTTTTCCTTGGGGACATGCCTAATTCCTTGCTGATTTGCCTTTCTCGGCTTAGGGTTGGGGTTCGGCCTAGGGCTAGGATTTTTTTAACTAGGAAGCCCTGAGTTCCAGGCTTACTTCATCTGCCAATAGCATCCCAAAGGGAGTGCAAAAGTGCCACAACATGGCTGCTTTCATGGCTTTTCCCTTAGGAAGAACCCTAATACGCGGCTGATTTACCTTCCTAGGGTTACTGTTAGGCTTAGGCCTAGGACATTTAAAACTAGGAAGGCCTTACATCCAGGCGCACTACAGCTGTTTAAGGCATCCCAAGGGGAGTACTAAAGTACCACAACATGGCAGCTTTCACAGCTTTTTCCTTGGCACCATCCCTATACATAGGCTGATTTATCTGCCTAGGGTTAGGGTTAGGGTTCAGCCTAGGGCTTGGAGTTTTTTAACCAGGAAGCCCTGAATTCCAGGCTTACTGCATCTGCCAAAAGCATCCCAAAGGGAGTGCAAAAGTGCCACAACATGGCTGCTTTCACGGCTTTTCCCTTAGGAAGAACCCTAATACGCGGCTGATTTACCTTCCTAGGGTTACTGTTAGGCTTAGGCCTAGGACTTTTAAAACCAGGAAGCCCTGGGCTCCAGGCATGTGCAGCTGTTCAAGGCATCCCAAGAGGGCCGCAGAAGTGACACAACTTGGCTGCCTCTGCTGCTATTCTCATGAGACCATCCTGAACCATAGGCTGATTTTCCTTCCTAGGGTTAAGGTTTGAGTTACGCCTAGGGTAAGAGTTCTATTAACCAGAAAGCCCTGAGTTCCAAGAACACAGCAGCTGCGAAGGACTAGCCAAGAAGAGCGCAAAAGTACCACAACGTGCCTGCCTCCACAGCTTTTTCCTTGGGGACATGCCTAATTCCTGGCTGATTTGCCTTTCTCGTCTTAGGGTTGGGGTTCGGCCTAGGGCTAGGATATTTTTAACTAGGAAGCCCTGAGTTCCAGGCTTACTTCATCTGCCAAAGGCATCCCAAAGGGAGTGCAGAAGTGCCACAACATGGCTGCTTTCACGGCTTTCCCCTTAGGAAGAACCCTAATACGCGGCTGATTTACCTTCCTAGGGTTACTGTTAGGCTTAGGCCTAGGACATTTAAAACAAGGAAGCCCTTACATCCAGGCGCACTACAGCTGTTTAAGGCATCCCAAGGGGAGTACTAAAGTACCACAACATGGCAGCTTTCACAGCTTTTTCCTTGGCACCATCCCTATACATAGGCTGATTTATCTGCCTAGGGTTAGGGTTAGGGTTCAGCCTAGGGCTTGGAGTTTTTTAACCAGGAAGCCCTGAGTTCCAGGCTTACTGCATCTGCCAAAGGCATCCCAAAGGGAGTGCAGAAGTGCCACAACATGGCTGCTTTCACGGCTTTTCCCTTAGGAAGAATACTAATACGCGGCTGATTTACCTTCCTAGGGTTACTGTTAGGCTTAGGCCTAGGACATTTAAAACTAGGAAGCCCTTACATCCAGGCGCACTACAGCTGTTTAAGGCATCCCAAGGGGAGTACTAAAGTACCACAACATGGCAGCTTTCACAGCTTTTTCCTTGGCACCATCCCTATACATAGGCTGATTTATCTGCCTAGGGTTAGGGTTAGGGTTCAGCCTAGGGCTTGGAGTTTTTTAACCCGGAAGCCCTGTGTTCCAGGCTTACTGCATCTGCCAAAGGCATCCCAAAGGGAGTGCAGAAGTGCCACAACATGGCTGCTTTCACGGCTTTTCCCTTAGGAAGAACCCTAATACCCGGCTGATTTACCTTCCTAGGCTTACTGTTAGGCTTAGGCCTAGGACTTTTAAAACCAGGAAGCCCTGGGCTCCAGGCACTCTGCAGCTGTGAAAGGCATCCCAAGGGGAGCGCAAAAGTGACACAACTTGGCTGCCACCACTGATATTTCCATGAGACCATCCCGAACCATAGGCTGATTTTCCTTCCTAGGGTTAAGGTTTGAGTTACGCCTAGGGTAAGGGTTCTATTAACCAGAAAGCCCTGAGTTCCAAGAACACAGCAGCTGCGAAGGACTAGCCAAGAAGAGCGCAAAAGTACCACAACATGCCTGCGTCGATAGCTTTTTCCTTGGGGACATGCCTAATTCCTGGCTGATTTGCCTTTCTCGTCTTAGGGTTGGGGTTCGGCCTAGTGCTAGGATTTTTAAAATCAGGAAGCCCTGAGTTCCAGGCACACTGGAGCTGTGAAAGGCATCCAAAAGGGAGTGCAAAAGTGCCACAACATGGTTGCTTTCACGGCTTTTTCCTTGGCAAGAAGCCTAACACCAGGCTGATTTCCCTTCCCAGGGTTACTGTAAGGCTTAGGCCTAGGGCTAGGATTTTTAAAACTAGGAAGCCCTTAGATCCAGGCACACTGCAGCTGTTCAAGGCATCCCAAGGGGAGTACTAAAGTGCAACAACATGGCAGCTTTCACAGCTTTTTCCTTGGCACCATCCCTATACCTAGGCTGATTTATCTGCCTATGGTAAGGGTTAGGCTTCAGCCTAGGTCTTGGAGATTTTAAACCAGGAAGCCCTGAGTTCCAGGCTTACTGCATCTGCCAAAAGCATCCCAAAGGGAGTGCAGAAGTGCCACAACATGGCTGCTTTCACGGCTTTTCCCTTAGGAAGAACCCTAATACGCGGCTGATTTCCCTTCCCAGGGTTACTGTTAGGCTTAGGCCTAGGACTTTTAAAACCAGGAAGCCCTGCGCTCCAGGCACATGCAGCTGTTAAAGGCATCCCAAGAGGGCCGCAGAAGTGACACAACTTGGCTGCCTCTGCTGCTATTCTCATGAGACCATCCCGAACCATAGGCTGATTTTCCTTCCTAGGGTGAAGGTTTGAGTTACGCCTAGGGTAAGGGTTCTATTAACCAGAAAGCCCTGAGTTCCAAGAACACAGCAGCTGCGAAGGACTACCCAAGAAAAGCGCAAAAGTACCACAACATGCCTGCCTCCACAGCTTTTTCCTTGGGGACATGCCTAATTCCTGGCTGATTTGCCTTTCTCGGCTTAGGGTTGGGGTTCGGCCTAGGGCTAGGATTTTTTTAACTAGGAAGCCCTGAGTTCCAGGCTTACTTCATCTGCCAATAGCATCCCAAAGGGAGTGCAAAAGTGCCACAACATGGCTGCTTTCATGGCTTTTCCCTTAGGAAGAATACTAATACGCGGCTGATTTACCTTCCTAGGGTTACTGTTAGGCTTAGGCCTAGGACTTTTAAAACCAGGAAGCCCTGGGCTCCAGGCACGTGCAGCTGTTCAAGACATCCCAAGAGGGCCGCAGAAGTGACACAACTTGGCTGCCTCTGCTGCTATTCTCATGAGACCATCCTGAACCATAGGCTGATTTTCCTTCCTAGGGTTAAGGTTTGAGTTACGCCTAGGGTAAGAGTTCTATTAACCAGAAAGCCCTGAGTTCCAAGAACACAGCAGCTGCGAAGGACTAGCCAAGAAGAGCGCAAAAGTACTACAACATGCCTGCCTCCACAGCTTTTTCCTTGGGGACATGCCTAATTCCTTGCTGATTTGCCTTTCTCGGCTTAGGGTTGGGGTTCGGCCTAGGGCTAGGATTTTTTTAACTAGGAAGCCCTGAGTTCCAGGCTTACTTCATCTGCCAATAGCATCCCAAAGGGAGTGCAAAAGTGCCACAACATGGCTGCTTTCATGGCTTTTCCCTTAGGAACAACCCTAATACGCGGCTGATTTACCTTCCTAGGGTTACTGTTAGGCTTAGGCCTAGGACATTTAAAACTAGGAAGCCCTTACATCCAGGCGCACTACAGCTGTTTAAGGCATCCCAAGGGGAGTACTAAAGTACCACAACATGGCAGCTTTCACAGCTTTTTCCTTGGCACCATCCCTATACATAGGCTGATTTATCTGCCTAGGGTTAGGGTTAGGGTTCAGCCTAGGGCTTGGAGTTTTTTAACCAGGAAGCCCTGAATTCCAGGCTTACTGCATCTGCCAAAAGCATCCCAAAGGGAGTGCAAAAGTGCCACAACATGGCTGCTTTCACGGCTTTTCCCTTAGGAAGAACCCTAATACGCGGCTGATTTACCTTCCTAGGGTTACTGTTAGGCTTAGGCCTAGGACTTTTAAAACCAGGAAGCCCTGGGCTCCAGGCACTCTGCAGCTGTGAAAGGCATCCCAAGGGGAGAGCAAAAGTGACACAACTTGGCTGCCACCACTGATATTTCCATGAGACCATCCCGAACCATAGGCTGATTTTCCTTCCTAGGGTTAAGGTTTGAGTTACGCCTAGGGTAAGGGTTCTATTAACCAGAAAGCCCTGAGTTCCAAGAACACAGCAGCTGTGAAGGACTACCCAAGAAGAGCGCAAAAGTACCACAACGTGCCTGCGTCGATAGTTTTTTCCTTGGGGACATGCCTAATTCCTGGCTGATTTGCCTTTCTCGTCTTAGGGTTGGGGTTCGGCCTAGTGCTAGGATTTTTAAAATCAGGAAGCCCTGAGTTCCAGGCACACTGGAGCTGTGAAAGGCATCCAAAAGGGAGTGCAAAAGTGCCACAACATGGTTGCTTTCACAGCTTTTTCCTTGGCAAGAAGCCTAACACCAGGCTGATTTCCCTTCCCAGGGTTACTGTTAGGCTTAGGCCTAGGGCTAGGATTTTTAAAACTAGGAAGCCCTTAGATCCAGGCACACTGCAGCTGTTCAAGGCATCCCAAGGGGAGTACAATTGTGCAACAACATGGCAGCTTTCACAGCTTTTTCCTTGGCACCATCCCTATACGTAGGCTGATTTATCTGCCTATGGTAAGGGTTAGGCTTCAGCCTAGGTCTTGGAGATTTTAAACCAGGAAGCCCTGAGTTCCAGGCTTACTGCATCTGCCAAAAGCATCCCAAAGGGAGTGCAGAAGTGCCACAACATGGCTGCTTTCACGGCTTTTCCCTTAGGAAGAACCCTAATACGCGGCTGATTTCCCTTCCCAGGGTTACTGTTAGGCTTAGGCCTAGGACTTTTAAAACCAGGAAGCCCTGCGCTCCAGGCACATGCAGCTGTTAAAGGCATCCCAAGAGGGCCGCAGAAGTGACACAACTTGGCTGCCTCTGCTGCTATTCTCATGAGACCATCCCGAACCATAGGCTGATTTTCCTTCCTAGGGTGAAGGTTTGAGTTACGCCTAGGGTAAGGGTTCTATTAACCAGAAAGCCCTGAGTTCCAAGAACACAGCAGCTGCGAAGGACTACCCAAGAAAAGCGCAAAAGTACCACAACATGCCTGCCTCCACAGCTTTTTCCTTGGGGACATGCCTAATTCCTGGCTGATTTGCCTTTCTCGGCTTAGGGTTGGGGTTCGGCCTAGGGCTAGGATTTTTTTAACTAGGAAGCCCTGAGTTCCAGGCTTACTTCATCTGCCAATAGCATCCCAAAGGGAGTGCAAAAGTGCCACAACATGGCTGCTTTCATGGCTTTTCCCTTAGGAAGAATACTAATACGCGGCTGATTTACCTTCCTAGGGTTACTGTTAGGCTTAGGCCTAGGACTTTTAAAACCAGGAAGCCCTGGGCTCCAGGCACGTGCAGCTGTTCAAGGCATCCCAAGAGGGCCGCAGAAGTGACACAACTTGGCTGCCTCTGCTGCTATTCTCATGAGACCATCCTGAACCATAGGCTGATTTTCCTTCCTAGGGTTAAGGTTTGAGTTACGCCTAGGGTAAGAGTTCTATTAACCAGAAAGCCCTGAGTTCCAAGAACACAGCAGCTGCGAAGGACTAGCCAAGAAGAGCGCAAAAGTACCACAACGTGCCTGCCTCCACAGCTTTTTCCTTGGGGACATGCCTAATTCCTGGCTGATTTGCCTTTCTCGTCTTAGGGTTGGGGTTCGGCCTAGGGCTAGGATATTTTTAACTAGGAAGCCCTGAGTTCCAGGCTTACTTCATCTGCCAAAGGCATCCCAAAGGGAGTGCAGAAGTGCCACAACATGGCTGCTTTCACGGCTTTCCCCTTAGGAAGAACCCTAATACGCGGCTGATTTACCTTCCTAGGGTTACTGTTAGGCTTAGGCCTAGGACATTTAAAACTAGGAAGCCCTTACATCCAGGCGCACTACAGCTGTTTAAGGCATCCCAAGGGGAGTACTAAAGTACCACAACATGGCAGCTTTCACAGCTTTTTCCTTGGCACCATCCCTATACATAGGCTGATTTATCTGCCTAGGGTTAGGGTTAGGGTTCAGCCTAGGGCTTGGAGTTTTTTAACCAGGAAGCCCTGAGTTCCAGGCTTACTGCATCTGCCAAAGGCATCCCAAAGGGAGTGCAGAAGTGCCACAACATGGCTGCTTTCACGGCTTTTCCCTTAGGAAGAATACTAATACGCGGCTGATTTACCTTCCTAGGGTTACTGTTAGGCTTAGGCCTAGGACATTTAAAACTAGGAAGCCCTTACATCCAGGCGCACTACAGCTGTTTAAGGCATCCCAAGGGGAGTACTAAAGTACCACAACATGGCAGCTTTCACAGCTTTTTCCTTGGCACCATCCCTATACATAGGCTGATTTATCTGCCTAGGGTTAGGGTTAGGGTTCAGCCTAGGGCTTGGAGTTTTTTAACCCGGAAGCCCTGTGTTCCAGGCTTACTGCATCTGCCAAAGGCATCCCAAAGGGAGTGCAGAAGTGCCACAACATGGCTGCTTTCACGGCTTTTCCCTTAGGAAGAACCCTAATACGCGGCTGATTTACCTTCCTAGGGTTACTGTTAGGCTTAGGCCTAGGACTTTTAAAACCAGGAAGCCCTGGGCTCCAGGCACTCTGCAGCTGTGAAAGGCATCCCAAGGGGAGCGCAAAAGTGACACAACTTGGCTGCCTCTGCTGCTATTCTCATGAGACCATCCTGAACCATAGGCTGATTTTCCTTCCTAGGGTTAAGGTTTGAGTTACGCCTAGGGTAAGAGTTCTATTAACCAGAAAGCCCTGAGTTCCAAGAACACAGCAGCTGCGAAGGACTAGCCAAGAAGAGCGCAAAAGTACCACAACGTGCCTGCCTCCACAGCTTTTTCCTTGGGGACATGCCTAATTCCTGGCTGATTTGCCTTTCTCGTCTTAGGGTTGGGGTTCGGCCTAGGGCTAGGATATTTTTAACTAGGAAGCCCTGAGTTCCAGGCTTACTTCATCTGCCAAAGGCATCCCAAAGGGAGTGCAGAAGTGCCACAACATGGCTGCTTTCACGGCTTTCCCCTTAGGAAGAACCCTAATACGCGGCTGATTTACCTTCCTAGGGTTACTGTTAGGCTTAGGCCTAGGACATTTAAAACTAGGAAGCCCTTACATCCAGGCGCACTACAGCTGTTTAAGGCATCCCAAGGGGAGTACTAAAGTACCACAACATGGCAGCTTTCACAGCTTTTTCCTTGGCACCATCCCTATACATAGGCTGATTTATCTGCCTAGGGTTAGGGTTAGGGTTCAGCCTAGGGCTTGGAGTTTTTTAACCAGGAAGCCCTGAGTTCCAGGCTTACTGCATCTGCCAAAGGCATCCCAAAGGGAGTGCAGAAGTGCCACAACATGGCTGCTTTCACGGCTTTTCCCTTAGGAAGAATACTAATACGCGGCTGATTTACCTTCCTAGGGTTACTGTTAGGCTTAGGCCTAGGACATTTAAAACTAGGAAGCCCTTACATCCAGGCGCACTACAGCTGTTTAAGGCATCCCAAGGGGAGTACTAAAGTACCACAACATGGCAGCTTTCACAGCTTTTTCCTTGGCACCATCCCTATACATAGGCTGATTTATCTGCCTAGGGTTAGGGTTAGGGTTCAGCCTAGGGCTTGGAGTTTTTTAACCCGGAAGCCCTGTGTTCCAGGCTTACTGCATCTGCCAAAGGCATCCCAAAGGGAGTGCAGAAGTGCCACAACATGGCTGCTTTCACGGCTTTTCCCTTAGGAAGAACCCTAATACGCGGCTGATTTACCTTCCTAGGGTTACTGTTAGGCTTAGGCCTAGGACTTTTAAAACCAGGAAGCCCTGGGCTCCAGGCACTCTGCAGCTGTGAAAGGCATCCCAAGGGGAGCGCAAAAGTGACACAACTTGGCTGCCACCACTGATATTTCCATGAGACCATCCCGAACCATAGGCTGATTTTCCTTCCTAGGGTTAAGGTTTGAGTTACGCCTAGGGTAAGAGTTCTATTAACCAGAAAGCCCTGAGTTCCAAGAACACAGCAGCTGCGAAGGACTAGCCAAGAAGAGCGCAAAAGTACCACAACGTGCCTGCCTCCACAGCTTTTTCCTTGGGGACATGCCTAATTCCTGGCTGATTTGCCTTTCTCGTCTTAGGGTTGGGGTTCGGCCTAGGGCTAGGATATTTTTAACTAGGAAGCCCTGAGTTCCAGGCTTACTTCATCTGCCAAAGGCATCCCAAAGGGAGTGCAGAAGTGCCACAACATGGCTGCTTTCACGGCTTTCCCCTTAGGAAGAACCCTAATACGCGGCTGATTTACCTTCCTAGGGTTACTGTTAGGCTTAGGCCTAGGACATTTAAAACTAGGAAGCCCTTACATCCAGGCGCACTACAGCTGTTTAAGGCATCCCAAGGGGAGTACTAAAGTACCACAACATGGCAGCTTTCACAGCTTTTTCCTTGGCACCATCCCTATACATAGGCTGATTTATCTGCCTAGGGTTAGGGTTAGGGTTCAGCCTAGGGCTTGGAGTTTTTTAACCAGGAAGCCCTGAGTTCCAGGCTTACTGCATCTGCCAAAGGCATCCCAAAGGGAGTGCAGAAGTGCCACAACATGGCTGCTTTCACGGCTTTTCCCTTAGGAAGAATACTAATACGCGGCTGATTTACCTTCCTAGGGTTACTGTTAGGCTTAGGCCTAGGACATTTAAAACTAGGAAGCCCTTACATCCAGGCGCACTACAGCTGTTTAAGGCATCCCAAGGGGAGTACTAAAGTACCACAACATGGCAGCTTTCACAGCTTTTTCCTTGGCACCATCCCTATACATAGGCTGATTTATCTGCCTAGGGTTAGGGTTAGGGTTCAGCCTAGGGCTTGGAGTTTTTTAACCCGGAAGCCCTGTGTTCCAGGCTTACTGCATCTGCCAAAGGCATCCCAAAGGGAGTGCAGAAGTGCCACAACATGGCTGCTTTCACGGCTTTTCCCTTAGGAAGAACCCTAATACGCGGCTGATTTACCTTCCTAGGGTTACTGTTAGGCTTAGGCCTAGGACTTTTAAAACCAGGAAGCCCTGGGCTCCAGGCACTCTGCAGCTGTGAAAGGCATCCCAAGGGGAGCGCAAAAGTGACACAACTTGGCTGCCACCACTGATATTTCCATGAGACCATCCCGAACCATAGGCTGATTTTCCTTCCTAGGGTTAAGGTTTGAGTTACGCCTAGGGTAAGGGTTCTATTAACCAGAAAGCCCTGAGTTCCAAGAACACAGCAGCTGCGAAGGACTAGCCAAGAAGAGCGCAAAAGTACCACAACATGCCTGCGTCGATAGCTTTTTCCTTGGGGACATGCCTAATTCCTGGCTGATTTGCCTTTCTCGTCTTAGGGTTGGGGTTCGGCCTAGTGCTAGGATTTTTAAAATCAGGAAGCCCTGAGTTCCAGGCACACTGGAGCTGTGAAAGGCATCCAAAAGGGAGTGCAAAAGTGCCACAACATGGTTGCTTTCACGGCTTTTTCCTTGGCAAGAAGCCTAACACCAGGCTGATTTCCCTTCCCAGGGTTACTGTAAGGCTTAGGCCTAGGGCTAGGATTTTTAAAACTAGGAAGCCCTTAGATCCAGGCACACTGCAGCTGTTCAAGGCATCCCAAGGGGAGTACTAAAGTGCAACAACATGGCAGCTTTCACAGCTTTTTCCTTGGCACCATCCCTATACCTAGGCTGATTTATCTGCCTATGGTAAGGGTTAGGCTTCAGCCTAGGTCTTGGAGATTTTAAACCAGGAAGCCCTGAGTTCCAGGCTTACTGCATCTGCCAAAGGCATCCCAAAGGGAGTGTAGAAGTGCCACAACATGGCTGCTTTCACGGCTTTTCCCTTAGGAAGAACCCTAATACGCGGCTGATTTCCCTTCCCAGGGTTACTGTTAGGCTTAGGCCTAGGACTTTTAAAACCAGGAAGCCCTGCGCTCCAGGCACATGCAGCTGTTAAAGGCATCCAAAGAGGGCCGCAGAAGTGACACAACTTGGCTGCCTCTGCTGCTATTCTCATGAGACCATCCCGAACCATAGGCTGATTTTCCTTCCTAGGGTGAAGGTTTGAGTTACGCCTAGGGTAAGGGTTCTATTAACCAGAAAGCCCTGAGTTCCAAGAACACAGCAGCTGCGAAGGACTACCCAAGAAAAGCGCAAAAGTACCACAACATGCCTGCCTCCACAGCTTTTTCCTTGGGGACATGCCTAATTCCTTGCTGATTTGCCTTTCTCGGCTTAGGGTTGGGGTTCGGCCTAGGGCTAGGATTTTTTTAACTAGGAAGCCCTGAGTTCCAGGCTTACTTCATCTGCCAATAGCATCCCAAAGGGAGTGCAAAAGTGCCACAACATGGCTGCTTTCATGGCTTTTCCCTTAGGAAGAATACTAATACGCGGCTGATTTACCTTCCTAGGGTTACTGTTAGGCTTAGGCCTAGGACTTTTAAAACCAGGAAGCCCTGGGCTCCAGGCATGTGCAGCTGTTCAAGGCATCCCAAGAGGGCCGCAGAAGTGACACAACTTGGCTGCCTCTGCTGCTATTCTCATGAGACCATCCTGAACCATAGGCTGATTTTCCTTCCTAGGGTTAAGGTTTGAGTTACGCCTAGGGTAAGAGTTCTATTAACCAGAAAGCCCTGAGTTCCAAGAACACAGCAGCTGCGAAGGACTAGCCAAGAAGAGCGCAAAAGTACCACAACGTGCCTGCCTCCACAGCTTTTTCCTTGGGGACATGCCTAATTCCTGGCTGATTTGCCTTTCTCGTCTTAGGGTTGGGGTTCGGCCTAGGGCTAGGATATTTTTAACTAGGAAGCCCTGAGTTCCAGGCTTACTGCATCTGCCAAAGGCATCCCAAAGGGAGTGCAGAAGTGCCAGAACATGGCTGCTTTCACGGCTTTCCCCTTAGGAAGAACCCTAATACGCGGCTGATTTACCTTCCTAGGGTTACTGTTAGGCTTAGGCCTAGGACATTTAAAACTAGGAAGCCCTTACATCCAGGCGCACTACAGCTGTTTAAGGCATCCCAAGGGGAGTACTAAAGTACCACAACATGGCAGCTTTCACAGCTTTTTCCTTGGCACCATCCCTATACATAGGCTGATTTATCTGCCTAGGGTTAGGGTTAGGGTTCAGCCTAGGGCTTGGAGTTTTTTAACCAGGAAGCCCTGAGTTCCAGGCTTACTGCATCTGCCAAAGGCATCCCAAAGGGAGTGCAGAAGTGCCACAACATGGCTGCTTTCACGGCTTTTCCCTTAGGAAGAATACTAATACGCGGCTGATTTACCTTCCTAGGGTTACTGTTAGGCTTAGGCCTAGGACATTTAAAACTAGGAAGCCCTTACATCCAGGCGCACTACAGCTGTTTAAGGCATCCCAAGGGGAGTACTAAAGTACCACAACATGGCAGCTTTCACAGCTTTTTCCTTGGCACCATCCCTATACATAGGCTGATTTATCTGCCTAGGGTTAGGGTTAGGGTTCAGCCTAGGGCTTGGAGTTTTTTAACCCGGAAGCCCTGTGTTCCAGGCTTACTGCATCTGCCAAAGGCATCCCAAAGGGAGTGCAGAAGTGCCACAACATGGCTGCTTTCACGGCTTTTCCCTTAGGAAGAACCCTAATACGCGGCTGATTTACCTTCCTAGGGTTACTGTTAGGCTTAGGCCTAGGACTTTTAAAACCAGGAAGCCCTGGGCTCCAGGCACTCTGCAGCTGTGAAAGGCATCCCAAGGGGAGCGCAAAAGTGACACAACTTGGCTGCCACCACTGATATTTCCATGAGACCATCCCGAACCATAGGCTGATTTTCCTTCCTAGGGTTAAGGTTTGAGTTACGCCTAGGGTAAGGGTTCTATTAACCAGAAAGCCCTGAGTTCCAAGAACACAGCAGCTGCGAAGGACTAGCCAAGAAGAGCGCAAAAGTACCACAACATGCCTGCGTCGATAGCTTTTTCCTTGGGGACATGCCTAATTCCTGGCTGATTTGCCTTTCTCGTCTTAGGGTTGGGGTTCGGCCTAGTGCTAGGATTTTTAAAATCAGGAAGCCCTGAGTTCCAGGCACACTGGAGCTGTGAAAGGCATCCAAAAGGGAGTGCAAAAGTGCCACAACATGGTTGCTTTCACGGCTTTTTCCTTGGCAAGAAGCCTAACACCAGGCTGATTTCCCTTCCCAGGGTTACTGTAAGGCTTAGGACTAGGGCTAGGATTTTTAAAACTAGGAAGCCCTTAGATCCAGGCACACTGCAGCTGTTCAAGGCATCCCAAGGGGAGTACTAAAGTGCAACAACATGGCAGCTTTCACAGCTTTTTCCTTGGCACCATCCCTATACCTAGGCTGATTTATCTGCCTATGGTAAGGGTTAGGCTTCAGCCTAGGTCTTGGAGATTTTAAACCAGGAAGCCCTGAGTTCCAGGCTTACTGCATCTGCCAAAGGCATCCCAAAGGGAGTGCAGAAGTGCCACAACATGGCTGCTTTCACGGCTTTTCCCTTAGGAAGAACCCTAATACGCGGCTGATTTACCTTCCTAGGGTTACTGTTAGGCTTAGGCCTAGGACTTTTAAAACCAGGAAGCCCTGGGCTCCAGGCACTCTGCAGCTGTGAAAGGCATCCCAAGGGGAGCGCAAAAGTGACACAACTTGGCTGCCACCACTGATATTTCCATGAGACCATCCCGAACCATAGGCTGATTTTCCTTCCTAGGGTTAAGGTTTGAGTTACGCCTAGGGTAAGGGTTCTATTAACCAGAAAGCCCTGAGTTCCAAGAACACAGCAGCTGCGAAGGACTAGCCAAGAAGAGCGCAAAAGTACCACAACATGCCTGCGTCGATAGCTTTTTCCTTGGGGACATGCCTAATTCCTGGCTGATTTGCCTTTCTCGTCTTAGGGTTGGGGTTCGGCCTAGTGCTAGGATTTTTAAAATCAGGAAGCCCTGAGTTCCAGGCACACTGGAGCTGTGAAAGGCATCCAAAAGGGAGTGCAAAAGTGCCACAACATGGTTGCTTTCACGGCTTTTTCCTTGGCAAGAAGCCTAACACCAGGCTGATTTCCCTTCCCAGGGTTACTGTAAGGCTTAGGCCTAGGGCTAGGATTTTTAAAACTAGGAAGCCCTTAGATCCAGGCACACTGCAGCTGTTCAAGGCATCCCAAGGGGAGTACTAAAGTGCAACAACATGGCAGCTTTCACAGCTTTTTCCTTGGCACCATCCCTATACCTAGGCTGATTTATCTGCCTATGGTAAGGGTTAGGCTTCAGCCTAGGTCTTGGAGATTTTAAACCAGGAAGCCCTGAGTTCCAGGCTTACTGCATCTGCCAAAGGCATCCCAAAGGGAGTGTAGAAGTGCCACAACATGGCTGCTTTCACGGCTTTTCCCTTAGGAAGAACCCTAATACGCGGCTGATTTCCCTTCCCAGGGTTACTGTTAGGCTTAGGCCTAGGACTTTTAAAACCAGGAAGCCCTGCGCTCCAGGCACATGCAGCTGTTAAAGGCATCCAAAGAGGGCCGCAGAAGTGACACAACTTGGCTGCCTCTGCTGCTATTCTCATGAGACCATCCCGAACCATAGGCTGATTTTCCTTCCTAGGGTGAAGGTTTGAGTTACGCCTAGGGTAAGGGTTCTATTAACCAGAAAGCCCTGAGTTCCAAGAACACAGCAGCTGCGAAGGACTACCCAAGAAAAGCGCAAAAGTACCACAACATGCCTGCCTCCACAGCTTTTTCCTTGGGGACATGCCTAATTCCTTGCTGATTTGCCTTTCTCGGCTTAGGGTTGGGGTTCGGCCTAGGGCTAGGATTTTTTTAACTAGGAAGCCCTGAGTTCCAGGCTTACTTCATCTGCCAATAGCATCCCAAAGGGAGTGCAAAAGTGCCACAACATGGCTGCTTTCATGGCTTTTCCCTTAGGAAGAACCCTAATACGCGGCTGATTTACCTTCCTAGGGTTACTGTTAGGCTTAGGCCTAGGACATTTAAAACTAGGAAGCCCTTACATCCAGGCGCACTACAGCTGTTTAAGGCATCCCAAGGGGAGTACTAAAGTACCACAACATGGCAGCTTTCACAGCTTTTTCCTTGGCACCATCCCTATACATAGGCTGATTTATCTGCCTAGGGTTAGGGTTAGGGTTCAGCCTAGGGCTTGGAGTTTTTTAACCAGGAAGCCCTGAATTCCAGGCTTACTGCATCTGCCAAAAGCATCCCAAAGGGAGTGCAAAAGTGCCACAACATGGCTGCTTTCACGGCTTTTCCCTTAGGAAGAACCCTAATACGCGGCTGATTTACCTTCCTAGGGTTACTGTTAGGCTTAGGCCTAGGACTTTTAAAACCAGGAAGCCCTGGGCTCCAGGCATGTGCAGCTGTTCAAGGCATCCCAAGAGGGCCGCAGAAGTGACACAACTTGGCTGCCTCTGCTGCTATTCTCATGAGACCATCCTGAACCATAGGCTGATTTTCCTTCCTAGGGTTAAGGTTTGAGTTACGCCTAGGGTAAGAGTTCTATTAACCAGAAAGCCCTGAGTTCCAAGAACACAGCAGCTGCGAAGGACTAGCCAAGAAGAGCGCAAAAGTACCACAACGTGCCTGCGTCGACAGCTTTTTCCTTGGGGACATGCCTAATTCCTGGCTGATTTGCCTTTCTCGTCTTAGGGTTGGGGTTCGGCCTAGGGCTAGGATATTTTTAACTAGGAAGCCCTGAGTTCCAGGCTTACTTCATCTGCCAAAGGCATCCCAAAGGGAGTGCAGAAGTGCCACAACATGGCTGCTTTCACGGCTTTCCCCTTAGGAAGAACCCTAATACGCGGCTGATTTACCTTCCTAGGGTTACTGTTAGGCTTAGGCCTAGGACATTTAAAACAAGGAAGCCCTTACATCCAGGCGCACTACAGCTGTTTAAGGCATCCCAAGGGGAGTACTAAAGTACCACAACATGGCAGCTTTCACAGCTTTTTCCTTGGCACCATCCCTATACATAGGCTGATTTATCTGCCTAGGGTTAGGGTTAGGGTTCAGCCTAGGGCTTGGAGTTTTTTAACCAGGAAGCCCTGAGTTCCAGGCTTACTGCATCTGCCAAAGGCATCCCAAAGGGAGTGCAGAAGTGCCACAACATGGCTGCTTTCACGGCTTTTCCCTTAGGAAGAATACTAATACGCGGCTGATTTACCTTCCTAGGGTTACTGTTAGGCTTAGGCCTAGGACATTTAAAACTAGGAAGCCCTTACATCCAGGCGCACTACAGCTGTTTAAGGCATCCCAAGGGGAGTACTAAAGTACCACAACATGGCAGCTTTCACAGCTTTTTCCTTGGAACCATCCCTATACATAGGCTGATTTATCTGCCTAGGGTTAGGGTTAGGGTTCAGCCTAGGGCTTGGAGTTTTTTAACCCGGAAGCCCTGTGTTCCAGGCTTACTGCATCTGCCAAAGGCATCCCAAAGGGAGTGCAGAAGTGCCACAACATGGCTGCTTTCACGGCTTTTCCCTTAGGAAGAACCCTAATACGCGGCTGATTTACCTTCCTAGGGTTACTGTTAGGCTTAGGCCTAGGACTTTTAAAACCAGGAAGCCCTGGGCTCCAGGCACTCTGCAGCTGTGAAAGGCATCCCAAGGGGAGCGCAAAAGTGACACAACTTGGCTGCCACCACTGATATTTCCATGAGACCATCCCGAACCATAGGCTGATTTTCCTTCCTAGGGTTAAGGTTTGAGTTACGCCTAGGGTAAGGGTTCTATTAACCAGAAAGCCCTGAGTTCCAAGAACACAGCAGCTGCGAAGGACTAGCCAAGAAGAGCGCAAAAGTACCACAACATGCCTGCGTCGATAGCTTTTTCCTTGGGGACATGCCTAATTCCTGGCTGATTTGCCTTTCTCGTCTTAGGGTTGGGGTTCGGCCTAGTGCTAGGATTTTTAAAATCAGGAAGCCCTGAGTTCCAGGCACACTGGAGCTGTGAAAGCCATCCAAAAGGGAGTGCAAAAGTGCCACAACATGGTTGCTTTCACGGCTTTTTCCTTGGCAAGAAGCCTAACACCAGGCTGATTTCCCTTCCCAGGGTTACTGTAAGGCTTAGGCCTAGGGCTAGGATTTTTAAAACTAGGAAGCCCTTAGATCCAGGCACACTGCAGCTGTTCAAGGCATCCCAAGGGGAGTACTAAAGTGCAACAACATGGCAGCTTTCACAGCTTTTTCCTTGGCACCATCCCTATACCTAGGCTGATTTATCTGCCTATGGTAAGGGTTAGGCTTCAGCCTAGGTCTTGGAGATTTTAAACCAGGAAGCCCTGAGTTCCAGGCTTACTGCATCTGCCAAAGGCATCCCAAAGGGAGTGTAGAAGTGCCACAACATGGCTGCTTTCACGGCTTTTCCCTTAGGAAGAACCCTAATACGCGGCTGATTTCCCTTCCCAGGGTTACTGTTAGGCTTAGGCCTAGGACTTTTAAAACCAGGAAGCCCTGCGCTCCAGGCACATGCAGCTGTTAAAGGCATCCAAAGAGGGCCGCAGAAGTGACACAACTTGGCTGCCTCTGCTGCTATTCTCATGAGACCATCCCGAACCATAGGCTGATTTTCCTTCCTAGGGTGAAGGTTTGAGTTACGCCTAGGGTAAGGGTTCTATTAACCAGAAAGCCCTGAGTTCCAAGAACACAGCAGCTGCGAAGGACTACCCAAGAAAAGCGCAAAAGTACCACAACATGCCTGCCTCCACAGCTTTTTCCTTGGGGACATGCCTAATTCCTTGCTGATTTGCCTTTCTCGGCTTAGGGTTGGGGTTCGGCCTAGGGCTAGGATTTTTTTAACTAGGAAGCCCTGAGTTCCAGGCTTACTTCATCTGCCAATAGCATCCCAAAGGGAGTGCAAAAGTGCCACAACATGGCTGCTTTCATGGCTTTTCCCTTAGGAAGAACCCTAATACGCGGCTGATTTACCTTCCTAGGGTTACTGTTAGGCTTAGGCCTAGGACATTTAAAACTAGGAAGCCCTTACATCCAGGCGCACTACAGCTGTTTAAGGCATCCCAAGGGGAGTACTAAAGTACCACAACATGGCAGCTTTCACAGCTTTTTCCTTGGCACCATCCCTATACATAGGCTGATTTATCTGCCTAGGGTTAGGGTTAGGGTTCAGCCTAGGGCTTGGAGTTTTTTAACCAGGAAGCCCTGAATTCCAGGCTTACTGCATCTGCCAAAAGCATCCCAAAGGGAGTGCAAAAGTGCCACAACATGGCTGCTTTCACGGCTTTTCCCTTAGGAAGAACCCTAATACGCGGCTGATTTACCTTCCTAGGGTTACTGTTAGGCTTAGGCCTAGGACTTTTAAAACCAGGAAGCCCTGGGCTCCAGGCACTCTGCAGCTGTGAAAGGCATCCCAAGGGGAGAGCAAAAGTGACACAACTTGGCTGCCACCACTGATATTTCCATGAGACCATCCCGAACCATAGGCTGATTTTCCTTCCTAGGGTTAAGGTTTGAGTTACGCCTAGGGTAAGGGTTCTATTAACCAGAAAGCCCTGAGTTCCAAGAACACAGCAGCTGTGAAGGACTACCCAAGAAGAGCGCAAAAGTACCACAACGTGCCTGCGTCGATAGTTTTTTCCTTGGGGACATGCCTAATTCCTGGCTGATTTGCCTTTCTCGTCTTAGGGTTGGGGTTCGGCCTAGTGCTAGGATTTTTAAAATCAGGAAGCCCTGAGTTCCAGGCACACTGGAGCTGTGAAAGGCATCCAAAAGGGAGTGCAAAAGTGCCACAACATGGTTGCTTTCACAGCTTTTTCCTTGGCAAGAAGCCTAACACCAGGCTGATTTCCCTTCCCAGGGTTACTGTTAGGCTTAGGCCTAGGGCTAGGATTTTTAAAACTAGGAAGCCCTTAGATCCAGGCACACTGCAGCTGTTCAAGGCATCCCAAGGGGAGTACAATTGTGCAACAACATGGCAGCTTTCACAGCTTTTTCCTTGGCACTATCCCTATACGTAGGCTGATTTATCTGCCTATGGTAAGGGTTAGGCTTCAGCCTAGGTCTTGGAGATTTTAAACCAGGAAGCCCTGAGTTCCAGGCTTACTGCATCTGCCAAAAGCATCCCAAAGGGAGTGCAGAAGTGCCACAACATGGCTGCTTTCACGGCTTTTCCCTTAGGAAGAACCCTAATACGCGGCTGATTTCCCTTCCCAGGGTTACTGTTAGGCTTAGGCCTAGGACTTTTAAAACCAGGAAGCCCTGCGCTCCAGGCACATGCAGCTGTTAAAGGCATCCCAAGAGGGCCGCAGAAGTGACACAACTTGGCTGCCTCTGCTGCTATTCTCATGAGACCATCCCGAACCATAGGCTGATTTTCCTTCCTAGGGTGAAGGTTTGAGTTACGCCTAGGGTAAGGGTTCTATTAACCAGAAAGCCCTGAGTTCCAAGAACACAGCAGCTGCGAAGGACTACCCAAGAAAAGCGCAAAAGTACCACAACATGCCTGCCTCCACAGCTTTTTCCTTGGGGACATGCCTAATTCCTGGCTGATTTGCCTTTCTCGGCTTAGGGTTGGGGTTCGGCCTAGGGCTAGGATTTTTTTAACTAGGAAGCCCTGAGTTCCAGGCTTACTTCATCTGCCAATAGCATCCCAAAGGGAGTGCAAAAGTGCCACAACATGGCTGCTTTCATGGCTTTTCCCTTAGGAAGAATACTAATACGCGGCTGATTTACCTTCCTAGGGTTACTGTTAGGCTTAGGCCTAGGACTTTTAAAACCAGGAAGCCCTGGGCTCCAGGCACGTGCAGCTGTTCAAGGCATCCCAAGAGGGCCGCAGAAGTGACACAACTTGGCTGCCTCTGCTGCTATTCTCATGAGACCATCCTGAACCATAGGCTGATTTTCCTTCCTAGGGTTAAGGTTTGAGTTACGCCTAGGGTAAGAGTTCTATTAACCAGAAAGCCCTGAGTTCCAAGAACACAGCAGCTGCGAAGGACTAGCCAAGAAGAGCGCAAAAGTACCACAACGTGCCTGCCTCCACAGCTTTTTCCTTGGGGACATGCCTAATTCCTGGCTGATTTGCCTTTCTCGTCTTAGGGTTGGGGTTCGGCCTAGGGCTAGGATATTTTTAACTAGGAAGCCCTGAGTTCCAGGCTTACTTCATCTGCCAAAGGCATCCCAAAGGGAGTGCAGAAGTGCCACAACATGGCTGCTTTCACGGCTTTCGCCTTAGGAAGAACCCTAATACGCGGCTGATTTACCTTCCTAGGGTTACTGTTAGGCTTAGGCCTAGGACATTTAAAACTAGGAAGCCCTTACATCCAGGCGCACTACAGCTGTTTAAGGCATCCCAAGGGGAGTACTAAAGTACCACAACATGGCAGCTTTCACAGCTTTTTCCTTGGCACCATCCCTATACATAGGCTGATTTATCTGCCTAGGGTTAGGGTTAGGGTTCAGCCTAGGGCTTGGAGTTTTTTAACCAGGAAGCCCTGAGTTCCAGGCTTACTGCATCTGCCAAAGGCATCCCAAAGGGAGTGCAGAAGTGCCACAACATGGCTGCTTTCACGGCTTTTCCCTTAGGAAGAATACTAATACGCGGCTGATTTACCTTCCTAGGGTTACTGTTAGGCTTAGGCCTAGGACATTTAAAACTAGGAAGCCCTTACATCCAGGCGCACTACAGCTGTTTAAGGCATCCCAAGGGGAGTACTAAAGTACCACAACATGGCAGCTTTCACAGCTTTTTCCTTGGCACCATCCCTATACATAGGCTGATTTATCTGCCTAGGGTTAGGGTTAGGGTTCAGCCTAGGGCTTGGAGTTTTTTAACCCGGAAGCCCTGTGTTCCAGGCTTACTGCATCTGCCAAAGGCATCCCAAAGGGAGTGCAGAAGTGCCACAACATGGCTGCTTTCACGGCTTTTCCCTTAGGAAGAACCCTAATACGCGGCTGATTTACCTTCCTAGGGTTACTGTTAGGCTTAGGCCTAGGACTTTTAAAACCAGGAAGCCCTGGGCTCCAGGCACTCTGCAGCTGTGAAAGGCATCCCAAGGGGAGCGCAAAAGTGACACAACTTGGCTGCCACCACTGATATTTCCATGAGACCATCCCGAACCATAGGCTGATTTTCCTTCCTAGGGTTAAGGTTTGAGTTACGCCTAGGGTAAGGGTTCTATTAACCAGAAAGCCCTGAGTTCCAAGAACACAGCAGCTGCGAAGGACTAGCCAAGAAGAGCGCAAAAGTACCACAACATGCCTGCGTCGATAGCTTTTTCCTTGGGGACATGCCTAATTCCTGGCTGATTTGCCTTTCTCGTCTTAGGGTTGGGGTTCGGCCTAGTGCTAGGATTTTTAAAATCAGGAAGCCCTGAGTTCCAGGCACACTGGAGCTGTGAAAGGCATCCAAAAGGGAGTGCAAAAGTGCCACAACATGGTTGCTTTCACGGCTTTTTCCTTGGCAAGAAGCCTAACACCAGGCTGATTTCCCTTCCCAGGGTTACTGTAAGGCTTAGGCCTAGGGCTAGGATTTTTAAAACTAGGAAGCCCTTAGATCCAGGCACACTGCAGCTGTTCAAGGCATCCCAAGGGGAGTACAAAAGTGCAACAACATGGCAGCTTTCACAGCTTTTTCCTTGGCACCATCCCTATACCTAGGCTGATTTATCTGCCTATGGTAAGGGTTAGGCTTCAGCCTAGGTCTTGGAGATTTTAAACCAGGAAGCCCTGAGTTCCAGGCTTACTGCATCTGCCAAAGGCATCCCAAAGGGAGTGTAGAAGTGCCACAACATGGCTGCTTTCACGGCTTTTCCCTTAGGAAGAACCCTAATACGCGGCTGATTTCCCTTCCCAGGGTTACTGTTAGGCTTAGGCCTAGGACTTTTAAAACCAGGAAGCCCTGCGCTCCAGGCACATGCAGCTGTTAAAGGCATCCAAAGAGGGCCGCAGAAGTGACACAACTTGGCTGCCTCTGCTGCTATTCTCATGAGACCATCCCGAACCATAGGCTGATTTTCCTTCCTAGGGTGAAGGTTTGAGTTACGCCTAGGGTAAGGGTTCTATTAACCAGAAAGCCCTGAGTTCCAAGAACACAGCAGCTGCGAAGGACTACCCAAGAAAAGCGCAAAAGTACCACAACATGCCTGCCTCCACAGCTTTTTCCTTGGGGACATGCCTAATTCCTTGCTGATTTGCCTTTCTCGGCTTAGGGTTGGGGTTCGGCCTAGGGCTAGGATTTTTTTAACTAGGAAGCCCTGAGTTCCAGGCTTACTTCATCTGCCAATAGCATCCCAAAGGGAGTGCAAAAGTGCCACAACATGGCTGCTTTCATGGCTTTTCCCTTAGGAAGAACCCTAATACGCGGCTGATTTACCTTCCTAGGGTTACTGTTAGGCTTAGGCCTAGGACATTTAAAACTAGGAAGCCCTTACATCCAGGCGCACTACAGCTGTTTAAGGCATCCCAAGGGGAGTACTAAAGTACCACAACATGGCAGCTATCACAGCTTTTTCCTTGGCACCATCCCTATACATAGGCTGATTTATCTGCCTAGGGTTAGGGTTAGGGTTCAGCCTAGGGCTTGGAGTTTTTTAACCCGGAAGCCCTGTGTTCCAGGCTTACTGCATCTGCCAAAGGCATCCCAAAGGGAGTGCAGAAGTGCCACAACATGGCTGCTTTCACGGCTTTTCCCTTAGGAAGAACCCTAATACGCGGCTGATTTACCTTCCTAGGGTTACTGTTAGGCTTAGGCCTAGGACTTTTAAAACCAGGAAGCCCTGGGCTCCAGGCACTCTGCAGCTGTGAAAGGCATCCCAAGGGGAGCGCAAAAGTGACACAACTTGGCTGCCACCACTGATATTTCCATGAGACCATCCCGAACCATAGGCTGATTTTCCTTCCTAGGGTTAAGGTTTGAGTTACGCCTAGGGTAAGGGTTCTATTAACCAGAAAGCCCTGAGTTCCAAGAACACAGCAGCTGCGAAGGACTAGCCAAGAAGAGCGCAAAAGTACCACAACATGCCTGCGTCGATAGCTTTTTCCTTGGGGACATGCCTAATTCCTGGCTGATTTGCCTTTCTCGTCTTAGGGTTGGGGTTCGGCCTAGTGCTAGGATTTTTAAAATCAGGAAGCCCTGAGTTCCAGGCACACTGGAGCTGTGAAAGGCATCCAAAAGGGAGTGCAAAAGTGCCACAACATGGTTGCTTTCACGGCTTTTTCCTTGGCAAGAAGCCTAACACCAGGCTGATTTCCCTTCCCAGGGTTACTGTAAGGCTTAGGCCTAGGGCTAGGATTTTTAAAACTAGGAAGCCCTTAGATCCAGGCACACTGCAGCTGTTCAAGGCATCCCAAGGGGAGTACTAAAGTGCAACAACATGGCAGCTTTCACAGCTTTTTCCTTGGCACCATCCCTATACCTAGGCTGATTTATCTGCCTATGGTAAGGGTTAGGCTTCAGCCTAGGTCTTGGAGATTTTAAACCAGGAAGCCCTGAGTTCCAGGCTTACTGCATCTGCCAAAGGCATCCCAAAGGGAGTGTAGAAGTGCCACAACATGGCTGCTTTCACGGCTTTTCCCTTAGGAAGAACCCTAATACGCGGCTGATTTCCCTTCCCAGGGTTACTGTTAGGCTTAGGCCTAGGACTTTTAAAACCAGGAAGCCCTGCGCTCCAGGCACATGCAGCTGTTAAAGGCATCCAAAGAGGGCCGCAGAAGTGACACAACTTGGCTGCCTCTGCTGCTATTCTCATGAGACCATCCCGAACCATAGGCTGATTTTCCTTCCTAGGGTGAAGGTTTGAGTTACGCCTAGGGTAAGGGTTCTATTAACCAGAAAGCCCTGAGTTCCAAGAACACAGCAGCTGCGAAGGACTACCCAAGAAAAGCGCAAAAGTACCACAACATGCCTGCCTCCACAGCTTTTTCCTTGGGGACATGCCTAATTCCTTGCTGATTTGCCTTTCTCGGCTTAGGGTTGGGGTTCGGCCTAGGGCTAGGATTTTTTTAACTAGGAAGCCCTGAGTTCCAGGCTTACTTCATCTGCCAATAGCATCCCAAAGGGAGTGCAAAACTGCCACAACATGGCTGCTTTCATGGCTTTTCCCTTAGGAAGAACCCTAATACGCGGCTGATTTACCTTCCTAGGGTTACTGTTAGGCTTAGGCCTAGGACATTTAAAACTAGGAAGCCCTTACATCCAGGCGCACTACAGCTGTTTAAGGCATCCCAAGGGGAGTACTAAAGTACCACAACATGGCAGCTATCACAGCTTTTTCCTTGGCACCATCCCTATACATAGGCTGATTTATCTGCCTAGGGTTAGGGTTAGGGTTCAGCCTAGGGCTTGGAGTTTTTTAACCCGGAAGCCCTGTGTTCCAGGCTTACTGCATCTGCCAAAGGCATCCCAAAGGGAGTGCAGAAGTGCCACAACATGGCTGCTTTCACGGCTTTTCCCTTAGGAAGAACCCTAATACGCGGCTGATTTACCTTCCTAGGGTTACTGTTAGGCTTAGGCCTAGGACTTTTAAAACCAGGAAGCCCTGGGCTCCAGGCACTCTGCAGCTGTGAAAGGCATCCCAAGGGGAGCGCAAAAGTGACACAACTTGGCTGCCACCACTGATATTTCCATGAGACCATCCCGAACCATAGGCTGATTTTCCTTCCTAGGGTTAAGGTTTGAGTTACGCCTAGGGTAAGGGTTCTATTAACCAGAAAGCCCTGAGTTCCAAGAACACAGCAGCTGCGAAGGACTAGCCAAGAAGAGCGCAAAAGTACCACAACATGCCTGCGTCGATAGCTTTTTCCTTGGGGACATGCCTAATTCCTGGCTGATTTGCCTTTCTCGTCTTAGGGTTGGGGTTCGGCCTAGTGCTAGGATTTTTAAAATCAGGAAGCCCTGAGTTCCAGGCACACTGGAGCTGTGAAAGGCATCCAAAAGGGAGTGCAAAAGTGCCACAACATGGTTGCTTTCACGGCTTTTTCCTTGGCAAGAAGCCTAACACCAGGCTGATTTCCCTTCCCAGGGTTACTGTAAGGCTTAGGCCTAGGGCTAGGATTTTTAAAACTAGGAAGCCCTTAGATCCAGGCACACTGCAGCTGTTCAAGGCATCCCAAGGGGAGTACAAAAGTGCAACAACATGGCAGCTTTCACAGCTTTTTCCTTGGCACCATCCCTATACCTAGGCTGATTTATCTGCCTATGGTAAGGGTTAGGCTTCAGCCTAGGTCTTGGAGATTTTAAACCAGGAAGCCCTGAGTTCCAGGCTTACTGCATCTGCCAAAGGCATCCCAAAGGGAGTGTAGAAGTGCCACAACATGGCTGCTTTCACGGCTTTTCCCTTAGGAAGAACCCTAATACGCGGCTGATTTCCCTTCCCAGGGTTACTGTTAGGCTTAGGCCTAGGACTTTTAAAACCAGGAAGCCCTGCGCTCCAGGCACATGCAGCTGTTAAAGGCATCCAAAGAGGGCCGCAGAAGTGACACAACTTGGCTGCCTCTGCTGCTATTCTCATGAGACCATCCCGAACCATAGGCTGATTTTCCTTCCTAGGGTGAAGGTTTGAGTTACGCCTAGGGTAAGGGTTCTATTAACCAGAAAGCCCTGAGTTCCAAGAACACAGCAGCTGCGAAGGACTACCCAAGAAAAGCGCAAAAGTACCACAACATGCCTGCCTCCACAGCTTTTTCCTTGGGGACATGCCTAATTCCTTGCTGATTTGCCTTTCTCGGCTTAGGGTTGGGGTTCGGCCTAGGGCTAGGATTTTTTTAACTAGGAAGCCCTGAGTTCCAGGCTTACTTCATCTGCCAATAGCATCCCAAAGGGAGTGCAAAAGTGCCACAACATGGCTGCTTTCATGGCTTTTCCCTTAGGAAGAACCCTAATACGCGGCTGATTTACCTTCCTAGGGTTACTGTTAGGCTTAGGCCTAGGACATTTAAAACTAGGAAGCCCTTACATCCAGGCGCACTACAGCTGTTTAAGGCATCCCAAGGGGAGTACTAAAGTACCACAACATGGCAGCTTTCACAGCTTTTTCCTTGGCACCATCCCTATACATAGGCTGATTTATCTGCCTAGGGTTAGGGTTAGGGTTCAGCCTAGGGCTTGGAGTTTTTTAACCAGGAAGCCCTGAATTCCAGGCTTACTGCATCTGCCAAAAGCATCCCAAAGGGGGTGCAAAAGTGCCACAACATGGCTGCTTTCACGGCTTTTCCCTTAGGAAGAACCCTAATACGCGGCTGATTTACCTTCCTAGGGTTACTGTTAGGCTTAGGCCTAGGACTTTTAAAACCAGGAAGCCCTGGGCTCCAGGCACTCTGCAGCTGTGAAAGGCATCCCAAGGGGAGAGCAAAAGTGACACAACTTGGCTGCCACCACTGATATTTCCATGAGACCATCCCGAAACATAGGCTGATTTTCCTTCCTAGGGTTAAGGTTTGAGTTACGCCTAGGGTAAGGGTTCTATTAACCAGAAAGCCCTGAGTTCCAAGAACACAGCAGCTGTGAAGGACTACCCAAGAAGAGCGCAAAAGTACCACAACGTGCCTGCGTCGATAGTTTTTTCCTTGGGGACATGCCTAATTCCTGGCTGATTTGCCTTTCTCGTCTTAGGGTTGGGGTTCGGCCTAGTGCTAGGATTTTTAAAATCAGGAAGCCCTGAGTTCCAGGCACACTGGAGCTGTGAAAGGCATCCAAAAGGGAGTGCAAAAGTGCCACAACATGGTTGCTTTCACAGCTTTTTCCTTGGCAAGAAGCCTAACACCAGGCTGATTTCCCTTCCCAGGGTTACTGTTAGGCTTAGGCCTAGGGCTAGGATTTTTAAAACTAGGAAGCCCTTAGATCCAGGCACACTGCAGCTGTTCAAGGCATCCCAAGGGGAGTACAATTGTGCAACAACATGGCAGCTTTCACAGCTTTTTCCTTGGCACCATCCCTATACGTAGGCTGATTTATCTGCCTATGGTAAGGGTTAGGCTTCAGCCTAGGTCTTGGAGATTTTAAACCAGGAAGCCCTGAGTTCCAGGCTTACTGCATCTGCCAAAAGCATCCCAAAGGGAGTGCAGAAGTGCCACAACATGGCTGCTTTCACGGCTTTTCCCTTAGGAAGAACCCTAATACGCGGCTGATTTCCCTTCCCAGGGTTACTGTTAGGCTTAGGCCTAGGACTTTTAAAACCAGGAAGCCCTGCGCTCCAGGCACATGCAGCTGTTAAAGGCATCCCAAGAGGGCCGCAGAAGTGACACAACTTGGCTGCCTCTGCTGCTATTCTCATGAGACCATCCCGAACCATAGGCTGATTTTCCTTCCTAGGGTGAAGGTTTGAGTTACGCCTAGGGTAAGGGTTCTATTAACCAGAAAGCCCTGAGTTCCAAGAACACAGCAGCTGCGAAGGACTACCCAAGAAAAGCGCAAAAGTACCACAACATGCCTGCCTCCACAGCTTTTTCCTTGGGGACATGCCTAATTCCTGGCTGATTTGCCTTTCTCGGCTTAGGGTTGGGGTTCGGCCTAGGGCTAGGATTTTTTTAACTAGGAAGCCCTGAGTTCCAGGCTTACTTCATCTGCCAATAGCATCCCAAAGGGAGTGCAAAAGTGCCACAACATGGCTGCTTTCATGGCTTTTCCCTTAGGAAGAATACTAATACGCGGCTGATTTACCTTCCTAGGGTTACTGTTAGGCTTAGGCCTAGGACTTTTAAAACCAGGAAGCCCTGGGCTCCAGGCACGTGCAGCTGTTCAAGGCATCCCAAGAGGGCCGCAGAAGTGACACAACTTGGCTGCCTCTGCTACTATTCTCATGAGACCATCCTGAACCATAGGCTGATTTTCCTTCCTAGGGTTAAGGTTTGAGTTACGCCTAGGGTAAGAGTTCTATTAACCAGAAAGCCCTGAGTTCCAAGAACACAGCAGCTGCGAAGGACTAGCCAAGAAGAGCGCAAAAGTACCACAACGTGCCTGCCTCCACAGCTTTTTCCTTGGGGACATGCCTAATTCCTGGCTGATTTGCCTTTCTCGTCTTAGGGTTGGGGTTCGGCCTAGGGCTAGGATTTTTTTAACTAGGAAGCCCTGAGTTCCAGGCTTACTTCATCTGCCAAAGGCATCCCAAAGGGAGTGCAGAAGTGCCAGAACATGGCTGCTTTCACGGCTTTCCCCTTAGGAAGAACCCTAATACGCGGCTGATTTACCTTCCTAGGGTTACTGTTAGGCTTAGGCCTAGGACTTTTAAAACTAGGAAGCCCTTACATCCAGGCGCACTACAGCTGTTTAAGGCATCCCAAGGGGAGTACTAAAGTGCAACAACATGGCAGCTTTCACAGCTTTTTCCTTGGCACCATCCCTATACCTAGGCTGATTTATCTGCCTAGGGTAAGGGTTAGGCTTCAGCCTAGGTCTTGGAATTTTTTAACCAGGAAGCCCTGAGTTCCAGGCTTACTGCATCTGCCAAAGGCATCCCAAAGGGAGTGCAGAAGTGCCACAACATGGCTGCTTTCACGGCTTTTCCCTTAGGAAGAACCCTAATACCCGGCTGATTTACCGTCCTAGGGTTACTGTTAGGCTTAGGCCTAGGACTTTTAAAACCAGGACGCCCTGGGCTCCAGGCACTCTGCAGCTGCGAAAGGCATCCCAAGGGGAGCGCAAAAGTGACACAACTTGGCTGCCACCACTGATATTTCCATGAGGCCATCCCGAAACATAGGCTGATTTTCCTTCCTAGGGTTAAGGTTTGAGTTACGCCTAGGGTAAGGGTTCTATTAACCAGAAAGCCCTGAGTTCCAAGAACACAGCAGCTGCGAAGGACTAGCCAAGAAGAGCGCAAAAGTACCACAACATGCCTGCCTCCACAGCTTTTTCCTTGGGGACATGCCTAATTCCTGGCTGATTTGCCTTTCTCGTCTTAGGGTTGGGGTTTGGCCTAGGGCTAGGATTTTTTTAACTAGGAAGCCCTGAGTTCCAGGCTTACTGCATCTGCCAAAAGCATCCCAAAGGGAGTGCAGAAGTGCCACAACATGGCTGCTTTCACGGCTTTTCCCTTAGGAAGAACCCTAATACGCGGCTGATTTACCTTCCTAGGGTTACTGTTAGGCTTAGGCCTAGGACTTTTAAAACCAGGAAGCCCTGGGCTCCAGGCACATGCAGCTGTTAAAGGCATCCCAAGAGGGCCGCAGAAGTGACACAACTTGGCTGCCACTGCTGCTATTCTCATGAGACCATCCCGAACCATAGGCTGATTTTCCTTCCTAGGGTGAAGGTTTGAGTTACGCCTAGGGTAAGGGTTCTATTAACCAGAAAGCCCTGAGTTCCAAGAACACAGCAGCTGCGAAGGACTACCCAAGAAGAGCACAAAAGTACCACAACATGCCTGCCTCCACAGCTTTTTCCTTGGGGACATGCCTAATTCCTGGCTGATTTGCCTTTCTCGTCTTAGGCTTGGGGTTCGGCCTAGGGCTAGGACTTTTAAAATCAGGAAGCCCTGAGTTCCAGGCACACTGGAGCTGTGAAAGGCATCCAAAAGGGAGTGCAAAAGTGCCACAACATGGTTGCTTTCACGGCTTTTTCCTTGGCAAGAAGCTTAACACCAGGCTGATTTACTTTCCTAGGGTTACTGTAAGGCTTAGGCCTAGGGCTAGGATTTTTAAAACTAGGAAGCCCTTAGATCCACGCACACTGCAGCTGTTCAAGGCATCCCAAGGGGAGTACTAAAGTGCAACAACATGGCAGCTTTCTCAGCTTTTTCCTTGGAACCATCCCTATACCTAGGCTGATTTATCTGCCTAGGGTTAGGGTTAGGGTTCAGCCTAGGGCTTGGAGTTTTTTAACCAGGAAGCCCTGAGTTCCAGGCTTACTGCATCTGCCAAAGGCATCCCAAAGGGAGTGCAGAAGTGCCACAACATGGCTGCTTTCACGGCTTTTCCCTTAGGAAGAACCCTAATACCCGGCTGATTTACCTTCCTAGGTTTACTGTTAGGCTTAGGCCTAGGACTTTTAAAACCAGGAAGCCCTGGGCTCCAGGCACTCTGCAGCTGCGGAAGGCATCCCAAGGGGAGAGCAAAAGTGACGCAACTTGGCTGCCACCACTGATATTTCCATGAGACTATCCCGAAACATAGGCTGATTTTCCTTCCTAGGGTTAAGGTTTGAGTTACGCCTAGGGTAAGGGTTCTATTAACCAGAAAGCCCTGAGTTCCAAGAACACAGCAGCTGCGAAGGACTTCCCAAGAAGAGCGCAAAAGTACCACAACATGCCTGCCTCCACAGCTTTTTCCTTGGGGACATGCCTAATTCCTGGCTGATTTGCCTTTCTCATCTTAGGGTTGGGGTTCGGCCTAGGGCTAGGATTTTTTTAACTAGGAAGCCCTGAGTTCCAGGCTTACTTCATCTGCCAAAGGCATCCCAAAGGGAGTGCAGAAGTGCCACAACATGGCTGCTTTCACGGCTTTCCCCTTAGGAAGAACCCTAATACGCGGCTGATTTACCTTCCTAGGGTTACTGTTAGGTTTAGGCCTAGGACTTTTAAAACTAGGAAGCCCTTACATCCAGGCGCACTACAGCTGTTTAAGGCATCCCAAGGGGAGTACTAAAGTACCACAACATGGCAGCTTTCACAGCTTTTTCCTTGGCACCATCCCTATACATAGGCTGATTTATCTGCCTAGGGTTAGGGTTAGGGTTCAGCCTAGGGCTTGGAGATTTTAACCAGGAAGCCCTGAGTTCCAGGCTTACTGCATCTGCCAAATGCATCCCAAAGGGAGTGCAGAAGTGCCACAACATGGCTGCTTTCACGGCATTTCCCTCAGGAAGAACCCTAATACGCGGCTGATTTACCTTCCTAGGGTTACTGTTAGGCTTAGGCCTAGGACTTTTAAAACCTGGAAGCCCTGGGCTCCAGGCACTCTGCAGCTGTGAAAGGCATCCCAAGGGGAGTGCAAAAGTGACACAACTTGGCTGCCACCACTGATATTTCCATGAGACCATCCCGAACCATAGGCTGATTTTCCTTCCTAGGGTTAAGGTTTGAGTTACGCCTAGGGTAAGGGTTCTATTAACCAGAAAGCCCTGAGTTCCAAGAACACAGCAGCTGTGAAGGACTACCCAAGAAGAGCGCAAAAGTACCACAACGTGCCTGCGTCGATAGTTTTTTCCTTGGGGACATGCCTAATTCCTGGCTGATTTGCCTTTCTCGTCTTAGGGTTGGGGTTCGGCCTAGTGCTAGGATTTTTAAAATCAGGAAGCCCTGAGTTCCAGGCACACTGGAGCTGTGAAAGGCATCCAAAAGGGAGTGCAAAAGTGCCACAACATGGCTGCTTTCACGGCTTTTTCCTTGGCAAGAAGGCTAACACCAGGCTGATTTCCCTTCCCAGGGTTACTGTTAGGCTTAGGCCTAGGGCTAGGATTTTTAAAACTAGGAAGCCCTTAGATCCAGGCACACTGCAGCTGTTCAAGGCATCCCAAGGGGAGTACAAAAGTGCAACAACATGGCAGCTTTCACAGCTTTTTCCTTGGCACCATCCCTATACCTAGGCTGATTTATCTGCCTAGGGTAAGGGTTAGGCTTCAGCCTAGGTCTTGGAGTTTTTTAACCAGGAAGCCCTGAGTTCCAGGCTTACTGCATCTGCCAAAGGCATCCCAAAGGGAGTGCAGAAGTGCCACAACATGGCTGCTTTCACGGCTTTTCCCTTAGGAAGAACCCTAATACCCGGCTGATTTACCGTCCTAGGGTTACTGTTAGGCTTAGGCCTAGGACTTTTAAAACCAGGACGCCCTGGGCTCCAGGCACTCTGCAGCTGCGAAAGGCATCCCAAGGGGAGCGCAAAAGTGACACAACTTGGCTGCCACCACTGATATTTCCATGAGACCATCCCGAAACATAGGCTGATTTTCCTTCCTAGGGTTAAGGTTTGAGTTACGCCTAGGGTAAGGGTTCTATTAACCAGAAAGCCCTGAGTTCCAAGAACACAGCAGCTGCGAAGGACTTCCCAAGAAGAGCGCAAAAGTACCACAACATGCCTGCGTCGATAGCTTTTTCCTTGGGGACATGCCTAATTCCTGGCTGATTTGCCTTTCTCATCTTAGGGTTGGGGTTTGGCCTAGGGCTAGGATTTTTTTAACTAGGAAGCCCTGAGTTCCAGGCTTACTGCATCTGCCAAAAGCATCCCAAAGGGAGTGCAGAAGTGCCACAACATGGCTGCTTTCACGGCTTTTCCCTTAGGAAGAACCCTAATACGCGGCTGATTTACCTTCCTAGGGTTACTGTTAGGCTTAGGCCAGGGACTTTTAAAACCAGGAAGCCCTGGGCTCCAGGCACATGCAGCTGTTAAAGGCATCCCAAGAGGGCCGCAGAAGTGACACAACTTGGCTGCCACTGCTGCTATTCTCATGAGACCATCCCGAACCATAGGCTGATTTTCCTTCCTAGGGTGAAGGTTTGAGTTACGCCTAGGGTAAGGGTTCTATTAACCAGAAAGCCCTGAGTTCCAAGAACACAGCAGCTGCGAAGGACTACCCAAGAAGAGCACAAAAGTACCACAACATGCCTGCCTCCACAGCTTTTTCCTTGGGGACATGCCTAATTCCTGGCTGATTTGCCTTTCTCGTCTTAGGCTTGGTGTTCGGCCTAGGGCTAGGACTTTTAAAGTCAGGAAGCCCTGAGTTCCAGGCACACTGGAGCTGTGAAAGGCATCCAAAAGGGAGTGCAAAAGTGCCACAACATGGTTGCTTTCACGGCTTTTTCCTTGGCAAGAAGCTTAACACCAGGCTGATTTACCTTCCTAGGGTTACTGTAAGGCTTAGGCCTAGGGCTAGGATTTTTAAAACTAGGAAGCCCTTAGATCCACGCACACTGCAGCTGTTCAAGGCATCCCAAGGGGAGTACTAAAGTGCAACAACATGGCAGCTTTCTCAGCTTTTTCCTTGGAACCATCCCTATACCTAGGCTGATTTATCTGCCTAGGGTTAGGGTTAGGGTTCAGCCTAGGGCTTGGAGTTTTTTAACCAGGAAGCCCTGAGTTCCAGGCTTACTGCATCTGCCAAAGGCATCCCAAAGGGAGTGCAGAAGTGCCACAACATGGCTGCTTTCACGGCTTTTCCCTTAGGAAGAACCCTAATACCCGGCTGATTTACCTTCCTAGGCTTACTGTTAGGCTTAGGCCTAGGACTTTTAAAACCAGGAAGCCCTGGGCTCCAGGCACTCTGCAGCTGCGGAAGGCATCCCAAGGGGAGCGCAAAAGTGACGCAACTTGGCTGCCACCACTGATATTTCCATGAGACTATCCCGAAACATAGGCTGATTTTCCTTCCTAGGGTTAAGGTTTGAGTTACGCCTAGGGTAAGGGTTCTATTAACCAGAAAGCCCTGAGTTCCAAGAACACAGCAGCTGCGAAGGACTTCCCAAGAAGAGCGCAAAAGTACCACAACATGCCTGCCTCCACAGCTTTTTCCTTGGGGACATGCCTAATTCCTGGCTGATTTGCCTTTCTCATCTTAGGGTTGGGGTTCGGCCTAGGGCTAGGATTTTTTTAACTAGGAAGCCCTGAGTTCCAGGCTTACTTCATCTGCCAAAGGCATCCCAAAGGGAGTGCAGAAGTGCCACAACATGGCTGCTTTCACGGCTTTCCCCTTAGGAAGAACCCTAATACGCGGCTGATTTACCTTCCTAGGGTTACTGTTAGGTTTAGGCCTAGGACTTTTAAAACTAGGAAGCCCTTACATCCAGGCGCACTACAGCTGTTTAAGGCATCCCAAGGGGAGTACTAAAGTACCACAACATGGCAGCTTTCACAGCTTTTTCCTTGGCACCATCCCTATACATAGGCTGATTTATCTGCCTAGGGTTAGGGTTAGGGTTCAGCCTAGGGCTTGGAGATTTTAACCAGGAAGCCCTGAGTTCCAGGCTTACTGCATCTGCCAAATGCATCCCAAAGGGAGTGCAGAAGTGCCACAACATGGCTGCTTTCACGGCATTTCCCTCAGGAAGAACCCTAATACGCGGCTGATTTACCTTCCTAGGGTTACTGTTAGGCTTAGGCCTAGGACTTTTAAAACCAGGAAGCCCTGGGCTCCAGGCACTCTGCAGCTGTGAAAGGCATCCCAAGGGGAGAGCAAAAGTGACACAACTTGGCTGCCACCACTGATATTTCCATGAGACCATCCCGAACCATAGGCTGATTTTCCTTCCTAGGGTTAAGGTTTGAGTTACGCCTAGGGTAAGGGTTCTATTAACCAGAAAGCCCTGAGTTCCAAGAACACAGCAGCTGTGAAGGACTACCCAAGAAGAGCGCAAAAGTACCACAACGTGCCTGCGTCGATAGTTTTTTCCTTGGGGACATGCCTAATTCCTGGCTGATTTGCCTTTCTCGTCTTAGGGTTGGGGTTCGGCCTAGTGCTAGGATTTTTAAAATCAGGAAGCCCTGAGTTCCAGGCACACTGGAGCTGTGAAAGGCATCCAAAAGGGAGTGCAAAAGTGCCACAACATGGCTGCTTTCACGGCTTTTTCCTTGGCAAGAAGCCTAACACCAGGCTGATTTCCCTTCCCAGGGTTACTGTTAGGCTTAGGCCTAGGGCTAGGATTTTTAAAACTAGGAAGCCCTTAGATCCAGGCACACTGCAGCTGTTCAAGGCATCCCAAGGGGAGTACAAAAGTGCAACAACATGGCAGCTTTCACAGCTTTTTCCTTGGCACCATCCCTATACCTAGGCTGATTTATCTGCCTAGGGTAAGGGTTAGGCTTCAGCCTAGGTCTTGGAGATTTAAACCAGGAAGCCCTGAGTTCCAGGCTTACTGCATCTGCCAAAGGCATCCCAAAGGGAGTGCAGAAGTGCCACAACATGGCTGCTTTCACGGCTTTTCCCTTAGGAAGAACCCTAATACCCGGCTGATTTACCGTCCTAGGGTTACTGTTAGGCTTAGGCCTAGGACTTTTAAAACCAGGACGCCCTGGGCTCCAGGCACTCTGCAGCTGCGAAAGGCATCCCAAGGGGAGCGCAAAAGTGACACAACTTGGCTGCCACCACTGATATTTCCATGAGACCATCCCGAAACATAGGCTGATTTTCCTTCCTAGGGTTAAGGTTTGAGTTACGCCTAGGGTAAGGGTTCTATTAACCAGAAAGCCCTGAGTTCCAAGAACACAGCAGCTGCGAAGGACTTCCCAAGAAGAGCGCAAAAGTACCACAACATGCCTGCCTCCACAGCTTTTTCCTTGGGGACATGCCTAATTCCTGGCTGATTTGCCTTTCTCATCTTAGGGTTGGGGTTTGGCCTAGGGCTAGGATTTTTTAACTAGGAAGCCCTGAGTTCCAGGCTTACTGCATCTGCCAAAAGCATCCCAAAGGGAGTGCAGAAGTGCCACAACATGGCTGCTTTCACGGCTTTTCCCTTAGGAAGAACCCTAATACGCGGCTGATTTACCTTCCTAGGGTTACTGTTAGGCTTAGGCCTAGGACTTTTAAAACCAGGAAGCCCTGGGCTCCAGGCACATGCAGCTGTTAAAGGCATCCCAAGAGGGCCGCAGAAGTGACACAACTTGGCTGCCACTGCTGCTATTCTCATGAGACCATCCCGAACCATAGGCTGATTTTCCTTCCTAGGGTGAAGGTTTGAGTTACGCCTAGGGTAAGGGTTCTATTAACCAGAAAGCCCTGAGTTCCAAGAACACAGCAGCTGCGAAGGACTACCCAAGAAGAGCACAAAAGTACCACAACATGCCTGCCTCCACAGCTTTTTCCTTGGGGACATGCCTAATTCCTGGCTGATTTGCCTTTCTCGTCTTAGGCTTGGGGTTCGGCCTAGGGCTAGGACTTTTAAAATCAGGAAGCCCTGAGTTCCAGGCACACTGGAGCTGTGAAAGGCATCCAAAAGGGAGTGCAAAAGTGCCACAACATGGTTGCTTTCACGGCTTTTTCCTTGGCAAGAAGCTTAACACCAGGCTGATTTACCTTCCTAGGGTTACTGTAAGGCTTAGGCCTAGGGCTAGGATTTTTAAAACTAGGAAGCCCTTAGATCCACGCACACTGCAGCTGTTCAAGGCATCCCAAGGGGAGTACTAAAGTGCAACAACATGGCAGCTTTCTCAGCTTTTTCCTTGGAACCATCCCTATACCTAGGCTGATTTATCTGCCTAGGGTTAGGGTTAGGGTTCAGCCTAGGGCTTGGAGTTTTTTAACCAGGAAGCCCTGAGTTCCAGGCTTACTGCATCTGCCAAAGGCATCCCAAAGCGAGTGCAGAAGTGCCACAACATGGCTGCTTTCACGGCTTTTCCCTTAGGAAGAACCCTAATACCCGGCTGATTTACCTTCCTAGGCTTACTGTTAGGCTTAGGCCTAGGACTTTTAAAACCAGGAAGCCCTGGGCTCCAGGCACTCTGCAGCTGCGGAAGGCATCCCAAGGGGAGCGCAAAAGTGACGCAACTTGGCTGCCACCACTGATATTTCCATGAGACTATCCCGAACCATAGGCTGATTTTCCTTCCTAGGGTTAAGGTTTGAGTTACGCCTAGGGTAAGGGTTCTATTAACCAGAAAGCCCTGAGTTCCAAGAACACAGCAGCTGCGAAGGACTAGCCAAGAAGAGCGCAAAAGTACCACAACATGCCTGCCTCCACAGCTTTTTCCTTGGGGACATGCCTAATTCCTGGCTGATTTGCCTTTCTCGTCTTAGGGTTGGGGTTCGGCCTAGGGCTAGGATTTTTTTAACTAGGAAGCCCTGAGTTCCAGGCTTACTTCATCTGCCAAAGGCATCCCAAAGGGAGTGCAGAAGTGCCACAACATGGCTGCTTTCACGGCTTTCCCCTTAGGAAGAACCCTAATACGCGGCTGATTTACCTTCCTAGGGTTACTGTTAGGCTTAGGCCTAGGACATTTAAAACTAGGAAGCCCTTACATCCAGGCGCACTACAGCTGTTTAAGGCATCCCAAGGGGAGTACTAAAGTACCACAACATGGCAGCTTTCACAGCTTTTTCCTTGGCACCATCCCTATACATAGGCTGATTTATCTGCCTAGGGTTAGGGTTAGGGTTCAGCCTAGGGCTTGGAGATTTTAACCAGGAAGCCCTGAGTTCCAGGCTTACTGCATCTGCCAAATGCATCCCAAAGGGAGTGCAGAAGTGCCACAACATGGCTGCTTTCACGGCATTTCCCTCAGGAAGAACCCTAATAAGCGGCTGATTTACCTTCCTAGGGTTACTGTTAGGCTTAGGCCTAGGACTTTTAAAACCTGGAAGCCCTGGGCTCCAGGCACTCTGCAGCTGTGAAAGGCATCCCAAGGGGAGAGCAAAAGTGACACAACTTGGCTGCCACCACTGATATTTCCATGAGACCATCCCGAACCATAGGCTGATTTTCCTTCCTAGGGTTAAGGTTTGAGTTACGCCTAGGGTAAGGGTTCTATTAACCAGAAAGCCCTGAGTTCCAAGAACACAGCAGCTGTGAAGGACTACCCAAGAAGAGCGCAAAAGTACCACAACGTGCCTGCGTCGATAGTTTTTTCCTTGGGGACATGCCTAATTCCTGGCTGATTTGCCTTTCTCATCTTAGGGTTGGGGTTTGGCCTAGGGCTAGGATTTTTTTAACTAGGAAGCCCTGAGTTCCAGGCTTACTGCATCTGCCAAAAGCATCCCAAAGGGAGTGCAGAAGTGCCACAACATGGCTGCTTTCACGGCTTTTCCCTTAGGAAGAACCCTAATACGCGGCTGATTTACCTTCCTAGGGTTACTGTTAGGCTTAGGCCTAGGACTTTTAAAACCAGGAAGCCCTGGGCTCCAGGCACATGCAGCTGTTAAAGGCATCCCAAGAGGGCCGCAGAAGTGACACAACTTGGCTGCCACTGCTGCTATTCTCATGAGACCATCCCGAACCATAGGCTGATTTTCCTTCCTAGGGTGAAGGTTTGAGTTACGCCTAGGGTAAGGGTTCTATTAACCAGAAAGCCCTGAGTTCCAAGAACACAGCAGCTGCGAAGGACTACCCAAGAAGAGCACAAAAGTACCACAACATGCCTGCCTCCACAGCTTTTTCCTTGGGGACATGCCTAATTCCTGGCTGATTTGCCTTTCTCGTTTTAGGCTTGGGGTTCGGCCTAGGGCTAGGACTTTTAAAATCAGGAAGCCCTGAGTTCCAGGCACACTGGAGCTGTGAAAGGCATCCAAAAGGGAGTGCAAAAGTGCCACAACATGGTTGCTTTCACGGCTTTTTCCTTGGCAAGAAGCTTAACACCAGGCTGATTTACCTTCCTAGGGTTACTGTAAGGCTTAGGCCTAGGGCTAGGATTTTTAAAACTAGGAAGCCCTTAGATCCACGCACACTGCAGCTGTTCAAGGCATCCCAAGGGGAGTACTAAAGTGCAACAACATGGCAGCTTTCTCAGCTTTTTCCTTGGAACCATCCCTATACCTAGGCTGATTTATCTGCCTAGGGTTAGGGTTAGGGTTCAGCCTAGGGCTTGCAGTTTTTTAACCAGGAAGCCCTGAGTTCCAGGCTTACTGCATCTGCCAAAGGCATCCCAAAGGGAGTGCAGAAGTGCCACAACATGGCTGCTTTCACGGCTTTTCCCTTAGGAAGAACCCTAATATCCGGCTGATTTACCTTCCTAGGGTTACTGTTAGGCTTAGGCCTAGGACTTTTAAAACCAGGAAGCCCTGGGCTCCAGGCACTCTGCAGCTGCGGAAGGCATCCCAAGGGGAGCGCAAAAGTGACGCAACTTGGCTGCCACCACTGATATTTCCATGAGACCATCCCGAAACATAGGCTGATTTTCCTTCCTAGGGTTAAGGTTTGAGTTACGCCTAGGGTAAGGGTTCTATTAACCAGAAAGCCCTGAGTTCCAAGAACACAGCAGCTGCGAAGGACTAGCCAAGAAGAGCGCAAAAGTACCACAACATGCCTGCGTCGATAGCTTTTTCCTTGGGGACATGCCTAATTCCTGGCTGATTTGCCTTTCTCGTCTTAGGGTTGGGGTTCGGCCTAGGGCTAGGATTTTTTTAACTAGGAAGCCCTGAGTTCCAGGCTTACTTCATCTGCCAAAGGCATCCCAAAGGGAGTGCAGAAGTGCCACAACATGGCTGCTTTCACGGCTTTCCCCTTAGGAAGAACCCAAATACGCGGCTGATTTACCTTCCTAGGGTTACTGTTAGGCTTAGGCCTAGGACTTTTAAAACTAGGAAG
The DNA here is from genome assembly GCA_036010785.1 of Ammospiza maritima maritima. Classification (NCBI taxonomy): domain Eukaryota; kingdom Metazoa; phylum Chordata; class Aves; order Passeriformes; family Passerellidae; genus Ammospiza; species Ammospiza maritima. Next base: position 1,869,147 of record JAYKTQ010000067.1, read on the forward strand.
CCCTTACATCCAGGCGCACTACAGCTGTTTAAGGCATCCCAAGGGGAGTACTAAAGTACCACAACATGGCAGCTTTCACAGCTTTTTCCTTGGCACCATCCCTATACATAGGCTGATTTATCTGCCTAGGGTTAGGGTTAGGGTTCAGCCTAGGGCTTGGAGATTTTAACCAGGAAGCCCTGAGTTCCAGGCTTACTGCATCTGCCAAATGCATCCCAAAGGGAGTGCAAAAGTGCCACAACATGGCTGCTTTCACGGCTTTTCCCTTAGGAAGAACCCTAATACGCGGCTGATTTACCTTCCTAGGGTTACTGTTAGGCTTAGGCCTAGGACTTTTAAAACCAGGAAGCCCTGGGCTCCAGGCACTCTGCAGCTGTGAAAGGCATCCCAAGGGGAGAGCAAAAGTGACACAACTTGGCTGCCACCACTGATATTTCCATGAGACCATCCCGAACCATAGGCTGATTTTCCTTCCTAGGGTTAAGGTTTGAGTTACGCCTAGGGTAAGGGTTCTATTAACCAGAAAGCCCTGAGTTCCAAGAACACAGCAGCTGTGAAGGACTACCCAAGAAGAGCGCAGAAGAACCACAACGTGCCTGCGTCGATAGTTTTTTCCTTGGGGACATGCCTAATTCCTGGCTGATTTGCCTTTCTCGTCTTAGGGTTGGGGTTCGGCCTAGGGCTAGGACTTTTAAAATCAGGAAGCCCTGAGTTCCAGGCACACTGGAGCTGTGAAAGGCATCCAAAAGGGAGTGCAAAAGTGCCACAACATGGCTGCTTTCACGGCTTTTTCCTTGGCAAGAAGGCTAACACCAGGCTGATTTTCCTTCCCAGGGTTACTGTTAGGCTTAGGACTAGGGCTAGGATTTTTAAAACTAGGAAGCCCTTAGATCCAGGCACACTGCAGCTGTTCAAGGCATCCCAAGGGGAGTACAAAAGTGCAACAACATGGCAGCTTTCACAGCTTTTTCCTTGGCACCATCCCTATACCTAGGCTGATTTATCTGCCTAGGGTAAGGGTTAGGCTTCAGCCTAGGTCTTGGAGATTTTAAACCAGGAAGCCCTGAGTTCCAGGCTTACTGCATCTGCCAAAGGCATCCCAAAGGGAGTGCAAAAGTGCCACAACATGGCTGCTTTCACGGCTTTTCCCTTAGGAAGAACCCTAATACGCGGCTGATTTACCTTCCTAGGGTTACTGTTAGGCTTAGGCCTAGGACTTTTAAAACCAGGAAGCCCTGGGCTCCAGGCACTCTGCAGCTGCGAAAGGCATCCCAAGGGGAGCGCAAAAGTGACACAACTTGGCTGCCACCACTGATATTTCCATGAGACCATCCCGAACCATAGGCTGATTATCTTTCCTAGGGTTAAGGTTTGAGTTACGCCTAGGGTAAGGGTTCTATTAACCAGAAAGCCCTGAGTTCCAAGAACACAGAAGCTGCGAAGGACTTCCCAAGAAGAGCGCAAAAGTACCACAACATGCCTGCCTCCACAGCTTTTTCCTTGGGGACATGCCTAATTCCTGGCTGATTTGCCTTTCTCATCTTAGGGTTGGGGTTCGGCCTAGGGCTAGGATTTTTTTAACTAGGAAGCCCTGAGTTCCAGGCTTACTGCATCTGCCAAAAGCATCCCAAAGGGAGTGCAGAAGTGCCACAACATGGCTGCTTTCACGGCTTTTCCCTTAGGAAGAACCCTAATACGCGGCTGATTTACCTTCCTAGGGTTACTGTTAGGCTTAGGCCTAGGACTTTTAAAACCAGGAAGCCCTGGGCTCCAGGCACATGCAGCTGTTAAAGGCATCCCAAGAGGGCCGCAGAAGTGACACAACTTGGCTGCCACTGCTGCTATTCTCATGAGACCATCCCGAACCATAGGCTGATTTTCCTTCCTAGGGTGAAGGTTTGAGTTACGCCTAGGGTAAGAGTTCTATTAACCAGAAAGCCCTGAGTTCCAAGAACACAGCAGCTGCGAAGGACTACCCAAGAAGAGCACAAAAGTACCACAACATGCCTGCCTCCACAGCTTTTTCCTTGGGGACATGCCTAATTCCTGGCTGATTTGCCTTTCTCGTCTTAGGGTTGGGGTTCGGCCTAGGGCTAGGATTTTTAAAATCAGGAAGCCCTGAGTTCCAGGCACACTGGAGCTGTGAAAGGCATCCAAAAGGGAGTGCAAAAGTGCCACAACATGGTTGCTTTCACGGCTTTTTCCTTGGCAAGAAGCTTAACACCAGGCTGATTTCCCTTCCTAGGGTTACTGTAAGGCTTAGGCCTAGGGCTAGGATTTTTAAAACTAGGAAGCCCTTAGATCCACGCACACTGCAGCTGTTCAAGGCATCCCAAGGGGAGTACTAAAGTGCAACAACATGGCAGCTTTCACAGCTTTTTCCTTGGAACCATCCCTATACCTAGGCTGATTTATCTGCCTAGGGTTAGGGTTAGGGTTCAGCCTAGGTCTTGGAGTTTTTTAACCAGGAAGCCCTGAGTTCCAGGCTTACTGCATCTGCCAAAGGCATCCCAAAGGGAGTGCAGAAGTGCCACAACATGGCTGCTTTCACGGCTTTTCCCTTAGGAAGAACCCTAATACGCGGCTGATTTACCTTCCTAGGGTTACTGTTAGGCTTAGGCCTAGGACTTTTAAAACCAGGACGCCCTGGGCTCCAGGCACTCTGCAGCTGCGGAAGGCATCCCAAGGGGAGCGCAAAAGTGACGCAACTTGGCTGCCACCACTGATATTTCCATGAGACCATCCCGAAACATAGGCTGATTTTCCTTCCTAGGGTTAAGGTTTGAGTTACGCCTAGGGTAAGGGTTCTATTAACCAGAAAGCCCTGAGTTCCAAGAACACAGCAGCTGCGAAGGACTTCCCAAGAAGAGCGCAAAAGTACCACAACATGCCTGCGTCGACAGCTTTTTCCTTGGGGACATGCCTAATTCCTGGCTGATTTGCCTTTCTCGTCTTAGGGTTGGGGTTCGGCCTAGGGCTAGGATTTTTAAAATCAGGAAGCCCTGAGTTCCAGGCACACTGGAGCTGTGAAAGGCATCCAAAAGGGAGTGCAAAAGTGCCACAACATGGCTGCTTTCACGGCTTTTTCCTTGGCAAGAAGCCTAACACCAGGCTGATTTACCTTCCTAGGGTTACTGTTAGGCTTAGGCCTAGGACTTTTAAAACCAGGAAGCCCTGGGCTCCAGGCACATGCAGCTGTTAAAGGCATCCCAAGAGGGCCGCAGAAGTGACACAACTTGGCTGCCTCTGCTGCTATTCTCATGAGACCATCCCGAACCATAGGCTGATTTTCCTTCCTAGGGTTAAGGTTTGAGTTACGCCTAGGGTAAGGGTTCTATTAACCAGAAAGCCCTGAGTTCCAAGAACACAGCAGCTGCGAAGGACTACCCAAGAAGAGCGCAAAAGTACCACAACATGCCTGCGTCGACAGCTTTTTCCTTGGGGACATGCCTAATTCCTGGCTGATTTGCCTTTCTCGTCTTAGGGTTGGGGTTCGGCCTAGGGCAAGGATTTTTAAAATCAGGAAGCCCTGATTTCCAGGCACACTGGAGCTGTGAAAGGCATCCCAAAGGGAGTGCAAAAGTTCCACAACATGGTTGCTTTCACGGCTTTTTCCTTGGCAAGAAGCTTAACACCATGCTGATTTTTCTTCCCAGCGTTACTGTAAGGCTTAGGTCTTGGGCTAGGATTTTTAAAACTAGGAAGCCCTTACATCCAGGCACACTGCAGCTGTTCAAGGCATCCCAAGGGGAGTACAAAAGTGCAACAACATGGCAGCTTTCACAGCTTTTTCCTTGGCACCATCCCTATACCTAGGCTGATTTATCCGCCTAGGGTTAGGGTTAGGGTTCAGGCTAGGGCTTGGAGTTTTTTAACCAGGAAGCCCTGAGTTCCAGGCTTACTGCATCTGCCAAAGGCATCCCAAAGGGAGTGCAGAAGTGCCACAACATGGCTGCTTTCACGGCTTTTCCCTTAGGAAGAACCCTAATACGCGGCTGATTTACCTTCCTAGGGTTACTGTTAGGCTTAGGCCTAGGACTTTTAAAACCAGGACGCCCTGGGCTCCAGGCACTCTGCAGCTGCGAAAGGCATCCCAAGGGGAGCGCAAAAGTGACACAACTTGGCTGCCACCACTGATATTTCCATGAGACCATCCCGAACCATAGGCTGATTTTCCTTCCTAGGGTTAAGGTTTGAGTTACCCCTAGGGTAAGGGTTCTATTAACTAGAAAGCCCTGAGTTCCAAGAACACAGCAGCTGCGAAGGACTAGCCAAGAAGAGCGCAAAAGTACCACAACATGCCTGCGTCGACAGCTTTTTCCTTGGGGACATGCCTAATTCCTGGCTGATTTGCCTTTCTCGTCTTAGGGTTGGGGTTCGGCCTAGGGCTAGGATTTTTTTAACTAGGAAGCCCTGAGTTCCAGGCTTACTGCATCTGCCAAAGGCATCCCAAAGGGAGTGCAGAAGTGCCTCAACATGGCTGCTTTCACGGCTTTTTCCTTGGCAAGAAGCCTAACACCCGGCTCATTTCCCTTCCCAGGGTTACTGTTAGGTTTCGGCCTAGGGCTAGGGTTTTTAAAACTAGGAAGCCCTTAGTTCCTGGCACACTGCAGCTGTTCAAGGCATCCCAAGGGGAGTACAAAAGTGCAACAACATGGCAGCTTTCACAGCTTTTTCCTTGGCACCATCCCTATACCTAGGCTGATTTATCTGCCTAGGGTTAGGTTTAGGCTTCAGCCTAGGTCTTGGTGTTTTTTAACCAGGAAGCCCTGAGTTCCAGGCTTACTGCATCTGCCAAAGGCATCCCAAAGGGAGTGCAGAAGTGCCACAACATGGCTGCTTTCACGGCTTTTCCCTTAGGAAGAACCCTAATACCCGGCTGATTTACCTTCCTAGGGTTACTGTTAGGCTTAGGCCTAGGACTTTTAAAACCAGGACGCCATGGGCTCCAGGCACTCTGCAGCTGCGAAAGGCATCCCAAGGGGAGTGCAAAAGTGACACAACTTGGCTGCCTCTGCTGCTATTCTCATGAGACCATCCCGAACCATAGGCTGATTTTCCTTCCTAGGGTTAAGGTTTGAGTTACGCCTAGGGTAAGGGTTCTATTAACCAGAAAGCCCTGAGTTCCAAGAACATACCAGCTGCGAAGGACTACCCAAGAAGAGCGCAAAAGTACCACAACATGCCTGCGTCGACAGCTTTTTCCTTGGGGACATGCCTAATTCCTGGCTGATTTGCCTTTCTCGTCTTAGGGTTGGGGTTCGGCCTAGGGCAAGGATTTTTAATATCAGGAAGCCCTGATTTCCAGGCACACTGGAGCTGTGAAAGGCATCCCAAAGGGAGTGCAAAAGTTCCACAACATGGTTGCTTTCACGGCTTTTTCCTTGGCAAGAAGCTTAACACCAGGCTGATTTCCCTTCCCAGGGTTACTGTAAGGCTTAGGTCTTGGGCTAGGATTTTTAAAACTAGGAAGCCATTAGATCCAGGCACACTGCAGCTGTTCAAGGCATCCCAAGGGGAGTACAAAAGTGCAACAACATGGCAGCTTTCACAGCTTTTTCCTTGGCACCATCCCTATACCTAGGCTGATTTATCCGCCTAGGGTTAGGGTTAGGGTTCAGCCTAGGGCTTGGAGTTTTTTAACCAGGAAGCCCTGAGTTCCAGGCTTACTGCATCTGCCAAAGGCATCCCAAAGGGAGTGCAAAAGTGCCACAACATGGCTGCTTTCACAGCTTTTCCCTCAGGAAGAACCCTAATACCTGGCTGATTTACCTTCCTAGGGTTACTGTTAGGCTTAGGCCTAGGACTTTTAAAACCAGGAAGCCCTGGGCTCCAGGCATATGCAGCTGTTAAAGGCATCCCAAGAGGGCCGCAGAAGTGACACAACTTGGCTGCCTCTGCTTCTATTCTCATGAGACCATCCTGAACCATAGGCTGATTTTCCTTCCTAGGTTTAAGGTTTGAGTTACGCCTAGGGTAAGAGGTCTATTAACCAGAAAGACCTGAGTTCCAAGAACACAGCAGCTGCGAAGGACTACCCAAGAAGAGCGCAAAAGTACCACAACATGCCTGCCTCCACAGCTTTTTCCTTGGGGACATGCCTGATTCCTGGCTGATTTGCCTTTCTCGTCTTAGGGTTGGGGTTCGGCCTAGGGCTAGGATTTTTTTAACTAGGAAGCCCTGAGTTCCAGGCTTACTGCATCTGCCAAAGGCATCCCAAAGGGAGTGCAGAAGTGCCACAACATGGCTGCTTTCACGGCTTTTCCCTTAGGAAGAACCCTAATACGCGGCTGATTTACCTTCCTAGGGTTACTGTTAGGCTTAGGCCTAGGACTTTTTAAAACCAGGAAGCCCTGGGCTCCAGGCACATGCAGCTGTTAAAGGCATCCCAAGGGGAGCGCAAAAGTGACGCAACTTGGCTGCCACCACTGATATTTCCATGAGACAATCCCAAATCATAGGCTGATTTTCCTTCCTAGGGTGAAGGTTTGAGTTACGCCTAGGGTAAGAGTTCTATTAACCAGAAAGCCCTGAGTTCCAAGAACACAGCAGCTGCGAAGGACTACCCAAGAAGAGCACAAAAGTACCACAACATGCCTGCCTCCACAGCTTTTTCCTTGGGGACATGCCTAATTCCTGGCTGATTTGCCTTTCTCGTCTTAGGGTTGGGGTTCGGCCTAGGGCTAGGATTTTTAAAATCAGGAAGCCCTGAGTTCCAGGCACACTGGAGCTGTGAAAGGCATCCAAAAGGGAGTGCAAAAGTGCCACAACATGGTTGCTTTCACGGCTTTTTCCTTGGCAAGAAGCTTAACACCAGGCTGATTTCCCTTCCTAGGGTTACTGTAAGGCTTAGGCCTAGGGCTAGGATTTTTAAAACTAGGAAGCCCTTAGATCCACGCACACTGCAGCTGTTCAAGGCATCCCAAGGGGAGTACTAAAGTGCAACAACATGGCAGCTTTCACAGCTTTTTCCTTGGAACCATCCCTATACCTAGGCTGATTTATCTGCCTAGGGTTAGGGTTAGGGTTCAGCCTAGGTCTTGGAGTTTTTTAACCAGGAAGCCCTGAGTTCCAGGCTTACTGCATCTGCCAAAGGCATCCCAAAGGGAGTGCAGAAGTGCCACAACATGGCTGCTTTCACGGCTTTTCCCTTAGGAAGAACCCTAATACGCGGCTGATTTACCTTCCTAGGGTTACTGTTAGGCTTAGGCCTAGGACTTTTAAAACCAGGAAGCCCTGGGCTCCAGGCACTCTGCAGCTGCGGAAGGCATCCCAAGGGGAGCGCAAAAGTGACGCAACTTGGCTGCCACCACTGATATTTCCATGAGACCATCCCGAAACATAGGCTGATTTTCCTTCCTAGGGTTAAGGTTTGAGTTACGCCTAGGGTAAGGGTTCTATTAACCAGAAAGCCCTGAGTTCCAAGAACACAGCAGCTGCGAAGGACTTCCCAAGAAGAGCGCAAAAGTACCACAACATGCCTGCCTCCACAGCTTTTTCCTTGGGGACATGCCTAATTCCTGGCTGATTTGCCTTTCTCGTCTTAGGGTTGGGGTTCGGCCTAGGGCTAGGATTTTTAAAATCAGGAAGCCCTGAGTTCCAGGCACACTGGAGCTGTGAAAGGCATCCAAAAGGGAGTGCAAAAGTGCCACAACATGGCTGCTTTCACGGCTTTTTCCTTGGCAAGAAGCCTAACACCAGGCTGATTTACCTTCCTAGGGTTACTGTTAGGCTTAGGCCTAGGACTTTTAAAACCAGGAAGCCCTGGGCTCCAGGCACATGCAGCTGTTAAAGGCATCCCAAGAGGGCCGCAGAAGTGACACAACTTGGCTGCCTCTGCTGCTATTCTCATGAGACCATCCCGAACCATAGGCTGATTTTCCTTCCTAGGGTTAAGGTTTGAGTTACGCCTAGGGTAAGGGTTCTATTAACCAGAAAGCCCTGAGTTCCAAGAACACAGCAGCTGCGAAGGACTACCCAAGAAGAGCGCAAAAGTACCACAACATGCCTGCGTCGACAGCTTTTTCCTTGGGGACATGCCTAATTCCTGGCTGATTTGCCTTTCTCGTCTTAGGGTTGGGGTTCGGCCTAGGGCAAGGATTTTTAAAATCAGGAAGACCTGATTTCCAGGCACACTGGAGCTGTGAAAGGCATCCCAAAGGGAGTGCAAAAGTTCCACAACATGGTTGCTTTCACGGCTTTTTCCTTGGCAAGAAGCTTAACACCAGGCTGATTTCCCTTCCCAGCGTTACTGTAAGGCTTAGGTCTTGGGCTAGGATTTTTAAAACTAGGAAGCCCTTACATCCAGGCACACTGCAGCTGTTCAAGGCATCCCAAGGGGAGTACAAAAGTGCAACAACATGGCAGCTTTCACAGCTTTTTCCTTGGCACCATCCCTATACCTAGGCTGATTTATCCGCCTAGGGTTAGGGTTAGGGTTCAGGCTAGGGCTTGGAGTTTTTTAACCAGGAAGACCTGAGTTCCAGGCTTACTGCATCTGCCAAAGGCATCCCAAAGGGAGTGCAGAAGTGCCACAACATGGCTGCTTTCACGGCTTTTCCCTTAGGAAGAACCCTAATACGCGGCTGATTTACCTTCCTAGGGTTACTGTTAGGCTTAGGCCTAGGACTTTTAAAACCAGGACGCCCTGGGCTCCAGGCACTCTGCAGCTGCGAAAGGCATCCCAAGGGGAGCGCAAAAGTGACACAACTTGGCTGCCACCACTGATATTTCCATGAGACCATCCCGAACCATAGGCTGATTTTCCTTCCTAGGGTTAAGGTTTGAGTTACCCCTAGGGTAAGGGTTCTATTAACTAGAAAGCCCTGAGTTCCAAGAACACAGCAGCTGCGAAGGACTAGCCAAGAAGAGCGCAAAAGTACCACAACATGCCTGCGTCGACAGCTTTTTCCTTGGGGACATGCCTAATTCCTGGCTGATTTGCCTTTCTCGTCTTAGGGTTGGGGTTCGGCCTAGGGCTAGGATTTTTAAAATCAGGAAGCCCTGAGTTCCAGGCACACTGGAGCTGTGAAAGGCATCCAAAAGGGAGTGAAAAAGTGCCACAACATGGCTGCTTTCACGGCTTTTTCCTTGGCAAGAAGCCTAACACCCGGCTGATTTCCCTTCCCAGGGTTACTGTTAGGTTTAGGCCTAGGGCTAGGGTTTTTAAAACTAGGAAGCCCTTAGTTCCAGGCACACTGCAGCTGTTCAAGGCATCCCAAGGGGAGTACAAAAGTGCAACAACATGGCAGCTTTCACAGCTTTTTCCTTGGCACCATCCCTATACCTAGGCTGATTTATCTGCCTAGGGTTAGGTTTAGGCTTCAGCCTAGGTCTTGGAGTTTTTTAACCAGGAAGCCCTGAGTTCCAGGCTTACTGCATCTGCCAAAGGCATCCCAAAGGGAGTGCAGAAGTGCCACAACATGGCTGCTTTCACGGCTTTTCCCTTAGGAAGAACCCTAATACCCGGCTGATTTACCTTCCTAGGGTTACTGTTAGGCTTAGGCCTAGGACTTTTAAAACCAGGACGCCATGGGCTCCAGGCACTCTGCAGCTGCGAAAGGCATCCCAAGGGGAGTGCAAAAGTGACACAACTTGGCTGCCTCTGCTGCTATTCTCATGAGACCATCCCGAACCATAGGCTGATTTTCCTTCCTAGGGTTAAGGTTTGAGTTACGCCTAGGGTAAGGGTTCTATTAACCAGAAAGCCCTGAGTTCCAAGAACATACCAGCTGCGAAGGACTACCCAAGAAGAGCGCAAAAGTACCACAACATGCCTGCGTCGACAGCTTTTTCCTTGGGGACATGCCTAATTCCTGGCTGATTTGCCTTTCTCGTCTTAGGGTTGGGGTTCGGCCTAGGGCTAGGATTTTTTTAACTAGGAAGCCCTGAGTTCCAGGCTTACTTCATCTGCCAAAGGCATCCCAAAGGGAGTGCAGAAGTGCCACAACATGGCTGCTTTCACGGCTTTCCCCTTAGGAAGAACCCAAATACGCGGCTGATTTACCTTCCTAGGGTTACTGTTAGGCTTAGGCCTAGGACTTTTAAAACTAGGAAGCCCTTACATCCAGGCGCACTACAGCTGTTTAAGGCATCCCAAGGGGAGTACTAAAGTACCACAACATGGCAGCTTTCACAGCTTTTTCCTTGGCACCATCCCTATACATAGGCTGATTTATCTGCCTAGGGTTAGGGTTAGGGTTCAGCCTAGGGCTTGGAGATTTTAACCAGGAAGCCCTGAGTTCCAGGCTTACTGCATCTGCCAAATGCATCCCAAAGGGAGTGCAAAAGTGCCACAACATGGCTGCTTTCACGGCTTTTCCCTTAGGAAGAACCCTAATACGCGGCTGATTTACCTTCCTAGGGTTACTGTTAGGCTTAGGCCTAGGACTTTTAAAACCAGGAAGCCCTGGGCTCCAGGCACTCTGCAGCTGTGAAAGGCATCCCAAGGGGAGAGCAAAAGTGACACAACTTGGCTGCCACCACTGATATTTCCATGAGACCATCCCGAACCATAGGCTGATTTTCCTTCCTAGGGTTAAGGTTTGAGTTACGCCTAGGGTAAGGGTTCTATTAACCAGAAAGCCCTGAGTTCCAAGAACACAGCAGCTGTGAAGGACTACCCAAGAAGAGCGCAGAAGAACCACAACGTGCCTGCGTCGATAGTTTTTTCCTTGGGGACATGCCTAATTCCTGGCTGATTTGCCTTTCTCGTCTTAGGGTTGGGGTTCGGCCTAGGGCTAGGACTTTTAAAATCAGGAAGCCCTGAGTTCCAGGCACACTGGAGCTGTGAAAGGCATCCAAAAGGGAGTGCAAAAGTGCCACAACATGGCTGCTTTCACGGCTTTTTCCTTGGCAAGAAGGCTAACACCAGGCTGATTTTCCTTCCCAGGGTTACTGTTAGGCTTAGGACTAGGGCTAGGATTTTTAAAACTAGGAAGCCCTTAGATCCAGGCACACTGCAGCTGTTCAAGGCATCCCAAGGGGAGTACTAAAGTGCAACAACATGGCAGCTTTCACAGCTTTTTCCTTGGAACCATCCCTATACCTAGGCTGATTTATCTGCCTAGGGTTAGGGTTAGGGTTCAGCCTAGGTCTTGGAGTTTTTTAACCAGGAAGCCCTGAGTTCCAGGCTTACTGCATCTGCCAAAGGCATCCCAAAGGGAGTGCAGAAGTGCCACAACATGGCTGCTTTCACGGCTTTTCCCTTAGGAAGAACCCTAATACGCGGCTGATTTACCTTCCTAGGGTTACTGTTAGGCTTAGGCCTAGGACTTTTAAAACCAGGACGCCCTGGGCTCCAGGCACTCTGCAGCTGCGGAAGGCATCCCAAGGGGAGCGCAAAAGTGACGCAACTTGGCTGCCACCACTGATATTTCCATGAGACCATCCCGAAACATAGGCTGATTTTCCTTCCTAGGGTTAAGGTTTGAGTTACGCCTAGGGTAAGGGTTCTATTAACCAGAAAGCCCTGAGTTCCAAGAACACAGCAGCTGCGAAGGACTTCCCAAGAAGAGCGCAAAAGTACCACAACATGCCTGCGTCGACAGCTTTTTCCTTGGGGACATGCCTAATTCCTGGCTGATTTGCCTTTCTCGTCTTAGGGTTGGGGTTCGGCCTAGGGCTAGGATTTTTAAAATCAGGAAGCCCTGAGTTCCAGGCACACTGGAGCTGTGAAAGGCATCCAAAAGGGAGTGCAAAAGTGCCACAACATGGCTGCTTTCACGGCTTTTTCCTTGGCAAGAAGCCTAACACCAGGCTGATTTACCTTCCTAGGGTTACTGTTAGGCTTAGGCCTAGGACTTTTAAAACCAGGAAGCCCTGGGCTCCAGGCACATGCAGCTGTTAAAGGCATCCCAAGAGGGCCGCAGAAGTGACACAACTTGGCTGCCTCTGCTGCTATTCTCATGAGACCATCCCGAACCATAGGCTGATTTTCCTTCCTAGGGTTAAGGTTTGAGTTACGCCTAGGGTAAGGGTTCTATTAACCAGAAAGCCCTGAGTTCCAAGAACACAGCAGCTGCGAAGGACTACCCAAGAAGAGCGCAAAAGTACCACAACATGCCTGCGTCGACAGCTTTTTCCTTGGGGACATGCCTAATTCCTGGCTGATTTGCCTTTCTCGTCTTAGGGTTGGGGTTCGGCCTAGGGCAAGGATTTTTAAAATCAGGAAGCCCTGATTTCCAGGCACACTGGAGCTGTGAAAGGCATCCCAAAGGGAGTGCAAAAGTTCCACAACATGGTTGCTTTCACGGCTTTTTCCTTGGCAAGAAGCTTAACACCATGCTGATTTTTCTTCCCAGCGTTACTGTAAGGCTTAGGTCTTGGGCTAGGATTTTTAAAACTAGGAAGCCCTTACATCCAGGCACACTGCAGCTGTTCAAGGCATCCCAAGGGGAGTACAAAAGTGCAACAACATGGCAGCTTTCACAGCTTTTTCCTTGGCACCATCCCTATACCTAGGCTGATTTATCCGCCTAGGGTTAGGGTTAGGGTTCAGCCTAGGGCTTGGAGTTTTTTAACCAGGAAGCCCTGAGTTCCAGGCTTACTGCATCTGCCAAAGGCATCCCAAAGGGAGTGCAGAAGTGCCACAACATGGCTGCTTTCACGGCTTTTCCCTTAGGAAGAACCCTAATACGCGGCTGATTTACCTTCCTAGGGTTACTGTTAGGCTTAGGCCTAGGACTTTTAAAACCAGGACGCCCTGGGCTCCAGGCACTCTGCAGCTGCGAAAGGCATCCCAAGGGGAGCGCAAAAGTGACACAACTTGGCTGCCACCACTGATATTTCCATGAGACCATCCCGAACCATAGGCTGATTTTCCTTCCTAGGGTTAAGGTTTGAGTTACCCCTAGGGTAAGGGTTCTATTAACTAGAAAGCCCTGAGTTCCAAGAACACAGCAGCTGCGAAGGACTAGCCAAGAAGAGCGCAAAAGTACCACAACATGCCTGCGTCGACAGCTTTTTCCTTGGGGACATGCCTAATTCCTGGCTGATTTGCCTTTCTCGTCTTAGGGTTGGGGTTCGGCCTAGGGCTAGGATTTTTTTAACTAGGAAGCCCTGAGTTCCAGACTTACTGCATCTGCCAAAGGCATCCCAAAGGGAGTGCAGAAGTGCCTCAACATGGCTGCTTTCACGGCTTTTTCCTTGGCAAGAAGCCTAACACCCGGCTCATTTCCCTTCCCAGGGTTACTGTTAGGTTTCGGCCTAGGGCTAGGGTTTTTAAAACTAGGAAGCCCTTAGTTCCTGGCACACTGCAGCTGTTCAAGGCATCCCAAGGGGAGTACAAAAGTGCAACAACATGGCAGCTTTCACAGCTTTTTCCTTGGCACCATCCCTATACCTAGGCTGATTTATCTGCCTAGGGTTAGGTTTAGGCTTCAGCCTAGGTCTTGGTGTTTTTTAACCAGGAAGCCCTGAGTTCCAGGCTTACTGCATCTGCCAAAGGCATCCCAAAGGGAGTGCAGAAGTGCCACAACATGGCTGCTTTCACGGCTTTTCCCTTAGGAAGAACCCTAATACCCGGCTGATTTACCTTCCTAGGGTTACTGTTAGGCTTAGGCCTAGGACTTTTAAAACCAGGACGCCATGGGCTCCAGGCACTCTGCAGCTGCGAAAGGCATCCCAAGGGGAGTGCAAAAGTGACACAACTTGGCTGCCTCTGCTGCTATTCTCATGAGACCATCCCGAACCATAGGCTGATTTTCCTTCCTAGGGTTAAGGTTTGAGTTACGCCTAGGGTAAGGGTTCTATTAACCAGAAAGCCCTGAGTTCCAAGAACATACCAGCTGCGAAGGACTACCCAAGAAGAGCGCAAAAGTACCACAACATGCCTGCGTCGACAGCTTTTTCCTTGGGGACATGCCTAATTCCTGGCTGATTTGCCTTTCTCGTCTTAGGGTTGGGGTTCGGCCTAGGGCAAGGATTTTTAATATCAGGAAGCCCTGATTTCCAGGCACACTGGAGCTGTGAAAGGCATCCCAAAGGGAGTGCAAAAGTTCCACAACATGGTTGCTTTCACGGCTTTTTCCTTGGCAAGAAGCTTAACACCAGGCTGATTTCCCTTCCCAGGGTTACTGTAAGGCTTAGGTCTTGGGCTAGGATTTTTAAAACTAGGAAGCCATTAGATCCAGGCACACTGCAGCTGTTCAAGGCATCCCAAGGGGAGTACAAAAGTGCAACAACATGGCAGCTTTCACAGCTTTTTCCTTGGCACCATCCCTATACCTAGGCTGATTTATCCGCCTAGGGTTAGGGTTAGGGTTCAGCCTAGGGCTTGGAGTTTTTTAACCAGGAAGCCCTGAGTTCCAGGCTTACTGCATCTGCCAAAGGCATCCCAAAGGGAGTGCAAAAGTGCCACAACATGGCTGCTTTCACAGCTTTTCCCTCAGGAAGAACCCTAATACCTGGCTGATTTACCTTCCTAGGGTTACTGTTAGGCTTAGGCCTAGGACTTTTAAAACCAGGAAGCCCTGGGCTCCAGGCATATGCAGCTGTTAAAGGCATCCCAAGAGGGCCGCAGAAGTGACACAACTTGGCTGCCTCTGCTTCTCTTCTCATGAGACCATCCTGAACCATAGGCTGATTTTCCTTCCTAGGTTTAAGGTTTGAGTTACGCCTAGGGTAAGAGGTCTATTAACCAGAAAGACCTGAGTTCCAAGAACACAGCAGCTGCGAAGGACTACCCAAGAAGAGCGCAAAAGTACCACAACATGCCTGCCTCCACAGCTTTTTCCTTGGGGACATGCCTGATTCCTGGCTGATTTGCCTTTCTCGTCTTAGGGTTGGGGTTCGGCCTAGGGCTAGGATTTTTTTAACTAGGAAGCCCTGAGTTCCAGGCTTACTGCATCTGCCAAAGGCATCCCAAAGGGAGTGCAGAAGTGCCACAACATGGCTGCTTTCACGGCTTTTCCCTTAGGAAGAACCCTAATACGCGGCTGATTTACCTTCCTAGGGTTACTGTTAGGCTTAGGCCTAGGACTTTTTAAAACCAGGAAGCCCTGGGCTCCAGGCACATGCAGCTGTTAAAGGCATCCCAAGGGGAGCGCAAAAGTGACGCAACTTGGCTGCCACCACTGATATTTCCATGAGACAATCCCAAATCATAGGCTGATTTTCCTTCCTAGGGTGAAGGTTTGAGTTACGCCTAGGGTAAGAGTTCTATTAACCAGAAAGCCCTGAGTTCCAAGAACACAGCAGCTGCGAAGGACTACCCAAGAAGAGCACAAAAGTACCACAACATGCCTGCCTCCACAGCTTTTTCCTTGGGGACATGCCTAATTCCTGGCTGATTTGCCTTTCTCGTCTTAGGGTTGGGGTTCGGCCTAGGGCTAGGATTTTTAAAATCAGGAAGCCCTGAGTTCCAGGCACACTGGAGCTGTGAAAGGCATCCAAAAGGGAGTGCAAAAGTGCCACAACATGGTTGCTTTCACGGCTTTTTCCTTGGCAAGAAGCTTAACACCAGGCTGATTTCCCTTCCTAGGGTTACTGTAAGGCTTAGGCCTAGGGCTAGGATTTTTAAAACTAGGAAGCCCTTAGATCCACGCACACTGCAGCTGTTCAAGGCATCCCAAGGGGAGTACTAAAGTGCAACAACATGGCAGCTTTCACAGCTTTTTCCTTGGAACCATCCCTATACCTAGGCTGATTTATCTGCCTAGGGTTAGGGTTAGGGTTCAGCCTAGGTCTTGGAGTTTTTTAACCAGGAAGCCCTGAGTTCCAGGCTTACTGCATCTGCCAAAGGCATCCCAAAGGGAGTGCAGAAGTGCCACAACATGGCTGCTTTCACGGCTTTTCCCTTAGGAAGAACCCTAATACGCGGCTGATTTACCTTCCTAGGGTTACTGTTAGGCTTAGGCCTAGGACTTTTAAAACCAGGAAGCCCTGGGCTCCAGGCACATGCAGCTGTTAAAGGCATCCCAAGAGGGCCGCAGAAGTGACACAACTTGGCTGCCACTGCTGCTATTCTCATGAGACCATCCCGAACCATAGGCTGATTTTCCTTCCTAGGGTGAAGGTTTGAGTTACGCCTAGGGTAAGAGTTCTATTAACCAGAAAGCCCTGAGTTCCAAGAACACAGCAGCTGCGAAGGACTACCCAAGAAGAGCACAAAAGTACCACAACATGCCTGCCTCCACAGCTTTTTCCTTGGGGACATGCCTAATTCCTGGCTGATTTGCCTTTCTCGTCTTAGGGTTGGGGTTCGGCCTAGGGCTAGGATTTTTAAAATCAGGAAGCCCTGAGTTCCAGGCACACTGGAGCTGTGAAAGGCATCCAAAAGGGAGTGCAAAAGTGCCACAACATGGTTGCTTTCACGGCTTTTTCCTTGGCAAGAAGCTTAACACCAGGCTGATTTCCCTTCCTAGGGTTACTGTAAGGCTTAGGCCTAGGGCTAGGATTTTTAAAACTAGGAAGCCCTTAGATCCACGCACACTGCAGCTGTTCAAGGCATCCCAAGGGGAGTACTAAAGTGCAACAACATGGCAGCTTTCACAGCTTTTTCCTTGGAACCATCCCTATACCTAGGCTGATTTATCTGCCTAGGGTTAGGGTTAGGGTTCAGCCTAGGTCTTGGAGTTTTTTAACCAGGAAGCCCTGAGTTCCAGGCTTACTGCATCTGCCAAAGGCATCCCAAAGGGAGTGCAGAAGTGCCACAACATGGCTGCTTTCACGGCTTTTCCCTTAGGAAGAACCCTAATACGCGGCTGATTTACCTTCCTAGGGTTACTGTTAGGCTTAGGCCTAGGACTTTTAAAACCAGGACGCCCTGGGCTCCAGGCACTCTGCAGCTGCGGAAGGCATCCCAAGGGGAGCGCAAAAGTGACGCAACTTGGCTGCCACCACTGATATTTCCATGAGACCATCCCGAAACATAGGCTGATTTTCCTTCCTAGGGTTAAGGTTTGAGTTACGCCTAGGGTAAGGGTTCTATTAACCAGAAAGCCCTGAGTTCCAAGAACACAGCAGCTGCGAAGGACTTCCCAAGAAGAGCGCAAAAGTACCACAACATGCCTGCGTCGACAGCTTTTTCCTTGGGGACATGCCTAATTCCTGGCTGATTTGCCTTTCTCGTCTTAGGGTTGGGGTTCGGCCTAGGGCTAGGATTTTTAAAATCAGGAAGCCCTGAGTTCCAGGCACACTGGAGCTGTGAAAGGCATCCAAAAGGGAGTGCAAAAGTGCCACAACATGGCTGCTTTCACGGCTTTTTCCTTGGCAAGAAGCCTAACACCAGGCTGATTTACCTTCCTAGGGTTACTGTTAGGCTTAGGCCTAGGACTTTTAAAACCAGGAAGCCCTGGGCTCCAGGCACATGCAGCTGTTAAAGGCATCCCAAGAGGGCCGCAGAAGTGACACAACTTGGCTGCCTCTGCTGCTATTCTCATGAGACCATCCCGAACCATAGGCTGATTTTCCTTCCTAGGGTTAAGGTTTGAGTTACGCCTAGGGTAAGGGTTCTATTAACCAGAAAGCCCTGAGTTCCAAGAACACAGCAGCTGCGAAGGACTACCCAAGAAGAGCGCAAAAGTACCACAACATGCCTGCGTCGACAGCTTTTTCCTTGGGGACATGCCTAATTCCTGGCTGATTTGCCTTTCTCGTCTTAGGGTTGGGGTTCGGCCTAGGGCAAGGATTTTTAAAATCAGGAAGACCTGATTTCCAGGCACACTGGAGCTGTGAAAGGCATCCCAAAGGGAGTGCAAAAGTTCCACAACATGGTTGCTTTCACGGCTTTTTCCTTGGCAAGAAGCTTAACACCAGGCTGATTTCCCTTCCCAGCGTTACTGTAAGGCTTAGGTCTTGGGCTAGGATTTTTAAAACTAGGAAGCCCTTACATCCAGGCACACTGCAGCTGTTCAAGGCATCCCAAGGGGAGTACAAAAGTGCAACAACATGGCAGCTTTCACAGCTTTTTCCTTGGCACCATCCCTATACCTAGGCTGATTTATCCGCCTAGGGTTAGGGTTAGGGTTCAGGCTAGGGCTTGGAGTTTTTTAACCAGGAAGACCTGAGTTCCAGGCTTACTGCATCTGCCAAAGGCATCCCAAAGGGAGTGCAGAAGTGCCACAACATGGCTGCTTTCACGGCTTTTCCCTTAGGAAGAACCCTAATACGCGGCTGATTTACCTTCCTAGGGTTACTGTTAGGCTTAGGCCTAGGACTTTTAAAACCAGGACGCCCTGGGCTCCAGGCACTCTGCAGCTGCGAAAGGCATCCCAAGGGGAGCGCAAAAGTGACACAACTTGGCTGCCACCACTGATATTTCCATGAGACCATCCCGAACCATAGGCTGATTATCTTTCCTAGGGTTAAGGTTTGAGTTACGCCTAGGGTAAGGGTTCTATTAACCAGAAAGCCCTGAGTTCCAAGAACACAGAAGCTGCGAAGGACTTCCCAAGAAGAGCGCAAAAGTACCACAACATGCCTGCCTCCACAGCTTTTTCCTTGGGGACATGCCTAATTCCTGGCTGATTTGCCTTTCTCATCTTAGGGTTGGGGTTCGGCCTAGGGCTAGGATTTTTTTAACTAGGAAGCCCTGAGTTCCAGGCTTACTGCATCTGCCAAAAGCATCCCAAAGGGAGTGCAGAAGTGCCACAACATGGCTGCTTTCACGGCTTTTCCCTTAGGAAGAACCCTAATACGCGGCTGATTTACCTTCCTAGGGTTACTGTTAGGCTTAGGCCTAGGACTTTTAAAACCAGGAAGCCCTGGGCTCCAGGCACATGCAGCTGTTAAAGGCATCCCAAGAGGGCCGCAGAAGTGACACAACTTGGCTGCCACTGCTGCTATTCTCATGAGACCATCCCGAACCATAGGCTGATTTTCCTTCCTAGGGTGAAGGTTTGAGTTACGCCTAGGGTAAGAGTTCTATTAACCAGAAAGCCCTGAGTTCCAAGAACACAGCAGCTGCGAAGGACTACCCAAGAAGAGCACAAAAGTACCACAACATGCCTGCCTCCACAGCTTTTTCCTTGGGGACATGCCTAATTCCTGGCTGATTTGCCTTTCTCGTCTTAGGGTTGGGGTTCGGCCTAGGGCTAGGATTTTTAAAATCAGGAAGCCCTGAGTTCCAGGCACACTGGAGCTGTGAAAGGCATCCAAAAGGGAGTGCAAAAGTGCCACAACATGGTTGCTTTCACGGCTTTTTCCTTGGCAAGAAGCTTAACACCAGGCTGATTTCCCTTCCTAGGGTTACTGTAAGGCTTAGGCCTAGGGCTAGGATTTTTAAAACTAGGAAGCCCTTAGATCCACGCACACTGCAGCTGTTCAAGGCATCCCAAGGGGAGTACTAAAGTGCAACAACATGGCAGCTTTCACAGCTTTTTCCTTGGAACCATCCCTATACCTAGGCTGATTTATCTGCCTAGGGTTAGGGTTAGGGTTCAGCCTAGGTCTTGGAGTTTTTTAACCAGGAAGCCCTGAGTTCCAGGCTTACTGCATCTGCCAAAGGCATCCCAAAGGGAGTGCAGAAGTGCCACAACATGGCTGCTTTCACGGCTTTTCCCTTAGGAAGAACCCTAATACGCGGCTGATTTACCTTCCTAGGGTTACTGTTAGGCTTAGGCCTAGGACTTTTAAAACCAGGACGCCCTGGGCTCCAGGCACTCTGCAGCTGCGGAAGGCATCCCAAGGGGAGCGCAAAAGTGACGCAACTTGGCTGCCACCACTGATATTTCCATGAGACCATCCCGAAACATAGGCTGATTTTCCTTCCTAGGGTTAAGGTTTGAGTTACGCCTAGGGTAAGGGTTCTATTAACCAGAAAGCCCTGAGTTCCAAGAACACAGCAGCTGCGAAGGACTTCCCAAGAAGAGCGCAAAAGTACCACAACATGCCTGCGTCGACAGCTTTTTCCTTGGGGACATGCCTAATTCCTGGCTGATTTGCCTTTCTCGTCTTAGGGTTGGGGTTCGGCCTAGGGCTAGGATTTTTAAAATCAGGAAGCCCTGAGTTCCAGGCACACTGGAGCTGTGAAAGGCATCCAAAAGGGAGTGCAAAAGTGCCACAACATGGCTGCTTTCACGGCTTTTTCCTTGGCAAGAAGCCTAACACCAGGCTGATTTACCTTCCTAGGGTTACTGTTAGGCTTAGGCCTAGGACTTTTAAAACCAGGAAGCCCTGGGCTCCAGGCACATGCAGCTGTTAAAGGCATCCCAAGAGGGCCGCAGAAGTGACACAACTTGGCTGCCTCTGCTGCTATTCTCATGAGACCATCCCGAACCATAGGCTGATTTTCCTTCCTAGGGTTAAGGTTTGAGTTACGCCTAGGGTAAGGGTTCTATTAACCAGAAAGCCCTGAGTTCCAAGAACACAGCAGCTGCGAAGGACTACCCAAGAAGAGCGCAAAAGTACCACAACATGCCTGCGTCGACAGCTTTTTCCTTGGGGACATGCCTAATTCCTGGCTGATTTGCCTTTCTCGTCTTAGGGTTGGGGTTCGGCCTAGGGCAAGGATTTTTAAAATCAGGAAGCCCTGATTTCCAGGCACACTGGAGCTGTGAAAGGCATCCCAAAGGGAGTGCAAAAGTTCCACAACATGGTTGCTTTCACGGCTTTTTCCTTGGCAAGAAGCTTAACACCATGCTGATTTTTCTTCCCAGCGTTACTGTAAGGCTTAGGTCTTGGGCTAGGATTTTTAAAACTAGGAAGCCCTTACATCCAGGCACACTGCAGCTGTTCAAGGCATCCCAAGGGGAGTACAAAAGTGCAACAACATGGCAGCTTTCACAGCTTTTTCCTTGGCACCATCCCTATACCTAGGCTGATTTATCCGCCTAGGGTTAGGGTTAGGGTTCAGGCTAGGGCTTGGAGTTTTTTAACCAGGAAGCCCTGAGTTCCAGGCTTACTGCATCTGCCAAAGGCATCCCAAAGGGAGTGCAGAAGTGCCACAACATGGCTGCTTTCACGGCTTTTCCCTTAGGAAGAACCCTAATACGCGGCTGATTTACCTTCCTAGGGTTACTGTTAGGCTTAGGCCTAGGACTTTTAAAACCAGGACGCCCTGGGCTCCAGGCACTCTGCAGCTGCGAAAGGCATCCCAAGGGGAGCGCAAAAGTGACACAACTTGGCTGCCACCACTGATATTTCCATGAGACCATCCCGAACCATAGGCTGATTTTCCTTCCTAGGGTTAAGGTTTGAGTTACCCCTAGGGTAAGGGTTCTATTAACTAGAAAGCCCTGAGTTCCAAGAACACAGCAGCTGCGAAGGACTAGCCAAGAAGAGCGCAAAAGTACCACAACATGCCTGCGTCGACAGCTTTTTCCTTGGGGACATGCCTAATTCCTGGCTGATTTGCCTTTCTCGTCTTAGGGTTGGGGTTCGGCCTAGGGCTAGGATTTTTTTAACTAGGAAGCCCTGAGTTCCAGGCTTACTGCATCTGCCAAAGGCATCCCAAAGGGAGTGCAGAAGTGCCTCAACATGGCTGCTTTCACGGCTTTTTCCTTGGCAAGAAGCCTAACACCCGGCTCATTTCCCTTCCCAGGGTTACTGTTAGGTTTCGGCCTAGGGCTAGGGTTTTTAAAACTAGGAAGCCCTTAGTTCCTGGCACACTGCAGCTGTTCAAGGCATCCCAAGGGGAGTACAAAAGTGCAACAACATGGCAGCTTTCACAGCTTTTTCCTTGGCACCATCCCTATACCTAGGCTGATTTATCTGCCTAGGGTTAGGTTTAGGCTTCAGCCTAGGTCTTGGTGTTTTTTAACCAGGAAGCCCTGAGTTCCAGGCTTACTGCATCTGCCAAAGGCATCCCAAAGGGAGTGCAGAAGTGCCACAACATGGCTGCTTTCACGGCTTTTCCCTTAGGAAGAACCCTAATACCCGGCTGATTTACCTTCCTAGGGTTACTGTTAGGCTTAGGCCTAGGACTTTTAAAACCAGGACGCCATGGGCTCCAGGCACTCTGCAGCTGCGAAAGGCATCCCAAGGGGAGTGCAAAAGTGACACAACTTGGCTGCCTCTGCTGCTATTCTCATGAGACCATCCCGAACCATAGGCTGATTTTCCTTCCTAGGGTTAAGGTTTGAGTTACGCCTAGGGTAAGGGTTCTATTAACCAGAAAGCCCTGAGTTCCAAGAACATACCAGCTGCGAAGGACTACCCAAGAAGAGCGCAAAAGTACCACAACATGCCTGCGTCGACAGCTTTTTCCTTGGGGACATGCCTAATTCCTGGCTGATTTGCCTTTCTCGTCTTAGGGTTGGGGTTCGGCCTAGGGCAAGGATTTTTAATATCAGGAAGCCCTGATTTCCAGGCACACTGGAGCTGTGAAAGGCATCCCAAAGGGAGTGCAAAAGTTCCACAACATGGTTGCTTTCACGGCTTTTTCCTTGGCAAGAAGCTTAACACCAGGCTGATTTCCCTTCCCAGGGTTACTGTAAGGCTTAGGTCTTGGGCTAGGATTTTTAAAACTAGGAAGCCATTAGATCCAGGCACACTGCAGCTGTTCAAGGCATCCCAAGGGGAGTACAAAAGTGCAACAACATGGCAGCTTTCACAGCTTTTTCCTTGGCACCATCCCTATACCTAGGCTGATTTATCCGCCTAGGGTTAGGGTTAGGGTTCAGCCTAGGGCTTGGAGTTTTTTAACCAGGAAGCCCTGAGTTCCAGGCTTACTGCATCTGCCAAAGGCATCCCAAAGGGAGTGCAAAAGTGCCACAACATGGCTGCTTTCACAGCTTTTCCCTCAGGAAGAACCCTAATACCTGGCTGATTTACCTTCCTAGGGTTACTGTTAGGCTTAGGCCTAGGACTTTTAAAACCAGGAAGCCCTGGGCTCCAGGCATATGCAGCTGTTAAAGGCATCCCAAGAGGGCCGCAGAAGTGACACAACTTGGCTGCCTCTGCTTCTCTTCTCATGAGACCATCCTGAACCATAGGCTGATTTTCCTTCCTAGGTTTAAGGTTTGAGTTACGCCTAGGGTAAGAGGTCTATTAACCAGAAAGACCTGAGTTCCAAGAACACAGCAGCTGCGAAGGACTACCCAAGAAGAGCGCAAAAGTACCACAACATGCCTGCCTCCACAGCTTTTTCCTTGGGGACATGCCTGATTCCTGGCTGATTTGCCTTTCTCGTCTTAGGGTTGGGGTTCGGCCTAGGGCTAGGATTTTTTTAACTAGGAAGCCCTGAGTTCCAGGCTTACTGCATCTGCCAAAGGCATCCCAAAGGGAGTGCAGAAGTGCCACAACATGGCTGCTTTCACGGCTTTTCCCTTAGGAAGAACCCTAATACGCGGCTGATTTACCTTCCTAGGGTTACTGTTAGGCTTAGGCCTAGGACTTTTTAAAACCAGGAAGCCCTGGGCTCCAGGCACATGCAGCTGTTAAAGGCATCCCAAGGGGAGCGCAAAAGTGACGCAACTTGGCTGCCACCACTGATATTTCCATGAGACAATCCCAAATCATAGGCTGATTTTCCTTCCTAGGGTGAAGGTTTGAGTTACGCCTAGGGTAAGAGTTCTATTAACCAGAAAGCCCTGAGTTCCAAGAACACAGCAGCTGCGAAGGACTACCCAAGAAGAGCACAAAAGTACCACAACATGCCTGCCTCCACAGCTTTTTCCTTGGGGACATGCCTAATTCCTGGCTGATTTGCCTTTCTCGTCTTAGGGTTGGGGTTCGGCCTAGGGCTAGGATTTTTAAAATCAGGAAGCCCTGAGTTCCAGGCACACTGGAGCTGTGAAAGGCATCCAAAAGGGAGTGCAAAAGTGCCACAACATGGTTGCTTTCACGGCTTTTTCCTTGGCAAGAAGCTTAACACCAGGCTGATTTCCCTTCCTAGGGTTACTGTAAGGCTTAGGCCTAGGGCTAGGATTTTTAAAACTAGGAAGCCCTTAGATCCACGCACACTGCAGCTGTTCAAGGCATCCCAAGGGGAGTACTAAAGTGCAACAACATGGCAGCTTTCACAGCTTTTTCCTTGGAACCATCCCTATACCTAGGCTGATTTATCTGCCTAGGGTTAGGGTTAGGGTTCAGCCTAGGTCTTGGAGTTTTTTAACCAGGAAGCCCTGAGTTCCAGGCTTACTGCATCTGCCAAAGGCATCCCAAAGGGAGTGCAGAAGTGCCACAACATGGCTGCTTTCACGGCTTTTCCCTTAGGAAGAACCCTAATACGCGGCTGATTTACCTTCCTAGGGTTACTGTTAGGCTTAGGCCTAGGACTTTTAAAACCAGGAAGCCCTGGGCTCCAGGCACTCTGCAGCTGCGGAAGGCATCCCAAGGGGAGCGCAAAAGTGACGCAACTTGGCTGCCACCACTGATATTTCCATGAGACCATCCCGAAACATAGGCTGATTTTCCTTCCTAGGGTTAAGGTTTGAGTTACGCCTAGGGTAAGGGTTCTATTAACCAGAAAGCCCTGAGTTCCAAGAACACAGCAGCTGCGAAGGACTTCCCAAGAAGAGCGCAAAAGTACCACAACATGCCTGCGTCGACAGCTTTTTCCTTGGGGACATGCCTAATTCCTGGCTGATTTGCCTTTCTCGTCTTAGGGTTGGGGTTCGGCCTAGGGCTAGGATTTTTAAAATCAGGAAGCCCTGAGTTCCAGGCACACTGGAGCTGTGAAAGGCATCCAAAAGGGAGTGCAAAAGTGCCACAACATGGCTGCTTTCACGGCTTTTTCCTTGGCAAGAAGCCTAACACCAGGCTGATTTACCTTCCTAGGGTTACTGTTAGGCTTAGGCCTAGGACTTTTAAAACCAGGAAGCCCTGGGCTCCAGGCACATGCAGCTGTTAAAGGCATCCCAAGAGGGCCGCAGAAGTGACACAACTTGGCTGCCTCTGCTGCTATTCTCATGAGACCATCCCGAACCATAGGCTGATTTTCCTTCCTAGGGTTAAGGTTTGAGTTACGCCTAGGGTAAGGGTTCTATTAACCAGAAAGCCCTGAGTTCCAAGAACACAGCAGCTGCGAAGGACTACCCAAGAAGAGCGCAAAAGTACCACAACATGCCTGCGTCGACAGCTTTTTCCTTGGGGACATGCCTAATTCCTGGCTGATTTGCCTTTCTCGTCTTAGGGTTGGGGTTCGGCCTAGGGCAAGGATTTTTAAAATCAGGAAGACCTGATTTCCAGGCACACTGGAGCTGTGAAAGGCATCCCAAAGGGAGTGCAAAAGTTCCACAACATGGTTGCTTTCACGGCTTTTTCCTTGGCAAGAAGCTTAACACCAGGCTGATTTCCCTTCCCAGCGTTACTGTAAGGCTTAGGTCTTGGGCTAGGATTTTTAAAACTAGGAAGCCCTTACATCCAGGCACACTGCAGCTGTTCAAGGCATCCCAAGGGGAGTACAAAAGTGCAACAACATGGCAGCTTTCACAGCTTTTTCCTTGGCACCATCCCTATACCTAGGCTGATTTATCCGCCTAGGGTTAGGGTTAGGGTTCAGGCTAGGGCTTGGAGTTTTTTAACCAGGAAGACCTGAGTTCCAGGCTTACTGCATCTGCCAAAGGCATCCCAAAGGGAGTGCAGAAGTGCCACAACATGGCTGCTTTCACGGCTTTTCCCTTAGGAAGAACCCTAATACGCGGCTGATTTACCTTCCTAGGGTTACTGTTAGGCTTAGGCCTAGGACTTTTAAAACCAGGACGCCCTGGGCTCCAGGCACTCTGCAGCTGCGAAAGGCATCCCAAGGGGAGCGCAAAAGTGACACAACTTGGCTGCCACCACTGATATTTCCATGAGACCATCCCGAACCATAGGCTGATTTTCCTTCCTAGGGTTAAGGTTTGAGTTACCCCTAGGGTAAGGGTTCTATTAACTAGAAAGCCCTGAGTTCCAAGAACACAGCAGCTGCGAAGGACTAGCCAAGAAGAGCGCAAAAGTACCACAACATGCCTGCGTCGACAGCTTTTTCCTTGGGGACATGCCTAATTCCTGGCTGATTTGCCTTTCTCGTCTTAGGGTTGGGGTTCGGCCTAGGGCTAGGATTTTTAAAATCAGGAAGCCCTGAGTTCCAGGCACACTGGAGCTGTGAAAGGCATCCAAAAGGGAGTGAAAAAGTGCCACAACATGGCTGCTTTCACGGCTTTTTCCTTGGCAAGAAGCCTAACACCCGGCTGATTTCCCTTCCCAGGGTTACTGTTAGGTTTAGGCCTAGGGCTAGGGTTTTTAAAACTAGGAAGCCCTTAGTTCCAGGCACACTGCAGCTGTTCAAGGCATCCCAAGGGGAGTACAAAAGTGCAACAACATGGCAGCTTTCACAGCTTTTTCCTTGGCACCATCCCTATACCTAGGCTGATTTATCTGCCTAGGGTTAGGTTTAGGCTTCAGCCTAGGTCTTGGAGTTTTTTAACCAGGAAGCCCTGAGTTCCAGGCTTACTGCATCTGCCAAAGGCATCCCAAAGGGAGTGCAGAAGTGCCACAACATGGCTGCTTTCACGGCTTTTCCCTTAGGAAGAACCCTAATACCCGGCTGATTTACCTTCCTAGGGTTACTGTTAGGCTTAGGCCTAGGACTTTTAAAACCAGGACGCCATGGGCTCCAGGCACTCTGCAGCTGCGAAAGGCATCCCAAGGGGAGTGCAAAAGTGACACAACTTGGCTGCCTCTGCTGCTATTCTCATGAGACCATCCCGAACCATAGGCTGATTTTCCTTCCTAGGGTTAAGGTTTGAGTTACGCCTAGGGTAAGGGTTCTATTAACCAGAAAGCCCTGAGTTCCAAGAACATACCAGCTGCGAAGGACTACCCAAGAAGAGCGCAAAAGTACCACAACATGCCTGCGTCGACAGCTTTTTCCTTGGGGACATGCCTAATTCCTGGCTGATTTGCCTTTCTCGTCTTAGGGTTGGGGTTCGGCCTAGGGCAAGGATTTTTAAAATCAGGAAGCCCTGATTTCCAGGCACACTGGAGCTGTGAAAGGCATCCCAAAGGGAGTGCAAAAGTTCCACAACATGGTTGCTTTCACGGCTTTTTCCTTGGCAAGAAGCTTAACACCATGCTGATTTCCCTTCCCAGGGTTACTGTAAGGCTTAGGTCTTGGGCTAGGATTTTTAAAACTAGGAAGCCATTAGATCCAGGCACACTGCAGCTGTTCAAGGCATCCCAAGGGGAGTACAAAAGTGCAACAACATGGCAGCTTTCACAGCTTTTTCCTTGGCACCATCCCTATACCTAGGCTGATTTATCCGCCTAGGGTTAGGGTTAGGGTTCAGCCTAGGGCTTGGAGTTTTTTAACCAGGAAGCCCTGAGTTCCAGGCTTACTGCATCTGCCAAAGGCATCCCAAAGGGAGTGCAAAAGTGCCACAACATGGCTGCTTTCACAGCTTTTCCCTCAGGAAGAACCCTAATACCTGGCTGATTTACCTTCCTAGGGTTACTGTTAGGCTTAGGCCTAGGACTTTTAAAACCAGGAAGCCCTGGGCTCCAGGCATATGCAGCTGTTAAAGGCATCCCAAGAGGGCCGCAGAAGTGACACAACTTGGCTGCCTCTGCTTCTATTCTCATGAGACCATCCTGAACCATAGGCTGATTTTCCTTCCTAGGTTTAAGGTTTGAGTTACGCCTAGGGTAAGAGGTCTATTAACCAGAAAGACCTGAGTTCCAAGAACACAGCAGCTGCGAAGGACTACCCAAGAAGAGCGCAAAAGTACCACAACATGCCTGCCTCCACAGCTTTTTCCTTGGGGACATGCCTGATTCCTGGCTGATTTGCCTTTCTCGTCTTAGGGTTGGGGTTCGGCCTAGGGCTAGGATTTTTTTAACTAGGAAGCCCTGAGTTCCAGGCTTACTGCATCTGCCAAAGGCATCCCAAAGGGAGTGCAGAAGTGCCACAACATGGCTGCTTTCACGGCTTTTCCCTTAGGAAGAACCCTAATACGCGGCTGATTTACCTTCCTAGGGTTACTGTTAGGCTTAGGCCTAGGACTTTTTAAAACCAGGAAGCCCTGGGCTCCAGGCACATGCAGCTGTTAAAGGCATCCCAAGGGGAGCGCAAAAGTGACGCAACTTGGCTGCCACCACTGATATTTCCATGAGACAATCCCAAATCATAGGCTGATTTTCCTTCCTAGGGTGAAGGTTTGAATTACGCCTAGGTTAAGAGTTCTATTAACCAGAAAGCCCTGAGTTCCAAGAACACAGCAGCTGCGAAGGACTACCCAAGAAGAGCACAAAAGTACCACAACATGCCTGCCTCCACAGCTTTTTCCTTGGGGACATGCCTAATTCCTGGCTGATTTGCCTTTCTCGTCTTAGGGTTGGGGTTCGGCCTAGGGCTAGGATTTTTAAAATCAGGAAGCCCTGAGTTCCAGGCACACTGGAGCTGTGAAAGGCATCCAAAAGGGAGTGCAAAAGTGCCACAACATGGTTGCTTTCACGGCTTTTTCCTTGGCAAGAAGCTTAACACCAGGCTGATTTCCCTTCCTAGGGTTACTGTAAGGCTTAGGCCTAGGGCTAGGATTTTTAAAACTAGGAAGCCCTTAGATCCACGCACACTGCAGCTGTTCAAGGCATCCCAAGGGGAGTACTAAAGTGCAACAACATGGCAGCTTTCACAGCTTTTTCCTTGGAACCATCCCTATACCTAGGCTGATTTATCTGCCTAGGGTTAGGGTTAGGGTTCAGCCTAGGTCTTGGAGTTTTTTAACCAGGAAGCCCTGAGTTCCAGGCTTACTGCATCTGCCAAAGGCATCCCAAAGGGAGTGCAGAAGTGCCACAACATGGCTGCTTTCACGGCTTTTCCCTTAGGAAGAACCCTAATACGCGGCTGATTTACCTTCCTAGGGTTACTGTTAGGCTTAGGCCTAGGACTTTTAAAACCAGGAAGCCCTGGGCTCCAGGCACTCTGCAGCTGCGGAAGGCATCCCAAGGGGAGCGCAAAAGTGACGCAACTTGGCTGCCACCACTGATATTTCCATGAGACCATCCCGAACCATAGGCTGATTTTCCTTCCTAGGGTTAAGGTTTGAGTTACGCCTAGGGTAAGGGTTCTATTAACCAGAAAGCCCTGAGTTCCAAGAACACAGCAGCTGCGAAGGACTTCCCAAGAAGAGCGCAAAAGTACCACAACATGCCTGCGTCGACAGCTTTTTCCTTGGGGACATGCCTAATTCCTGGCTGATTTGCCTTTCTCGTCTTAGGGTTGGGGTTCGGCCTAGGGCTAGGATTTTTAAAATCAGGAAGCCCTGAGTTCCAGGCACACTGGAGCTGTGAAAGGCATCCAAAAGGGAGTGGAAAAGTGCCACAACATGGCTGCTTTCACGGCTTTTTCCTTGGCAAGAAGCCTAACACCAGGCTGATTTACCTTCCTAGGGTTACTGTTAGGCTTAGGCCTAGGACTTTTAAAACCAGGAAGCCCTGGGCTCCAGGCACATGCAGCTGTTAAAGGCATCCCAAGAGGGCCGCAGAAGTGACACAACTTGGCTGCCTCTGCTGCTATTCTCATGAGACCATCCCGAACCATAGGCTGATTTTCCTTCCTAGGGTTAAGGTTTGAGTTACGCCTAGGGTAAGGGTTCTATTAACCAGAAAGCCCTGAGTTCCAAGAACACAGCAGCTGCGAAGGACTACCCAAGAAGAGCGCAAAAGTACCACAACATGCCTGCGTCGACAGCTTTTTCCTTGGGGACATGCCTAATTCCTGGCTGATTTGCCTTTCTCGTCTTAGGGTTGGGGTTCGGCCTAGGGCAAGGATTTTTAAAATCAGGAAGCCCTGATTTCCAGGCACACTGGAGCTGTGAAAGGCATCCCAAAGGGAGTGCAAAAGTTCCACAACATGGTTGCTTTCACGGCTTTTTCCTTGGCAAGAAGCTTAACACCATGCTGATTTTTCTTCCCAGCGTTACTGTAAGGCTTAGGTCTTGGGCTAGGATTTTTAAAACTAGGAAGCCCTTACATCCAGGCACACTGCAGCTGTTCAAGGCATCCCAAGGGGAGTACAAAAGTGCAACAACATGGCAGCTTTCACAGCTTTTTCCTTGGCACCATCCCTATACCTAGGCTGATTTATCCGCCTAGGGTTAGGGTTAGGGTTCAGGCTAGGGCTTGGAGTTTTTTAACCAGGAAGCCCTGAGTTCCAGGCTTACTGCATCTGCCAAAGGCATCCCAAAGGGAGTGCAGAAGTGCCACAACATGGCTGCTTTCACGGCTTTTCCCTTAGGAAGAACCCTAATACGCGGCTGATTTACCTTCCTAGGGTTACTGTTAGGCTTAGGCCTAGGACTTTTAAAACCAGGACGCCCTGGGCTCCAGGCACTCTGCAGCTGCGAAAGGCATCCCAAGGGGAGCGCAAAAGTGACACAACTTGGCTGCCACCACTGATATTTCCATGAGACCATCCCGAACCATAGGCTGATTTTCCTTCCTAGGGTTAAGGTTTGAGTTACCCCTAGGGTAAGGGTTCTATTAACTAGAAAGCCCTGAGTTCCAAGAACACAGCAGCTGCGAAGGACTAGCCAAGAAGAGCGCAAAAGTACCACAACATGCCTGCCTCCACAGCTTTTTCCTTGGGGACATGCCTAATTCCTGGCTGATTTGCCTTTCTCGTCTTAGGGTTGGGGTTCGGCCTAGGGCTAGGATTTTTTTAACTAGGAAGCCCTGAGTTCCAGGCTTACTGCATCTGCCAAAGGCATCCCAAAGGGAGTGCAGAAGTGCCTCAACATGGCTGCTTTCACGGCTTTTTCCTTGGCAAGAAGCCTAACACCCGGCTCATTTCCCTTCCCAGGGTTACTGTTAGGTTTCGGCCTAGGGCTAGGGTTTTTAAAACTAGGAAGCCCTTAGTTCCTGGCACACTGCAGCTGTTCAAGGCATCCCAAGGGGAGTACAAAAGTGCAACAACATGGCAGCTTTCACAGCTTTTTCCTTGGCACCATCCCTATACCTAGGCTGATTTATCTGCCTAGGGTTAGGTTTAGGCTTCAGCCTAGGTCTTGGTGTTTTTTAACCAGGAAGCCCTGAGTTCCAGGCTTACTGCATCTGCCAAAGGCATCCCAAAGGGAGTGCAGAAGTGCCACAACATGGCTGCTTTCACGGCTTTTCCCTTAGGAAGAACCCTAATACCCGGCTGATTTACCTTCCTAGGGTTACTGTTAGGCTTAGGCCTAGGACTTTTAAAACCAGGACGCCATGGGCTCCAGGCACTCTGCAGCTGCGAAAGGCATCCCAAGGGGAGTGCAAAAGTGACACAACTTGGCTGCCTCTGCTGCTATTCTCATGAGACCATCCCGAACCATAGGCTGATTTTCCTTCCTAGGGTTAAGGTTTGAGTTACGCCTAGGGTAAGGGTTCTATTAACCAGAAAGCCCTGAGTTCCAAGAACATACCAGCTGCGAAGGACTACCCAAGAAGAGCGCAAAAGTACCACAACATGCCTGCGTCGACAGCTTTTTCCTTGGGGACATGCCTAATTCCTGGCTGATTTGCCTTTCTCGTCTTAGGGTTGGGGTTCGGCCTAGGGCAAGGATTTTTAAAATCAGGAAGCCCTGATTTCCAGGCACACTGGAGCTGTGAAAGGCATCCCAAAGGGAGTGCAAAAGTTCCACAACATGGTTGCTTTCACGGCTTTTTCCTTGGCAAGAAGCTTAACACCAGGCTGATTTCCCTTCCCAGGGTTACTGTAAGGCTTAGGTCTTGGGCTAGGATTTTTAAAACTAGGAAGCCATTAGATCCAGGCACACTGCAGCTGTTCAAGGCATCCCAAGGGGAGTACAAAAGTGCAACAACATGGCAGCTTTCACAGCTTTTTCCTTGGCACCATCCCTATACCTAGGCTGATTTATCCGCCTAGGGTTAGGGTTAGGGTTCAGCCTAGGGCTTGGAGTTTTTTAACCAGGAAGCCCTGAGTTCCAGGCTTACTGCATCTGCCAAAGGCATCCCAAAGGGAGTGCAAAAGTGCCACAACATGGCTGCTTTCACAGCTTTTCCCTCAGGAAGAACCCTAATACCTGGCTGATTTACCTTCCTAGGGTTACTGTTAGGCTTAGGCCTAGGACTTTTAAAACCAGGAAGCCCTGGGCTCCAGGCATATGCAGCTGTTAAAGGCATCCCAAGAGGGCCGCAGAAGTGACACAACTTGGCTGCCTCTGCTTCTATTCTCATGAGACCATCCTGAACCATAGGCTGATTTTCCTTCCTAGGTTTAAGGTTTGAGTTACGCCTAGGGTAAGAGGTCTATTAACCAGAAAGACCTGAGTTCCAAGAACACAGCAGCTGCGAAGGACTAGCCAAGAAGAGCGCAAAAGTACCACAACATGCCTGCCTCCACAGCTTTTTCCTTGGGGACATGCCTGATTCCTGGCTGATTTGCCTTTCTCGTCTTAGGGTTGGGGTTCGGCCTAGGGCTAGGATTTTTTTAACTAGGAAGCCCTGAGTTCCAGGCTTACTGCATCTGCCAAAGGCATCCCAAAGGGAGTGCAGAAGTGCCACAACATGGCTGCTTTCACGGCTTTTCCCTTAGGAAGAACCCTAATACGCGGCTGATTTACCTTCCTAGGGTTACTGTTAGGCTTAGGCCTAGGACTTTTTAAAACCAGGAAGCCCTGGGCTCCAGGCACATGCAGCTGTTAAAGGCATCCCAAGGGGAGCGCAAAAGTGACGCAACTTGGCTGCCACCACTGATATTTCCATGAGACAATCCCAAATCATAGGCTGATTTTCCTTCC
This sequence comes from Ammospiza maritima maritima, assembly GCA_036010785.1. NCBI lineage: Eukaryota > Metazoa > Chordata > Aves > Passeriformes > Passerellidae > Ammospiza > Ammospiza maritima. The sequence goes on from JAYKTQ010000067.1 coordinate 1,901,744, forward strand.
TAGGGTGAAGGTTTGAGTTACGCCTAGGGTAAGAGTTCTATTAACCAGAAAGCCCTGAGTTCCAAGAACACAGCAGCTGCGAAGGACTACCCAAGAAGAGCACAAAAGTACCACAACATGCCTCCCTCCACAGCTTTTTCCTTGGGGACATGCCTAATTCCTGGCTGATTTGCCTTTCTCGTCTTAGGGTTGGGGTTCGGCCTAGGGCTAGGATTTTTAAAATCAGGAAGCCCTGAGTTCCAGGCACACTGGAGCTGTGAAAGGCATCCAAAAGGGAGTGCAAAAGTGCCACAACATGGTTGCTTTCACGGCTTTTTCCTTGGCAAGAAGCTTAACACCAGGCTGATTTCCCTTCCTAGGGTTACTGTAAGGCTTAGGCCTAGGGCTAGGATTTTTAAAACTAGGAAGCCCTTAGATCCACGCACACTGCAGCTGTTCAAGGCATCCCAAGGGGAGTACTAAAGTGCAACAACATGGCAGCTTTCACAGCTTTTTCCTTGGAACCATCCCTATACCTAGGCTGATTTATCTGCCTAGGGTTAGGGTTAGGGTTCAGCCTAGGTCTTGGAGTTTTTTAACCAGGAAGCCCTGAGTTCCAGGCTTACTGCATCTGCCAAAGGCATCCCAAAGGGAGTGCAGAAGTGCCACAACATGGCTGCTTTCACGGCTTTTCCCTTAGGAAGAACCCTAATACGCGGCTGATTTACCTTCCTAGGGTTACTGTTAGGCTTAGGCCTAGGACTTTTAAAACCAGGAAGCCCTGGGCTCCAGGCACTCTGCAGCTGCGGAAGGCATCCCAAGGGGAGCGCAAAAGTGACGCAACTTGGCTGCCACCACTGATATTTCCATGAGACCATCCCGAAACATAGGCTGATTTTCCTTCCTAGGGTTAAGGTTTGAGTTACGCCTAGGGTAAGGGTTCTATTAACCAGAAAGCCCTGAGTTCCAAGAACACAGCAGCTGCGAAGGACTTCCCAAGAAGAGCGCAAAAGTACCACAACATGCCTGCGTCGACAGCTTTTTCCTTGGGGACATGCCTAATTCCTGGCTGATTTGCCTTTCTCGTCTTAGGGTTGGGGTTCGGCCTAGGGCTAGGATTTTTAAAATCAGGAAGCCCTGAGTTCCAGGCACACTGGAGCTGTGAAAGGCATCCAAAAGGGAGTGCAAAAGTGCCACAACATGGCTGCTTTCACGGCTTTTTCCTTGGCAAGAAGCCTAACACCAGGCTGATTTACCTTCCTAGGGTTACTGTTAGGCTTAGGCCTAGGACTTTTAAAACCAGGAAGCCCTGGGCTCCAGGCACATGCAGCTGTTAAAGGCATCCCAAGAGGGCCGCAGAAGTGACACAACTTGGCTGCCACTGCTGCTATTCTCATGAGACCATCCCGAACCATAGGCTGATTTTCCTTCCTAGGGTTAAGGTTTGAGTTACGCCTAGGGTAAGGGTTCTATTAACCAGAAAGCCCTGAGTTCCAAGAACACAGCAGCTGCGAAGGACTAGCCAAGAAGAGCGCAAAAGTACCACAACATGCCTGCCTCCACAGCTTTTTCCTTGGGGACATGCCTAATTCCTGGCTGATTTGCCTTTCTCGTCTTAGGGTTGGGGTTCGGCCTAGGGCTAGGATTTTTTTAACTAGGAAGCCCTGAGTTCCAGGCTTACTTCATCTGCCAAAGGCATCCCAAAGGGAGTGCAGAAGTGCCACAACATGGCTGCTTTCACGGCTTTCCCCTTAGGAAGAACCCTAATACGCGGCTGATTTACCTTCCTAGGGTTACTGTTAGGCTTAGGCCTAGGACATTTAAAACTAGGAAGCCCTTACATCCAGGCGCACTACAGCTGTTTAAGGCATCCCAAGGGGAGTACTAAAGTACCACAACATGGCAGCTTTCACAGCTTTTTCCTTGGCACCATCCCTATACATAGGCTGATTTATCTGCCTAGGGTTAGGGTTAGGGTTCAGCCTAGGTCTTGGAGATTTTAACCAGGAAGCCCTGAGTTCCAGGCTTACTGCATCTGCCAAATGCATCCCAAAGGGAGTGCAGAAGTGCCACAACATGGCTGCTTTCACGGCATTTCCCTCAGGAAGAACCCTAATACGCGGCTGATTTACCTTCCTAGGGTTACTGTTAGGCTTAGGCCTAGGACTTTTAAAACCTGGAAGCCCTGGGCTCCAGGCACTCTGCAGCTGTGAAAGGCATCCCAAGGGGAGAGCAAAAGTGACACAACTTGGCTGCCACCACTGATATTTCCATGAGACCATCCCGAACCATAGGCTGATTTTCCTTCCTAGGGTTAAGGTTTGAGTTACGCCTAGGGTAAGGGTTCTATTAACCAGAAAGCCCTGAGTTCCAAGAACACAGCAGCTGTGAAGGACTACCCAAGAAGAGCGCAAAAGTACCACAACGTGCCTGCGTCGATAGTTTTTTCCTTGGGGACATGCCTAATTCCTGGCTGATTTGCCTTTCTCATCTTAGGGTTGGGGTTTGGCCTAGGGCTAGGATTTTTTTAACTAGGAAGCCCTGAGTTCCAGGCTTACTGCATCTGCCAAAAGCATCCCAAAGGGAGTGCAGAAGTGCCACAACATGGCTGCTTTCACGGCTTTTCCCTTAGGAAGAACCCTAATACGCGGCTGATTTACCTTCCTAGGGTTACTGTTAGGCTTAGGCCTAGGACTTTTAAAACCAGGAAGCCCTGGGCTCCAGGCACATGCAGCTGTTAAAGGCATCCCAAGAGGGCCGCAGAAGTGACACAACTTGGCTGCCACTGCTGCTATTCTCATGAGACCATCCCGAACCATAGGCTGATTTTCCTTCCTAGGGTGAAGGTTTGAGTTACGCCTAGGGTAAGGGTTCTATTAACCAGAAAGCCCTGAGTTCCAAGAACACAGCAGCTGCGAAGGACTACCCAAGAAGAGCACAAAAGTACCACAACATGCCTGCCTCCACAGCTTTTTCCTTGGGGACATGCCTAATTCCTGGCTGATTTGCCTTTCTCGTTTTAGGCTTGGGGTTCGGCCTAGGGCTAGGACTTTTAAAATCAGGAAGCCCTGAGTTCCAGGCACACTGGAGCTGTGAAAGGCATCCAAAAGGGAGTGCAAAAGTGCCACAACATGGTTGCTTTCACGGCTTTTTCCTTGGCAAGAAGCTTAACACCAGGCTGATTTACCTTCCTAGGGTTACTGTAAGGCTTAGGCCTAGGGCTAGGATTTTTAAAACTAGGAAGCCCTTAGATCCACGCACACTGCAGCTGTTCAAGGCATCCCAAGGGGAGTACTAAAGTGCAACAACATGGCAGCTTTCTCAGCTTTTTCCTTGGAACCATCCCTATACCTAGGCTGATTTATCTGCCTAGGGTTAGGGTTAGGGTTCAGCCTAGGGCTTGCAGTTTTTTAACCAGGAAGCCCTGAGTTCCAGGCTTACTGCATCTGCCAAAGGCATCCCAAAGGGAGTGCAGAAGTGCCACAACATGGCTGCTTTCACGGCTTTTCCCTTAGGAAGAACCCTAATATCCGGCTGATTTACCTTCCTAGGGTTACTGTTAGGCTTAGGCCTAGGACTTTTAAAACCAGGAAGCCCTGGGCTCCAGGCACTCTGCAGCTGCGGAAGGCATCCCAAGGGGAGCGCAAAAGTGACGCAACTTGGCTGCCACCACTGATATTTCCATGAGACCATCCCGAAACATAGGCTGATTTTCCTTCCTAGGGTTAAGGTTTGAGTTACGCCTAGGGTAAGGGTTCTATTAACCAGAAAGCCCTGAGTTCCAAGAACACAGCAGCTGCGAAGGACTAGCCAAGAAGAGCGCAAAAGTACCACAACATGCCTGCGTCGATAGCTTTTTCCTTGGGGACATGCCTAATTCCTGGCTGATTTGCCTTTCTCGTCTTAGGGTTGGGGTTCGGCCTAGGGCTAGGATTTTTTTAACTAGGAAGCCCTGAGTTCCAGGCTTACTTCATCTGCCAAAGGCATCCCAAAGGGAGTGCAGAAGTGCCACAACATGGCTGCTTTCACGGCTTTCCCCTTAGGAAGAACCCAAATACGCGGCTGATTTACCTTCCTAGGGTTACTGTTAGGCTTAGGCCTAGGACTTTTAAAACTAGGAAGCCCTTACATCCAGGCGCACTACAGCTGTTTAAGGCATCCCAAGGGGAGTACTAAAGTACCACAACATGGCAGCTTTCACAGCTTTTTCCTTGGCACCATCCCTATACATAGGCTGATTTATCTGCCTAGGGTTAGGGTTAGGGTTCAGCCTAGGGCTTGGAGATTTTAACCAGGAAGCCCTGAGTTCCAGGCTTACTGCATCTGCCAAATGCATCCCAAAGGGAGTGCAAAAGTGCCACAACATGGCTGCTTTCACGGCTTTTCCCTTAGGAAGAACCCTAATACGCGGCTGATTTACCTTCCTAGGGTTACTGTTAGGCTTAGGCCTAGGACTTTTAAAACCAGGAAGCCCTGGGCTCCAGGCACTCTGCAGCTGTGAAAGGCATCCCAAGGGGAGAGCAAAAGTGACACAACTTGGCTGCCACCACTGATATTTCCATGAGACCATCCCGAACCATAGGCTGATTTTCCTTCCTAGGGTTAAGGTTTGAGTTACGCCTAGGGTAAGGGTTCTATTAACCAGAAAGCCCTGAGTTCCAAGAACACAGCAGCTGTGAAGGACTACCCAAGAAGAGCGCAGAAGAACCACAACGTGCCTGCGTCGATAGTTTTTTCCTTTGGGACATGCCTAATTCCTGGCTGATTTGCCTTTCTCGTCTTAGGGTTGGGGTTCGGCCTAGGGCTAGGACTTTTAAAATCAGGAAGCCCTGAGTTCCAGGCACACTGGAGCTGTGAAAGGCATCCAAAAGGGAGTGCAAAAGTGCCACAACATGGCTGCTTTCACGGCTTTTTCCTTGGCAAGAAGGCTAACACCAGGCTGATTTTCCTTCCCAGGGTTACTGTTAGGCTTAGGACTAGGGCTAGGATTTTTAAAACTAGGAAGCCCTTAGATCCAGGCACACTGCAGCTGTTCAAGGCATCCCAAGGGGAGTACAAAAGTGCAACAACATGCCTGCCTCCACAGCTTTTTCCTTGGGGACATGCCTAATTCCTGGCTGATTTGCCTTTCTCATCTTAGGGTTGGGGTTCGGCCTAGGGCTAGGATTTTTTTAACTAGGAAGCCCTGAGTTCCAGGCTTACTGCATCTGCCAAAAGCATCCCAAAGGGAGTGCAGAAGTGCCACAACATGGCTGCTTTCACGGCTTTTCCCTTAGGAAGAACCCTAATACGCGGCTGATTTACCTTCCTAGGGTTACTGTTAGGCTTAGGCCTAGGACTTTTAAAACCAGGAAGCCCTGGGCTCCAGGCACATGCAGCTGTTAAAGGCATCCCAAGAGGGCCGCAGAAGTGACACAACTTGGCTGCCACTGCTGCTATTCTCATGAGACCATCCCGAACCATAGGCTGATTTTCCTTCCTAGGGTGAAGGTTTGAGTTACGCCTAGGGTAAGAGTTCTATTAACCAGAAAGCCCTGAGTTCCAAGAACACAGCAGCTGCGAAGGACTACCCAAGAAGAGCACAAAAGTACCACAACATGCCTGCCTCCACAGCTTTTTCCTTGGGGACATGCCTAATTCCTGGCTGATTTGCCTTTCTCGTCTTAGGGTTGGGGTTCGGCCTAGGGCTAGGATTTTTAAAATCAGGAAGCCCTGAGTTCCAGGCACACTGGAGCTGTGAAAGGCATCCAAAAGGGAGTGCAAAAGTGCCACAACATGGTTGCTTTCACGGCTTTTTCCTTGGCAAGAAGCTTAACACCAGGCTGATTTCCCTTCCTAGGGTTACTGTAAGGCTTAGGCCTAGGGCTAGGATTTTTAAAACTAGGAAGCCCTTAGATCCACGCACACTGCAGCTGTTCAAGGCATCCCAAGGGGAGTACTAAAGTGCAACAACATGGCAGCTTTCACAGCTTTTTCCTTGGAACCATCCCTATACCTAGGCTGATTTATCTGCCTAGGGTTAGGGTTAGGGTTCAGCCTAGGTCTCGGAGTTTTTTAACCAGGAAGCCCTGAGTTCCAGGCTTACTGCATCTGCCAAAGGCATCCCAAAGGGAGTGCAGAAGTGCCACAACATGGCTGCTTTCACGGCTTTTCCCTTAGGAAGAACCCTAATACGCGGCTGATTTACCTTCCTAGGGTTACTGTTAGGCTTAGGCCTAGGACTTTTAAAACCAGGACGCCCTGGGCTCCAGGCACTCTGCAGCTGCGGAAGGCATCCCAAGGGGAGCGCAAAAGTGACGCAACTTGGCTGCCACCACTGATATTTCCATGAGACCATCCCGAAACATAGGCTGATTTTCCTTCCTAGGGTTAAGGTTTGAGTTACGCCTAGGGTAAGGGTTCTATTAACCAGAAAGCCCTGAGTTCCAAGAACACAGCAGCTGCGAAGGACTTCCCAAGAAGAGCGCAAAAGTACCACAACATGCCTGCGTCGACAGCTTTTTCCTTGGGGACATGCCTAATTCCTGGCTGATTTGCCTTTCTCGTCTTAGGGTTGGGGTTCGGCCTAGGGCTAGGATTTTTAAAATCAGGAAGCCCTGAGTTCCAGGCACACTGGAGCTGTGAAAGGCATCCAAAAGGGAGTGCAAAAGTGCCACAACATGGCTGCTTTCACGGCTTTTTCCTTGGCAAGAAGCCTAACACCAGGCTGATTTACCTTCCTAGGGTTACTGTTAGGCTTAGGCCTAGGACTTTTAAAACCAGGAAGCCCTGGGCTCCAGGCACATGCAGCTGTTAAAGGCATCCCAAGAGGGCCGCAGAAGTGACACAACTTGGCTGCCTCTGCTGCTATTCTCATGAGACCATCCCGAACCATAGGCTGATTTTCCTTCCTAGGGTTAAGGTTTGAGTTACGCCTAGGGTAAGGGTTCTATTAACCAGAAAGCCCTGAGTTCCAAGAACACAGCAGCTGCGAAGGACTACCCAAGAAGAGCGCAAAAGTACCACAACATGCCTGCGTCGACAGCTTTTTCCTTGGGGACATGCCTAATTCCTGGCTGATTTGCCTTTCTCGTCTTAGGGTTGGGGTTCGGCCTAGGGCAAGGATTTTTAAAATCAGGAAGCCCTGATTTCCAGGCACACTGGAGCTGTGAAAGGCATCCCAAAGGGAGTGCAAAAGTTCCACAACATGGTTGCTTTCACGGCTTTTTCCTTGGCAAGAAGCTTAACACCATGCTGATTTTTCTTCCCAGCGTTACTGTAAGGCTTAGGTCTTGGGCTAGGATTTTTAAAACTAGGAAGCCCTTACATCCAGGCACACTGCAGCTGTTCAAGGCATCCCAAGGGGAGTACAAAAGTGCAACAACATGGCAGCTTTCACAGCTTTTTCCTTGGCACCATCCCTATACCTAGGCTGATTTATCCGCCTAGGGTTAGGGTTAGGGTTCAGGCTAGGGCTTGGAGTTTTTTAACCAGGAAGCCCTGAGTTCCAGGCTTACTGCATCTGCCAAAGGCATCCCAAAGGGAGTGCAGAAGTGCCACAACATGGCTGCTTTCACGGCTTTTCCCTTAGGAAGAACCCTAATACGCGGCTGATTTACCTTCCTAGGGTTACTGTTAGGCTTAGGCCTAGGACTTTTAAAACCAGGACGCCCTGGGCTCCAGGCACTCTGCAGCTGCGAAAGGCATCCCAAGGGGAGCGCAAAAGTGACACAACTTGGCTGCCACCACTGATATTTCCATGAGACCATCCCGAACCATAGGCTGATTTTCCTTCCTAGGGTTAAGGTTTGAGTTACCCCTAGGGTAAGGGTTCTATTAACTAGAAAGCCCTGAGTTCCAAGAACACAGCAGCTGCGAAGGACTAGCCAAGAAGAGCGCAAAAGTACCACAACATGCCTGCCTCCACAGCTTTTTCCTTGGGGACATGCCTAATTCCTGGCTGATTTGCCTTTCTCGTCTTAGGGTTGGGGTTCGGCCTAGGGCTAGGATTTTTTTAACTAGGAAGCCCTGAGTTCCAGGCTTACTGCATCTGCCAAAGGCATCCCAAAGGGAGTGCAGAAGTGCCTCAACATGGCTGCTTTCACGGCTTTTTCCTTGGCAAGAAGCCTAACACCCGGCTCATTTCCCTTCCCAGGGTTACTGTTAGGTTTCGGCCTAGGGCTAGGGTTTTTAAAACTAGGAAGCCCTTAGTTCCTGGCACACTGCAGCTGTTCAAGGCATCCCAAGGGGAGTACAAAAGTGCAACAACATGGCAGCTTTCACAGCTTTTTCCTTGGCACCATCCCTATACCTAGGCTGATTTATCTGCCTAGGGTTAGGTTTAGGCTTCAGCCTAGGTCTTGGTGTTTTTTAACCAGGAAGCCCTGAGTTCCAGGCTTACTGCATCTGCCAAAGGCATCCCAAAGGGAGTGCAGAAGTGCCACAACATGGCTGCTTTCACGGCTTTTCCCTTAGGAAGAACCCTAATACCCGGCTGATTTACCTTCCTAGGGTTACTGTTAGGCTTAGGCCTAGGACTTTTAAAACCAGGACGCCATGGGCTCCAGGCACTCTGCAGCTGCGAAAGGCATCCCAAGGGGAGTGCAAAAGTGACACAACTTGGCTGCCTCTGCTGCTATTCTCATGAGACCATCCCGAACCATAGGCTGATTTTCCTTCCTAGGGTTAAGGTTTGAGTTACGCCTAGGGTAAGGGTTCTATTAACCAGAAAGCCCTGAGTTCCAAGAACATACCAGCTGCGAAGGACTACCCAAGAAGAGCGCAAAAGTACCACAACATGCCTGCGTCGACAGCTTTTTCCTTGGGGACATGCCTAATTCCTGGCTGATTTGCCTTTCTCGTCTTAGGGTTGGGGTTCGGCCTAGGGCAAGGATTTTTAATATCAGGAAGCCCTGATTTCCAGGCACACTGGAGCTGTGAAAGGCATCCCAAAGGGAGTGCAAAAGTTCCACAACATGGTTGCTTTCACGGCTTTTTCCTTGGCAAGAAGCTTAACACCAGGCTGATTTCCCTTCCCAGGGTTACTGTAAGGCTTAGGTCTTGGGCTAGGATTTTTAAAACTAGGAAGCCATTAGATCCAGGCACACTGCAGCTGTTCAAGGCATCCCAAGGGGAGTACAAAAGTGCAACAACATGGCAGCTTTCACAGCTTTTTCCTTGGCACCATCCCTATACCTAGGCTGATTTATCCGCCTAGGGTTAGGGTTAGGGTTCAGCCTAGGGCTTGGAGTTTTTTAACCAGGAAGCCCTGAGTTCCAGGCTTACTGCATCTGCCAAAGGCATCCCAAAGGGAGTGCAAAAGTGCCACAACATGGCTGCTTTCACAGCTTTTCCCTCAGGAAGAACCCTAATACCTGGCTGATTTACCTTCCTAGGGTTACTGTTAGGCTTAGGCCTAGGACTTTTAAAACCAGGAAGCCCTGGGCTCCAGGCATATGCAGCTGTTAAAGGCATCCCAAGAGGGCCGCAGAAGTGACACAACTTGGCTGCCTCTGCTTCTATTCTCATGAGACCATCCTGAACCATAGGCTGATTTTCCTTCCTAGGTTTAAGGTTTGAGTTACGCCTAGGGTAAGAGGTCTATTAACCAGAAAGACCTGAGTTCCAAGAACACAGCAGCTGCGAAGGACTACCCAAGAAGAGCGCAAAAGTACCACAACATGCCTGCCTCCACAGCTTTTTCCTTGGGGACATGCCTGATTCCTGGCTGATTTGCCTTTCTCGTCTTAGGGTTGGGGTTCGGCCTAGGGCTAGGATTTTTTTAACTAGGAAGCCCTGAGTTCCAGGCTTACTGCATCTGCCAAAGGCATCCCAAAGGGAGTGCAGAAGTGCCACAACATGGCTGCTTTCACGGCTTTTCCCTTAGGAAGAACCCTAATACGCGGCTGATTTACCTTCCTAGGGTTACTGTTAGGCTTAGGCCTAGGACTTTTTAAAACCAGGAAGCCCTGGGCTCCAGGCACATGCAGCTGTTAAAGGCATCCCAAGGGGAGCGCAAAAGTGACGCAACTTGGCTGCCACCACTGATATTTCCATGAGACAATCCCAAATCATAGGCTGATTTTCCTTCCTAGGGTGAAGGTTTGAATTACGCCTAGGGTAAGAGTTCTATTAACCAGAAAGCCCTGAGTTCCAAGAACACAGCAGCTGCGAAGGACTACCCAAGAAGAGCACAAAAGTACCACAACATGCCTGCCTCCACAGCTTTTTCCTTGGGGACATGCCTAATTCCTGGCTGATTTGCCTTTCTCGTCTTAGGGTTGGGGTTCGGCCTAGGGCTAGGATTTTTAAAATCAGGAAGCCCTGAGTTCCAGGCACACTGGAGCTGTGAAAGGCATCCAAAAGGGAGTGCAAAAGTGCCACAACATGGTTGCTTTCACGGCTTTTTCCTTGGCAAGAAGCTTAACACCAGGCTGATTTCCCTTCCTAGGGTTACTGTAAGGCTTAGGCCTAGGGCTAGGATTTTTAAAACTAGGAAGCCCTTAGATCCACGCACACTGCAGCTGTTCAAGGCATCCCAAGGGGAGTACTAAAGTGCAACAACATGGCAGCTTTCACAGCTTTTTCCTTGGAACCATCCCTATACCTAGGCTGATTTATCTGCCTAGGGTTAGGGTTAGGGTTCAGCCTAGGTCTTGGAGTTTTTTAACCAGGAAGCCCTGAGTTCCAGGCTTACTGCATCTGCCAAAGGCATCCCAAAGGGAGTGCAGAAGTGCCACAACATGGCTGCTTTCACGGCTTTTCCCTTAGGAAGAACCCTAATACGCGGCTGATTTACCTTCCTAGGGTTACTGTTAGGCTTAGGCCTAGGACTTTTAAAACCAGGAAGCCCTGGGCTCCAGGCACTCTGCAGCTGCGGAAGGCATCCCAAGGGGAGCGCAAAAGTGACGCAACTTGGCTGCCACCACTGATATTTCCATGAGACCATCCCGAACCATAGGCTGATTTTCCTTCCTAGGGTTAAGGTTTGAGTTACGCCTAGGGTAAGGGTTCTATTAACCAGAAAGCCCTGAGTTCCAAGAACACAGCAGCTGCGAAGGACTTCCCAAGAAGAGCGCAAAAGTACCACAACATGCCTGCGTCGACAGCTTTTTCCTTGGGGACATGCCTAATTCCTGGCTGATTTGCCTTTCTCGTCTTAGGGTTGGGGTTCGGCCTAGGGCTAGGATTTTTAAAATCAGGAAGCCCTGAGTTCCAGGCACACTGGAGCTGTGAAAGGCATCCAAAAGGGAGTGGAAAAGTGCCACAACATGGCTGCTTTCACGGCTTTTTCCTTGGCAAGAAGCCTAACACCAGGCTGATTTACCTTCCTAGGGTTACTGTTAGGCTTAGGCCTAGGACTTTTAAAACCAGGAAGCCCTGGGCTCCAGGCACATGCAGCTGTTAAAGGCATCCCAAGAGGGCCGCAGAAGTGACACAACTTGGCTGCCTCTGCTGCTATTCTCATGAGACCATCCCGAACCATAGGCTGATTTTCCTTCCTAGGGTTAAGGTTTGAGTTACGCCTAGGGTAAGGGTTCTATTAACCAGAAAGCCCTGAGTTCCAAGAACACAGCAGCTGCGAAGGACTACCCAAGAAGAGCGCAAAAGTACCACAACATGCCTGCGTCGACAGCTTTTTCCTTGGGGACATGCCTAATTCCTGGCTGATTTGCCTTTCTCGTCTTAGGGTTGGGGTTCGGCCTAGGGCAAGGATTTTTAAAATCAGGAAGCCCTGATTTCCAGGCACACTGGAGCTGTGAAAGGCATCCCAAAGGGAGTGCAAAAGTTCCACAACATGGTTGCTTTCACGGCTTTTTCCTTGGCAAGAAGCTTAACACCATGCTGATTTTTCTTCCCAGCGTTACTGTAAGGCTTAGGTCTTGGGCTAGGATTTTTAAAACTAGGAAGCCCTTACATCCAGGCACACTGCAGCTGTTCAAGGCATCCCAAGGGGAGTACAAAAGTGCAACAACATGGCAGCTTTCACAGCTTTTTCCTTGGCACCATCCCTATACCTAGGCTGATTTATCCGCCTAGGGTTAGGGTTAGGGTTCAGGCTAGGGCTTGGAGTTTTTTAACCAGGAAGCCCTGAGTTCCAGGCTTACTGCATCTGCCAAAGGCATCCCAAAGGGAGTGCAGAAGTGCCACAACATGGCTGCTTTCACGGCTTTTCCCTTAGGAAGAACCCTAATACGCGGCTGATTTACCTTCCTAGGGTTACTGTTAGGCTTAGGCCTAGGACTTTTAAAACCAGGACGCCCTGGGCTCCAGGCACTCTGCAGCTGCGAAAGGCATCCCAAGGGGAGCGCAAAAGTGACACAACTTGGCTGCCACCACTGATATTTCCATGAGACCATCCCGAACCATAGGCTGATTTTCCTTCCTAGGGTTAAGGTTTGAGTTACCCCTAGGGTAAGGGTTCTATTAACTAGAAAGCCCTGAGTTCCAAGAACACAGCAGCTGCGAAGGACTAGCCAAGAAGAGCGCAAAAGTACCACAACATGCCTGCGTCGACAGCTTTTTCCTTGGGGACATGCCTAATTCCTGGCTGATTTGCCTTTCTCGTCTTAGGGTTGGGGTTCGGCCTAGGGCTAGGATTTTTTTAACTAGGAAGCCCTGAGTTCCAGGCTTACTGCATCTGCCAAAGGCATCCCAAAGGGAGTGCAGAAGTGCCTCAACATGGCTGCTTTCACGGCTTTTTCCTTGGCAAGAAGCCTAACACCCGGCTCATTTCCCTTCCCAGGGTTACTGTTAGGTTTCGGCCTAGGGCTAGGGTTTTTAAAACTAGGAAGCCCTTAGTTCCTGGCACACTGCAGCTGTTCAAGGCATCCCAAGGGGAGTACAAAAGTGCAACAACATGGCAGCTTTCACAGCTTTTTCCTTGGCACCATCCCTATACCTAGGCTGATTTATCTGCCTAGGGTTAGGTTTAGGCTTCAGCCTAGGTCTTGGTGTTTTTTAACCAGGAAGCCCTGAGTTCCAGGCTTACTGCATCTGCCAAAGGCATCCCAAAGGGAGTGCAGAAGTGCCACAACATGGCTGCTTTCACGGCTTTTCCCTTAGGAAGAACCCTAATACCCGGCTGATTTACCTTCCTAGGGTTACTGTTAGGCTTAGGCCTAGGACTTTTAAAACCAGGACGCCATGGGCTCCAGGCACTCTGCAGCTGCGAAAGGCATCCCAAGGGGAGTGCAAAAGTGACACAACTTGGCTGCCTCTGCTGCTATTCTCATGAGACCATCCCGAACCATAGGCTGATTTTCCTTCCTAGGGTTAAGGTTTGAGTTACGCCTAGGGTAAGGGTTCTATTAACCAGAAAGCCCTGAGTTCCAAGAACATACCAGCTGCGAAGGACTACCCAAGAAGAGCGCAAAAGTACCACAACATGCCTGCGTCGACAGCTTTTTCCTTGGGGACATGCCTAATTCCTGGCTGATTTGCCTTTCTCGTCTTAGGGTTGGGGTTCGGCCTAGGGCAAGGATTTTTAAAATCAGGAAGCCCTGATTTCCAGGCACACTGGAGCTGTGAAAGGCATCCCAAAGGGAGTGCAAAAGTTCCACAACATGGTTGCTTTCACGGCTTTTTCCTTGGCAAGAAGCTTAACACCAGGCTGATTTCCCTTCCCAGGGTTACTGTAAGGCTTAGGTCTTGGGCTAGGATTTTTAAAACTAGGAAGCCATTAGATCCAGGCACACTGCAGCTGTTCAAGGCATCCCAAGGGGAGTACAAAAGTGCAACAACATGGCAGCTTTCACAGCTTTTTCCTTGGCACCATCCCTATACCTAGGCTGATTTATCCGCCTAGGGTTAGGGTTAGGGTTCAGCCTAGGGCTTGGAGTTTTTTAACCAGGAAGCCCTGAGTTCCAGGCTTACTGCATCTGCCAAAGGCATCCCAAAGGGAGTGCAAAAGTGCCACAACATGGCTGCTTTCACAGCTTTTCCCTCAGGAAGAACCCTAATACCTGGCTGATTTACCTTCCTAGGGTTACTGTTAGGCTTAGGCCTAGGACTTTTAAAACCAGGAAGCCCTGGGCTCCAGGCATATGCAGCTGTTAAAGGCATCCCAAGAGGGCCGCAGAAGTGACACAACTTGGCTGCCTCTGCTTCTATTCTCATGAGACCATCCTGAACCATAGGCTGATTTTCCTTCCTAGGTTTAAGGTTTGAGTTACGCCTAGGGTAAGAGGTCTATTAACCAGAAAGACCTGAGTTCCAAGAACACAGCAGCTGCGAAGGACTAGCCAAGAAGAGCGCAAAAGTACCACAACATGCCTGCCTCCACAGCTTTTTCCTTGGGGACATGCCTGATTCCTGGCTGATTTGCCTTTCTCGTCTTAGGGTTGGGGTTCAGCCTAGGGCTAGGATTTTTTTAACTAGGAAGCCCTGAGTTCCAGGCTTACTGCATCTGCCAAAGGCATCCCAAAGGGAGTGCAGAAGTGCCACAACATGGCTGCTTTCACGGCTTTTCCCTTAGGAAGAACCCTAATACGCGGCTGATTTACCTTCCTAGGGTTACTGTTAGGCTTAGGCCTAGGACTTTTTAAAACCAGGAAGCCCTGGGCTCCAGGCACATGCAGCTGTTAAAGGCATCCCAAGGGGAGCGCAAAAGTGACGCAACTTGGCTGCCACCACTGATATTTCCATGAGACAATCCCAAATCATAGGCTGATTTTCCTTCCTAGGGTGAAGGTTTGAGTTACGCCTAGGGTAAGAGTTCTATTAACCAGAAAGCCCTGAGTTCCAAGAACACAGCAGCTGCGAAGGACTACCCAAGAAGAGCACAAAAGTACCACAACATGCCTGCCTCCACAGCTTTTTCCTTGGGGACATGCCTAATTCCTGGCTGATTTGCCTTTCTCGTCTTAGGGTTGGGGTTCGGCCTAGGGCTAGGATTTTTAAAATCAGGAAGCCCTGAGTTCCAGGCACACTGGAGCTGTGAAAGGCATCCAAAAGGGAGTGCAAAAGTGCCACAACATGGTTGCTTTCACGGCTTTTTCCTTGGCAAGAAGCTTAACACCAGGCTGATTTCCCTTCCTAGGGTTACTGTAAGGCTTAGGCCTAGGGCTAGGATTTTTAAAACTAGGAAGCCCTTAGATCCACGCACACTGCAGCTGTTCAAGGCATCCCAAGGGGAGTACTAAAGTGCAACAACATGGCAGCTTTCACAGCTTTTTCCTTGGAACCATCCCTATACCTAGGCTGATTTATCTGCCTAGGGTTAGGGTTAGGGTTCAGCCTAGGTCTTGGAGTTTTTTAACCAGGAAGCCCTGAGTTCCAGGCTTACTGCATCTGCCAAAGGCATCCCAAAGGGAGTGCAGAAGTGCCACAACATGGCTGCTTTCACGGCTTTTCCCTTAGGAAGAACCCTAATACGCGGCTGATTTACCTTCCTAGGGTTACTGTTAGGCTTAGGCCTAGGACTTTTAAAACCAGGAAGCCCTGGGCTCCAGGCACTCTGCAGCTGCGGAAGGCATCCCAAGGGGAGCGCAAAAGTGACGCAACTTGGCTGCCACCACTGATATTTCCATGAGACCATCCCGAAACATAGGCTGATTTTCCTTCCTAGGGTTAAGGTTTGAGTTACGCCTAGGGTAAGGGTTCTATTAACCAGAAAGCCCTGAGTTCCAAGAACACAGCAGCTGCGAAGGACTTCCCAAGAAGAGCGCAAAAGTACCACAACATGCCTGCGTCGACAGCTTTTTCCTTGGGGACATGCCTAATTCCTGGCTGATTTGCCTTTCTCGTCTTAGGGTTGGGGTTCGGCCTAGGGCTAGGATTTTTAAAATCAGGAAGCCCTGAGTTCCAGGCACACTGGAGCTGTGAAAGGCATCCAAAAGGGAGTGCAAAAGTGCCACAACATGGCTGCTTTCACGGCTTTTTCCTTGGCAAGAAGCCTAACACCAGGCTGATTTACCTTCCTAGGGTTACTGTTAGGCTTAGGCCTAGGACTTTTAAAACCAGGAAGCCCTGGGCTCCAGGCACATGCAGCTGTTAAAGGCATCCCAAGAGGGCCGCAGAAGTGACACAACTTGGCTGCCTCTGCTGCTATTCTCATGAGACCATCCCGAACCATAGGCTGATTTTCCTTCCTAGGGTTAAGGTTTGAGTTACGCCTAGGGTAAGGGTTCTATTAACCAGAAAGCCCTGAGTTCCAAGAACACAGCAGCTGCGAAGGACTACCCAAGAAGAGCGCAAAAGTACCACAACATGCCTGCGTCGACAGCTTTTTCCTTGGGGACATGCCTAATTCCTGGCTGATTTGCCTTTCTCGTCTTAGGGTTGGGGTTCGGCCTAGGGCAAGGATTTTTAAAATCAGGAAGCCCTGATTTCCAGGCACACTGGAGCTGTGAAAGGCATCCCAAAGGGAGTGCAAAAGTTCCACAACATGGTTGCTTTCACGGCTTTTTCCTTGGCAAGAAGCTTAACACCAGGCTGATTTCCCTTCCCAGCGTTACTGTAAGGCTTAGGTCTTGGGCTAGGATTTTTAAAACTAGGAAGCCCTTACATCCAGGCACACTGCAGCTGTTCAAGGCATCCCAAGGGGAGTACAAAAGTGCAACAACATGGCAGCTTTCACAGCTTTTTCCTTGGCACCATCCCTATACCTAGGCTGATTTATCCGCCTAGGGTTAGGGTTAGGGTTCAGGCTAGGGCTTGGAGTTTTTTAACCAGGAAGCCCTGAGTTCCAGGCTTACTGCATCTGCCAAAGGCATCCCAAAGGGAGTGCAGAAGTGCCACAACATGGCTGCTTTCACGGCTTTTCCCTTAGGAAGAACCCTAATACGCGGCTGATTTACCTTCCTAGGGTTACTGTTAGGCTTAGGCCTAGGACTTTTAAAACCAGGACGCCCTGGGCTCCAGGCACTCTGCAGCTGCGAAAGGCATCCCAAGGGGAGCGCAAAAGTGACACAACTTGGCTGCCACCACTGATATTTCCATGAGACCATCCCGAACCATAGGCTGATTTTCCTTCCTAGGGTTAAGGTTTGAGTTACCCCTAGGGTAAGGGTTCTATTAACTAGAAAGCCCTGAGTTCCAAGAACACAGCAGCTGCGAAGGACTAGCCAAGAAGAGCGCAAAAGTACCACAACATGCCTGCGTCGACAGCTTTTTCCTTGGGGACATGCCTAATTCCTGGCTGATTTGCCTTTCTCGTCTTAGGGTTGGGGTTCGGCCTAGGGCTAGGATTTTTTTAACTAGGAAGCCCTGAGTTCCAGGCTTACTGCATCTGCCAAAGGCATCCCAAAGGGAGTGCAGAAGTGCCTCAACATGGCTGCTTTCACGGCTTTTTCCTTGGCAAGAAGCCTAACACCCGGCTCATTTCCCTTCCCAGGGTTACTGTTAGGTTTCGGCCTAGGGCTAGGGTTTTTAAAACTAGGAAGCCCTTAGTTCCTGGCACACTGCAGCTGTTCAAGGCATCCCAAGGGGAGTACAAAAGTGCAACAACATGGCAGCTTTCACAGCTTTTTCCTTGGCACCATCCCTATACCTAGGCTGATTTATCTGCCTAGGGTTAGGTTTAGGCTTCAGCCTAGGTCTTGGTGTTTTTTAACCAGGAAGCCCTGAGTTCCAGGCTTACTGCATCTGCCAAAGGCATCCCAAAGGGAGTGCAGAAGTGCCACAACATGGCTGCTTTCACGGCTTTTCCCTTAGGAAGAACCCTAATACCCGGCTGATTTACCTTCCTAGGGTTACTGTTAGGCTTAGGCCTAGGACTTTTAAAACCAGGACGCCATGGGCTCCAGGCACTCTGCAGCTGCGAAAGGCATCCCAAGGGGAGTGCAAAAGTGACACAACTTGGCTGCCTCTGCTGCTATTCTCATGAGACCATCCCGAACCATAGGCTGATTTTCCTTCCTAGGGTTAAGGTTTGAGTTACGCCTAGGGTAAGGGTTCTATTAACCAGAAAGCCCTGAGTTCCAAGAACATACCAGCTGCGAAGGACTACCCAAGAAGAGCGCAAAAGTACCACAACATGCCTGCGTCGACAGCTTTTTCCTTGGGGACATGCCTAATTCCTGGCTGATTTGCCTTTCTCGTCTTAGGGTTGGGGTTCGGCCTAGGGCAAGGATTTTTAAAATCAGGAAGCCCTGATTTCCAGGCACACTGGAGCTGTGAAAGGCATCCCAAAGGGAGTGCAAAAGTTCCACAACATGGTTGCTTTCACGGCTTTTTCCTTGGCAAGAAGCTTAACACCAGGCTGATTTCCCTTCCCAGGGTTACTGTAAGGCTTAGGTCTTGGGCTAGGATTTTTAAAACTAGGAAGCCATTAGATCCAGGCACACTGCAGCTGTTCAAGGCATCCCAAGGGGAGTACAAAAGTGCAACAACATGGCAGCTTTCACAGCTTTTTCCTTGGCACCATCCCTATACCTAGGCTGATTTATCCGCCTAGGGTTAGGGTTAGGGTTCAGCCTAGGGCTTGGAGTTTTTTAACCAGGAAGCCCTGAGTTCCAGGCTTACTGCATCTGCCAAAGGCATCCCAAAGGGAGTGCAAAAGTGCCACAACATGGCTGCTTTCACAGCTTTTCCCTCAGGAAGAACCCTAATACCTGGCTGATTTACCTTCCTAGGGTTACTGTTAGGCTTAGGCCTAGGACTTTTAAAACCAGGAAGCCCTGGGCTCCAGGCATATGCAGCTGTTAAAGGCATCCCAAGAGGGCCGCAGAAGTGACACAACTTGGCTGCCTCTGCTTCTATTCTCATGAGACCATCCTGAACCATAGGCTGATTTTCCTTCCTAGGTTTAAGGTTTGAGTTACGCCTAGGGTAAGAGGTCTATTAACCAGAAAGACCTGAGTTCCAAGAACACAGCAGCTGCGAAGGACTAGCCAAGAAGAGCGCAAAAGTACCACAACATGCCTGCCTCCACAGCTTTTTCCTTGGGGACATGCCTGATTCCTGGCTGATTTGCCTTTCTCGTCTTAGGGTTGGGGTTCAGCCTAGGGCTAGGATTTTTTTAACTAGGAAGCCCTGAGTTCCAGGCTTACTGCATCTGCCAAAGGCATCCCAAAGGGAGTGCAGAAGTGCCACAACATGGCTGCTTTCACGGCTTTTCCCTTAGGAAGAACCCTAATACGCGGCTGATTTACCTTCCTAGGGTTACTGTTAGGCTTAGGCCTAGGACTTTTTAAAACCAGGAAGCCCTGGGCTCCAGGCACATGCAGCTGTTAAAGGCATCCCAAGGGGAGCGCAAAAGTGACGCAACTTGGCTGCCACCACTGATATTTCCATGAGACAATCCCAAATCATAGGCTGATTTTCCTTCCTAGGGTGAAGGTTTGAGTTACGCCTAGGGTAAGAGTTCTATTAACCAGAAAGCCCTGAGTTCCAAGAACACAGCAGCTGCGAAGGACTACCCAAGAAGAGCACAAAAGTACCACAACATGCCTGCCTCCACAGCTTTTTCCTTGGGGACATGCCTAATTCCTGGCTGATTTGCCTTTCTCGTCTTAGGGTTGGGGTTCGGCCTAGGGCTAGGATTTTTAAAATCAGGAAGCCCTGAGTTCCAGGCACACTGGAGCTGTGAAAGGCATCCAAAAGGGAGTGCAAAAGTGCCACAACATGGTTGCTTTCACGGCTTTTTCCTTGGCAAGAAGCTTAACACCAGGCTGATTTCCCTTCCTAGGGTTACTGTAAGGCTTAGGCCTAGGGCTAGGATTTTTAAAACTAGGAAGCCCTTAGATCCACGCACACTGCAGCTGTTCAAGGCATCCCAAGGGGAGTACTAAAGTGCAACAACATGGCAGCTTTCACAGCTTTTTCCTTGGAACCATCCCTATACCTAGGCTGATTTATCTGCCTAGGGTTAGGGTTAGGGTTCAGCCTAGGTCTTGGAGTTTTTTAACCAGGAAGCCCTGAGTTCCAGGCTTACTGCATCTGCCAAAGGCATCCCAAAGGGAGTGCAGAAGTGCCACAACATGGCTGCTTTCACGGCTTTTCCCTTAGGAAGAACCCTAATACGCGGCTGATTTACCTTCCTAGGGTTACTGTTAGGCTTAGGCCTAGGACTTTTAAAACCAGGAAGCCCTGGGCTCCAGGCACTCTGCAGCTGCGGAAGGCATCCCAAGGGGAGCGCAAAAGTGACGCAACTTGGCTGCCACCACTGATATTTCCATGAGACCATCCCGAAACATAGGCTGATTTTCCTTCCTAGGGTTAAGGTTTGAGTTACGCCTAGGGTAAGGGTTCTATTAACCAGAAAGCCCTGAGTTCCAAGAACACAGCAGCTGCGAAGGACTTCCCAAGAAGAGCGCAAAAGTACCACAACATGCCTGCGTCGACAGCTTTTTCCTTGGGGACATGCCTAATTCCTGGCTGATTTGCCTTTCTCGTCTTAGGGTTGGGGTTCGGCCTAGGGCTAGGATTTTTAAAATCAGGAAGCCCTGAGTTCCAGGCACACTGGAGCTGTGAAAGGCATCCAAAAGGGAGTGGAAAAGTGCCACAACATGGCTGCTTTCACGGCTTTTTCCTTGGCAAGAAGCCTAACACCAGGCTGATTTACCTTCCTAGGGTTACTGTTAGGCTTAGGCCTAGGACTTTTAAAACCAGGAAGCCCTGGGCTCCAGGCACATGCAGCTGTTAAAGGCATCCCAAGAGGGCCGCAGAAGTGACACAACTTGGCTGCCTCTGCTGCTATTCTCATGAGACCATCCCGAACCATAGGCTGATTTTCCTTCCTAGGGTTAAGGTTTGAGTTACGCCTAGGGTAAGGGTTCTATTAACCAGAAAGCCCTGAGTTCCAAGAACACAGCAGCTGCGAAGGACTACCCAAGAAGAGCGCAAAAGTACCACAACATGCCTGCGTCGACAGCTTTTTCCTTGGGGACATGCCTAATTCCTGGCTGATTTGCCTTTCTCGTCTTAGGGTTGGGGTTCGGCCTAGGGCAAGGATTTTTAAAATCAGGAAGCCCTGATTTCCAGGCACACTGGAGCTGTGAAAGGCATCCCAAAGGGAGTGCAAAAGTTCCACAACATGGTTGCTTTCACGGCTTTTTCCTTGGCAAGAAGCTTAACACCAGGCTGATTTTTCTTCCCAGCGTTACTGTAAGGCTTAGGTCTTGGGCTAGGATTTTTAAAACTAGGAAGCCCTTACATCCAGGCACACTGCAGCTGTTCAAGGCATCCCAAGGGGAGTACAAAAGTGCAACAACATGGCAGCTTTCACAGCTTTTTCCTTGGCACCATCCCTATACCTAGGCTGATTTATCCGCCTAGGGTTAGGGTTAGGGTTCAGGCTAGGGCTTGGAGTTTTTTAACCAGGAAGACCTGAGTTCCAGGCTTACTGCATCTGCCAAAGGCATCCCAAAGGGAGTGCAGAAGTGCCACAACATGGCTGCTTTCACGGCTTTTCCCTTAGGAAGAACCCTAATACGCGGCTGATTTACCTTCCTAGGGTTACTGTTAGGCTTAGGCCTAGGACTTTTAAAACCAGGACGCCCTGGGCTCCAGGCACTCTGCAGCTGCGAAAGGCATCCCAAGGGGAGCGCAAAAGTGACACAACTTGGCTGCCACCACTGATATTTCCATGAGACCATCCCGAACCATAGGCTGATTTTCCTTCCTAGGGTTAAGGTTTGAGTTACCCCTAGGGTAAGGGTTCTATTAACTAGAAAGCCCTGAGTTCCAAGAACACAACAGCTGCGAAGGACTAGCCAAGAAGAGCGCAAAAGTACCACAACATGCCTGCGTCGACAGCTTTTTCCTTGGGGACATGCCTAATTCCTGGCTGATTTGCCTTTCTCGTCTTAGGGTTGGGGTTCGGCCTAGGGCTAGGATTTTTAAAATCAGGAAGCCCTGAGTTCCAGGCACACTGGAGCTGTGAAAGGCATCCAAAAGGGAGTGAAAAAGTGCCACAACATGGCTGCTTTCACGGCTTTTTCCTTGGCAAGAAGCCTAACACCCGGCTGATTTCCCTTCCCAGGGTTACTGTTAGGTTTAGGCCTAGGGCTAGGGTTTTTAAAACTAGGAAGCCCTTAGTTCCAGGCACACTGCAGCTGTTCAAGGCATCCCAAGGGGAGTACAAAAGTGCAACAACATGGCAGCTTTCACAGCTTTTTCCTTGGCACCATCCCTATACCTAGGCTGATTTATCTGCCTAGGGTTAGGTTTAGGCTTCAGCCTAGGTCTTGGAGTTTTTTAACCAGGAAGCCCTGAGTTCCAGGCTTACTGCATCTGCCAAAGGCATCCCAAAGGGAGTGCAGAAGTGCCACAACATGGCTGCTTTCACGGCTTTTCCCTTAGGAAGAACCCTAATACCCGGCTGATTTACCTTCCTAGGGTTACTGTTAGGCTTAGGCCTAGGACTTTTAAAACCAGGACGCCATGGGCTCCAGGCACTCTGCAGCTGCGAAAGGCATCCCAAGGGGAGTGCAAAAGTGACACAACTTGGCTGCCTCTGCTGCTATTCTCATGAGACCATCCCGAACCATAGGCTGATTTTCCTTCCTAGGGTTAAGGTTTGAGTTACGCCTAGGGTAAGGGTTCTATTAACCAGAAAGCCCTGAGTTCCAAGAACATACCAGCTGCGAAGGACTACCCAAGAAGAGCGCAAAAGTACCACAACATGCCTGCGTCGACAGCTTTTTCCTTGGGGACATGCCTAATTCCTGGCTGATTTGCCTTTCTCGTCTTAGGGTTGGGGTTCGGCCTAGGGCAAGGATTTTTAAAATCAGGAAGCCCTGATTTCCAGGCACACTGGAGCTGTGAAAGGCATCCCAAAGGGAGTGCAAAAGTTCCACAACATGGTTGCTTTCACGGCTTTTTCCTTGGCAAGAAGCTTAACACCATGCTGATTTCCCTTCCCAGGGTTACTGTAAGGCTTAGGTCTTGGGCTAGGATTTTTAAAACTAGGAAGCCATTAGATCCAGGCACACTGCAGCTGTTCAAGGCATCCCAAGGGGAGTACAAAAGTGCAACAACATGGCAGCTTTCACAGCTTTTTCCTTGGCACCATCCCTATACCTAGGCTGATTTATCCGCCTAGGGTTAGGGTTAGGGTTCAGCCTAGGGCTTGGAGTTTTTTAACCAGGAAGCCCTGAGTTCCAGGCTTACTGCATCTGCCAAAGGCATCCCAAAGGGAGTGCAAAAGTGCCACAACATGGCTGCTTTCACAGCTTTTCCCTCAGGAAGAACCCTAATACCTGGCTGATTTACCTTCCTAGGGTTACTGTTAGGCTTAGGCCTAGGACTTTTAAAACCAGGAAGCCCTGGGCTCCAGGCATATGCAGCTGTTAAAGGCATCCCAAGAGGGCCGCAGAAGTGACACAACTTGGCTGCCTCTGCTTCTATTCTCATGAGACCATCCTGAACCATAGGCTGATTTTCCTTCCTAGGTTTAAGGTTTGAGTTACGCCTAGGGTAAGAGGTCTATTAACCAGAAAGACCTGAGTTCCAAGAACACAGCAGCTGCGAAGGACTACCCAAGAAGAGCGCAAAAGTACCACAACATGCCTGCCTCCACAGCTTTTTCCTTGGGGACATGCCTGATTCCTGGCTGATTTGCCTTTCTCGTCTTAGGGTTGGGGTTCGGCCTAGGGCTAGGATTTTTTTAACTAGGAAGCCCTGAGTTCCAGGCTTACTGCATCTGCCAAAGGCATCCCAAAGGGAGTGCAGAAGTGCCACAACATGGCTGCTTTCACGGCTTTTCCCTTAGGAAGAACCCTAATACGCGGCTGATTTACCTTCCTAGGGTTACTGTTAGGCTTAGGCCTAGGACTTTTTAAAACCAGGAAGCCCTGGGCTCCAGGCACATGCAGCTGTTAAAGGCATCCCAAGGGGAGCGCAAAAGTGACGCAACTTGGCTGCCACCACTGATATTTCCATGAGACAATCCCAAATCATAGGCTGATTTTCCTTCCTAGGGTGAAGGTTTGAATTACGCCTAGGGTAAGAGTTCTATTAACCAGAAAGCCCTGAGTTCCAAGAACACAGCAGCTGCGAAGGACTACCCAAGAAGAGCACAAAAGTACCACAACATGCCTGCCTCCACAGCTTTTTCCTTGGGGACATGCCTAATTCCTGGCTGATTTGCCTTTCTCGTCTTAGGGTTGGGGTTCGGCCTAGGGCTAGGATTTTTAAAATCAGGAAGCCCTGAGTTCCAGGCACACTGGAGCTGTGAAAGGCATCCAAAAGGGAGTGCAAAAGTGCCACAACATGGTTGCTTTCACGGCTTTTTCCTTGGCAAGAAGCTTAACACCAGGCTGATTTCCCTTCCTAGGGTTACTGTAAGGCTTAGGCCTAGGGCTAGGATTTTTAAAACTAGGAAGCCCTTAGATCCACGCACACTGCAGCTGTTCAAGGCATCCCAAGGGGAGTACTAAAGTGCATCAACATGGCAGCTTTCACAGCTTTTTCCTTGGAACCATCCCTATACCTAGGCTGATTTATCTGCCTAGGGTTAGGGTTAGGGTTCAGCCTAGGTCTTGGAGTTTTTTAACCAGGAAGCCCTGAGTTCCAGGCTTACTGCATCTGCCAAAGGCATCCCAAAGGGAGTGCAGAAGTGCCACAACATGGCTGCTTTCACGGCTTTTCCCTTAGGAAGAACCCTAATACGCGGCTGATTTACCTTCCTAGGGTTACTGTTAGGCTTAGGCCTAGGACTTTTAAAACCAGGAAGCCCTGGGCTCCAGGCACTCTGCAGCTGCGGAAGGCATCCCAAGAGGGCCGCAGAAGTGACACAACTTGGCTGCCTCTGCTGCTATTCTCATGAGACCATCCCGAACCATAGGCTGATTTTCCTTCCTAGGGTTAAGGTTTGAGTTACGCCTAGGGTAAGGGTTCTATTAACCAGAAAGCCCTGAGTTCCAAGAACACAGCAGCTGCGAAGGACTACCCAAGAAGAGCGCAAAAGTACCACAACATGCCTGCGTCGACAGCTTTTTCCTTGGGGACATGCCTAATTCCTGGCTGATTTGCCTTTCTCGTCTTAGGGTTGGGGTTCGGCCTAGGGCAAGGATTTTTAAAATCAGGAAGCCCTGATTTCCAGGCACACTGGAGCTGTGAAAGGCATCCCAAAGGGAGTGCAAAAGTTCCACAACATGGTTGCTTTCACGGCTTTTTCCTTGGCAAGAAGCTTAACACCATGCTGATTTCCCTTCCCAGCGTTACTGTAAGGCTTAGGTCTTGGGCTAGGATTTTTAAAACTAGGAAGCCCTTACATCCAGGCACACTGCAGCTGTTCAAGGCATCCCAAGGGGAGTACAAAAGTGCAACAACATGGCAGCTTTCACAGCTTTTTCCTTGGCACCATCCCTATACCTAGGCTGATTTATCCGCCTAGGGTTAGGGTTAGGGTTCAGGCTAGGGCTTGGAGTTTTTTAACCAGGAAGACCTGAGTTCCAGGCTTACTGCATCTGCCAAAGGCATCCCAAAGGGAGTGCAGAAGTGCCACAACATGGCTGCTTTCACGGCTTTTCCCTTAGGAAGAACCCTAATACGCGGCTGATTTACCTTCCTAGGGTTACTGTTAGGCTTAGGCCTAGGACTTTTAAAACCAGGACGCCCTGGGCTCCAGGCACTCTGCAGCTGCGAAAGGCATCCCAAGGGGAGCGCAAAAGTGACACAACTTGGCTGCCACCACTGATATTTCCATGAGACCATCCCGAACCATAGGCTGATTTTCCTTCCTAGGGTTAAGGTTTGAGTTACCCCTAGGGTAAGGGTTCTATTAACTAGAAAGCCCTGAGTTCCAAGAACACAGCAGCTGCGAAGGACTAGCCAAGAAGAGCGCAAAAGTACCACAACATGCCTGCGTCGAC
This sequence comes from Ammospiza maritima maritima, assembly GCA_036010785.1. Taxonomy (NCBI): domain Eukaryota; kingdom Metazoa; phylum Chordata; class Aves; order Passeriformes; family Passerellidae; genus Ammospiza; species Ammospiza maritima. Next base: position 1,927,462 of record JAYKTQ010000067.1, read on the forward strand.
AGCTTTTTCCTTGGGGACATGCCTAATTCCTGGCTGATTTGCCTTTCTCGTCTTAGGGTTGGGGTTCGGCCTACGGCTAGGATTTTTAAAATCAGGAAGCCCTGAGTTCCAGGCACACTGGAGCTGTGAAAGGCATCCAAAAGGGAGTGAAAAAGTGCCACAACATGGCTGCTTTCACGGCTTTTTCCTTGGCAAGAAGCCTAACACCCGGCTGATTTCCCTTCCCAGGGTTACTGTTAGGTTTAGGCCTAGGGCTAGGGTTTTTAAAACTAGGAAGCCCTTAGTTCCAGGCACACTGCAGCTGTTCAAGGCATCCCAAGGGGAGTACAAAAGTGCAACAACATGGCAGCTTTCACAGCTTTTTCCTTGGCACCATCCCTATACCTAGGCTGATTTATCTGCCTAGGGTTAGGTTTAGGCTTCAGCCTAGGTCTTGGAGTTTTTTAACCAGGAAGCCCTGAGTTCCAGGCTTACTGCATCTGCCAAAGGCATCCCAAAGGGAGTGCAAAAGTGCCACAACATGGCTGCTTTCACGGCTTTTCCCTTAGGAAGAACCCTAATACCCGGCTGATTTACCTTCCTAGGGTTACTGTTAGGCTTAGGCCTAGGACTTTTAAAACCAGGACGCCATGGGTTCCAGGCACTCTGCAGCTGCGAAAGGCATCCCAAGGGGAGTGCAAAAGTGACACAACTTGGCTGCCTCTGCTGCTATTCTCATGAGACCATCCCGAACCATAGGCTGATTTTCCTTCCTAGGGTTAAGGTTTGAGTTACGCCTAGGGTAAGGGTTCTATTAACCAGAAAGCCCTGAGTTCCAAGAACATACCAGCTGCGAAGGACTACCCAAGAAGAGCGCAAAAGTACCACAACATGCCTGCGTCGACAGCTTTTTCCTTGGGGACATGCCTAATTCCTGGCTGATTTGCCTTTCTCGTCTTAGGCTTGGGGTTCGGCCTAGGGCAAGGATTTTTAAAATCAGGAAGCCCTGATTTCCAGGCACACTGGAGCTGTGAAAGGCATCCCAAAGGGAGTGCAAAAGTTCCACAACATGGTTGCTTTCACGGCTTTTTCCTTGGCAAGAAGCTTAACACCAGGCTGATTTCCCTTCCCAGGGTTACTGTAAGGCTTAGGTCTTGGGCTAGGATTTTTAAAACTAGGAAGCCATTAGATCCAGGCACACTGCAGCTGTTCAAGGCATCCCAAGGGGAGTACAAAAGTGCAACAACATGGCAGCTTTCACAGCTTTTTCCTTGGCACCATCCCTATACCTAGGCTGATTTATCCGCCTAGGGTTAGGGTTAGGGTTCAGCCTAGGGCTTGGAGTTTTTTAACCAGGAAGCCCTGAGTTCCAGGCTTACTGCATCTGCCAAAGGCATCCCAAAGGGAGTGCAAAAGTGCCACAACATGGCTGCTTTCACAGCTTTTCCCTCAGGAAGAACCCTAATACCTGGCTGATTTACCTTCCTAGGGTTACTGTTAGGCTTAGGCCTAGGACTTTTAAAACCAGGAAGCCCTGGGCTCCAGGCATATGCAGCTGTTAAAGGCATCCCAAGAGGGCCGCAGAAGTGACACAACTTGGCTGCCTCTGCTTCTATTCTCATGAGACCATCCTGAACCATAGGCTGATTTTCCTTCCTAGGTTTAAGGTTTGAGTTACGCCTAGGGTAAGAGGTCTATTAACCAGAAAGACCTGAGTTCCAAGAACACAGCAGCTGCGAAGGACTAGCCAAGAAGAGCGCAAAAGTACCACAACATGCCTGCCTCCACAGCTTTTTCCTTGGGGACATGCCTGATTCCTGGCTGATTTGCCTTTCTCGTCTTAGGGTTGGGGTTAGGCCTAGGGCTAGGATTTTTTTAACTAGGAAGCCCTGAGTTCCAGGCTTACTGCATCTGCCAAAGGCATCCCAAAGGGAGTGCAGAAGTGCCACAACATGGCTGCTTTCACGGCTTTTCCCTTAGGAAGAACCCTAATACGCGGCTGATTTACCTTCCTAGGGTTACTGTTAGGCTTAGGCCTAGGACTTTTTAAAACCAGGAAGCCCTGGGCTCCAGGCACATGCAGCTGTTAAAGGCATCCCAAGGGGAGGGCAAAAGTGACGCAACTTGGCTGCCACCACTGATATTTCCATGAGACAATCCCAAATCATAGGCTGATTTTCCTTCCTAGGGTTAATGTTTGAGTTTCGCCTAGGGTAAGAGTTCTATTAACCAGAAAGCCCTGAGTTCCAAGAACACAGCAGCTGCGAAGGACTACCCAAGAAGAGCGCAAAAGTACCACAACATGCCTGCCTCCACAGCTTTTTCCTTGGGGACATGCCTAATTCCTGGCTGATTTGCCTTTCTCGTCTTAGGGTTGGGGTTCGGCCTAGGGCTAGGATTTTTTTAACTAGGAAGCCCTGAGTTCCAGGCTTACTTCATCTGCCAAAGGCATCCCAAAGGGAGTGCAGAAGTGCCACAACATGGCTGCTTTCACGGCTTTCCCCTTAGGAAGAACCCTAATACGCGGCTGATTTACCTTCCTAGGGTTACTGTTAGGCTTAGGCCTAGGACTTTTAAAACCAGGAAGCCCTGGGCTCCAGGCACACTGCAGCTGCGAAAGGCATCCCAAGGGGAGCGCAAAAGTGACACAACTTGGCTGCCACCACTGATATTTCCATGAGACCATCCCGAACCATAGGCTGATTTTCCTTCCTAGGGTTAAGGTTTGAGTTAAGCCTGGGGTAAGGGTTCTATTAACCAGAAAGCCCTGAGTTCCAAGAACACAGCAGCTGCGAAGGACTAGCCAAGAAGAGCGCAAAAGTACCACAACATGCCTGCGTCGACAGCTTTTTCCTTGGGGACATGCCTAATTCCTGGCTGATTTGCCTTTCTCGTCTTAGGGTTGGGGTTCGGCCTAGGGCTAGGACTTTTAAAATCAAGAAGCCCTGAGTTCTAGGCACACTGGAGCTGTGAAAGACATCCAAAAGGGAGTGCAAAAGTGCCACAACATGGTTGCTTTCACGGCTTTTTCCTTGGCAAGAAGCCTAACACCAGGCTGATTTCCCTTCCCAGGGTTACTGTAAGGCTTAGGTTTAGGCCTAGGATTTTTAAAACTAGGAAGCCCTTAGCTCCAGGCGCACTGCATCTGTTCAAGGCATCCCAAGGGGAGTACAAAAGTGCAACAACATGGCAGCTTTCACAGCTTTTTCCTTGGCACCATCCCTATACCTAGGCTGATTTATCTGCCTAGGGTTAGGGTTAGGGTTCAGCCTAGGGCTTGGAGTTTTTTTACCAGGAAGCCCTGAGTTCCAGGCTTACTGCATCTGCCAAAGGCATCCCAAAGGGTGTGCAAAAGTGCCACAACATGGCTGCTTTCACAGCTTTTCCCTTAGGAAGAACCCTAATACCCGGCTGATTTACCTTCCTAGGGTTACTGTTAGGCTTAGGCCTGGGACTTTTAAAACCAGGAAGCCCTGGGCTTCAGGCACACTGCAGCTGTTAAAGGCATCCCAAGAGGGCCGCAGAAATGACACAACTTGGCTGCCTCTGCTGCTATTCTCATGAGACCATCCCGAACCATATGCTGATTTTCCTTCCTAGGGTGAAGGTAGAAGTTTCGCCTAGGGTAAGAGGTCTATAAACCAGAAAGCCCTGAGTTCCAAGAACACAGCAGCTGCGAAGGACTAGCCAAGAAGAGAGCAAAAGTACCACAACATGCCTGCCTCCACAGCTTTTTCCTTGGGGACATGCCTAATTCCTGGCTGATTTGCCTTTCTCGTCTAAGGGTTGGGGTTCGGCCTAGGGCTAGGATTTTTAAAATCAGGAAGCCCTGACTTCCAGGCACACTGGAGCTGTGAAAGGCATCCAAAAGGGATTGCAAAAGTGCCACAACATGGTTGCTTTCGCGGCTTTTTCCTTGGCAAGAAGCTTAACACCAGGCTGATTTCCCTTCTCTTGGTTACTGTTAGGCTTAGGCCTAGGGCTAGGATTTTTAAAACTAGGAAGCCCTTAGCTCCAGGCACACTGCAGCTGTTCAAGGCATCCCAAGGGGAGTACAAAAGTGCAACAACATGGCAGCTTTCACAGCTTTTTCCTTGGCACCATCCCTATACCTAGGCTGATTTATCTTCCTAGGGTTAGGGTTAGGGTTCAGCCTAGGGCTTCGAGATTTTAACCCGGAAGCCCTGAGTTCCAGGCTTACTGCATCTGCCAAAGGCATCCCAAAGGGAGTGCAAAAGTGCCACAACATGGCTGCTTTCACGGCTTTTCCCTTAGGAAGAACCCTAATACTCGGCTGATTTACCTTCCTAGGGTTACTGTTAGGCTTAGGCCTAGGACTTTTAAAACCAGGAAGCCCTGGGCTCCAGGCACACTGCAGCTGCGAAAGGCATCCCAAGGGGAGCGCAAAAGTGACACAACTTGGCTGCCACCACTGATATTTCCATGAGACCATCCCGAACCATAGGCTGATTTTCCTTCCTAGGGTTAAGGTTTGAGTTACGCCTAGGGTAAGGGTTCTATTAACCAGAAAGCCCTGAGTTCCAAGAACACAGCAGCTGCGAAGGACTAGCCAAGAAGAGCGCAAAAGTACCACAACATGCCTGCGTCGACAGCTTTTTCCTTGGGGACATGCCTAATTCCTGGCTGATTTGCCTTTCTCGTCTTAGGGTTGGGGTTCGGCCTAGGGCTAGGATTTTTTTAACTAGGAAGCCCTGAGTTCCAGGCTTACTTCATCTGCAAACGGCATCCCAAAGGGAGTGCAGAAGTGTCACAACATGGTTGCTTTCACGGCTTTTCCCTTAGGAAGAACCCTAATACCCAGCTGATTTACCTTCCTAGGGTTACTGTTAGGCTTAGGCCTAGGACTTTTAAAACCAGGAAGCCCTGGGCTTCAGGCACACTGCAGCTGCGAAAGGCATCCCAAGGGGAGCGCAAAAGTGACACAACTTGGCTGCCACCACTGATATTTCCATGAGACCATCCCGAACCATAGGCTGATTTTCCTTCCTAGGGTTAAGGTTTGAGTTACGCCTAGGGTAAGAGTTCTATTAACCAGAAAGCCCTGAGTTCCAAGAACACAGCAGCTGCGAAGGACTACCCAAGAAGAGCGCAAAAGTACCACAACATGCCTGCCTCCACAGCTTTTTCCTTGGGGACATGCCTAATTCCTGGCTGATTTGCCTTTCTCGTCTTAGGGTTGGGGTTCGGCCTAGGGCTAGGATTTTTAAAATCAGGAAGCCCTGATTTCCAGGCACAGTGGAGCTGTGAAAGGCATCCAAAAGGGAGTGCAAAAGTGCCACAACATGGCTGCTTTCCCGGCTTTTTCCTTGGCAAGAAGCCTAACACCAGGCTGATTTACCTTCCTAGGGTTACTGTAAGGCTTAGGCCTAGGGCTAGGATTTTTAAAACTAGGAAGCCCTTAGCTCCAGGCACACTGCAGCTGTTCAAGGCATCCCAAGAGGGCCGCAGAAGTGACACAACTTGGCTGCCTCTGCTGCTATTCTCATGAGTCCATCCCGAACCATAGGCTGATTTTCCTTCCTAGGGTGAGGGTTAGAGTTACGCCTAGGGTTAGTGTTTTTTTAACCAGAAAGCCCTGAGTTCCAAGAACACAGCAGCTGCGAAAGGCATCCCAAGGGGAGCGCAAAAGTGCCACAACATGGCTGCCTCCAGCGCTTTTTCCTTGGGACCATCATTGAACCTAGGCTGATTTACTTGCCTCCAGTTGCACCTATGGTCACGCCAAGAGATAGGGATTTTAAATCAGTAAACCCTGAGCTCCAGACCCAGTGCAGCTGCAAAAGGCTTCCCAAGAGCAGCCAAAAATTGCCTCAACATGCTCCTTCCAGTGCTTTTTTCCTTGGGAACATCCCTATACCCAGGCTGATTTATCTGCCTAGGGTTAGGGTTAGGGTTCAGCCTAGAGATAGGATTTTTTCAAACAGGAAGCCCTGAATTCCAGGCACACTGCAGCTGTTAAAGGCAGTGTTCTACGTCAACCGCAACTTAGTCTGAAATAAATGCTTTTTCCCTGAGAGCATCTGAGAGGTTTGCATGAAGCACTGATATCTGACATTTGCAATTTTGAATAGGAGAGGAGAAAGAAAATGGGAAGAAGTTTTTAATTTTAGTGGTTTCAATGTTAATTTCCGTACACTTTTTCAAAACTTGTCAGCTCAAATGCCCATCAACATCTTTTAGTCATCTGTAAGTCAGTATTCATATAAAATGTGCTTCAAATCAAAAGAATTTCAAATTTGCACTCCAAATTTCTATGCCTAGATTTATGATTTCCTACACATATTAGATGAAAGGAAGGCCTTTTTTACTGTGGGAGTGCTGGAACACTGGAACAGGTTGCCCAGGGAAGTTGTGGGTGTCCCATCCCTGAAAGTATTCAAGGTCAGCTTGGACGGGGCTTGGAGCAGCAACAAAGGAGAAGCTTGATGGTAGAGAAACAAAGTTGGACTATAGAAGAAACTGGGATTGAAGTATAGGAGCAAGTTTTCTCTCAGCTCTTGGGGTAAATTCAAAGTTGTACAAAATGACATTTATCTGTGCTATTCACTACTGTAACAGAAATGTTCATGAAAACTGTACAGAAGATAGCAAATTTTAAAAGAGATAAGAATTACAGCATAAAATCCATGGGATGGGTTACAACATGAGACACTCTCTAAGAGAAAATCTCTGTGTTTCAGCACTTCATCATGGTAAGATTTCATGAAGTGCCAAAGAAGGCGGCAAAATATCATTCGGGACGTTATTTCCTGGAATTCAGCCTGGCCATTAGTAGGAACTGGGTTTGAACACATCATGTAGATATACCACACACACTTGCCCTTCACTGAAAAATGACTGTTTACAACGAAGAAGCAATTGACGATCAAAATTGATTGAAAGCATCTTAAACATGTCAAGTATTTCATTGTAGATGATCTGTGATCCAAATGCTTCTTCCACCTTCGAGAGGGACAGAACAATTCTTCCATGTCATGATGGTTTAAAATTGTATCAACCAATGTTTTCTGCTGAAAAGATAGCATCTATTTTTTTCTATTTTTGGAAGAAAATATTCCTAGACATACAACAGGTGAGAACTAAGTAATTTTAAAGAAACAAATGAAAAGAAAATATTCTGTAAATAGAATGAAATGAAAAGCTGTGTTTTAAATAGGAGCTAAATATGAAACAGAATTTTTGTACCAGGCATTTGAATTACTGCACCAGCTCTTTTGCCCATCAAGAGAGGCGTTTAGCATTTCAGTCTTTTCCAAGGTGTTCATGATCTGCTATGCTGATCTCTGTGTGTGCCTAGGTGTGTGTGGAAGGGGGGGCATGTGAAGGGGAGTGTGTATGTTTGCTTTACAATTGTTGTGGCAGATTCATGCCTCAGCTCCACATTTTGTTTTAGAAAGGTCACACAGAGTGGATGTGAAGTTTACTATCAACAAGAGATCAATTCCCAAATCATCCATTTCACTCTACCTTATAAATCATGTGCTTTGTTGCATATTTTATCAAATCTACTTTCAAGCCAGATGGAGGAAGGAGGATGTGGCAATCCCTCCACCATCTTGCAACTTTTATGCAAGTAGGTTTTCAAGAAAATCATCATTTCTCTTTGAAATATGTCTGGAACAGGCATGATGGTAGTGTCAACCTGTTGGAGTTTTTGTTGCTGGAAGAAGTTATACAAAAGGATTGGTTTTTACATTGACCAGTTACTGAATCAAGCTCAGGAATACATTGGAAATTCAACTGGGGCTTCCTTTCCCCGGCAGACTACTTCTAGAACGAGCTTGTACACTGAAGCTTACTCTTTTGCCCTCTTTTTGTTTCTTTCCTATTTTCTTGGCTTCTTTGCCACTCTCTAGACAATTTTGGAACTTTTTTCCCAACTCAAATGGTTTCAATAGTCTGATTGTGATCATACATTTTTACAAGGAATTTTTAAAATCTTTCCTCCAGTTAAGAAAGTCAAGGACTTAGGTCTTTTTCTTCCCTTATCAATATTGCAATGAAATTGATAAGTAAAGACCAACTCTTTCTTTTTGTTTTTAACCCAAGCAGATAATTCCCATCCATTCATCCATTTGGTGGACCAATAGTTGCCATTCTGATGGAAGTTGTCACTTCTTAACAGTAGGCATTCTGTGACTATGTTGACAGCACTTTGGGTGAAGATCCTAACTGGTCTTAGATACACATAGGGAGAAATTTGCTCAGCCAGTGTCAGTCTTAAGCATGCGTATCAGAAGATCTTTCTAGAGCTGGGAATTTTCCCATGAAAGGGATTCAGTTAGGGAAGAGACACTTGCCCCAGAGGTTTACATTCTTCTTGAAGACTGCTTAAGGAACTTAGATGCCATGTCCATTTGGATCTGTGTCTGCACAGAACTTTGTCATGCCAGTGCTTGAAATGCATCTTGAAGAGAATTCACTAGCACAGAATGAATGAGAGTGGAAGGGGTTGGTGGGGCTAACCAGGCCCAACCCCCCTGCCTAAACCAGGATCCCTAGAGCCTCTTGCCCAGGATTCTATCTGGGTGTACTTTTAATGTCTTCAAAGATCCAGGCTCCACAATCTTTCTGGGCAGTCTGTGCCGTGGTTCAGTCACCCTCACAGTAAAGAATCATTTCCTGATGTTCCTGTATTTCAGTGTGTGCCCACTGCCTCTTGTCTTTTCACTCAGCATCACTGAAAAGACACTGATTCCCTCCCCTTTGCACTATTGCTTCCATATGGATGTGTGCTGCCATGTAGAGATATGTCAAAAACCTCCCTGAAGCCCAGGCAGGTAATATTCCCTTCATCTACCAGTCAAGTTAATTCATCAGAGGAGTTTAAAGTTATGTTCAGCATGAAATGCCCCTGAAAAATCATGCTAACTACATTATTGTGTCGTCTTTCATGTGCCTGGCAAGGTTTTCCAGGAAGAGCTGCTTCATCAACTTCCTGGGTATAAAAAAGAGGCTGGCTGGTTTGTACGATTGCGAGTCCTCCTAATTCCCTTTTTTGAAGATGAGTGTCATTTGCTTACATCCAGTCCTTAGCCTCTCTTGTCGTCTACATCTTAGCAAAAAGCTTTTCCACTACGTCTGGCAAGGAGAAATTGTGCCAGCACAGAAAACATCTCCTATCGTGTTCTAGACGTTGCACGGAGGTGTGCCGAGTGTTTGGCATGAAGAAAAGAAAACTTGTCCAAAACAGCTTCCAATCGAATGTTCATGTGATTGGAAAAGTCAGGAGAGTGCAAAGGTACTGTTTTCTATCAGTTGGCAAGCTGCGCACACAATCCCAGTGTTGTACAGCTTCCTTCTTCACCTTTCCGAAGGTGCCGCTCTCTCCGGCTCCCGGAGGCGAAGAAGCGGCTTCTTCGCGCAAAGACGATTGTGCCGCTCACTGTGCACTCCTTAGCGCGGCTTCTGCCGAAAGACGCCCGGGGTAGGCTCTTAGCTCCGGACAGCATCGTACCTTCGTCTTTAGCGTCTCTTCTCGTCTACATCTTAGCAAAAAGCTTTTCCACTATGTCTGGCGAGGAAAAACTGTGCCAGCACAGAAAACATCTCCCATCGTGTTCTAGACGTTGCACGGAGGTGTGCCGAGTGTTTGGCATGAAGAAAAGAAAAGTTGTCCAAAACAGCTTCCAATCGAATGTTCATGTGATTGGAAAAGTCAGGAAAGTGCAAAGGTACTGTTTTCTATCAGTTGGCAAGCTGCGCACACAATCCCAGTGTTGTACAGCTTCCTTCTTCACCTTTCCAAAGGTGCCGCTCTCTCCGGCTCCCGGAGGCGAAGAAGCGGCTTCTTCGCGCAAAGACGATTGTGCCGCTCACTATGCACTCCTTAGCGCGGCTTCTGCCGAAAGACGCCCGGGAGCGGCTCTTAGCTCCGGAGAGCATCGTACCTTCGTCTTTAGCGTCTCTTCTCGTCTACATCTTAGCAAAAAGCTTTTCTACTATGTCTGGCGAGGAAAAACTGTGCCAGCACAGAAAACATCTCCCATCGTGTTCTAGACGTTGCACGGAGGTGTGCCGAGTGTTTGGCATGAAGGAAAGAAAAGTTGTCCAAAACAGCTTCCAATCGAATGTTCATGTGATTGGAAAAGTCAGGAGAGTGCAAAGGTACTGTTTTCTATCAGTTGGCATGCTGCGCACACAATCCCAGTGTTGTACAGCTTCCTTCTTCACCTTTCCGAAGGTGCCGCTCTCTCCGGCTCCCGGAGGCGAAGAAGCGGCTTCTTCGCGCAAAGACGATTGTGCCGCTCACTGTGCACTCCTTAGCGCGGCTTCTGTCGAAAGACGCCCGGGAGAGCCTCTTAGCTCCGGACAGCATCGAACCTTCGTCTTTAGCGTCTCTTCTCGTCTACATCTTAGCAAAAAGCTTTTCTACTATGTCTGGCGAGGAAAAACTGTGCCAGCACAGAAAACATCTCCCATCGTGTTCTAGACGTTGCACGGAGTTTTGCCGAGTGTTTGGCATGAAGAAAAGAAAAGCTGTCCAAAACAGCTTCCAATCGAATGTTCATGTGATTGGAAAAGTCAGGAGAGTGCAAAGGTACTGTTTTCTAGCAGTTGGCAAGCTGCGCACACAATCCCAGTGTTGTACAGCTTTCTTCTTCACCTTTCCGAAGGTGCCGCTCTCTCCGGCTCCCGGAGGCGAAGAAGCGGCTTCTTCGCGCAAAGACGATTGTGCCGCTCACTGTGCACTCCTTAGCGCGGCTTCTGCCGAAAGACGCCCGGGAGCGGCTCTTAGCTCCGGAGAGCATCGTACCTTCGTCTTTAGCGTCTCTTCTCGTCTACATCTTAGCAAAAAGCTTTTCCACTATGTCTTGTTAGGAAAAACTGTGTCACCACAGTAAACATCTCCCATCGTGTTCTAGACGTTGCACGGAGGTGTGCCGAGTGTTTGGCATGAAGGAAAGAAAAGTTGTCCAAAACAGCTTCCAATCGAATGTTCATGTGATTGGAAAAGTCAGGAGAGTGCAAAGGTACTGTTTTCTATCAGTTGGCAAGCTGCGCACACAATCCCAGTGTTGTACAGCTTCCTTCTTCACCTTTCCGAAGGTGCCGCTCTCTCCGGCTCCCGGAGGCGAAGAAGCGGCTTCTTCGCGCAAAGACGATTGTGCCGCTCACTGTGCTCTCCTTAGCGCGGCTTCTGCCGAAAGACGCCCGGGAGCGGCTCTTAGCTCCGGACAGCATCGTACCTTCGTCTTTAGCGTCTCTTCTCGTCTACATCTTAGCAAAAAGCTTTTCCACTATGTCTGGCGAGGAAAAACTGTGCCAGCACAGAAAACATCTCCCATCGTGTTCTAGACGTTGCACGATCCCTATACTTAGGCTGATTTTCCTTCCTGGGGATAGGGTTAGTCTTCAGCCTAGGGCTTGGAGTTTTTAACCAGGAAGCCCTGAGTTCCAGGCTTACTGCATCTGCCAAAGTGATCCCAAAGGGAGTGCAGAAGTGCCACAACATGGTTGCTTTCACGGCTTTTCCCTTAGGAAGAACCCTAATACGCGGCTGATTTACCTTCCTAGGCTTACTGTTAGGCTTAGGCCTAGGACTTTTAAAACCAGGAAGCCCTGGGCTCCAGGCACACTGCAGCTGGTAAAGGCATCCCAAGGGGAGCGCAAAAGTGACACAACTTGGCTGCCACCACTGATATTTCCATGAGACCATCCCGAACCATAGGCTGATTTTCCTTCCTAGGGTTAAGGTTTGAGTTACGCCTAGGGTAAGGGTTCTATTAACCAGAAAGCCCTGAGTTCCAAGAACACAGCAGCTGCGAAGGACTACCCAAGAAGAGTGCAAAAGTACCACAACATGCCTGCCTCCACAGCTTTTTCCTTGGGGACATGCCTAATTCCTGGCTGATTTGCCTTTCTCGTCTTAGGGTTGGGGTTCGGCCTAGGGCTAGGATTTTTAAAATCAGGAAGCCCTGAGTTCCAGGCACACTGGAGCTGTGAAAGGCATCCAAAAGGGAGTGCAATAGTGCCACAACATGGTTGCTTTCACGGCTTTTTCCTTGGCAAGAAGCCTAACACCAGGCTGATTTCCCTTCCCAGGGTTACTGTAAGGCTTAGGCTTAGGCCTAGGATTTTTAAAACTAGGAAGCCCTTAGCTCCAGGCGCACTGCATCTGTTCAAGGCATCCCAAGAGGAGTAAAAAAGTGCAACAACATGGCAGCTTTCACACCTTTTTCCTTGGCACCATCCCTATACCTAGGCTGATTTACCTGCCTAGGGTTAGGGTTAGGGTTCAGCCTAGGGCTTGGAGTTTTTTAACCAGGAAGCCCTGAGTTCCAGGCTTACTGCATCTGCCAAAGGCATCCCAAAGGGAGTGCAAAAGTGCCACAACATGGCTGCTTTCACGGCTTTTCCCTTAGGAAGAACCCTAATACCCGGCTGATTTACCTTCCTAGGGTTACTGTTAGGCTTAGGCCTAGGACTTTTAAAACCAGGAAGCCCTGGGCTCCAGGCACATTGCAGCTTTTAAAGGCATCCCAAGGGGAGCGCAAAAGTGACACAACTTGGCTGCCTCTGCTTCTATTCTCATGAGACCATCCCGAACCATAGGCTGATTTTCCTTCCTAGGGTTAATGTTTGAGTTTCGCCTAGGGTAAGAGGTCTATTAACCAGAAAGACCTGAGTTCCAAGAACACAGCAGCTGCGAAGGACTACCCAAGAAGAGCGCAAAAGTACCACAACATGCCTGCCTCCACAGCTTTTTCCTTGGGGACATGCCTAATTCCTGGCTGATTTGCCTTTCTCGTCTTAGGGTTGGGGTTCGGCCTAGGGCTAGGATTTTTTTAACTAGGAAGCCCTGAGTTCCAGCCTTACTGCATCTGTCAAAGGCATCCCAAAGGGAGTGCAGAAGTGCCACAACATGGCTGCTTTCACGGCTTTTCCCTTAGGAAGAACCCTAATACGCGGCTGATTTACTTTCCTAGGCTTACTGTTAGGCTTAGGCCTAGGATTTTTAAAACCAGGAAGCCCTGGGCTCCAGGCACACTGCAGCTGCGAAAGGCATCCCAAGGGGAGCGCAAAAGTGACACAACTTGGCTGCCACCACTGATATTTCCATGAGACCATCCCAAATCATAGGCGGATTTTCCTTCCTAGGATTAAGGTTTGAGTTACGCCTAGGGTAAGGGTTCTATTAACCAGAAAGCCCTCAGTTCCAAGAACACAGCAGCTGCGAAGGACTACCCAAGAAGAGCGCAAAAGTACCACAACATGCCTGCCTCCACAGCTTTTTCCTTGGGGACATGCCTAATTCCTGGCTGATTTGCCTTTCTCGTCTTAGGGTTGGGGTTCGGCCTAGGGCTAGGATTTTTTTAACTAGGAAGCCCTGAGTTCCAGGCTTACTGCATCTGTCAAAGGCATCCCAAAGGGAGTGCAGAAGTGCCACAACATGGCTGCTTTCACGGCTTTTCCCTTAGGAAGAACGCTAATACGCGGCTGATTTACCTTCCTAGGGTTACTGTTAGGCTTAGGCCTAGGACTTTTAAAATCAGGAAGCCCTGGGCTCCAGGCACACTGCAGCTGCGAAAGGCATCCCAAGGGGAGCGCAAAAGTGACGCAACTTGGCTGCCACCACTGATATTTCCATGAGACCATCCCGAACCATAGGCTGATTTTCCTTCCTAGGGTTAAGGTTTGAGTTACGCCTAGGGTAAGGGTTCTATTAACCAGAAAGCCCTGAGTTCCAAGAACACAGCAGCTGCGAAGGACTAGCCAAGAAGAGCGCAAAAGTACCACAACATGCCTGCCTCCACAGCTTTTTCCTTGGGGACATGCCTAATTCCTGGCTGATTTGCCTTTCTCGTCTAAGGGTTGGGGTTCGGCCTAGGGCTAGGACTTTTAAAATCAGGAAGCCCTGAGTTCCAGGCACACTGGAGCTGTGAAAGGCATCCAAAAGGGAGTGCAAAAGTGCCACAACATGGCTGCTTTCACGGCTTTTTCCTTGGCAAGAAGCCTAACACCAGGCTGATTTCCCTTCCCAGGGTTACTGTCAGGCTTAGGCCTAGGGCTAGCATTTTTAAAACTAGGAAGCCCTTAGCTCCAGGCACACTGCAGCTGTTCAAGTCATCCCAAGGGGAGTACTAAAGTACCACAACATGGCAGCTTTCACAGCTTTTTCCTTGGCACCATCCCTATACCTAGGCTGATTTATCTGCCTAGGGTAAGGGTTAGGCTTCAGCCTAGGTCTTGGAGTTTTTTAACCAGGAAGCCCTGAGTTCCAGGCTTACTGCATCTGCCAAAGGCATCCCAAAGGGTATGCAAAAGTGCCACAACATGGCTGCTTTCACAGCTTTTCCCTTAGGAAGAACCCTAATACGCGGCTGATTTACCTTCCTAGGGTTACTGTTAGGCTTAGGCCTAGGACTTTTAAAACCAGGAAGCCCTGGGCTTCAGGCACACTGCAGCTGTTAAAGGCATCCCAAGAGGGCCGCAAAAGTGACACATCTTGGCTGCCTCTGCTTCTATTCTCATGAGACCATCCCGAATCATAGGCTGATTTTCCTTCCTAGGGTTAATGTTTGAGTTTCGCCTAGGGTAAGAGGTCTATTAACCAGAAAGACCTGAGTTCCAAGAACACAGCAGCTGCGAAGGACTACCCAAGAAGAGCGCAAAAGTACCACAACATGCCTGCCTCCACAGCTTTTTCCTTGGGGACATGCCTAATTCCTGGCTGATTTGCCTTTCTCGTCTTAGGGTTGGGGTTCGGCCTAGGGCTAGGATATTTTTAACTAGGAAGCCCTGAGTTCCAGGCTTACTTCATCTGCCAAAGGCATCCCAAAGGGAGTGCAGAAGTGCCACAACATGGCTGCTTTCACGGCTTTTCCCTTAGGAAGAACCCTAATACGCGGCTGATTTCCCTTCCCAGGGTTACTGTTAGGCTTAGGCTTAGGACTTTTAAAACCAGGAAGCCCTGGGCTCCAGGCACACTGCAGCTGCGAAAGGCATCCCAAGGGGAGCGCAAAAGTGACACAACTTGGCTGCCACCACTGATATTTCCATGATACCATCCCGAACCATAGGCTGATTTTCCTTCCT